>ML682041.1:13546776-13899581 GCA_007922195.1 Podocnemis expansa
ACACACACACACACACACACACACACACACACACACACACACACACAATTATCACACTTACCAATGTGAAACATGACGCCACCCAACTGTCACTTCAGATCATCTTTTCTTTTGAACCTACATTTATTCAAATTAATAAAGGCCAATCTCTTCGTGGTAAAATTCTCTATGGAGCTTTTTGGAATACAGCATACAAATTCTGAAGGCAGCTTGGAAAATCTCAACCCTGCCATTTGCAAGAGAATGATGCTCTGTCTTATGTACTGTTTTCATAGTACTAGACTAGTGACCAAAATGCTAGTCATCCAAGTGTGAACTTCTTTGACAATTAGTGGGATTTATGGATTTTCCCTTGTTCAGACAATCATATGCCCTGGGGTCTGGTCCAAAGTCAACCATATCTTTCTGTTGACTTGAGTGGGCTTTGGATTGGGTCCCTAAGCTGTAAAAGATCAAGAAAACCCATCACTCATTGACACTAATCTTCCTGTTCCCCTAACACTCATATTCATAGTAGATTTACTTCATTGTGACAACAGATTAGAGGCTTATAGATAGACTTTTGAGAATCTGGCTCTAATTGTGGTTGCAGCACCCTTCCAGAAATTCTGCCTTCAAAGTCCTCAACTCCCATTTACTTCAGCAGGTGTTGAGTTTATTCAGTCCACTGCAGATCCAGCCTTTACATGGTTCCAGAGGGGCAGCCGTGTTGGTTTAGTTTGGTGAAACAAACAAGGAGTTCTGTGCCACTTAAAGATTAACAAATTTATTTATTTCATGAGCTTTCATGGGAGAAAATCTCATTTCATCAGACACTTTGAAGATGCTTCAAAGCACCTGACCTAGTGCGATTTTCTCCCACGAAAGCTCATGCAATAAAAAAAAAATCATTAGTCTTAAAGTGCCACAGGATGCCTTGTTTGTGTTAGCCTTTAGATGGAAGATGATATTTTTGAAATGGGGTGCAAAAATGTTCACACATAACAAACTATTGCTTGGATATTCTGTGTCTGCAACAGTTCCCTTGGCTGTATTGAGTGTACTGGCAACATCATACCTTTCTAAGTGAATTTTAGGTGGCACTTCAGAATCTGTGACTATAGGAACCATCTCCACTGTGGTGCTTCTCTGTGATTTTTCCTGTTACATATTAGAGGTCTTCACACAGGCTCAACAATGGGTTGGAGTGGGATTTGCGGTTCATGTAGTTGTACTCATGCTGACTTGCTGAGCACTAGCTTTAGTATAAATAGTGTAGCTGCACTTATGCAAGCTGCATGCTGAGTACAAACCTGCCTGTATCCTGTGGGTACACACTTGACCTGGCTAAGCTGTATTGCTCCCCATGCTACCAGAGCTGTACTTCTATTTATGCTTGTACTAGTTCTCGTAAGTCTAATGCAAATAGGTATATGTGAGCTGGGAAATCACACCCCTAGCTTGTAGTCAGACTGTAGCATGAGTATTATTTTAGGCAAACAGTCTAGGGCAATTTGTGGGAGGGAGGCTTGAAACAGAGAGCCAGAACAGTGTGTGTAAAACATTACAGTAGCATGAATTCATTGACATCTTATGAGACATTGCAGTCCCTGTCTGATGTAGTTAGGCAATATGAGTAAGGGTGCTGTATCAGAGAAGAATTCATGTTGATCCCTAGCAAAAATCATCTTGCATTTGCAACTTCATCTGCTTTATGCAGCACAAATAGAAAAGAGAAAGTAATTGCTGATGTTAATGAGAAAATAGTGTGGTAATTCTTTACGGCATAACTTTTTTGTTGAAGTAAGGTATTCCTACACCAAATGTCAAATGATTGCACACTACAAAGGTAATACAAGGTGTTTAATGCCCTCATTAATATGACAGTAGGAGTGTAGGAGCTTGATAACCACAGGTCAAATGTCTGGCAAACTTACCGACAGCTCTAATAATGAGTGGATTCATCTGCAAAATTCAGAGTAGACGGGGGATCAGCAACGCAGGCTCAGTGAGCCACCTGCGGCTCCCCGGCAGTCTCGTCCAGGGAGGCAAGTGAGTTCCAGGGACTCCCGGCTGGCCCCAGCATTGTGGCCAAATCAGGGTTGCCAGGGTCGCCCCCACCCTCCCACCACAACTGCATGAGCCGGAAGCAGCCCAGCGGCCGCACCACAGCCCCTAGTGCCAACGGGGGGTGTACAGGCGGCACGCACTCCCTCCATCCCTCCCTCCGCTGGCAGGGTAGAACAGCGCTGGCCTGCTTACCCCCCAGCCAGCTGCCCCTCCTAAGAGCGGCCAGCGAAGAGCTGCAGCTTGTGGAGGTGGGGGAGTTCAGGCCTCTTCGACCCAGCCACCCCCAGCCTGAACAGAGGCTGCCTCTCCCCCAGGCCCTGGATTGGGCCCATTCAGGCCTGGAGTGGCTGGGTTGAAGCGGCCTGACTCCATGGAAGGCCATACCAGGGCCCCGCCTCTGCAAGCCGCAGCTCTCCGATGGCTGCTCTTGCAAGGGTCGAACGGCTGGGGATAGGCAGAGCAGCATTACTCTATCCCACCAGTGGAGGGAGGGACGGAGGGAGCGCACACCGCCTGCACACCACCCCCCCACCAGCGCTAGGGACCGCAGCGCAGCTGCTGGGCCAGCTCACACTCATGCGGTTATGGTAGGAGGGTGGGGGGGAAATGGCTCTTCTGCTCTTTTGGGTTGCCGACCCCTGGAGTAGTCATTTTCGATGGCGACTCCTAAACCTAAATCTTAAGGCAGTGAAGAAATGAAATGACTATGCTGGTTATCTTCATTCCAGTCTTTCTGGAAGTCCCATGGAGGAGGAAACAATTATGACTCAAAAGAATTGTGGTTGATTTGCTTTAACAATACAAAGAAGGAAAGAAGTATCCAGACTGATGATTATTGATTAAGAATTTGAAACAAAAGAACCAATAGAATTTTAAAAGTTTTAAGTATAGGCTAGTTTCTGTAATGTTTTGACATTGAAGAACATTTCCAAAGACAGTCTTTCTACTTAAGCTAATACAGTAGCACAGTAAATTTATCAAACTTATTACAAACATTTACTATTACATGTGGAGAATAATTAAAGGCTTTAGCCAGCACAGGGGTCATTATTATTAAATTTTGCAATTTTTTAATCTAAATAGGGCAACTTTTAAATAAATTGAAAAAAGAGTATGCGGGTATTTTAGAGCATACGAGAATCTCATGGAGTTTAATTATCCCATTAAAGAAAATTCTGCTAGGGAATTTAAGATCGACAAGGAACAAAGGAACTTAACATACTTTGGATGATCAAAGAACAATCTGTGGAACAAAAGCTTAGCCTTCTGAACGTAAGTTTTTGCTTACTATAGATGATGAAGAGCATTAAGTCTCTAAAAATTATAATTAATATATGTCAGCTCCCCCATTTTCAGTTTCTTGAATCTCTGAGCAGATGTAGTTCACATTTATAATGAACATGATCTTCGCTATCTGAGCTTTCTTGATTTTATGAGATGAGACCCCTGAGACATGATGTTTTACTCCCATAGGATGACATGTACCCCATGAAGTGACTCAGAGTGAAAGCTTCTATCTGTTACTCTGAGTAAACTTTCCCTTGGTGGTGGCACTAGGACTGTCAAATCAGTGGGCAGCACACTTTGATTGACAGTACCATTTTGAAGGTCGTTCAGCTGAATGTATTCAAAGTGAGACAGATGCAGCTTTTTTTCCCCAGATCTTACTCTGATTAATTGCCTCATTCAATTTCGACTCTATTGCAGTTAAACATTAATTCAGTAGGACTTAATAATGTATTCATTTATGATCTTGCTTGTGCATTAATGACAATGATTTGCTGTTTTTTTAATTATAGGGATCCATGCAATGCGTATTTTACATCCACTTACTGAATAATGCTACACTCTCTTGTTCTTTTATGTCAGATAAATTAAATACTCAAAGAAGTGCTGAAGTAGTTTGTGAAATATTTCATTTTAAATATTTGCTGCAAATAATGTATTGCTGCAGATGCTAGTTTAAAAAAACAATTGGAAAAGATTTGTAAATACCTAGGGATTACATCTTTTTATACACTGCATGAGCAGTTCTCCTAGTTCTCTGTGCAAGAACACAGTTCAGAAAACTGTACAACCTACTTAATAAGAAAGTGCCTGTTCGTTTTAACGCTAATTAGAGAGTTTGCTTTGTTTTGGCTTTCTTCTGTTTAGCTTCTTTTCAGTAACTCAGGCATTCTTGGATGAGTGGTTAAATATGGCTCCAGCTTCATCCCAGAATGCTTTCTAATCAATAGGCATTTATGATGTACCTCCATGTTCCTGCACCCCTGAATAGTCTTTTTGAAGATGGCACATAAAGGAATTTACTAAGCTTTACATGTAAATGCATTTTCCAAAGTGGCTTTAAGTCTCCACAATTTTTGCATCATTAAGATTTCCATGGGTCACATTTCTCATTCCCTAGAATGCAGACAAGCATAAAACCAATTTAAATTTGTACAGACAACCACGTGCATTTCTTTGCTTTGATGATCTGCAGGCCATATTCAGGTGATCAGTGTTTCTTTGTTTTGAGCTTACTCTCCTGCTACATTTAAACTCGACGGTTATGTCAAATTGATGATTTATTTATGTATGAATTGCCATTACATGCATTCCGTATTCCCATCTATCCAATCTCTTGTGTTGATCCTGTTGTACATAAGAGCAAAGCCATGTTACCCTTCTGTACTTCAGTATTCTGTAAGTGTTGGCATAGCGGGATTGAAGATGTACCTAGAGCTAAAACCACTTTTTCTCCTTTTGTGTTAAATAGTGTTACTCTGTACTACTGTTAAGTGGTATTACTACTGAAGTAGTGTTACTACTTTAGTAGTGTTAAATTGTGTTACTCTGTACTAACATTAAGTAATGTTATTACTGTAGTAGTATTAAGTAGTGTTACTGATATAGTGTTACTACGTTAATAGTGTTAAGTAGTGCTACTCTGTACTAGTGTTCTCTATTGATGGTGCTCCTGCCTGCGCATTTATGCCTTTCCTATGGTAGCATTAATACTATGCACAATTCCCGCTAGCATAATTACTTAGTTTAGCTTGAAAGGTCTGATCACCTACAGCTAAAATGACACTTTAATGGGGATTACAGTTTTCCAGCTCAAGTGTTCAGCAGCTTTAATTAAGCAGGAAGAGGCCAGACTGGTAGCAGAGTCAACATCTCTCTGTTGGATGTCATTCTATTTCTGTCCCGCACTGTGTATTGGTCACATGCAAGTGATGTATACAGACTACTTTTTTTTTTTTTTAACCATCAATGACTTTACTTATTCAACTCTTTCATACGCAGTCTGTCTTTCTAGTGTCTCTTCTTCATGGGCTTCATTATTCATTTGTGTGGTTACTCTTTTGCCTTTTCTGCTGATGCTTTAGAAGCATCTATCACTGAATAGTTCATGTTGTCCAGGTCATCTCATTACACTTCTGTTGTTCTTTTCACGTGCGGGATTGGGATTCTGATTTTAAGACAAAGATTAAAATGGATTTCTTTCTCCGCCTTTTTTCTCTGTTTCCCCATCTACGCCAAATCCATTGCACCTTCTCAACCGAACACTGCAAAGCAGAACAAAATTAATATTAGTAACTTGTCCCTTAGGCTGCTGTTCAGGAATCCACTTAAGCATTTGTATAAATTCCCATAAATTCCACTACAGTGAATCTTATGCAAGAGTTTAAAATTAAGCATATGGTCAAGGACTACCCAGAATGAGGGCATTAAGCTTCTGCTTTTCCACTATTTGTAGTTAGATATAGGAGGCTTGATCAAATTCCACTTACAGTTAATGGATGTCTTTCTGTTGGCTTCATGGAGAAGTTGGATCGTCTGAGCATCTGTCAGTATTCCCAGCCTTGTTTTCTGTCTTTCCTAACCAATTTCAGTAAGGACCTGATTTCTTTCACCGTCTCTTTATTTGTTTGTTTATTTATCCATCTGCTTTAATTTTAAAATATTTAATAATGTCTCATGGGTTCTTCAGTCTTTGGGCAATTTGTATAAATTTCTGCACAACTTTTTATTTCCTGATCTGGGTTGCAGTGAGGCATAAACCAGAGCAATCTAGACATTCTAATTAGCATGTACATCTTCAAAGTATTGTACAAACATTAACTAATGATATATTAATCATGCTGAATTTTTAATGTATTTATGTATTCTCTCTCATGTGCTGTACTTTACAACCTTTCACAGCACTGGACATAGCTTATTGGAAGATGAGTCCAAGTTCTTTGGCATGTTGGTCTTCTTTAGAGAAAGACATTTATACAATAATAAGTTGTCCTCCTTCCTGCCTCATCTTACTTTTTTGGTAGTGTTGTTTTTCCCATTCTTGCACAAGGTTGTTTTAATTTCTAAGGCAATGTCAAAGCCAATAATGATAGGCTCATTCTGCATGCTAATTTCTGCTATTATGAGGATTTTGAAGATGCTAAGGACAATGGGTTTCATTTATTTTTGTAGGGGGAAAAAGCTCACCATACTGCCCCAGAATCAATTATTTTTCATTTCTGTTGGGCCTATTCATCTGAATTCCTCTCTCCTATCTTTTTCCCAACAAAATGATAAGAAAGTGCTAAGATGTCAATCATAGGCTGTGAGATGAAAGTATAGTGTCATTATGTTAAGTTTATTTATATAAATGTAATACTTCTGTATTCACACTGTGTTCTGATTCACATCTTTGAAATATCAGGTATGATCTAACCCTTAGGGTCCAGTAACACACAAGATTTGTTTTTTATATGGGGGTCAGGGGATGAGTAACAGTAGAGAGAGTAACCAGCTAAGGAACCCCTAATAATGCCCATTCAGTGCTGGTAAATTTTGGGCCCTGATTCTGCAAAGTGTGGACAGATGTCTCCAACTGTGTGGCACTTATTGCAGGACAAGGTACTTAACTCTGGTTTACACTGACAGTGAAGTTCAACGTAATGCTGCTTACCTTGACCTTCTGCAGCCTGTCTTCATTCTCAAAGCAGTAAATGTGAAAAAAATGGAGCTGTAATTCAACCTGTTTACACTACCCATGCAAGTGGCATAGCACTGAGGTTGAAATCTGTAATTTGAATTTAGGTCTCTGTAGCCGGAGAGCAGCTTTTCCAGTTTTTCCTGTCTGCTTTAACATAGTAACAGTTTCTTCTCTGTCTGCAGCCCTGGGAAGTTTTCAATTAATTCCTCTCTTTGCATGTTGCACTGTGCCTCTCTGCTGTGCCTGCAGCAGAGAAACATCAAGGAAAGCTTTCCTTGCTTTTTTTTTCTGTAGAGAAGGGGGATGTGGAGGGAGTGGAGGACAACTGCCTCCCCACAAGCCCCTGTGCCTGCTACCTACAGTGCAATGCATTTTAGGAAGCAATGTGAGCAGTGGGGAATGCAGGATCCTGAGCAAACAATTTGTTGTGCTCATTAGCCTTTGACAGCTGAAGATCAAATAACAACCCCACACACTCCCCAGTGTAGCCAAGCCCTTAGAAACCAAAATACTGACGGGGAGCTCTACTGGATAATGGGTAAAACCTTATTCCTGTAGTGATTAACAAATTACCCCAGAATCAAGACTCATAGGGAAGACTCAAAACATGTATTAGCTGCACTAACAGCCAGCTCAGTCTGATATTACTGAGGACTCTAGGAACAAATATTTCACACTATGCATGCTCACAGGCAAGGCTAGCTCTATTGTGAGGCAAGAGACGGACATGTCTTCAGGTGACAGTTCTTGGAGCGCCTAGACCCCCTGAAGATCAGGCTGGCTCCCACCTCTTCAACCCTTTCCTAGCAGTTCAGGCACTGCTTGTCAACCTGCAACTTAAGTCTATGTAGGCAGAGTACATTTTAAATCCCTCTGCAGGCTGACGCTGGCGATTTATGCACTTTGAAAAACAGTTTTCAACCTCCATGAATGAGATGGGGGCATGCAAAATCAAAATTTGGCTTGGGATGCCACAACTCCTTGAGCTGGCCCTGCTCACAGGAGTGGTGAAGTTGTTAGCCTTTTCTAACATTACATGATATATTTACTTAAAAACGTCCATGCTTATGAATTGTTACTTCTCCTTACAGTTTTAACTGATTAGGGAAGCTTCTGAACAAAAAAAGATTTACAGGTGTGCTCTCATCACAATGTTTTAAAAACTTTAGCACTGGAACACCTTGCATGCTCAGGAGAGAGTGTTTCCCTTACAAAACTAAAAAAGGGTAATTCTGTATTTTATAATTTAAATAAGTCAACTTTGGGCAGTCAGCCAGCCAGTTTAAAATAAACTATATTAGGATGTCTCCCACTTATAATAGAGATAGACATTCTGTCACTTATTGCCTCTTTAGAAGGTACATTTAATACTTTTATACCAAATTAAATAAATCCTTTTAAGGTTCATAGTAGCTACAAAAATGCATGCAATGACAATTTGCAAATGTACTTACTTCTTTTTTAATAAATTGTGAGTTGCACATTGAGTCCTTTACCTTCCTGGTACTGTGTTTCATGACATCCTGTGCAAATAAATCAGTACAGGGGGCAAAGAATAATGCACCACCATAGGATATTGTTGTATTCTTTCAGATCACTGACTTGGGGGCTCAGCAGATGAGTTTGAAAAAGAGCAACTGATTTTCCATTAGGTTTAGGGAAACTGAGGGAGCAACAGATTACTGTGTATGCATCAAGTTAGTGGCAGTGCCAGGAATAGAACGTATGAGTCCTGGCTCATAGTCCTGTGTTTTAAACACTTCCTCATGTACCTTCAATATATTGGCGTTGTGGTTAGAAAGAACAACTTGACTTGCACCATTAGGTGTTGTAATGTGCTTTGGTAAGAATTAAAGTAATATAAATGATTTTAATAACTTACACTATAGGTGTACCTTATATGAGTGACTGAAGAGTGACTTAAAGGGAAAGAAGGAATGTATAGCAGAGGTAACTATATGTGTGCAGCACAGCTTCACCAGTCATATTTCACCAACATCAGAGCATTCACTTATACAGTTATCATGAGCCTTAAGCATCAAAGCAAGGTCTTAGGGAGATGAATGGGAATTCTTGATGGGTTCCTCCCTCAAGATCAAAGCTCTTAGTCTTTCATTAGTTTGGAAACAATCATATTGATGAGGTATATTGATGAAAATTGGGATTGAAGCAGATTTTTTTTTTAATATTTTGAAGATGGGCCACTCAACACAGTCAAACAGCTTTTTAGGAAGTAATAATAGTAAATCATGTCTAATTTAATTGGATCATACAGAGTGGATACTGAGTACACTCATAAAGATTGTGAACACAAATCTTATCTTGGAGAAACTCAGTTTTTCCTTTACATAATCAGAATTTTATCCATAATTCATAATTTTAAACAAGTGTGATTAACTATTGGAACAAATTACCAAGGGAACTGTTGGATTCTGCACCTCTTAATGTCTTCAAATCAAGACTGACTGCTTACTTGCATATATGCTTTAGTCATTCAAAGGTTATTGAGGTGCATACAAAGATAACTGGATAAAATGCAAATGCCAGTGAAGTAGAGAGGAGGGCAGGCTAGAATATCTGAATCTCCTAACTTACTTTAAACTTTATGAATATATGTATCTACTGTGCAAGATAAAAGCTTCACATATAAAGGCTCTGGCCCTCCTTGAATAAATTGGACCATGTAAAACACATGGAAAATATGAAGTTGCTCTTAAGTAATAGGAGAGATGATGTATTGGCCATATAATGAAAAATACATTATAGTGTAGCTGATCCTAGCTGAGCCTTATTGTGGTAGGAGAGAACATTTTTTGTATAGATTCAGATCAAACTGCCTAGCGTGCACTTAGGATGTTTCATCTGATTTCATATTTTTCAAAAGTTCCTAGTATTTGTTCAGTTGCAACATATATTTCTTTAATATTGAGTTATCCACCTCATTAGACATCAGTGTGTAACACGAGCAAGCATATTCTAAGCTGGTGGTGTTTTACACAGCACTTAGTTGTTTTTAGAGTCCTGTATAGGGTACTCTGATGATTCCTAAGGCAGCAGTAACTTTATTCAATTGGGTTTTTAAGACTGCCACTAATATTCCAGTTGAGCTTTCATTTTTAATTGACAAGTCAAAAGACTATCTGCCTTTCTTTCCTTCTTCATCATGCAGGCTTCTCTTTAATAACATCAAACATTATGATTTCTCCGTTAAAGGCGAATTAAGTTCTCCTGTATCTCAAATTAGCTCTCTGAGGGTGGCATCAGCTCAGTCTCTTTTATGTTTAAGTCCTACTTCTTTAATCTGTTTCTAATTCATTCTGTTCAGCAATTTTGCATTTCTGTTTTAATGGAAGCAATGCTGATTAATTCCTTCTTATGACATCTATAGCTGCATCCTAGATTAAACTTATTCTAATACAGAGTCTCTCATTAAGTGTTAAATATTCTTGCAAGGATACTTTAATTTGATGCAACATCAGTGGATCATTTAATATGGAGTAGTTAATTCTCCATCTTATGGCAAGGCCACATTCTGGTGATGCCTTTAATCACAAGATTATCAGGGTATGATGTGAGAAAGATATGTTGCCTGTATTTTAATTTTGGGTAGATTTTGAAAGGTCAAGTTGCAGAGGAAACAAACGTGTGATAACATTACTAATTCTGACTGTAAACGTTGTCTTTTATGATAATATCCTTGTTCAGTATGCACACATGTTTAGAAAAGGCATCTATTAGCAGAAAAACATAATTTAGTACCTCATGAAGTGGTTTTATTACTCAGACTGTTGTATTACTCATAATAATAATATTTATCATTAATACATGTTTCCTCTACAGATCTCAAAGAACTTAAAAAAATATGGATAATATTTTCATGCCTATTTTACAGGTGGGGGAAAATGAGAAGAAAAAAAAAAGGCGAGGGCCTACAGTTTCAGCAATAACAAGTGATTTTGAGTGTCTTGGTATTTGATTGCCTGATTTAAGGCACCTTAATGGAGCCTAATATTCACAAAGTGCTAAGCATTTAACTTACAGCAGTAGTTCTTAACCCCTTATGGGTCACGAGATACTTGGTGGTGTGTCGCAACCCTACAGCATACATCAGCCCACACCCCACAGGCTGAATCCAGCCATCTCACTGGCTCTCCGCTACACACTTACCATGGTGTGTCGACACAGTAATGTGTCCCAAGACAGTGCTTGAGAACCACTGCCTTAAAGAACACACTTTTTCAGACAGTATCTCATGCTGAGTATCCAAAATCACATGTCTCTTAACAACTTAGACCAGAGCAACTAGCTAATGACTACACAGCAAGTCAGTAGCAGAACCACAAAATAACCCATGTTTCCTGTTGTCCTGATTAAGCACTATCCACTATGCTGCACTTCCTCCCTTTTTATTATTTGCCATCATTACAGGATTGGCTACACTACAGATCAAGAAAACCTTTATATAATGAATGATTTGACCTCATCTTCCTCTGTATGTTGTTCCCCAGTGTTTGAATCTGAACAACTGCTTTGATTTGCTATTACAGTGTGACGTGATCCCATGGCTTACACTTACCTGCATTTATTTTCCTCCCATTCTGTAAGTTCCCCCATCTTCAAAGCATCTGACAAAAATTGGATTGTTTCCCATGAAAGCTCATGCAGCGTATACAGGACTCCTTGTTTGGTTGGTTTTTCTATGTGATGGAACTCAGTAAAATGAATACATTTCACTGAAACTTTCCTTCTGTGTTACTCACGTTCTTTCATGAAGGAATCATTGCCCAATGTCCTGTGCTTCCTTTGGAAAAATGCTGGAAAAAGGAATCAATGTTGTGGCAGATTGCCTTAAATTTCTGTTCTGAAGTATGCTGTGTTATAGGGCACTGCGAAATGAATACGACCCTGCCAATCAAGACACTCTGTTTTATATCACTTATTACTAAATTGAAAATAGTGTTTTACTATAGCAGTAAAGGGCTGGTACAGCATGAGGTACATTTTTATACAACTCTACGAACTTTGTCATTGAAAACATTATAGCCTTGAATTTGAGAGCACAGTGGAAGGCAATATAATTTGATTACCTATATTAATCAAGTAGAGTACAACATATAAAACCAGTAATGCATAAGTCTGACTGGAGCCAGATAACCCTCTTGTGCATCTTAGAAAGATTTATTTTTGGTAATATAATTCATTTGACATGAAAGTATCATAATTGCAGTTGCTAGGAAGGCCGCCTTTTTTTTCTTTTGGTATAAAAAAAAATTGTGATGGTTTCAAGAGCAGGTTGTTCTTTTAAAGCTCTGCTTCCTAAAAATTGAAAACAAAGATTTGCTTTTGTAGTTGACAATTTTTCATCAACCAGCTGAGCCAACAACCTAGTTTGTTTTAAATAGTATTTCTGCTGCATAAACAAAAGTATATTAAGTGTTATTTAAAATGAAAATTTAAAAGAAAATGAACTTTGGAAAGTCTAAATTCAGTTCCTGATGTTTTTGGTGTGAACTCCGAAAAAGCTTGCCAGAAGCCACTGGGCTTTTTTGTTAACCTGGGCAGACATTGCATGTGAAGGCTAAGGGAAATCATCCCACACTGTAGTTTCATTAAAAAGCTTTAAAACAAATTTAAAGGCACAGAATTATGCTGCAGTGAATAAAACTTCCTGTTATGTGTAATGCATTACTAATGCTATTGTCATGACATGATGCTGATGCACTGAGCCACTTTCAGCAGGTGTAATGGCTTGAGGTGCCATAATGTGTATGATGAAAAGCACAACAGTATAAAATTTGCTCTCAGCATTATTGTATTCCCCCATGTATAGCAGCAAAACATGTCTTTTTATCTTCAGTATATATAAGTAGAGAGTGGGTACAATGGGCAGCATGAAAATATTTTCAAGTAGATGTTTACATTCACTCTTGTTTATACTGATCACTTGCAACAGAAATCAGTTTCCTCAATGGAATCTTTTTCACTTCATGACCAATACATACTAGTTTGCTCCATCTAATCTAACTACAGGTGTTTTTTAAGGAGTAGTGATGGTGCTGGTTAACAACTGAAGATAGCATCAAGCATGCCCAAAACAGTAATATTTGTAGTCCCATCTCACTGCTGGTCCACAGTGGGACAGAAGGAATTGTTTTTGTTATCTTTGTTCTTTACTATACTGTTCTTCTTCACCTATTTCTCCTCCTCTTCAGGTGAGGTGTCCCTTCTTTTCAACCACCTTGTGGTGGTTGAGTCCTGGGAAAAGATATTGTTATGGAGAAAATGCTCATCAAATAGTTGGGGCTTGCACTCATCATCTTTCTCATGGAAATCTAGCTATTTCTAGCCAGCCATCCAAACAAATAATTGCTCTGAAGAAAAAATAGATATGTAAAGAAAAATAGGAAATTTGTGAACAACAAAAAATGAGTTGACCCTAAACTGATTTTAAATGTGGCAGTAGGCTCAGTTACGGAAGGTTTCATATGCACTTTTCTGAGGCTCCAAACTTCATCTTTTGGGTCAGTGCAGGCCAGCCTATTTTTCTGATTGATGCAAATGGAGTGTAAAAGTAGCTGGGCCCTTCAGTAGATTGTTAAAATTGGATGGAGCATTGAGGATTTAGAGGTTGACTAGAGCAGGTTGAGTAACGGGGCGATGAAAGGGTAGCAAAGAAGTGGGTGAGATATGAGATGGAGAGCATTCACCATTTTGGATAAGCAGCTGCAATTTCAAGTCTGAAGTGAAACATAACATTTTAAAGTTTGTTTCAGTAGTTCATAGCAGATGCTGGTTAATAAAAAGGGCCTAGGCCTCTGTTAATTCATTTAATATAATTCAGTAAAAATATACAAATGCCTACTCCAGACAATGGTTTTCTTCACTTCTGTGGCATATCTACCTCCACAGCTTTGAGGGCTTGATGGGGTGAAAAGAAAGAGCCCATTTAAATTTGACTGTGTTGTATTGTATTCTTTTAAACTTTGTTCCCTTTACACCTTGGTTTTAAAAATGTTCTTCTACTGCCATCTTAACAATTTTTTTGGCCCCTAGACAGCTTACTAGTACAATCAAAGAGGCCAGGAAGTCCTTCCCCTCAATCTTTATTTCAGCAGCAGTGGTTGAAGTGTTCTAGCACATGTTCTGACAATCTCTTTACCTCCAGGGAAATAGGCTTCCATAGATGACTCTCTGGTTGCGTTTAATCATTAACCACACTGAATGATAATCTTCATGCAGACATGACTGGTAGTTATTATAAAGTTTATCCTTTTTTACAGCAAAAAGTCTTTTATAGGTTAAATAGCAGTGGGATTAAATAACATTGGTGATCATGTTAATTATACATAAGTATGCTAAATCATACATGTGGCAGCACCAAAGACTTTCCTTTTGTGCAATTAAAAAGCATTAAAAGAACAATATATCTGAGTCATTTAACATTAGGACATCTGCTGAAATCATTATATAGTATATTTCATTTTCCTAATTTAAGACAAATTGGGAATGCTGTTGGTCCTTCTAAGATCTGGGTGAAAATTTTGTTGGATAATCACTCCCAGAGACTACTTATCAACACTTCACAGTCATGCTGGAAAGGCATTATGAGTGGGGTGCTGCAAGGACTTGTTCTGGGTCTGGTTCTGTTCAATATTTTCATCAGTGATTTAGATGACAGCATAGAGAGTACACTTGTAAAGTTTGCCAATGATACAAAGCTGGGAGGGGTTGCAAGTTCTTCAGAGGATAGGCTCACAATTCAAAATAATTTGGATAAACTGGTGAAATGGTCTGAGGTAAACAGAATAAAATTCAGTAAAGACAAGTGTGAAGTACTCCACTTAGGAAAGAACAATTCATTGGACATATACAAAATGGGCTATGACTGCCTAGGAAGGAGTACTGCGGAAAGAGATCTGGGTGTCATAGTGGACCACAAGCTAAATACAAGTCAACAGTCTAATTCTGTTGCAAAAAAACCAAACACCATTCTGGGATGTATTAACAGGCATATTGTAAGACACAAGAAGTAATTCTTCTGCTCTGCTCGGCCATGATTAGGCTTCAGCTGGAATATTGTGTCCAGTTCTGGGTGCCTCATTTCAGGAAAGATAAGGACAAATTGGAGGAAGTCCAGAGAAGAACACCACAAATGATTAGAGGTCCAGAAGACTTTAATTATGAGGGAAGATTGAAAGAGCTGGGTTTGTTTAGTCTGGAAAAGAGGAGACTGGGTAGGGAGAAGAAAGAGGCAGTGGGCTTAAATTACAGCAAGAGAGGTATAGGTTGGATATTAGGAAAAAATTCCTAACTGTCAGGGTGATTAGCCACTGGAATAAGTTGCCTAGGCAAATTGTGGAATCTTCATCGCTTAAAGATTTTAAGAGCAGGTTGGACAAGCACCGGTCGGGGTAGTTTATGAGGGTAATTGGTCCTGCCATGAGCGCAGGGGGACTAGACTCAATGACGTCTCATGGTCCCTTCCAGAAAGACCGACTGACCGACCATATGGCTAGATTATTATATATCCAATTTGTGAGCTCCACTTGGCCTCACCACTCATCCTAAGATGTCCATATCTATAAACTTCAGAACTTAAACTCAGCATTTTCAAATTTGGGTACCTAAAACTTGATGTGAAAAGGTTGGGCACAGGTTTTCTAAACAACAGTGTTGGACCAGGTTCTTTATTTCCTTCCATGCCCTCCCTGGAACACACATTTTGTATGTGTGGCTAGGTGTATGTGTGGTTGTATAGCCCGTTCTGTGCTTTCATTGCCACAATGTGGAAACCAATAGCTCTATTTTTAAAGAATATGGACAGGGAGACACAATGGCTAGTAAGGAGTTAAGCTGACAAGATGATCAACTGGAACTAATGCAACCCTTATATTTATAATGTAAAATAAATAAATATTTCTGTGACTCAGTAGTAACAGACCACAGCATGTTCCATAACCATAAGAAACTGTTCATTCTAGATAGGTTGGTTTTATTAAGCATGATATTAATGGATTAAAAAGCGCTTTGGCTACTGAGTTCCTTCCTGAAATTTCCTTAACACCTTTCTGCCAACTAATAGTGACACTCATTCATGTTCTGGACTAAATACGAATGTAAATGAAATTCCCAAACACAGTTACATGAAATACCGCAAGAGAGCTAAGACTGTCTAGAGATGTTATTCCAGTCACAACGGGGCATATTTAAATAATCCTTGTTATTTCTTAATGTTTGAGTGCTTTATGCTGTTTTTGTTATCCTGTGGTGACCAAGTTATACCATTTAAACCTACACCTGGAGTAGATAAGGCCTAAGTAGAAAAAAGACTTAATATTTACAATAAGCTTCAAATCCTTGGACAGATAGCTATGATTTCCATGTGGGATTACAGTGTAATGAAGGGATATTATGACTTTTGGTTAAATCCAGAATAACCCACTTGCCCTCTTTAAATTTAGTAAGTCTTATATAGTCAAACTGCAGTTGCATCTTCAGCATTGCAAATTGCTTTTGAGCTAATATTTGCCGTGTGCCTGACTCCCCTTCCTGGTTGCACACAAAGACTGGGATTGTTTTGTGTTAACATTTGGGCTATAACCAAGGGCACTATTGACTATTATGTGCAGAATGCCTCAACTGCTAGGATGGGATAATGTGGCTGGCAAAGTAATTGAAAATCTTCTCTCCATTTTACCTTCTCTCCTCGAAGGAGCCATTTTGGAGTGTGGAGATACTAGGGCGCCACAATCTCAAAAGCTAATCAGGAGGACTTAAGGGGCTGGGAAAAGCTCAAACAAGCAGACTCATTGTAAAGAGGGGTAGGACGAGCCACCTGTTGGAAGAGGGTGAGTTTAGTCACATTTTAAAACTACAGAATGAAAAAGAAGCAATGGATCTATATCTAGCTTTGCAGTGAAAGCCCATGTAGAGCACTGACACTGTGAATGTTTTTCATAGTATCTGCCTAATGAAAAGAAAATGACTGACAGGCGACACAATGCCACAGTAAGTGGGGAATGAAAAGAACTTGTCATTGCCTCTGAAGAGGGGCAAACCAGACTTCTTTTCTTGTCAGAGTTCCCCTCCGTGTTGTAAATTGGTGAAATGCAGTGTCAGCCATTCAACTTTGTGTGCTCTGTCCTTTCAATTACCCAAAAGCAGCCTTCAGATTGCACCACTGAGCTGTGTAGAAAAGAGCTGAAAGAGGAAGAGATGAAAAAGCTTTAGTTCATTATTTGCCTGGCCTGTGCAACTAATGGGCCAAATTCATGCCCTGAGTTAAATCAAAGGTAGGTACCCCATTTATATCAATCACAGAATCATCAACGGTAGAGACAGAATGACCTTTTGCATCATCCAGTCCACCTCCACACCAGTGCAGGCTGTAATTAACCATGGAGTTGAAAATGTGTAACTGTCTGTCTTAGGATTCCCTAAAGCAGGGGTCTCAAACTCAAATCACCACTAGGGCCGCATGAGTTAGCCCAAGGGCTGCACCACTGAAACCTTTTTGTACAATGATATTGCAAATATTGGTAACAGTAGTGTTGTTGCGAGCCTCAGAAGATAGCTTAAGGGCCACATGCGGCCCATGGGCTGTGTGTTTGAGATCCCTGCCCTAAAGCATCTATCCCTACGATGTCCAAGCACTGTAACAAGAGGGGAGAATTCGTCACATTCTCAATGCACAGACCAGAGCACTTACGCTGCAAGAACTGAACAAAAGCTAACGTTTTCAGTTTTGGATGTTAAAGCTAGCTCCATGTCTTTGGCTGAAAATTTGTTACATCCACGGAGAAAGCTGAATTAAGGAACACAGAACGTAAGTCAGATCACAGTGCTTGGTGTCCATGCAGTTATAGAGCTAGTGCATCGTAAGGAAACACTTTGAGATGATAAGCTTTACACAGAAAGAAATGTTGAGCCAGTGTCTCATCTTTGGTCTCCATTTCATGAGCAAAGATTCTGCCATTTAGGGTTCCCATATGCGTCTAACGACCTGCAACATAGGTAGAATCCGGAAAAGAGACGGTTCAGGCCCTCCAAAGAGTCATGGAGGGACTGTAGACTGGCATAATAAGGCCTGGGGCTAGGTGTGTGATGAACTCCCAAACCTTCTGGTTAGCCTTCTAGGAGGATTCTTTTGAGTGAGGTGTGAGTACTAATGTTTGGATGACATTGGATGCTCAGGTTCTTCATTATCTCAGTGTCTGTTTATTAAACATTCTTCTCTTATGGTAGTATACACCAGGTTACTTGTAGATCACAAGCTTGCGGCATGTCCTAAGAAAAGGTAGCACCTTTATGGGGAAAGACATACGAAGTACTTCTGGTGGTTTCCATATTTCAATCAACGTAGAAACAGTATCATATTAATAAGGTCATTTTTAGACCGAGTGTGAAGAATAGGCAGCTCTTAGAAATCTTGTGGCTCTCATGAAATAATTTGGGGTTATTTCTTTTAAGAAAAATATTTCAAGTAAGAGAAGGGTGGAAAAATCCATTTTCAGCACAAAAGAGGTTCTTGTCAAACCCCAACAATGATTTTCCAGTTGCTGGCTTTTTAAGTTGTGCAGCCTTCTAAGATTTCTGCCTGAATTCTTTCACGACAGAAGCAAACGAAAATTACACCGTGGTTTTTAGGTCTCTGTTCCCTGATTTTTGCTTGTCATGTCATGAACTTCTTGGAAGCAATGAAATGGCAGCCCATCTCCCTGAGAGCTCCAGACAGATTTCTAAAGTTGTCTTGTTAACAGCTTGTCAGAAACCTACATTTCAGTCTCACTGAGTTTACATCATGCAAAAAAAAAAAAAAAAAGTTGCTGGAAATTATGATTTTTACAGGTTCTGACATTTTTCTAAAGAACTGAAATGCTCAAGGCTGCTCTCTCCCTTAACAGACTGTGCTGTTCTGGGTAATATTCTGTGTTGCAGCAACTGAAGATCAGAGCAACATTCATTTTCTTCCCTTTAACATGTTCTTTGAATTATTTAAGGTATTTTGATGTAGGCTAGAATTTGTAACAAAGTCCTCCAGCTTTTATCCACAAAATACAAAAAGGGTGAGGGTTTTCCCTTTTTTCCCTCCTCTTCTCCCCTCATTCTTAGCCCATTTCCACTCACCCCCCAACTGTCTTTTAATAGATCTTAGGATCATCATGGGACTATCTTTTATGTTGTACAGCATGAAATGACTTAGTCAGACTCTTCCTTGATTAATTTATGAATACTAAGGGAAGGGCGGGCGGGGGGGATATCAAGTCCTTGAAGGACGGACCCTAAGTTACAGCAGATCAACTTGATTCAGGGAATGAAAAGAGACTTAAATAGTATTTTAGCGTTGGTTCCTTGACCTGGAGAGGTAACCAAGCGCCTCGTGCTGTCTGACAGGCCTATGCCTCATGAGAGAAATGCATCTTTCCGGATGGGCGACAGAGTGGGAGGCTCCTTAGGAGGTCCTGAGCATTTTTAGAGTTAAAGCTGAGGCAGATTGGTGGATTAATGGGCTCTGCCTCCAAGGTACAGTGTTCATCCCATCCTCCACCCCCATTCCCTCCTTTCAGCTTGCAAATGACAGCTGTTGGTCACTTAACAAAATGTCCTCTTGATTGCTGCTTCACAACAGGGGCCCCCTCAGACCAAACAGCAGACAGAACATAGGATGCATCATTGCCCTGCAAAATTAGTTATAGTGCTCAGGGCTACCTACGGCTGCCACCACTAATACACTCTTGCTGTTCCTTCCCCCCGCCTCCCTTCCCCTCACACACATGCACATAGACAAAGGCTCAGCATACACATCTGTGGTGCTCATAACCTCCCTTTCCCCCTAGCCAAATGCTGAGAAGAGAGGGGGAGGGAAGGGGAAATTGCTGCCCTGAGGCTCAATCTGTTTCTTACAGCTCTACCCCGGTGCTCAGAAGTCTGAGCTGGTCTAGCCATAGGGAGGCCCTGGCTCATTTCATCAAACTGTCAAGGAGCCAGTGGAGCTAAGAGGACTCATTCCTGCCTGGGGCAAGTTCAAGTCAACATTCGATTTCCTTCTCGCCCCCCTTCTCTTGGCTAGTCTTTGTGCTGTGGATCTCACTTCTCCCCTAGCTGCAGCAGCTCATGGTTTCTTGCCAGCAGGAAGGACTTATGGGACCTTATAAAGAAGGACACAGTGGTAAAATTGCTGCAATAAATCAGTAGCCCTCTGACACTTGGCGGTAGCTTAATGTTTTGGCACTTTCTTTCGTGTGTATGCCTCAAGTCCCATTAGCAGGCTTTTCTGTCAGCTTGGCTCATGATAAAACTCCCTCTTCCTATCATCTTAAGCAAGCCCCTGCAGACATGAATCTGATGCCAGACTTAATAGAAAACAACACCCCTACGTGCGCGTTCGCAACCCTGCAGCTCTGGAGAATTTATTTGGGGGTGGGAAGAGAGAATCGGAAGGGGGGAGGCGTTTAAAAATATTTATTATTTTACTTATAAAAATATGCAAAGTTTGGAGCCTGATGTTTCCAGCAAACTTGCCAAAAAGGAAATGAGGTAGCAAAATATGGTTTTATAATAACGGCACAGTAATGTGACCATCTTCTGGTACTTTACGAGTGGGTGTGTGAGCTATACACACCTGCAAGTGTGTGTAGAAAAAAATTGCTGGTTGTGTGATGCAAATCAGGAATATGCTATTTTTTTAAGGCATAGACATCCACACATCATCCTAGAGATCAGAGGGTTACTGGCCTATAGCTTTCATGGGGGGAAATCTCATTTTGTCAGGTGCTTTGAAGGTGGGGAACTTTCTATAAGTTTCCTTGAGGGGGTGAGGTGAAGGGGAACCTCAACTCCCCTTCTGCCCAGCACTGCATTCAGTTACCCCACCCAGCTGGAAGTCTCACAAGGACCCAGTCCACATTACCTTTTTCCATTACGTGAGCCACCAAATTCACCTTTTGCTGGACTTGGCGCCCCAGCTAACCCTGATTCCAGGTCTTGAACTATGAGAAACGAGGGGGTTGGCATATCAAAATGATCCTGGATGAAAGAAAGAGCCATTTCAGAGCTTGTGCAAGAATCACAAAAGAGGAGGGCCGCGAGCCTGAACTCTAGAGCCGTGGCTCTCAAACATTGGTATGTATGCCCCAAGGGGCGCACAGATGTCTTCTGGGGGTACATTAACTCATCTAAATATTAGCCTAGTTTTACAATAGGCTACATACAAAGTACTAGGGAGTCAGTGCAAATCAAAATTTCATAGACAGTTACTTGTTTATAGTGTTCTATGTACTAAATATTTAAATGTAAGTACAATATTTGCATTCCAATTAATTTGTTTTTATAATTTTATGGTAAAAATGAGGAAGTAAGAAATTTTTCAGTAATAGCGTGATGTGACACTTTTGTATTTTTATGTCTGATTTTATAAGCAAGTAGTTTTTAAGTGAAGTGAAACTTGGGGGTACGCAAGAGAAATCACGCTGCTTCAAGGAGTGCGATAGAATGGAAGGTTTGAGAGCCACTGCTGTAAAGTAGCCAAATTGACAAAGTGGGATTTTTTCCCACGAGATCTCGTGCAATAAATAAATTTGTTAGTCTTCATGCACCACAGGACTCCTTTTTTGATTTGCTGTAAAGTAGCTTTCTCTCTGATTGCTTGGTCACGAGGCAAGATAGTGAGGGCAGGTAATGGTAGGTAGGGAGTTCTAGGATTGCATGTGTGGAGGCCCAGAAAAGCACCACTTTTACTCTCCAAAACAACCCCTTTCTTCTCCTGAGTCTGATCCTGCACCATAACAGTTGAGACTGACCTGGTCGTCTTTCCATGTTGATTTAAACGTCAATTTTGCAGTCTCTGCCAAGTACTTCTTGACTACAACCGTTGCTTTGTTTGCCTCTTTCTGTATCCTGAAAGTTGACTTCAGTTAATTTGGGGCAGGAGGATGGGAAGCACGAAAGACCAGGCAGATTGAGCCATCCACTGTATTTTTCTTTTTAGCTAACTTTCTCTAGCATGGAGGGCTCTAACTGGAACCTGCCATGAGAGGAAACTGTTTACAAACTGTGGGGCAATTAGGGGCTTCTTTGCAAACATTCTTGGTGGAATTAAGAGGCAATTGGCAAAACTCAGCAAATAATCCCTTTACAAGTCTTTATGAACACAGTACAATGGACTGTTTACAGTTTTGCTTATAGACCAGGAGTGTTAACAGGCCTTTAGGAATATCCAGGTAATTGAAGCTTTTGTCTTTCAATGAGCCCCCATAGCTGTCAACAGTTGTCATTCTTTACGTTTCTTTACCTTTGTATTTTGACAAGGGCTTTTGTCCCGTTGACAACAGCTGCGTGGGAGGTAAAGCTGTGGGGAGAGCTAGTTTTCTCTCTCTCTCTCTTTTTTTTTGTTCCTCTGCAGTTGACATTCCTTAGGCAAAGTTTGTGCTGAAACTGGTTGCGTGACTTACACCATTTTAGCCTTAGCTTTTGCTTGTTGTTTTTGAGAGTACCTCAGGAACCCCTCCCATCATCCCAAAACACCCTTTTCTTTATAGGTCCCTGAGAATCCTCTGGGTCAACATGAAGTTTCTCCTATTATTCATTTAAACCTCCTTTCAACACAAAACATCAGCTTCAGCCTTTCTCTTTTGACCCAAGGTCTTTCTTTTATAACTGAGCATGGGGGAAGGAGGAGGAGGAAGGGGCATAGAGATACTGAAGTGTGTTACCACAGAAACTAAACTGATCTATTGAAATCCACTTTTTTTGGAGGGCAGAGAAGGGAGAGATGACACTGGCTTTGTTTTTCATGTGTTTCTCCAGGGCAGCAGAATTGTTTTTGCTATAGATTTCTATAGTTTTGCTATAGTTATTTCTTTGTGTTACTCTTGCACATTCGACAACCTGAGAGCTCCTGTTTACATGCACGTGGATATAAGTTTCTTTAAATTGTGTAAGCAAAATCCTATACACTTAACAAATTTTGTAGCTTGGCTTTTCACAGGAGCTGGCCACTGGTTTTCTTTGGAGGAATGGGTGGGAAAAGAAAGAAAATCAGTTTGCACTTGTAGCACGCCTACCATTTACCAGGCTTGAGCTTGTTTTGTGCTCTCTATTTTCCAGGTCATTCTCTGTAAATCAGCAGTCCAAATCATACACAAATCATGATAATTATTTATTGCACACTGTAGCATTCTTATAGATCAGGCATGGCCAAACTGCGGCTCAGGAGCCATATGTGGCTCTTGAATGAAAAAGTGTGGCTCACGGAAGAACGTCAGCAAATTAATTTAGGAGGTCAAAGTATATGGCTGTATGCCTCAGTGCAGCTCTTGAAGGTTTAATAATCAATTTGTGTCGCTCTTGAGTTCCATAAGTTTGGCCACCCCTGTTATAGATCTATTAGTAAATTTGATTCAACACACACAGAGAACTGATTTAACACACAGAGAACTGGGCTTCATTCTTTGTAGAATCAGGGGGTACGTCTACACTGGAGCCTTAGGTCAACTTAAGTCAACTTACAGGCCCCCGTGGCCACACTGGCCTTTTATTAAGTTGACTTCAGCGCTTCCTTAAGTCGACCTTTTTAAGTCGACTTCAGCCAGTATAAAAGGGAAAAAGCCTTGAAGTCGAGCTCATTGGTCTCCAGGCCCCCTCCCAGAGTTCCTGGCCATCAGGAAGGGTTGGCCTAGCACCTGCCAGTGTGGACACAGGCAGTCGACAGGAGTTTTCAGTGTGGACTCTCTAAGTTGACTTTAATGTCAACCTTGTTAAGTCAACTTAACAGAGCCTCCAGTGTAGACATACCCAGAGATATTAAAACTCAGAGCCTGCAAACACTAATTTGCTGACTTGAATAGTTCCAGTTCCATTTAAGTCAGTGTGATTACTCACGTGAGTAAAGCTCATGTATATTTAAGTCTTTGCAGGACTGTAAGAGGTGGGAAAATAAATCTAGTCTCATGTGGCCCGTTAAGATAAGCTAAGTACAGTGTTGCATGCTGTCCAAAACAGTCCACTTAAAGTCAACATATTGTGTTTGGATCCGTGGTGATAGAGCCCAATCTGCAAACAGATCTTCACCCTCATAGCTTTTTTCATTGCAGGATTGGAGCCTTACTTAAGAAAATGGAAATGAAAATCTTTGCTTTTCTTTTCATTTTTAAACAATAAATTACAGAGTATTTTCAGATTCTGAATTAAAAAACATGTCCTCAGATAGCAGATGTTTGTTTAATTCATATGTCTGTTTATAAAATTTAGTATGCAGTTTTGATGGTTCACTTGCTTTTTACAGCTTTCACTTATCTACACGAGGCAAAGTTGTGTATCGCACAGAGGAAAATTACGCATCTAAATAAGGCATTTCTGTACATTTTAGTAATGCAGGCCATCTGTAATGGATTTTTATACTCATTCTGGCAATGTGAGTTTTGGAAACCAGATCTGTATTAAGAAAGCAAGTTTCCCTTCAAGTCACAGATAAAACTTTTTTTAGTTTCCTACAATATCTTTTTCTTTTTCAATATCATATACTACTCAGCTGTTAATAGACAACCCTGACTCTTTAAAAGTCGGTAACACTTATAACCTACTAGAAGTAGCATTCCATTTGGATAATGATGAATAGTAACATTCCAAAATGATCTTTTAAAAAAATTATTTCATTTCAAAAACATTTAAACTAAACTTCTATATTTAGAAAGGACAACTTTTATGTTGCAAATCTATTAAATATCTTGAAAAATATAGGAGCTTTAAATAAATTTTTATGAAATTTTTAAAATGAATTAAGACTTCTGAGATTGATTAATTAGGATTATACATCTGGGTTCTTTTCACTATCTCTGCATATTTCTGTTAGTACTTGTGAGATACACAATTTACAAACAAAGAGCTGAAATGACTTGATGAGTTTCTAAGTATAATTTTAAAATTAAGTGTAGAGCTGTTGCAAAGTGGCAGGTTGGCGGCCTGGAGAATGAAATCCCACCTCTATGAAACCAATACAACAGCAGTCAGTGGTGCCGTCTGCCTTATGTTACCTCTTAGATTTACTTCAAACTTAAGTTAGTTACTGCTTGGGCCTTATTTAAAGTAGGGTAATTTTCTAAAAATTCAGTAATTTTCTAAAAAATTCCCTCTGTTGTTTGTACCAATTAACCCACTCTAGGTGCAGCAACATTCAGAGCATATGACTAGAAATCTCCAGTTGCTGCCACCAAGCCTTTTCAAGTCTGGGTATCTTTTCAAAAGATACATGCTATCAACCATAAGTCTGCAGGAAGTATTAGGTAAAATTATCTGGCCTGCGTAATGCGCAGCGTCAGACTATATGGTTATAATAGTCTCTTCTGCCTTTAAAACCAATGAATCTGCTAATCCCATCTCAGTGCAAGTTTCAATGACATAGCAGTCAAACTGATGGCCGCAATGTCTTGTAGACAGGGCCTCAACAATAAAAAGACTTTTTGATCCATTCAGTCTAGGATTTGTGTATACCTACACTGCCACACCTCTGCAGCCACACTGCTGTAGTGCTTCAGTCTAGATACTATCTATGCTGACAGAAAGAATTTGCCCATTGAGCTGTGTCATCCAACTCCTTGAGAAGCAGTGGAGTTCTTCCATCAGCTTAGCACCATCCACATGGCACTTAACTGGACTTGAATAAGTCTCTCAGGAATAAGAATTTTTTGCACCCCGACTGACTTGGTTGTCTAGTGTAGGTCAGGCCAGAAATATCACAAGTGGTAGTACCAGCTGTAATGGTAGTTTCTGGCCATCGATCCCTTCCCTATAGGAACTAAATTAAAGTAATCTGTTCCATATTAAGCTTGAAAATGCTGTCCAATGATATTGGCTTTTGGTTCCTGACCTAGGAACCTGGATTTCAACCTTTCAGTGGGAGATGAAAGACTGCCAATCCCCTGAGTCATCCAGTCTCTCTAAACAGTATATTTATAGAGACAATACTTAGTGTGCTGCTTTGAATCTATTTCACTTTTCTTTCTCTCTCCTTTGGCAGAGTAACATGTTGAACTAAATGCAAGTTGAGGCAGGTGGTGGGCTAAATTTAATCTACATAGAGTATACTGCTGATGCATTTCAGTTACAGCCATAGAAGATGAGGGTTGGAAGGGACTTTGGGAGGTCATCTCACGTCCAACCCCCTGCTCAAACTAGGACCAACTCTGAGTAAATCCTCCCAGCTAGGGCTTCATCAGGTCAGGCCTTAAAAACCTGGAAGGATGGAGATTCCACCACCTCCCTAGGTAGCTCATTCCAGTGCTTCACCAACCTCCTAGTAAAAAAGCTTTTTCCTAATATCCAAACTAGAGCTCCCCGATTGCCACTTGAGAACATTGCTCCATGTTACATCATCAGCCACCACTGAGAAGAGCTTAGACATATCCTCCCAGGAACCCCCCCTTTCAGGTGGAGGCTGCTGTCAGATCCTCCCCTCTTCTTACTTTTGCTGCTTAAACAAGTTCAGGTCCTTAAGCGTTTCCTCACATATCATGTGACATATCTTATCCATGTGATGCATCATATCCAGCCCCCTGATCATTTTTGTTGCCCTCTGCTGGATTCTCACCCTTTTGTCCGCATCCTTTGTTTAGAGGGGGCCCCAAACTGGACATAATAGTACAAATGAGGCTTCGCCAGTGCCAAATAGAGGGGGATCATCAGCATCCTTGGTCTGCTGGCAATGTTCCTACTAACCCAGCTCAATATGTTGTTAGCCTTCTTGGTAACACTGGAACACTGTTGACTCACATCCAGCTTCTTGTCCACTGTAACTCGCAGATCCTTTTCTGCAGACTGCAGCTTAGCCAGACCGTCCCTAGTCTCTAGCAGTATCTGGGATTCTTCCATCCTAAGTGCGGGGCTCTGCTTTTGTCCTTGTTGAACCTCATCAGATTTCTTTTGGCCCAATCCTCTGATTTGTCTAGTTCACTCTGTATCCTATCTCTACTCTCCAGTAAATCTACTGCTCCACCCAGTTTAGTGCCATCTGCCAACTTACTGAGTATGCAGTCCACCCCATCCTCCAGATCATTAATGACATTGAGCAAAACAGGCTGCAGCAGGACCAGTGGAGAATTCCACTTGATATGGGCTGCAAGCTAGACATCCACAGCTTCCCTCACATCCACAGTTAGTTTTCTCATTGGAGAAGGCAGTCAGGTTTGTCAGAAATGACTTGCCCTTGGTGAATCCCAGCTTGACTGTTTCTGATCACCTTCCTCTCCTCCAGATGCTTCAAAGAGGATTTTTTAGATTGCTCCATGATTTTTCCAGGGACTAAGGTGAGGCTGACTGGTCTGTAGTTCACTGGATCCTTCTCTTTCCCTTTTTTAAAGATGAGCACTGCATTTGCCTTTTTCCAATCATCTGGGACCTCCCCCAGAAGCCATGAGTTGTCAGAGCTAATGTACAATGGCTCTGCAATCACATTAGCCAGCTGTCTCAGCACCCTCGAACACATTGCATCTGGCCCCTTGAAGTTGTTCATCACGTCCACCTTTATTAAATAATCCTGAGTCTGTCTCATGTGCAGTCACCTTTCTGTTCTAGTCTTGGGCCTTTCTAAGCAAACAATTGCCAACAGTGGACAGCTTTATGGTGAGGGTGATCAAACATCCTCTAGGGATTAGGATGAGAGTCTCTAACAAAACAATTTCATCTTTTGATCTCAAAACATGATTTGGAAATCCCAGGCATCCATGAGTGACAGTAACCTCTTCTTCCATTATTTTGTTTATTTAAGGCATTCCATGAAGCCTAGCAACTTGTGTTGAAAAGTATGGCATGTGGGTTATATGCTAAGGACCTCATCTGTGCAAAGTTCTTCCTTAGTGAACTTTTAAATATGCTGAAAAGTAGAAGGTATAAGCAGGAGACAAGAGCCTATTTGAAGGTTCTGTCGCTGACAATTTAGGTTTGTCTAGCAAAGCCCTTAAGTATGTGCTTAACATTTAGTACCTATGTGGTCCAATAGACATTGGCTTCCTGTGGTTTCTGAAGATTATTGTGAAAGTGGTGGTGCATTGGTAAGCTGATGTTTGAAGAAGGGGAAATACAATTGTGGCGCAGCCTACCTGGTGACTTTTGGTACTACAGGCACTCTAGCTTTTGAAGGTAGCAGGGTTGCATATTTCTTAGTTTGTTGCAGTTTTGGGAAGCACTCACAAGAATTTTACCTCCTTTTATTTCTGTGATGTTTTTCATAGATTCCAAGGCCAGAAGGGATTATATAGTCTGACCTCCTATATAACACAGGCCATAGAACTTTCCAAGCATAATTCTAGAGTAGATCTTTTAGAGAAAATCCAGTCTTGATTTACAGTGGCTAATTATTTTACTGTAGAAAAGGTACACCTTATTTCCAATTTTAATTTTTCTGCCTTCATCTTCTAGCCATTTGATCAATTTATATCCTTTTTCTGTTAGACTGAAGATCCCATTATTAAATATTTGCTACCTTATATGGTGCACTCCTTTTTAAGAATGCATCTGTAACTTGCATCTGTAAGTACATAAGTAATTCTTAAAAAGGAGCTTAAAATAGGGATGCATAAACCTATTGATGGCTGTTAGTGGTGACTGAGGTTGTCCTGGATCCTAGGTAGCTCAGAAGACCTATGTGATCCATATCCCACTGAATTGTTTACATTTTTATACTTAAAGAAAATAGATTCTCCATTCTGCTTTTATACAAGTGATGCTGAAGCGCTCAGTTGGCCAGGACTCATCTACCTCTAATTCCCCATTGTCTGTGCAGTGTGTTCCCAGGTTAACATAACCATTGCCCATTGCTGCTGACAGGTGTGTAACTGTTTGTACAGCAGCATCCCTAAAAAGAGATCAAATTGATGGTGACCAAGATTGTCAGGTTTCTTGCTTTGAATTCTTTTTTCTTCAAAACTGTGACAGACATAGGTGTGCTTATGCACATGTTGTTTTAAAACTTGCATGTGTCCTGTGGAAGCTGAAAATCAGGAGAGGATGCCACAGTTTTAAAAGGGGATGGGATATGTCGTTTTTAAGGACTTTTGAAAGATTTGAAAAACAGTTTCTTCTGTACAGCTGAAAAAACCAAAATATTATTGATTTCCCTAAATAATCCACATACATTTTTAGATGAAAATACTACTGCAGAAAGTAAGGTGAGAATAAGGTTTAGATTGGGAGCCTGTGTCAAACTGAACTATAGAATCCTGGCTAACGAACACCAAAGTTCATTGTGTCTTTGTATTTATCAAAGAATACAGAGTCATGGGATCCCTCTCAGACTTAGGAATGACCACATCATATGTCAAAAGAAAGATGATACTAAGTAGTTTCTATGGCAAAAAAATACAGAAAGGCAATTAAATGCTTCCAATTAAACTGACATACTATAAAATAAAGAACAGTCCTTCCTCTGTGGAGTTGAGAAGGTGAACTAGCTGAACTAAGAAATGTGTTACAGAAGAAAAGGAAAACTGCAGATTTCTGACTGGCCAGTTTCCCATATTTGCATTTGGCCATGTTTGTGGTCTGTGTTGTCAGCTTGTTGAAACATTGACCTCAGTAAAGTGTTTCACAACATGTATTCCCGCTCTAACCTCTGTTTAACAAAGTGCACTGTAATATCTACTCATGGTGAACTAAAGTTCCAGTGAAACCCAGAAGCCTCACAAGAGCAAGACAGTTCCTTTCTGTGTAGGGGATGCAAAGAGATTTATTTCTATCTTGCAAGTGTAAACCTTTCTCACCTCTGGCCAATAAAATCCAGACATTTCTAAACATTCAGGGCTCTTACCGTCACCTGTGCAGTGAAAATGAAACATTCCATTTTCAGAGACTGTATGAGAGTTGGCTGTAAAACACCTAAAAAAACCACTTTTCCGCTTGGGTTTGCAATCTCATATTAAGCTAAACTGTTTCAAGTAGTTCATTATATATACCATATATGCCAGTACTTTAAATTATCATTATGGATGCTACTCATCTGATGTAGAAACTGTTGCCACCTTCACAGTTTCCTCATTAATGGACAACGTGCTTATCAAACTAGAGGCGGTGCAGCTGTGTCTATACATTTCCACAGTTTATGGTGAAAAGAAGTCCAGATTGTTCTTGAAATATCCATTCGACATCCAGTGGTTATTGCAACACTTAACCAGTCATCTCGTTTGATTAAAGCCTCTTTGTATGAACATCTAATTCAATGATGGTCACGTTGTATTTTTTGTAAACAGAGAAAGAAATTTGCTTTTTTCTTTGGGTTATTTATTTATGTTGGCAATCTGAAATGCATACAATGGAAGTGTACTCTCTGTACATTGAAATGGCTATTAAGCAACCACCTAACTGATTGTAAATGATGATGCAGGAGTTTCATTTATATACAGATATTTCATAAAGCCTTCTCTCTCTCTCTCTTTTTCATCTGCAGTGTGACAGCGAGAGTGATATTGATGACAAGGTAAGACTGAATTCCCTTTTTCCATATAGTTCACCAGCTTGGAAATTCCTCTACTAACAAAATAAAAATATCAGTAACTGAAAGAAAGAACCTTGTATCCACTTCACAAGATCATTGTCTTAGCCTTTCCCCTAAGCTTAGACATGCCCCAAGCTTTTTGTTGCTAACATGCTGTCCCATCTTGACTAATGTTCCAGGCTTGTATAGGGTACAAGTCAGTGTGTTGGCACTATCTTTTTGTTTTGGAGAAAGACTTTCCTGATGACTTTTCAGGAGCCAATATTTTATTTATAATAACCTTTGAACATGTCAGTTTTGTAATGGGTTTAGAAGATGGACAACTGGCACTGCACAGTCTGTGAGGATAGGTAACTGTCAGGGAGTATTTTGTCATGCTGCGTGCATATTTATCACGCAGCAATGATTTTTCTGACCTTTTTGTTTGATACGGACGTTAGTCAGTGGGAGGCTATAGTAATATGTTTTGGTATATGTATAGGGGAGACTCCTTGTGTTCTTTTGTCCAACTGATATCCATTCTTGTGCAGGACCATCATCTTTGCAATGAAAATAGACAATCCCCACTGAATAGCAGCATCTGCAATGTACTTTTGAACATCAGGCATTTAAATTCTTCAGCATCCCACATAACCTTCTGCTTAGCAGATATTAGGCTCAGGTTAAACCTTCCTTGTACTTCAGTTTTCAGGTCTCTTGTATATGTGCATGAGAACCAGCACCATGCATAGTTTCCTCTGGATCAGCATTACAAATGAAATTCCTTATCCTATTTGGCCCCATCCTATTCCAATTTTCCTTGAATGAGACAATACATACATTTTAGCAAAAAGTGTTACACAGAGGGGCATAGTCTAATCATAGCTGTTGAATGAAACATGAAGTGGATATTTCAGCATGCTTTTGGGAGGGGGGCAGCATATGTTTCTAAGGTTGTCAGTCACACAAAGACAAATGATGAGAAGATGGTGGTTGTAGGCAGAAAAACAGGTGGAATTTACTCACCAAAAGCGTGGATAAAATGGGGTTAAAATGTTTCTTTCACTGCCCAATCAGAGAAAGTAACAGCAGTCATTTAGAAAACTGTTTAAAAGATCTGCCAGTCAAACCTCAGATGAAGTTGTAAGTGACATGTAGTTTTATTATACAGCTATGCTATTAATGATTATCTAAATTACACTGGTAGACCCAGCTTGCAGCATTACATCGGAGACTGACGTTTGTTAGATTAGGTTTGACTTCACCTTGTAGTGAAGAAATTGAAATCTGAACAACATTGATTAGCTTTCAGAATGTGGGATCTGAGGTTACCTTCAGAGGAAGCAGCATTGTATTTGGCTGGTAACTTACTGTCCTTTACAGCAAATAAAAGAGCATTATAGCACTCCATACCATTAATGCAGCATTTCATATTTATCTGGAATTCGACCATCCAGTCTCCTGTATCTTCCAACTACCTCTTCCTTTTAATAAATCCTGCCTAATCAAAGTACTTTCTGTACCAAAAAGAAAGAGAGCCATTGTCTTTTTAGCTCTTGTCTGTAAAGACGGGAGGCAAGACATCAGTTTTTTTATATAGATCTCTGGCTTTAACTAATGTTGCCTTTTGTGGCAACAAAGAAATGTGCATGTAGCACATAATTTTAAGTCCGTTCTAGGGGAAGTAGAGGGATTTCAATCTTGCTTGTAGGCCTAACAGTGCAAATTCCCTTCCTCTGGAAAGCCCACTGAATTCATGGAGCACACAGAGAAATCAGACTCTGTTTACATTTGGTGTGTAGAGAAAGAAAGAGAGAGAAGATAACTTTTGGTTATAGATCTTAACCCTGCCCTAACTGATGCAGAACAGAACGATCAAAATGCTGGCTGGAGTGTTCTCAACGAAGAATTCCTTGTAGTGGCCTGAAGGATTATTCTGGGGAATATTTTTACTCCTCAGAACATTAGCAAACTGTTCCCCCATAACTTGTCCTGGCCTTTGCAGCCAGTTGTAAGGATAGACACATCCTGGAGCCCACACGCAACGTCCTCTCAGGCACAAGATGTGTGGGCTGTACTTCCTGTTCACTTTTCCTAGCATTTTGAAGTGCTCCAAAAAGAGAGATCCTACCTTGCAGCTTGCTCAGAAAGGAGCTCTTTATGCTGTCTTTATATATACACACCCACCCCTTCAGCACTAATTAAACTGGAGGCCAGCATTCAGTAATAAAATACTTGGTGCTCGCATAGCACTTTCCATTAGTAGATCTCAAGTTGCTTCAGAAAACTGAGTTAGTGGAGCAATCTTGTTTTAGTGGTGGGGAAACTGAGGGACAGGGAGATTGACCACAATTATACAGTCAGTGCCATCAGCTGGGAATAAAACTCAAGTCTTATAACTCCCGGTTTCATATCCTGTCGATTGGACTACTGCTTATCCCTTATTTATTTAACCCGTAGATGGATAGTTTGTTAGAGCTCCCAACATTTTAAAAGTGCGTGCATTAAGAGAGTAACATTTGTCATTTTTCTTCTACGCATTAGTAGCGGTAAAGAAACCTCATAGTTTTTACCTTTGTACAGTCACATCTAGTACTCTGGAGAGGGCAGTGGCATAGTGTAATCAAGTTAGAGCACAGTTAATTATGAAGAAGATGATCCAGAACTAAAGAGTGATATTTATAGTTGCATGATGGCAAATAAGGACAGTGATTTAAAATGGTGACTGCTATTTAAAAAGAACAGACTCAGGTAGGTGTACAAGCCATGAGCTCATCTGTCCCTTCCGCTGTTGAAGTAAAGCATTACGAATTTCTATCAACCTTTGCTTCAAGCTTCTGTTTCACCACAGAACTCGTAAGGGCAGCAAAAGAGGAGATACTTTCTCACACCCACCTTCCAAGAACAGGGCTGGTTTTTGGTTCTGGTTTGATGGGGTTTTTTTTGTTTTGTTTTTTTTAAATGAAACAATATTGAGCTTTTCTACCATTGAAACAAATGAAGAGCTCTGCAAACCATGAATCTCATTACTGCTGCCTTATGTCCGTTGAAGGGTATGGATATGGATTCTGCCATTGCCAGGAGAATGACAGGATACTTTGTGGTAGCTATGGAGAGTATCTCACAATTTTTTTGTGATGGGAAAGTGGAGGGGAGTTTGTCTTGTAACAGTATTACCCGAAGTTGCACACTGTGCAGTAACTGCTGTGTGAGGCTCATGGTCCATAAACATTGTTACCGAAAATATATACTCCTTTAATAGCAACAACAGCATTAACAGATAGCAATTACCCTTCATTTTCAGGAACTATAAAGTCTCCATTAATTCAAGATTTATGTAGTTATAGCATTTAGCACAGGAATAACACCACAGAGAATTGGTTTATACACATGTAATGAGAGAGCTTATGGCATACTTTAGTGAACATTAACATAATAGAGTAATATAAACCATCAACAGTTCCACTTATTGTCTCTTACCTGCTTTAGCATCACTCTGAAAAGTGGCTAGCAGTTGGTAATGTGCTCTGTTAAATGGTGTTCTGCAGAAAGCCAAAAGTCAAGTTGCATAAAGCAAGGGAATGAGTAAGCTCTGCTCATTGCACTAAAATGTTGTTCTGATTTTTTTTAATAACAATGTTCAAGACTGTTTTTAAAAGAAAAGGCCCATTTCTTTCTTTCAAAATAATTCAGCATTCGTGTTCTTTCATTCTTGGGTTTCTGTCTGCTGTGTGTGAAATTATAGGTTGTCAGTTTAATTTGTATGGACCCTGAGTGTAAGCAAGCTCTCCAAATCAAGGGTTAGATATCAGGCATTTCTTCATTTAATGTGGTGCTAAATAAGACACAGAAAAAATGACATTGTGTTTCCAAGTTAATTAAATGTTTGTGATGTGTGTGTTTGTGCTATGGTTCGGTTTTGTGTCCTAGCTACAATAGGAGAGCGTCAAGTAATATCTGAGCTTGAAGTGAAAATTAAAAAAGACTTTGGTGGCATTGCCAAAATAGTGTTTTCACAGAGCTCTTTGTAAAAACATTGTATGTTTGCCTTAAGCTCCCTTGTAGCCCATTTATTAAGCCTTATTCACGTATCATAATTAAGTTCTTCAGATTCAACTTCACCCTGCTGTTGGGCACTGAAAATATGTTCATCATTTTATAAATATATGAAGGTTTGCGGTCTCTGCTCCAAAGAGTGTACAATGTCAGCACTGCCAAAGTGTTTAGATATACACAATTACACAGATAGCTAATACAATTGTAGGTGATGTCAGAGTTTTGGACAGGTGACTTTGAAATGCTTCTTGGAGCACAAATATTCACAAAATGTGATCACACTCTTTTCAGATAAATCTTTTCACCCACTTTTTTCCCTCAGAATGAGCCCCCTCCTACCATTTTCACCATTAATTTATACTCTATTTGTGATAATCCACCTTGCAGCATTTACCATCCGGTGAAGGAACACTGAATGGAGAACTCCCTTTGTCACTCATCAGGCCCCTCCATAAGCAACTGAACTTTTTGATAGCATACGGGATTGGCAATGTAAATATCCACCCAAATCTGTGTCAGACTTGGTTCCCAAACCAAACCTAACCCTTTGTTCAGTTTTGACTGACTTTTTCTTAAGCTTTTATCCTCTATGTGGTCCTCCCTTTGCTCAGCATCTTATGCATACTGTTTGGTGTCACATTCAAACTCTTCTGGGACGCAAGTAGCCATAAAACTCCTGACTGCAGAGTGTAGTTCACCTGAGTCCAGGTGAGGCTGTCAGAACGACAAAACCTTATCTCTCAAAGGAAGACGTCACAGTAAGTATTGCCGGGCACTTTTCTCTCCCCAGTGCCTTGATCGCTTTGTTCAGAAATGAGTTCTAGGTATGGTACTGCACTCTGTCACTATGTATCATCCCTTGTAGTCCAGAGCCTGATTTCTAGACTAATGGGCTGTTTTGCTTTAAAAAAGGTGGAAATTTAAGGCACAGAAAATGGGGTAGTGGTGTCAAGACTGAGGCAAAATGAACAATCAGAAATAATTTATTTCTGATTAGTCTTTGCTGGCATTCCATAGTTAACTGATGCCATGGTACAGTGCTCTGTGGAGACGAAGGGTTGGGTCATGGGACTCCCAGGTTCAATTCCTCTTATGCTGCAGACGTAAAATGTAACTTTGGGGAAGTCCCTTAATCTATACATGGCTTGGCTCCCCATCTGCAAAATGGGGTAATGGTATTTCTATACCACACACGTGATGCCAGGATAAATACTTCAAAGACTGTGAAGCTGTGGTATGGTACTGTTATTACTTAAACGAGGATCATATAGGTACCTGAGAGAGAGAGAGAGAGAGTTAATGTATTTTCCTGCGTCTACCTCCTGGAACGTCCTTTATCGCATTAGCTGTAAAACAGGCCTGCTATGGCAGTGACAATCTTATAAAAATGCTCAGATACTCTGGTGAGCAATGCAGAATAAATAATTAGATATTATTATTTATTATAAATAGAAGGATTTAATTTACAGTAGGATTGCACAGAATGTAATAATATCGGTACAGAGTGATACAGACTCAAAGGTCAGTCAGAACAGAACCAATTGCATGGAGATTTTCAGATAAACTCCTTCTCAAAATGTTTTACAGAATTAAATAATGCAAGAAAGTGTATGATATACATAGGGGTTGTGTGTTGCATGGCAAGCTGGGCTTAGCTTCTGTAGCAAAACCCCAGAAGGACTCATAACTCAGCTAGCTTTGACAACAGTTTTGCAACCACATTCCAGTAACCTCAGCCTGTATCTCTGATTTGTAATGAAACCCGAATCCATCCAATTTCAGGTTTTGCTATAAGTCTTCCACATATCTCACTGGTAGTAGTGACAAGTATGGAGGTGACATGTGGGAGGGGCGTGTGCTTCCATCCCATATTTCTGCCAGGGTGTAAAGGAGACCTGCATAGGAAAGTCACTGGCATCTCCCATTGAACTTTGGTAGGCTCAAGGGGTGGAGTTTGTAAGAGCACAAGGAGGCATTGCTTCTTCTGATTGGGCAGGGAAGAGAGATGGGGCTGGCAGCACAGCATCCTTCAGATGAGCATGGGAAAGTCCTTTGAGTCCTGTCCCTGGCTTCCTTATAGCTGCAGTTATGTGTTCAGCAGTAGACATCCAGAGCTGGATCCAGCCTGTGCTGAGGGTGCGGGGGGAGAGGGGGAGGTGATAGGAGAAGTCGGGACAGCGCTATGATGGAAACAGGGGAAACGGGTAAGGTTATCCCAGCTTGGAACAGGTGTCAGAGGTTCAAGGAGAGCAGGAAAAGGGCTCAGGGATGGAGGATGGGGCAGTCACATACCCCCCAACCTTTTAAATTGCATCCCTACCATCAAGCATTGTGGGTCATCTCTGGATGAGTAAATGGGTCAGTGCTGAAGATGTTCCATTTACCTCCCTTTGCTTGAGAATTCACGTGTCACCCCCTGTCAAGAAGCAGGGTGAATGAGAACATATCTGTTGGCTCAGAGAGTCTGCTGACATTTCTCAGAGGCTGTTTCAACCTGTCTCTTGTGGTTCACAATATAAGTAAAAAGCTCTTGATAGAATTTCAACACTTCTGCACTTTGTCAGGGGTCATGAGTTATTCTGCGTATACCTTCAAGAAAACGTAATTCAAAAAGTAAAGAAGCATAATATTTCTTGATAACCTGACTCCCTTTAATACCAAATTTAACCAAACTGCATTTTTAAGTAGAAACAAGATGTCCATCTGAACAAATAGACCGTGTTGAGCTAAGTAATGCCTGAAACCTTAATGTGAAAGTGTCACTTCTTTTTCCCCTCTTAAAGAAGTTTGTTGTACTTTCTGTGTTTTGCTGGGTTTCCACGAATTTCATATGATATTTTTACTGTTGCGTGGATTGCAACTCCATAGTATATTGAAATTTGTGAAAATACAAAATACTCAAAACAAAGAAATGGCTGAATTAAGTTTTTATGAGTTCACTTCTTCTGAAGAATAATGAGTCTGAGCACAAGGCACTGTAAGTAAAAGGGTGGTAAACTTGGCATTTGACGCTTTTATAGTGGTTGCTAGAGCCAGATGCCAGTGTATAGTTTTTGGCATCTGGAAATTTAAAATCTCCAATGGCCTTTATTGACTCGGCTTTACCATACCCTTTGGTGTTCTGTACCATGTGTATGTTGCACTGGCTTGAAGTTTGTCAAAAGTCATAGTAAATGTGCCTGAAAAACATGATCCCTAATCCTCACAGACCTACTTAAGGGCTCTGTTTCCTTGGACCCTCTCACACCTGTATCAAAATTAGTTGGAGATCTTTGCCTAAATCTTTGGCAGCAGCTAACTTCATTTGTGGTATACTGCTCCTGGAGGTTTATTGGGGAAGCAAAGCATGCCTTCATCTCCAATAATAAACAGCCCACCCGTCGACACTTTGACAGACTTAATGGTTTTTTATACAAAAATGGACAGACTTAATGTTTCGACTGTAGCGATCATCTGTCCTGATCTCCTTAATGAAATTAGATTAAGTGCACCTGGGAAAATGCTGAGACGGCACATTGCTTTCATCACCTCCTTTAATTTAAAACCAATTTGCGGGGAAAATATTCTCAGAAGCCAAGGGATGCAGAGAGAAAAAGAGAAGGAGGGGAGGGAAGGAGATTTTTAAATCTATCTGGATAGCTGCTGGCAGTTTTAATTCCTTTTCCTGCTGGCAATGTGAAATATTAACAGTCTTAAGAACTGAGAGTTTAAAGGCCCACTTGCTGTCCCTTCTGTCTTCCATAGTGAGGAGAGAAACAAAACTAAATCTTTACAATCAAAATCAAGATCACATCCAAGGAGAAAGTTATTTGCATTTTAAGGCCTTTAAATTGGGGTGGCTGGAAAAGGAAGGCCTGATGGATTTACAAAGGCTTGTTCACCTTTGCTGCTCTTCCAACAGCAGAGTTGCATTGCCCTAAAAAGTCTAATTGTCCCTGGGTTTTTAACCCTATGAAAATATTCTTTAGTGGCTAATATATGCCTTGGTAGTGATTCAGTTGTCTGTGTAAACAGTGTTTTGCCAATGTAGCTGTAAAATCAGATGCAATATGGACAATATCACACGGCAAAAGAGCTGAAAACTGTTAGAATCGTTCCTTCGGCTCATGCTGATGAGAGACAGAAACTTGTCTTTTTAATCTGAAAAAGAAAAGTTCCAAAGAATACACAGAATTATGACTTTCTTATGAAGGATGAGTCTTGTTCTCCCAGTCTGACTCCATTCACTGGAAATTAGTTGGCCTTTTGCAATTGAGCTGCAGTGAAAATGAGGCTTTAAAGTTAGGCTGGGGTAGGATGCAGTCTTTCTACATGGGAAAATAGATATAGAGCTTTAGATTAGATATAGATGTATGTCTTAAATGCTTATAGCTGTTGGTTGGATTACTCTGTAGTTTAGTAGAGTCAACAATGTGGAGCCGATTTATCCACTGTCTGCCACAGGTTTCAGTCTTGTTGGATCAATAGCATTCAGACAATGGGCAAATAGTTGGGACAGATTTAGAATATTTTTTTCTGATTCACTTTTATTCAGCTTTGTGCTTCCTACAAGATTTTCATCAGCCAGGGTGTCTTGCCAAGATAGCCACCACATTCTGTGCCTATCCGGTATCTGACACAACCAGCCCCCAAACCAAAAGGCAAAATCCCCTCTTAAGAACCTCAACAGGTAAGGATACTACTTCAACCCCCTTCCAGTCCTACCACAACCGAGGGCATGGCTAGTCGGTGTAGCCTGCGAACAGTCACCAAAGCTTGTATTTTCATACGCTTCTCAATAATCTACCCTAAGAACCTTAGTGCAAGTAACAATGGAAGGGTATTCCAAGGGTATTCACCTTAACATTCAAAATAATAACATCACTAGGACCTGATCCTGCAAATCTTTCTTAGGCAAGTAAAGCCTAGTTTTCTGAAATTCTGAATGTCCACAACTCTTGGTGAATTCAGCTGGAACTCTGGGTGCTTAACAGAATTTAAGGCCAGTAGTCTTTAGTCACTTGACTTCTCTTAAAGACCTCAGTGGAATGAACTGTTTGTGTTAGCAGGCTGCTTATTGCATCCTTCAAATGATTTAAGACTTAAACATGCTGCTTAACAGGAAAGATCAGTCCCAAATGTCCTTGTGCATAACTGCTAGTTGACAGGAAAAGTCTACATTCACTTTAAACACATTCATTTATTATTTAATGGAATCAACCTGATAAATGTTGCAAAGATAGTCAAGCTGGAAGGTTACAAACAGATAAGCAATATAGGATGAAATTGAAAGAGTTCCCATTCATATACAAACCAGATGAATAATAATCAGTAGATCAAAGTTTAAACTGTAGCATCTGCAGCTCTCAAAACTGAAGCAGTCTCTTTATTCTTGATATAAATATGCTTTCTGAGCTATTTATTTGTATTTATTGCAAAAGTCTGCTCTGTGGTACAATATGCACCACTCTCGTGTCATGAACCATCAGATCATGGTTAATTTGTGGCCTTGAGTCCCTTATTCCCCTTGTCTAAACCTGTGTCTGTTCCTCCTCTTCTCCTGTGTCCCTCCAGAGCCCAGTGGAAATGGGCCAGGGAAGAAAACAGAATTGTCTGTTCTTAGGATTGTAGTATTTATTAATGAGGAGGCCTGTTAGAATGATTTGTGAACTTGCCTTGCTGGGCAGGTTACTGCCGCACAGAAGACCCTCCTCTAGCCTTCCTTCAGTCCCCAGTTCTGCCTCTGCCCACTGATCCCTTTTTGTTCTAATGGATCACCCACCCCTCTTCCACTTCGCCAACAAAATCAGCCTCTTTATTCCTTCCAGCACAGGTTAAAGTAGAATTTGGTGGTCCCAGAACCCTCCCTCATGGGTGACCCCCCCTCACATCCAGGCCCCCTTCAAGCACCCCAGCTACTGTCCTCAAAATCCACTGCGGCCCCCAATACCCATTCCCCTGTCCCCAGTATCTACTCCAAGCCCCCAATACCCACCCCCAAAATCCAACCCTACTGCCAATACCCACCCCCAGCTCAGGCACCCCAAATACTCCTCTCCCTGAGTGAGCCGGGCTGCCCCCATACTCACCAGCAGCGTGCTGGGCTGGGAAACTCTGCACCCTGCGCATGCGCAGGGGAGCCCAGCCCCTTCCCCTCCCTGCTGGAGCACAACAGAATGCCATTCCGGGACCTGCTATTTTTAGGGGCCCAGCATTTGCGCCCCTTAAAATAGAAAATGGAACCAAAACGCTGTGTTCCAGGGCCTGCTATTTTTCAATGGTGGGCCCTGGAACATAGCATTCCGGCACCATTTTCTATTTTTAGAGGGCCCAGAACGGTAAGCCCCTAAAAATAGTGGGCCCTGGAACAGCGTTCTGAGCCATTCTGACATACTTTACCCTGCCTTTCAGTCCGCCTCTCCCACCATTGTTTTCTGGTGTTACTCCACACCAATTGGAATGCCTTCTATGCCTTACCTGCAGCAGAGCCATAACTATGGCAGGGCTGACGGGGCAAAGCCCTGGGTGGCCCGGAGCAGCTCAGTGGAGCCGGTCTATAAAAGGGCTGGCTTTCGCAGCACCATCTCTAAGTACCGCTAATGGGAAGGGGCGCATTCCGATTGGAACGCACCCTGGGCTGCAAAACACCACATTACCACTCTGGTCTGCAGGGTGTCTCCTCCTCCAAATCCTTCCTCAAGAGCCACTTCTACCATGAGACCACCAAGAGACAATAGCTAGTCCAATGTGCATTTGGGGATAAGTGATATTTATTTTAATTTATTATGTTTTATGGTGCTTCTTCTTTTCCTGTATACTCTTTAGGGCAGGGATAATGCTTTGCTGTGAGAGTGGAGGAGATCCAGCATGTTGTAGTCCCCATTCCAATACAGATAATGCATAAAAACAATAATTTGTGCTTATGCAACACTTTCCATCCAGAGATCTCCAAGTACACTACAAAAATGAGCAAACTTACCTTTTAGCATTTTGCAGATGAAAAGGCTGAGGCTCAATGAAAAGAAGTGATTTGCCTGTGGTCACACTGGGTATGCCTACACCAGAAACCTTAGTTGGGACTTGGTTAGTCTGAACTAAGTACTTCAAAAGTTAATTTGAACTAAGCATGTTTTTAAGTGCAAACTAACTTTTAGTTCAAACTAGCTGTGATTTTTTTTAATTTTTTTTTTTTAAGTTCAAATTGAGAAAGCGCGGCTAGTTTGAACTGATAGTTTGAACTTAAAAACCACGTTTAGTTCGAACTAGCATGTCTCCATTGGGCTAGTTCAAACTAACAATGCAAGTGAATTTGAACTAAGCAGTTAGTTTGGCCTAACCAGCTGAACTAACTAGTTCAAACTAACGTTTGATTAGTTCAAACTAAAACTCCTTTTTAGTTCGAACTAGCCAAAGGTTAATGTAGACAGGGTTTGCAAGCATAGGCATAACCATTGTGAATTAGTGGAAGGGCTGGGACTGCAATCCCAGTTTGCCTCATTCAGTCCCAGATTATAATCACTTGCTCTTCAATGTAAATCTAAGGGATGATTATCTGGAGTGCTAGTATCCTATACTTAGATGTATACTGGGCATTAGCCTTCATTTTGGTCATGCAATCAATTATTATGGCTTCTTTTAATATTTATGCAAATACCATACAACATGAAACTTCTGTTCTTCTTTAACATTAACTCATACACAGCTGAAATAGCATACGGCATTACCCTGAGTCACATTTACTCAAGTCCAGTTTCCCTTGAACATCAATTTGGTAAAGGTATTTCTTTCCTATCTGTCCTAGAATAACAGGCAAATAATTAGTACTATGTATGTAAAGACCCCAGCTTCAAAAGGAAAGAGTCGGCATCCTGTATCAATGAGGTCGGCAGAGTATGTGCAGGGCAATTGATTGTCTCCTAATCCCATTTTAGAAATTTTGGTTTTCTCACCAGCTTTCCTGGTTGATTTCTCTGAACAGGATCTTCCCGCTTCCATCTTCAGATGATCACATCAGGAGTCCATCCTGTAGAATAGCCTCATGCAATTCACCTTTGTTTTCATATTTAGCAACATTTTAAGCAAAGGGCACTTTCCTTTCTGGGAGTCTGTGACACTGCTGTCTGCAAACCAGTTTCTAATGACTGAAGACTTATGTAAACTGGAAAACTGCTTTCTCTCTGTCTCCCCTTTCTTGGCTTTCCCTACCCTCCTTCTTGAAAGTAGTGTTTCAGGAGGCAAATCCTAACTGGTGGTACTGCAGGTTTTGTCTCTGTAACAACAGTGCTGTCGCCAATAATAGAGACTTGCTGTCAACGCTGTATGAAATGGCAGGTGGAAGAGGAAGCTGCGTGGTACGGGGGAGAGAAAAAGATGCCTGTTGTTCTGTCTTTCCATATTGAGACATGTGCCAAGTAAACTGCCTGCTAGCTAGATGAATAGTTATTTATAGAGACACTGTTAAGTCAATGAGACCTAAAACTAATTTGCATGTAAAGATTGATTAAATATCAAGAACAGTGCCACTCTATGCTAGCAACAAGTGCATACATCGTTGTCAAGCACTGGTGGCCAGGCTGGCTTTGGAGCACTTCCAGCGTCCAGTGTGGAAGGGGGTGTTTTTAAACCAGCTTGCTTGTTTACCCCAAACCTTCTCACAGGGTCATAACTAGGGCAGGGCAATCGGGTCAAAGCCACAGTCACCAAATTTTAGAGGGCACCACACAGCCAGCAGCTACAGACCCTACCTGGCCCCAAGGCACATTTTCCAGGCACCGGGCTGGGGAGGTGGGAGTTTAAAATCTCCCACCCTGCCCTTGAGCATGCTCAAATGCATGCTTGGGGGCGGTAGGGGACCACCTGTGGTCATGCAGCCAGTGTACCTCCAGCCTGGGGACTGTGCCACGGCCTTGTAAGGCACCCTGGAGTGGTCCATGACCATAGCCTGCAACTGGGCAGGCAGCTGGGAAGAAGGGGCCAGATCTGGCTCCCCACCGCCTGCCAGCAATGGCTATGGAAGGATCAGGCCCCAGGCCAGGTCAGGGGAAGGCACGTTTGGGGCTGCTCGCCCTGGGTGCCAAAACACCTAGTTCTGGCACTGTCTTCTCATATGCCGTCCTCTCAGCAAAACTGTAGTGTTATGATTGCTATTGCTGTTGATTTTTCATTCTTGCCCACGTGCTTTGTGCTGCACGATGCACTGCAAAAGAGACGATCTTTGTCTTGATGATTTTAAACACAGTTCTAAACTGTTTGGTTTGTGCATAAAAGCTGTGTTACGTATAACCATGTTTAAAAATATTTCCAAACCCTCCTGTTGATAAGCCTTAATTTAAAGATTTTACCCAGCTGTTGGTTCACTTTCAAGCCAATATTGTATGGTACAGATAAATGACAAAATCTGGATAGTATTGGCTAGGGTAGGACACAGAGCCAAATCTTGATGTACCTACTTAGACTCTCTGATTTAGCAGAGTTCCCTATTTAGCAAAGTGCTTAAGCACATGCTTAAGTCCAATATGTCTAACTTTAAGCTTAAGTAATGTACAGTGCTAGGCTGAATACAGTGTAATGTAAACGTATGGTGGAACGCTTTGCTAAACTGGGGCCTTAGTTTTTACTCCACTGAAACATCACTGTCTGCAAAAGTTTGTTCAGAATAGGCTGCACAACACATCTGACACTTTGTTGTGGTTAGCTTTCTTAAATTTTTCTATTCTGTTATGGCCTTGGTCTGCATTTGTAATTTGAGCAAAATTGCCATTCATTTTGCTTAAGCAAGAAGTGGGCATTCCTAGGGAAAACACAGTTGACTGAAGTTCCCAGAAGAATGAAGTGATAAAGGAGATCAAATCTGAGGCTTAAGTCAGTAGACAACGTCCTTTTAAACATTACGCTCACATTATCCTTTGTGAACTGAACTCCTCTAAGAATAACAGCATTGATTGAATTTGGTGGGTTATAAAGCATTTCTAGTCCTCTCTGAGCCATATTCCAAAGCACAAACCTGGAGAAGCCAAGAAAAATGCTGGCCCAGTTTTGGAGAGAATTTTGTTTGGAGGCTTGAAAGACGACGTGTTGTTCTAGGCCCCTCCACTACCCCCTCCCCACAACATCTCTGTGTTACAGTTAGCCTTAGTTTTATGGAAAAGCAAGTCAGCCAGAATTCAGAGATCAGAAACAGTTGCTGACCAGATCCTGATTTATTTGACAGCCCTAGTAATAAAATAACTATTTGTCTAGCTCTTCCTGATTAGTCTGAAGAGTTCTGCCAAACTTAAGAGGATTGACTAGTCAGAAAACCACTGGCATTTTGGCTTTTTTTTTTTTTTTTTTTTGAAGGGCTGCAATATTGTTTGCAATAATTTTTCATTTATTAAGTTTGGCATTTCAAAATAATTCACTGATGTGATGTGAACATTTTCCACATCAACTGTAAGTCTATTACAGAGAAATTTACAAAAACAAAATGGCTCCATATTGCTTGCAGATGTGTTCTGTAAAAATAATTGTTTTTCACTGGATTTTAATGTTTCTGAGCCTTTGTAAACATAATGCCTAAGTGCTTTTATTCAATAAATATGACCATTCCGTAATTGCTTGCACATTTTCAATACAGTAAATAAGGAGCAGATTTTGACCAAAATCTGCGTAATATTTATGTTGCTTAGGTCACAACTGTAGCGGAGAGGTGGTGAGAAACTTGTGTTTTCAGAAGTAGAGGACTGTGGCTTCAGAAACAAAGACAAATAAGCCATTTCTTTTTAATTAGTGGATTCCTGTTTTCAGCAAAGTTTTCTTTTTTTCTTAGTTCAATAATACTGGGAATTTCAAAAGCAGCAAAGGATATTAGGCATCCAGTCCTTTCGACATTTTGTGGGATTTGGTGTACCTAACTCTCTTAGGTTCCTTTGAGAAGCCAAACATACCTGGTGCAATGTTCTTCAGTTAGGAAACACCAAAATGAAGAGAGTAAAGCAAGTAAGTAAGAGAGAGAGAGAGTGTGTGTGTGTGTGTGTGTGTGTGTGTGTGTGTGTGTGTGTGTGTGTACGTACATGCATAGGACAAAAAGTTGCCTGTTCCAGCTGATTATACTTTTCAATTTTATATTTATTTGTTTTAAAATGTAAGCAGCATTTGAGCTCTCAACTAAAAGAATGGTTTCAATAAACGTCTTGTAGCCTTAAGCTTGGGCAAAATGTCAGTTTTAAAAAAGTGCACAAATAATTAGATATTGCATGCTATGCAAGCAAATGACCTTACAAAGCAAAAATATTCCAGAAATAAAATTCAAGGAAAAACAAAACCAAACAAAAACCACATGGACTGTAATTCCTGCATGAGATATGTTTAGTACGGTCCTGAAATGGGAGATATTACACACTGGAAGGTGATATCTGCCATTCTGCAAACACACCTAGTAAAAGATAATGGGTGAAATCTTGGCCCTGTAAAAGTCAGTTGCCAAATCCTCACTAACTTCAATGGAACTAAGAGTTTACCCAGTGTCACCAAGAACACGTCACATGTCCCTGCCTTCTGCCTCCCCTAATGCCCTCCCCTGCCGCAGTCATCATTTAACACAGTGGTTTTCAACCTTTTTTCCTCCGGGTCCACTTGAAAAAGTCATTCATGCCTGTGACCCAATAATTACATCTTTTAGCAATGCATTCTAGTCTTACAGCTTCCTGACCCAGTAATAGGTCCCGAACCATACTTTGAAAACCACTGACATAGAAGGTGAAGGCTTCCCTTATATGCCTGTGAACAGAGATCTGGAGAATTGTGGTCTCTTTAAAGGTGTGAATATTGACAGCCACACACACTCATTCTGTTGGGGGCAGAAGGTGTTGAAAACCAACCCAAACTAACCTAGCCTGTCTGTGTCTAAAGCAGGGGTCTCAAACTCAAATCATCATGAGGGCTGCATGAGGACTAGTAGTGGGCCACATGAGGACTAGTACTTTAGCTCGAGGGCTGCACCACTGAAACCTTTTCATACAACGCTATTGCAAATATCAGTAATGATCATGTCGTTGCTGGCCGAAGGAAATAGCTTTAGGGGCCGCGTGCAGCCCACAGACCGCGTGTTTGGGACCCCTGTTCTAAAGCCTCAAGGGACATGCACAAAGCTGTTTTGCACATAATTAAATCATCCTAGGTAATCCTTGTAGGGGAATTGGAGTGAATCCAATGAAATGATTTGATGCCTGTGCAGATCAGCTGTTTCAGAAATGCAACTGGAATATTTTCAACTCTGTCTTGTGGGGTCTGGCTTCTGATGGCATAAATGACAACTTAGCTGTTGGCTTTCCAACTCTCAGTAAACCAGAGGCAAGAGTTATTCTGTACAGCAGCTGCCCTCCTATTGGAAGGGTTGGAGGTGATGCATACAGAGGGCTTCCTGGGGTAACTGTGAAGTGATTTTGCACTGCAAGTGCTCAGATAAGGGCTAGGAGATTAGGAGACCCCAAGACAGTAATGAAATCAAGCATGGATATAGTGGGGACAGCCTTTGCTGGGCAGAACTTTGTTGAGATCTACCTTGTGTTTGGAGGGTCAAATAAGACATTAGAAAGAAGCAGAGAGGTGAAAGGAGTAGGGAACTAAAGCTAGAAATAAAGTAAGGGCCAGCCATACAATTCTGTTGGTTGGTATAGAACAGGCGTGGCCAAACTGTGGCTCGGGAGCCGCACGTGACTCTTGAATGAAGGAGCGTGGCTTGTGGAAGAATGTCAGTAAATCAATTTAGTAGGTAAAAGTATATGGCTATATGCCTCAGTGCGGCTCTTGAAAGTTTAATGATCAACTTGGGTGGCTCTTGAGTTCCATAATTTTGGCCACCCATGGTATAGAATATCAATCTGGATATGATTATAAAACAGGACTGACTTGCCCCAGAAGTGTGACTAGAACTCAGTGTAAGTCGAATAAAAACTGGGGGATTTTCCTGTTTGCTGCAAATAAAAAATTTTAGCTATCTTCGCATCAGCGTTGCAGAACTGGTCCTATGTCCATTCAAAGTAGGCTCTCATCTTTCTGCGGCTATGTCTTTCTTATTAGTACTGTGGAATTCGAATGTAATCTGGCTTCAAGGAAGCAGTGCATGCAAATTATTTATCTGAGACAGTTACATAGTGATGTAAATGCATATAGTGCTCTGCAAAACATAGACTAACACAGTCTCCGTACCAAAAAGCTTACAAGATAACACATATCTTACAAGCTAACGTAGTCAATTAATGAAGTCAATATGTCTAATATGGGAAATCTTGGCAGTTGGTATAAGACTATGATTTTGAGTTTAGACTATATGTCTGTTGTTCCCCTCTGCATCTTGAAATGTCTTTGTTGCTGGTTCTTTTTTAATTAATGTGGTGGCAACTTCTGTTCTTAAATCTAAACCCAATTCTCTTTTGTATGATCTGGCTTTCTTTTAAACTCTAAAAATGTTGGGCTTGCTTATTTTTGTAAAAGATTTTGGATTGTAACATATGGCAAGAGAAGCACCTTGGAAAAGAAAATGAGGGTTGTTTAATACTGATTCTTGAGTATCGGAACTTGTCTGTTCCTTCAATAGCCTGTGGAGGTTTTAGCATTTGTCTATGAAGGAGTGAAATGGAAAGTGTTGTGTACCTCTGTGATGTGTGGGTGAGAGGTAAGTTGCTGTATATTATCTCAGTGGTTCCCAACCCTTTCAGTAACATGGCACACTTCAATGAGACAAAGAATGCCACAGCACGCCCACCTTTTTCAGCTGAAGTGATTGCTCATAAATGTCACATTTATTTACATTTACTGTGGTTATGGTCTTACTAGGGTAGTTTGCCAACTAGTGTATACAACAAGCTAAAGAAGGATCAGATGTATTAATGTTTCAAATCCACAAATCCACTGGAAAATAATACACGCCATTTGAGCTTTGGTCTTTGGCCACCTGTGTTTTGATTCTAAAATGTGAACATTCTAAAGACCGATACCTCACTTCTAATTTTATGGTTAATTTTCATGAGATTTTTGAGTTGTAATTTTGGTTGGACAGAAACAGTGTTTGTTTTACATCGATTTTCATACAAAATTTCACGGCACACTTCTAGTTCACACAGCACAGTACTGATCATTATCTAACCCCTGAGACAGTGAACTCCGTGTGAAAAACAGGGACATACCAAAGACATTTTCTCTCACAGTATAATCCCACTCCGTGAATTTTATATCTTGAGGGTTGCCATGATGTGTGCTCTTTATTATGTTTCTCAGCACACAATAGAATTGTTGAAAGCCTTTCCATTCACGCATTATCTAATCTCTGACATCAGAGGTCAGTGAACACAGGCCAAGGTCCTGACTTGACATGTTTCCAGGCAAAAGTTTTACACCCCTTGAAGGAGCGTCTGTTTCAAATTGAGCATGAGCAGAGAATTTGTCTTGCTTTCGGGCCAAGAATTCAAGCACTGAAAAGTTTCATTGGTGAATGTATTTGCAAATGAAGCTTTGTAAAGGCAAAAAAAAGAAAAAAAAAAGTCTTGTTGCAGCAGAGGATGTGGCTTAAATCTCCCAGGCAGTTGGAGCTGAAAGTATAGCCTAGGTTGCAAATGAAATCCCTGTAGAGTTGTGCTGGAAATCCTGTACAGCCTATGCCACTGAAGTGTTTCATGTATAATTGTCCCCCAGACAGTTGGAGAATGATGAGTGTAAGGGCTGAGGTGAAGGAGAGGTGTAGAGTAGTTATTTTATACAGTTGCTATGTTTTGTAATAACCTCTGTACACGGGGACAGAGTTTATAGCTATGAATTACCATAAGAATAAACCCTTGGGTGATAGACTATCCCTGTAGTCTTAATAGACATAGATGCACAAAATAAGTTCACGCTGGAGTAAATGGGCTACTCAATAAATAACTGGATGTTGGCCTGTGACAGTGAAGGAAGGCTTGCAAAGCGCTACTGGATTCTTAAATGCTGCTTTCACCTGCAGGTAGGAATAGAGAGGTGCTGTGAAATAACGTTCCCACTCGCAGGTTCAGAGGTGTGGCTCGTGAATCAGTGTTAATTTCATTCTTTGCTCCGGTCTGTGCCATACAATAGTTGTTCCTTACTATAATTTTACTTGTTCCTAAAATTTATTCCAGCACCCTTCCAAAGCTGCGATGCCTTAGTAAAAGATGATAGTTTTTATGTATATTTTTATGAGTATAAAGTTCAGGGCTATTTTCAAAAACTGAGTGTGGTGCAGAAAATCCTATCCAGTTTCAGCACAGTTTTCACTTGGAACAACATTTATCTCTGTCACGTGCAGCTGCTTTCATACCCTTCAAGAAACTTCTATGGATGAAATAAACCAGGAGGCTGGTGGCACTTTTAAAGATTAACAAATTTATTTATCACTTGAGGTTTTGTGGGAGAAAATCTGACTTTGTCAGATGTTTGAAACATCTGGTGAATTGGGATTTTCTCTCATGAAATCTCATGCGATAAATAAATTTATTAGTCTTTAAAAATGCCACCAGACTCCTTGTTTGTTTTGCTGAACAAATCTAAATTGGCAACCCCTTTACCTTTGGAATTTCTAATGGCTGAGCTTACTGTGTATCTTAAAACGACCATTGTTTGGGAGAAGCAAGGGATTGGGAGGGAAGCAGCTCTTGTTCCTCCTCATATCATCACTGTGTAAAATCTTTTCACCTTTTCCTGTTTTTGTTAGGTAACAATACCTAAAGTTCAGCATACCTGACACTTTCCATTATAATAAGACTGTTTTCAGTCGCTTATAACTTTGCCAAAACTTTATCATTCAGGATGTAATTTCCCTTGCTGGTTGTCTGCCGCAGGCTGAATTACTTTGGATAATTTTAGTGAAAATGGTTCAGCTATTTTGTAGAGCAAGGTTTGTGGGGGAAAAAAATAGAGTTTTGCCAGTGTTGACAATATTTTACCACCATTTCATTAAGGAAACTCTTCTGTGTCTGTGCTTTGGGGTATGGACTTGAAATTTTTCAGGGCTGTCCCTTGTGGCAGGGCTATGATTTGCTGTTCCTGTATTTGCACAAATTTGGATAGGTTATGAGCCCCTGAAACTCTGTTTCCACATGATCAGTGGAGTTGTCGTGTTAGAGTTTGGCAGATAAACTCTCCTCAGAATCCATCTTCACTGAGCATGCTGCAGAGACTGAGAAGGACTTCGCCTGCAATTGCTCCTGCTGCCTTCTAGTGACAATGACACAGGAACTGAAAGCCAGAAAACTCTTTGTCCTGTGGTCTCAAAGCTCCCCTTACTGTGATCCAGGTCAGCATGGAGAAGGAGCATATCGCCTGGTTGGCATGCAGCAGGCTGAAGAACTGGGTCTGGTAGGTGACAAAGGGGAAGACTTAGTAAAAGGCCTGGGGAAAGTGGGGGACCTGGGACTGGGATATGAGCAGAGTTGTTGGATGGGGGTTGAGGACTAGCTCTGGGACAGGGAGCTAGGGTAAAACGTGGAGCCGAATTTTGTGAAAGAAACAGTATGTAACTGAGAGAGAGTAGGAGGCAGAAGCTTGTTATGAAAGGGAAGGTGGAAGAAGTGCAGCTGGCTCCAGGTTGAGAAGATAGGGAGGATTCGAACAGTTCCTGTCTAGTCCCTGGCCAGATCATAGGTGTGGCAGCAGTTGCACCAGGCTCCCAAGCTCCACTCTCGCCTCCCCCAGCTCCTCACATACAGAAGTTCACAAGAGAGTAGCGTCCCCATAATATTTACTTTGTGAGCACTGCCCTCCCCCCAGTTCTGCCATCCCAATGTAATTCAAAGACTCTACTATAAATTTCTATGCAAAAGAGGCCAAACTGAGGTTAAATGGGCAACTTTAAATTCTGACATTTCCTTACTTTTGAGAGCTTGACTTTGTTGCCACCTTAATAAAGTTCTTTCGGTGCTATTATTTGTGTTGTAGTGAGACACAAAATGGGCTGGAATCCAAAAAAGAGATGAGTTGAATTTGGGCAAGCTGAGGGACCATTGTAGGGAAAGAGACCTTGTGAGATTTTTGTATCCTAATACAGCCTCTTAGCACACAGAAGAGAAGTTTTCTATTTGTAACTGATACAAAGCTATGATTTACCAGGGGTTCTCTCCTCTCTACTGCCCCAGTAATGATAGAAAGATGTATCATTGTTATAAGGGATGGAGCAGTCTCCTGGAGATCAAGGTGTTCTCCAAACCTCAGAAACTGGTTTTTATTTATGTGGGATTTGCAAAACTAGTTCATAGTTGTAATCCTCTGTTAATTGTAATTTAAATATATGTTGATGTGTTTCGGGGGCATCTCAGTTCCTTTAAAATAAAAATATACTTGTCATTCTCAGAAGCAGCCTGTCACATGTATTAGGGATAGAAGAAGCTCCACCTTTCCCAAAAGCTAGTGAATGGCCTGAATACAATATATATCCTGCATTTAATTGTTCTTTTGACTTTTTGCTCTGAGTGCCCTTTTTTCACATTCCCTCCTGAGCAGAACTTGAACTAAAAAAAATGTAGTTGACCTTTCAGCCCCTCATGTTTTTCTCTTATTTAAAATGCATCCAACCCTGTCCCTGATGTCACTCTTGCCTAGGGCCAGTATTTATTTCAGGTGATCTGCTGATCACATTGATGGAGCATCTGTGAAGTGGTTAGTACGCTTTGGGGTAACTGGTTCTAGACTGATGTGCAAGAAGCCGTGAGTTCAAATCTGACACCAGGTGTTTTTGAAGTCTCGAAGTTATGGCAGGTGTGCAGAGACCACAATTATGGGGGCAGTATGAGAACTTGAACAAAATAAGGCACACTGATTATACATTGCCCTTACCAAGATTACTATTGAAATTAGCCTGTATTTAACTCTGTAGTCTAACCTCACTAATTTGCTGTAATGACCCATTGTGAACAATTATATTTTTTTTTAATTAGTAGGCAAACAGCTGGCACAGCAATGCATAGCAGGGATCAAAAAACATGCTTTGTTCATTTCAAGCATAGTTTAAATTATTTATGATACTGTCTGTGAATTGGTAAATGTTCTGGAGTCTGCCTATTAAAAATGGTGAAGTGTTAGTAATAGGAAACACTGCAAAGCTAACTATTAAACCTTTAGGAAGCAGGGGGAGAGAGGGTGCCTCGTTTGTTTGTTGGTTTGCAAATCATGAGCATGCAGATTAGTGGAGTGAAAGCTAGCATCCTGCTTTTTTAAATAAATGCAGCATCAAGTATTTGTGGTCAGCCAGCCGAGAGTTGCAGAGGTACGAAACACCTGTGTAAGGAGAATCACAGAACCTGTTCTTGGAATGAGTGACAAGCTAATTCTTCCCCAAAGCTCTCCTTAGATTTCATCTTAAGTGAAAACAAATGTTCTGCTGTCAATAACCCCCAGGTGAATACGGTTATTCTCTTCACAGCTCTCAAACATGCTGCAGGCTAGAAAGGCTCCCTGGAGACTTGAATTTAGCATTCTTAGCCAAAGGTCAGGGTCAGGGCACTCTGCTCCATTTGAAATTTGGCACCTAGGACATATGGCAACTGCATCATACGAGGGGCTAATTTGCCAAAGCAGACTGCATTCTTTTCTATCACTCCACGCCAAGCGCTGGTGTCCACACTCTCAATGGTAAATGCAGTATAGAGCATCCAGTGCCCACTTTCCATTTACCGTCAGCTGCTGAAGGGAAGCGAAAGGCTCTTTCACTCAGTAGTAGGTGAAATAAACTAGACCAGTAAAAGTGTAACTTTGCCAATGTAATACAGAGTGTTTATATATATATATAAACATAAGGAGTGCTCTGCTGATCTAGTGTATACTAGTTACTAATATTAGTGTGTGTAGTGGTAAAACATACATACTCTCTCTAATGGCATCCATTCTGAAGGGTGGAAAAAAAGTGAGGCCCTTGGATGTTGTCACTTGCTGCAAGAAACTGATGGGGGTATTACTCTCAGAGACGAGGTTAGAATTCAGGAGGCCTTGGCTCCAGCAGTTAACATATAATTTGAAGGGGCCTGGAAGCCTCTTAATTTCTGGGGCCCCCCATTGACTTCCCAACCCCCACTTTTGCCCCCCTTACCTGGCCGGAGCTGCTCCCTGGCCACGCTGCTCCCGCCCTGAGCACACATCTGAGCATGCCCAGGGCGGGACATTTGAAAACTCCCCCAGCCTGGCCACAGCTCCTGGACCAGGGCAAGACGGGACATGCATTTCACCCAATTTTTCTATTTTTTGGGGCCCTGGAATTCTTGCCCCTCAAATTTGTGGGCCGTGAAATGGTGTTGCAGCTTACTTTTACCCCTGCTTGGCTCCCAGTCCATTGCTCAGGCCTCTGCCTTATATAGTCATCTGCATGTTTTCAGCTTTTGTGGGGAGTAAGATTGGGAAAGGGTGGAAGGGGGGGTGTGTGCAAGGGGGGAGACTTTGGAGTGTCCAAACTCAGAGAATGCTTGGTGCCTCAGGTTAAACACCCTCTTCATGCAAGCTGCATCTTGATCTTCTTAAAGGATCAGGTTCCAAAGGAGCAGCCATGTTAGTCTCGTTCAGTAAAACAAACAAAGAGTCCTGTGGCACTTAAAGACTAACCAATTTATTTATTCTACGAGCTTTCTTCTCTGAAGAGCATCTTTGAGGTTTTAGCTTCTCTTTTCTTCAGGCCTTGGAGATAAAATACAAACATTGAATACTGTTATATTAATTATAGGCATTGGTAACATGTTTGCTGCCAAGATCTGGCATTTCCTGATACAAAACCAGTCCCTAAAAGTTGCTAGTTCCAAGGGATTGTGATTAACACAATTGTTTTCTCTACAGAATCCTACTGTGTGAATAAAGTTTGTGTGTTCCAAACAGGATAATGCTGTGTGCCCTCTGCTTCTGCTGAGAGGTCATTTCGCCTGATTTGTAGTGCACTTTGTCTGCCTGTTTTTCTTTTTTCTTTTTCTTTTTCTTTTGTTTGTTTTTAAAAAACATGACAGAAGGTTCATTTGTTTAACCTTTAAAATCATTCTTGCTCATCGCAGTTCCCTGTGGTAGCCAGATAGGGATGATCTGGGCGGTGAAATCTGGGGGCAAGATAGAGCTTTTCAACAGAAGGTCATGTTCCATTCCCACCCAGGTATGATGATGTGGGGGAGAAGGGCAGTCAACCTTACCTTTGACTGACTAAAGCCTCCTAAACCAGCAGGAATAAATTTTTTCAGATTGATGAACTGGGTTCCAATCATCCATTTATATTATTAATATTGTGTTCTAATACCAGTGAAGAATGTTGGGCCAACCAGGCTACCGGAGGCAAATATGGGCTACGTTTTCCCTAATTCTTAAAAAAGAAAAAAAAACAAAAAAAAAACCCCACCAGCCGTTTTTGTAAAAAACGAGTCTCTGATCTTTCTCATGCACTATTCATGAGTAATCAGACCTGTTACTTCTCTTAGTCTGATTCTTTCTCCCTTAAAACATTTTTTAAATTGTTTAATCATCAGGTACATCAGTGGAGCTGCTTCATATTTACACCAGCAATACAGTGAACTCTAAAGGTTTAAAAATCCTGAGTCAGGCTCCAGAAATAATGAGATTGAGTTAAAAAGTTACAACATTTTAGACAATATTAAATTGGAGATATTTTTAATTGTCCTCTGGATTGAGCCTTTAGGAGGTGACTTCTTCAAAATTTTCTATGCAGCCGGGAGGGCTGGAAACCATATTATTTTTTTCATGACTGCAGAGATTCCAGTTTAATCACGTGACTCTAGGAGCTGGAGCTTTAATGGAAACAACAGCTATTGTAAGATGTGAATAAAACCACGAGGATTGGTGGCTTTGCACCAATATGAGAACAGAAACAGTCTCTCTGCAATTGGCTTCTCTGTCCTTGTTAGTTTATTTTGTTAAGTCACAGGCCTAACATGAAACCTCCTAAAAGATGGGATGTTGGTTTTAAACTGTATCATCCAAAAATGTAGCAGAAGATTCAGGCTTATGGTGGGGTGATCTTTAAAGTGATGATACAGTTAGTTAAACTGCATGACAAGAACTCTACCCATGTACGCACATAGGTCTGAATGATGCTTGCTCCTATGCTGGCAGGAAGTCATGTTAAGTCAGACAGATAATTCAGTGATTATGGTTGTGTCTCCCTATTGCCTGTGTGCTGTGCCTTTTGTCATTTGGGAAGTTAATGAAAACATGCTTAGTGCAAGGAGAAGCATCCAGAGGAGCAGCCATCACCACCATAGAAGTTTCTTCTTGTCTACTCGTAATTAATGCCTTTTCCAACAGAGATCCTCTTCATATAGCAGAACAGGACAGCATATGCCTCAGACAGTTGGAACAGCGATTATTGATAATGACTGGGAAGGCTGCCTTATGTCAAAGAAAGCCAATATGGTGTGAAATAACATCTTTTATTTAAAAAAAAAAAAAAAAAAGTCCTTTGTACTTTTATACCCCCTGCCTCCATGTTCCCCTAGCCTGTATATGTGTGTTGCCAATTAAACTGCGTGGCTATTTGGAAAAACTGTGGGTGGGATTCAGAATTTTACTGATCTGCTTGAACATTAACTGCCTTGTGTTGTGTTACATTAGATGCAGAGAGCAGGTATTTTGTACCAAAATCAAAGGACTGGAAATGAACATTATAAAGGAGCAAAAACTAGGGTATGATTGCTTGCTTGCCTGTTTATGGAAAAATGTTCAGTGTGTAGATAGAAAAATGTATAACATATGCTAATATATACATAGAGAAAAATGCAATAGATATCAGCCTCACCTGAGATGTAGTGAGGTAATTGTTGTATACCTCATATTTACTATGATGTAAATATTGACCAAGACTTTAAAATATTATTATTAATTTTTGATTCCACTTAAAAGTGCACAGATTCAGATACATCCAAAAGACCTGAATCCTAGCAAGTGTTCAGCGCTCACTTTCTGAAATACAGACTTCTTTCAGGTGTGTCAGTTGGAGACTCATAGATGGAGGCACCCATAGTCAATAGGGCTCAGGTTTCCAAAGGTACTTAGCACATAACTCCCCTTGATTTCAGTGAAAATTTCCAGTGGCATAGCCATGTTAGTCTATGTACAGCAAAAACAAGAGTCCTGTAGCACCTGAAAGACTAACAGACTTCTTTGGGCATAAGATTTCATGGGCTTCAACTCACTTGCATCTGACGAAGTGGGCTGAAGCCTGTGAAAGCTTATGCCCAAAAGAAATCTGTTAATTTTCAAGGTGTCGCAGGACTCTTGTTGTTTTAGTGATTTCAGTGAGAGTTAAGCACCTAAATACCTTTACTAATCCAGATCTAGTTGCTTTTGAGAGACTTGGCCTTGGGCTTCGCAAATGTAGAGACTTGTCCAACTAGTGTTCTCAGGTAGTCCTGAACCAAGCTTTTCTCACAGGTATGTAACAATTATAATGTTAACGAAACTATCAAAAATTATAGACCCAAGAGAAAATTTACCTTAGGGGACCACATTAGTAGTAGTAATTTTCTTTTCTCCATTATGTACTATATAAAAATATACACATGTGCACGTGCACAGAGTGGAGCTAACATGTCAAATCACAAATGTACCAATGGAAGGACATTCTCTCACTTTGGAAGTTAGTCTTGCATTATGAGGGAAATAATAGGCTTTATTGGTAGATTATGTCTCTCATTGGCATGCTGGGGATATAAACTTATACCAACAGGGACTGGAGTTGCTGAAAAGCTATTGCTCCATGCATTGCTACACTGGGACATAACAAAAAAGCCCCAGAGGCTAATGGTGTAATTGCTGAATAAGAGTTAACTTTTCTAGCCCCAGAGGTAACAGTTCCTCTATTTTGGTAAATATCTGTCTGGTGTCTGGAGCAGATAATATTAAAAGTTCTAACTTAAATCCATAACAGCAAAGAGAACATAGTTGCGTCAAAAAAAGCAAGGAGTCTTGTGCTACAAGACTCCTTGCTTTACTAGACTAACACGGCCACCCCTTTGATACTTGTGTCAATGGCCTTGTCTATGCTTTTTCTTTAAAAGTTCTTATTGTTGGCATTGACAAGACACTGGCAGTTACCAGCTTTTTTTGTGGCCGTATTACTCTGATTTGCTCTCATCAGGATTAAACAACTTGATAATACCATGACTAGACCTGATCTCTTGTTGTTTCCATGAGGGGACCTGTGCCAATTACAATATCCTGGTAGGAAATTTTAACAAAAGGCCCAGCGGAGATAACAGTGGAAAAGATCATGGGGTGATTTAAATTAGGCCTAGCTAATAATTTACACCTGCTGTGGACCTGCCTGTGAATGGGTAAAAAGACAGTGTCCAGAGTTTTCTGAAAAACTGGAAATGGAAATATTCACTGCCTTGTATGAAGATTTTACAGGATATCTAGACACTAATGCTTCAATCATGGGTTTGCTAGAGTTAAGTTGGCCCGATGCTTCCCATTATATAAGACCTTGTTGGCAGCTGCTTATGACGTTGCCAAACTTAAGCTGTTCAGACTGAAATTTTCCATGGTAAGAGTCTGCCTTTGGCTGAATTTTGCTGGGGGGTTTCAACTAAAAGTGTTCAGCTGTTTCCAAGTCTGAGATTAGGAGAAAGTACATTGTTTTGCCCATAGTGGGTGTTTTTTGTTTGTTTTTTAATAAAATTTACAATTGTTAGTTCAGAAGCTTTGGTGTTCCTGCATTTTAAAGCATGGACTTGCAACTTGGCAAGTGAGTGGCCCTATTGTTGGAAATCTGTTTTTGCCACCCCTGTTTAGAATTCAGCCAAATTTGCCTGTGTTTAAAAGCCACCCCCATCTCAATTTGGATATGCTTGTTATTTTAGAAAAATAAAATCCCCATGTTAACAGCACATCTTGCTTGGGTAGATTTAGTAATAAAAAAAGCAGTATTTTAGAAGTATTTCTGCAGAATGTTGTATGGGGAGTTCTCTAAAAGGTAATACTGTAAATTCATATGTTCCACCATGAAATGAATGCATATGCAGTTCAGTTCACAAGAAACTCCAGAGCGTACTTCAAAAGCACCTGATAATATCAGCTAAGAAAACATCTATTGCTGCGTTTATCTTAAGAATGCCATATTTATTTTTCTAGGCTTCTGTTTCACACTTTATTAGAAGAACCAAAGAGAGAAAGAGACCACTTGGGCAAATTAGCTAATTGATTGATTATTTACCAGGAAACAAACCTAGAGAGAAGTGCCAAAGGGATAGCCATGTTAGTCTAGTTCAGTAAAACAAACAAGGAGTCCTGTGGCAATTAAAGACTAACAATTTTATTTATCGCATGAGCTTTTGTGGGAGAGAATCAAGCATCTGACAAAGTGGGATTTTCTCCCATAAAAGCTCATGCAGTAAATAAATGTGTTAGTCTTTAAATGTGCCACCAGACTCCTTGTTTGTTTTGCTGAACGTAGAGAGTAAATGATTTCTTCTTAGAATGATGTTCTTGACAAGTAGCAGGACAACGTAGCCGATAATCATGTATATGTGTAACATGATGTAAAAAAAATACCGTAACTGTAGCAATGGGTAATAGAATCATATAATGTTACTATGAAAAAACTGCTCTTTAAGCCCACAGATGTAAAGCAACAGAAAACTAAGAGTGAAGCTTTTAAAAAAAAATTTGTTAGCATTTGTATATCTTGTCATGCTAATACAGATTTTTGAGTTGCATTGTACTCATCACATTGTGATCAAGGTCTTAAAGACTGTACTGAAGCCAAATCCCAGCCCTGTTCATTTCTGTGGAGGAGACAAATACACAGAAAGCGTGCGATAATGCGCATCGTACATACTCTGAACAATCTGTTGGCTCCATGCAAGTTACTCCTGCCCATCGGGCTCTGTGCTTGGAGGACAAGGTCATACGGGGACAAAAACCGTGCTGCAAGTTAGGGTGGAAGGGCTGCCTGTGAACTTCTCCTCCTCAGCTCCACTTCAGACTTCTTTTGTTCAGGAAAGGGTAAGGTTTGGTGTTACAGGTGGTTGGTCCTTGTAAAAATGAATCCATTGGCCCAGCTCTTTCAGACTGATATGGTGTGTACATACCCTTTGCAGAGGTTTCTGATAACTGGTGTGCACACTTATGTTCTGCTGCGATTAGGGCACCTATAACCCTGTTGGGAAAGGTGGCCAGGCAGGAGTTGCTGCAGTGAGAAGAGTAATGTGTGACAGATATGGCAAGACCAGATATGACATCATCTGTGTTAAAACATGCTGGTGATGGTGACACCGTTTAGAAGGGACCTAGTTGTGCACATCCCCTAGATGCTGGCTGCTGTCCCCCACATGTGCAGACATGAAGCAGCCTTGACTTACCCCTTGGTATGCAAAAGCATCCACTCCTTGAAGAAGTCTGTTCTACCCATCAGGGACAAAAGACAATGAATTTAGAGTTGACTTCTCACCTCGTCTCTGATTTGTCCTGGCTTATTTCCATGGGATGAAGTTAAACCTCTGCACATAGATTTTGCTTCTCTTTCCTTAGTTTCCTTTTCCTTTCACAACACTGGTTAAATAAATAAATCAATAAATATAGTTCTGGTGTGGCACATGGAGCCCAGTGTGGCAAATTGTAACGACTACCTGAAAGTGGTTGTAGTGTCCTTTTGACAGCCCATTGTGTAAATGCAGAAATGTGTCATATAGGTTTTTAATACAGCACCATTTACCTTGGCTTTCTACCTAAGTCTTGCATCAGAACAAAGAGGTGGAGCCCTTAAAATTTTCAAATGTTAATAACTAGATGAAATAGCAAATACCAGATGAACCTGATCAGTATTATGGATTAAGACCAACTGTTTCAAACTTAGACCCTTTACGTTAAGCACCTTAATTAAAAAGAGCCTTGTATTCAGTGGAGCAGAGAGCAAATAGCATCAGCATTTGGCAACTTGGAATTCACAGATACTAAGATCAGGAGTAGCTAGTCTGACACCTATGATAAGTCAAATAATTTCACCCATTACCTCTTTATGAAGCATCAGCCCACTTTTATTCAAGTGGCTACATATGGATTTTAAGATCCTAACTTAGGGACCTCAGCTGAAAATGTGGTCTGAATTCAAATGGCATTCAGATAAAACAAAGTTCTTGGGGGTAAGGCAAAACTCTTTCTGTGGCAATTTGTAGGCAGTTGTTCTCAACTGACTATGGCCTCCCGTCTTCACATGCCAAAACAATTTTCTCCCAAAGTAAACAAACTGTATCTGGTGGGGAGGCCATTTCCCAGGAGAAGCTGGACTTTGAATGTAAATTCTAAAATAGTAAAAACTATCGGAAAAGAGAGAAACTCAGTGCATGGGGGTAAGCCACAGAGCTGAGTATGTGCCCTCCTCCAGTAACCCAAGAAATCTCTTGTTATTAAGAATGGCCCCGCTACGTTAACACTATTCAGAATAACAGTTTCAAAAAGAAAATATCTACTTTGCTTTAGCCAGCTTGTCAGCACGTGAAATTGCTGTCTGCTGCAAAATACTGCACAATCTGCTTTCCATTCAGAAACAGGATAAAATCCTAGTCCAGGGGTAGGTACCCCCAGCACATGTGCCAACAGTGGCACGAGAGCCCATCAGAGTGGCACATGGCACCCTCTACAATGGCACAGAAATTGTGGCTCCAGCCACAGAAAACCACTCCAGGCAGCTTCTTTCAGGGGCAGCTAGGGCACAGAGGGTCGCCACGATGCCCATGTCCCAGGTGTGGTGCGGATAGAAGATGCCTGGAACAGCTTCTCTCCATGCAGTGCAGCCACCAAGGAGCCACTGTGGGTAGCTTCTTTCTGCAAGTGGCTCCTTTCAGTGGCATGGCAGGGAAGTACCCTCCTTCCTGCCCACCAACCTCCAGCCATGGCTGCCACCAAATTTTCAGGCACGTTGCTACTTTTATTTCTGCAGAGGGAGCTTCTGGCACTGGCTGACAGTCAAGGAGGTGGAGCCGGCACATGGGTCAGCAAAGATTGCTGACCCCTGTCCTAGTCCCTCTAAGTCAATAGGGAAACTCCCATTGACTTAAACGGGAGTAAAATTTCTAGTACCACAGCTTCAAAACAGAACAGTGCTCCATACCCACCTCCTGCTGAGTCCAAATCTCCTATTTGCATCCTCCCAGCTCTCTGAGTGTCTTTATTTTCCTTTCCCGTAGACATCACCTGGGCTTGAAATAGTTTTCTCACAGTTACAAGAACAAAGCCTGTTTTTCTCTGTTAAAAATAAAAAAAGTGTGTGTGTGTGTGTGTGTGTGTGTCTTGGTTCTTTTCTAAAAAATACGGACTTGCACAATGAACTGTGTTTTCTTGAGTTGGTTGCTATGGTGTTTTATCTTTACAATAGCATCTTGTAGGGCTGTTTGGTTTTTTTTTTTAATAAGAATCTGTTGCACCTAATTTTAACCTGGAGCAAAAATGTTCATGGTTTAGTTATAACCTCATAAATAGTAAGGAGCCAGGAACCACTGGGACACCTGCAAGTATAGCAGAGCTAGTATTGTTTACCACTCTAACAACGTCATCCAGAAAGGTAACACAGTAGTCACGAAGAACTAGCAGCTTGGAGTGAAAAATAAAACAAATTGCAGTGCTGGAACAGCCCTGGAGCCCAATAACATGAATTTTAGGATGTTCTTCAGCCAGGTGTGGATTTCCACAGCTCACAACTCAATTCTATGTGTGTTTGGGTCCTGAATGAAGAGCTGTTGTTTAACTCTGTAACCCAGTACTGCCACTTGAAAATTCTCCCTTCTGTTTTTCCATTAGTCCTGCCATAAGGAAAGTGCTTGCCTGAGAGAAACTGCCCCTCTGGCTGATCCTACAGTTCTTGCAACTGCACGGTTCCACGTTGCAGGAGAGGGACTTTAATTATAAAAGAGTCTGTAAAACAAAAGGCTGTTTACAATAAACAGGTAATACCAGGCCTTAGCGGGACTTAATTCCTAAATAAAATGACAATAAAATGAAAATTGGATTCAGAGCAAGTTTCGTGTTTCCCCGGTATCTCTCTCCTCTGTGAGCTGAGAACTCTGGACAGGGAAGAGACAATGTGAGCGCGCACAACTAAGTTCTATAAACTCTATTGTGTTAGACTTATGTGAAGGAAAGCCTTAGGGCTAAATAATCCGGATGGAAACCATTAAGATCAGACTAGTTTTGGAGAGGTTTCTTTTGTGCTATAGCTTATTCCCTGACCACATTTGAACAGCCAGAATGTTTTGCTTGCTAGCGTGTGTGATTTTTTTCGGAGACTGGGGGCTGGTGGTAGAGAGCATGGGATGGGGAATTGGGACTCATTTTTGTGGAAATCCCAAAATAACCCAAATGAAGACAAACCAGTGTGAAACATAAGAATTCCCAGAGGCTAGCTGGCCAACGGATATATTTCCACATCATATTATAGCTGGTCCTGAACTGGAGAAGACAGAGGCATATTGGATAACTTGTAGTTTTACTGCTCAGTTGTTTATTAGCCATCCTGCTGTGCAAAAGCATTGAAGAAATGGAAGTTATTCAGAGGCAACTCTTGAGCCAGACTTGATTGTTCACAGCTCTAGGGATTTGGCTGTTAGCCGGTGTGTTCTCTGGTAATGGAACATTGTAAAAATGTTTCTATAAAAAAAGTGCAAATGTCACACACACAAAACCTTCTCACACGCATTTCTTAGGAACAGAATTTACCAAGACACTGTCATATTTGTTTGGTTTTTTAATTTGTTTTGCTATAATCAAGGCCCTTTATCCCACACTACACATGAGACCTAAACTATACCATTTCAAACCGTGGTATAATGGTATCCGACCTTCCCCCACCACCGCACGACCCTGTCCCTTGACAGCTCCCCACTAACAATTATCCGAAAACAAACACAAGCTTTGGTTTATTTTAAATGTATATTGATATTAAAGTCATTTCATTTTACGCTGCCCTCAGATTTTCAGTGTGCTGCACAGTTGTGTAAAGAAGGTACATCACTGTTGTTGGGTGAGGCTAGAGATTTGGGCACCTGGAAAGGAGACATGGAGCTATTGGCTCTCAGGGAGAGATGGAGGTCATTTTTAGTCGGTACCTTGCTGACTGTTGAAGTTTCTGCCCAGAGGGCAAGGGGTGCACATCGCCTTTTTCTTTACCCTTTTGGGTAGGAGTGGAGGGAACTTTAAAATTGGGACACGGGGGTTGAATCCTCTTGCACCTCCTTACCATCTCTTGGCTCAATATCCTATTCCAGTATCTGCCATGAAATCCAGTGCATCAATGGGATGTTTCTACTAAAAGGATCAGCAGTGATGTAGCTAACTATATTAATATCATCAGTAGGTCTCAGAGTCAAATACCCATTCAGAAGAATTGGAACACTTTATGCTCTTCTCAAAGCTATGGTTTTAGGCTGTCTCCATTCAAGCAAACATTACTGCATTAGTTTACACTACCGTCACAGCAGGGGCAGTAAGCTCAATAGTTTGAATGAAAACTGAATTTCTGGAGTACAATTATGGGGCCATTTCCATCGCGCACATATGTAAGATCCTTTCTAACAGCAGCTGCATTTTATTAAATTCCTCTAAGTCCTTCATTTATTATTTTGTTTAAGCCAAGAGGTTAGTGTAGGGTGACATTGAGCTTTTTCCGCGGCCTGAAATACCTGGCCCTGTATTCTGGAATCCAGTTTGAGTCACTGGTTCTGCTGTTCCTGTGGGTTAATGGAATAACCTCTAATTGGGTATCGTGTTATTTTTTGTCTTGCAAAATTGCTGCATGGAGATAGCAGTATAAATGCAGAGTAAACAAGCAAACAAACTCAAAAGGAATAGCACCAAGCTGCTTATGCTAATTACGATGGAGTACAGGGGTTTCAACCATAATTCTTTTCTTTTCTCTGCTGGCACTTTTGAATGCTGTCCTTATATTATCTAAATCTTTCATGAACTCATAGCATGGACCAGTCTTTCCTGAGCATGGTGGTACTGGTTACACAGCCCCTTTAAATGTTCTTTTCAAATCTCAGCGTGACTTGCCCAACGTTGCCAGTGGGGCTCAGATACTTAAATTAGCTCACTTTAAAATGGTGCCGCTGGTGTGCTAAGACACTTAAAATTAGGACCAGAAGTTAGGCAGTTAATCTGTAAAGCTCAATAAAGTCCCCTGTTTCATCCAAGGGTTGTCAGAAAATTCGTTCCACATCTGTACAGAAAAAAGCGAGGTGTAAACTGCCAAGAACCATTTTAATGATGGCTGGAGAAAAAAGCAGCCAGATGGCAGGCTCTGCTGTGGCTGCGGTTGGTATTTAACTGCTTTTTTATTGGAAAAATATGGGGTGAAAAATTGTGTGGGACTCATTAGGCAGCCTGCTGCGATTCTGATCAGCTTGCCAATCTGTTCTGTGTGGCAAAGATCCAAACATCCATAAATTTTTAGCAGCGGCTTAAAATCTATGACTTGGTTCTTGTTAAACCTTCTGTACTCCCCCTATTTTTGTACACTGCTTGTGTTTTTATATATAATATATAAAATAAAGCTTCAGGGCTCAATCTGTGCTAAAAAAAAAAAGTCTCACAAAAGACTCCAGTGAATAGCACTTCTCTTTGCTGCTTCTCAAAGACTATAACACGAGTTTGATTTTCCTGATCCTGCTTTGGTATCATCTAAAAGAAGACTGAATGGTGTTATCTTTTCGCTGGCATATAGGAGGCATGGAAATCCCCCTTTTCCTTTGTTGTCTTCAGAGGGAGCATGGTTATAAGACACAATGGTTATTTTAATGGGCAGCCAGTTCCTCTATGTTTACCTTTTCACTGAAACAATCCTGAAGAGAAGAATATGCAAATTTTAGAATTTCATGGCTTGGAGCAAAGTGTTATGATCACAGAATGACTGGCGCTCAGGGGAGACAGTAAACTGCTGGCAAGGTTTTAATTTTCCATCCTAATGGTGTCTGGGTTCTGAAGGAGTCACAAAGGATCCTAGGAGGAAACTGAAAGCTTCCTTTTTCTTAATATTTGCATAATATAGAAATCGATTTCAGACAAAGGGAAAAGAGGTTTTAGAAGCTGCTGTGACGAGTTTCCAGGTAACATACGCAGAACTATTGATCTGACCATTTTTACGAAGATGGAACATAATAAAATTCCTTCATGGAAGCATAAATATTGGTTTTAAAAAGGCTTATGGAAATCAGCGTCTAACTTCACTCTATATAGCCTTTTGTATATGCACAGTAAAAGTACTGTAGTATTTCTCTGAAAATGCCTCAGCCACTGGAGTAAAATTACAAGCCATAGAGTTTTCAGTCTTAACAATCCGATACTGAAGTGTTTTTATAAAGGTCATGTCTATATGTGAATATTTTTATATCCACACACACAATCTATCTTAAACACAAACCATGTACTGTGTATATGTTTTAGGTGCACACATGTTCAATATTATTTTGTGGGAACATCTTAAATAAATGGGGGGGTAGAAATCTGTTTGCAAAAACATGCATGCAAATACATGATCACTTTTGCATGCACACACACATAGGTAGCTGAATGCAAACCACTGTAATGTAATTACTCTTGTTCAGCCTAGACACAGGCGTTAGCAACCCTACTCTTGCTGAAGGTGAAAAATTTTGAATGGTCAGGGTACTGATTTTGCATATAATTCAGAAGACAGGAGATAAAAATTTTACCAGAAGCACATTTAAAACTTACATTGCCATAGCTATGTTGGTGAAGGGTGTGAAAAAATTGCACCCCTAGAGATTTAGCTGTGCTGATCTAATCCCAATGTAGACACTGCCGTTTTGACCGAAGAATGAGTTTCTCAGCATATCCTACATGATAAAACTCTTTCTATTGACGTACTCTGCATCTACAGTAGGGAGTTACATTGACATGGTTACATTGGCTCTTTAGTCTAGGCCTAGTCTGAGTGGCCTAGAAATTTACATTCCATTGATTCAAACTGTTGATAATTTCCCCTAGTATCGCTGAGAGCACATTCTCATCTCTCTGTGTTGGTGCATCAGTATAGCAAAATTACAGAGAAGAATTACCAGCACCCCTTACTGAAATATCTCATTTCTTTGGAGGGCTTTCATACACGTACTGACCACGTGTTTTCTTCTTTAGGTTGTGAGCTGTAGCAGTATCAGAGGCCACAGCAGAATGTCTGGTCTTCTGATAGCACATCTTCAAACTTTCTCCACCCACACGCACTTCCCCAATGCTCCGCTGAGAAATGACTCAATCCTAGCATCAGTAGTCAATTTCTTCTAGATGTTATCGGTCTAGTGCAGTGGTTCTCAACCTTTTGTGGTTTGCAACACATTTGGTGGCGCGTCACAACCCTACAGGACACACCAGCCCATGCTCCCCAGGCCAAATCCAGCCATCTCTCCGGCTCTCCATCATACGCTTACCTCCGTATGGTGACACAGTAATGTGTCCTGACACGGTGGTTGAGAACAGCTGGTCTAGGGAATGAGAGAAGGCAGGGAAAAGTTCTTCATTTCTGTTCACTGCATTTACTGGAAAGAATATATGGAAAACTTCAGGGAGGTTGTTTTTTTTTTTTTTTAACATTTCCTGTAAATGTATCATAGGTGGTAGTCAAAACATCTTTATGTTTTGGGGGAAAAATAAATAAGCAAACAGTGGCAGCAAAATCCAAGTCTTCAGTAGCCAACAATTCTGAACCCGCACCCCTTTTTTTACTTTTTCCTCTTGGTAGGAATATCACTACAGAGAAGCCTTCTACCTTTTCAAGGAAATTGACTATTTGCTTGTCAGTGTGATAAATTAATTCATGAAGGATGTTTTTTATGCACATTCCCTCCCCTGTGTTTATAGAGAGGTTTGGGGTTTTGGATGTGTCTGACACTTGGAGTGGGTTTTCTTTAAACAAAAATTTCAATCAAGCCTCTGTCTTTCCAGCTTGTGTGGAGAGTTTGCAGAGACGGCCAGTTTTTCTTCACTTCAAACCCCACAAATCCACAGCTCAACACAGTCAAACCTACTTGTGTCCTTTGGCAAACTGTGCATACTTAGCAGTGGGGTGGTGCTATAAGTTGCCTGCTTCCCGCTCCTCTTCTTTCCTTTTAGAGCTGCTGGGTATGTGTGTAGACATGACAACGGCTTTATCATTGCATGTCGGGAATAAATTGCAGGGCTGTCCACCTGGAAGGTGTTAACATAGTACACTTGTCACTCACAGTGAGAGTCTGGTTAGCACCGGTGTCACTAATTTTGAAGGGAAGGATGTGGAAGAGGGAGGTTTGGTGAGAGAGAGTAAAGAAAAGCATGCTGATATGAGATAAAACCAGCAAGGAATCCTCTGGCACTCTTAAAGACTAACACATTTATTTATCCCATGAGCTTTTGTGCCACAGGACTTTGTTTTGCTGAACTAGACTAACATGACGGCCCCTTTGGAGCTAATGTAAGATAGTAGACTGCAGTCAGCTTTATTTAGCTTGCATTAGTTTTGACAGCAGTGTTGCAGGTCTTGTGATTTTATCATAAGTCTGCTGATCTTTGGTTGTTCTTAAAGTGCCAGGGCCTTGAGTCTTGTGTTTAGGTGAAAATCTCAGCTTTATTTATTTATTTGTTTGTTTGTTTGTTTTTATTTAAAGCTTCTAACCCCTATGGTGGAACAGCAAAATGTGGAAATGGGACCTGAGTGGACAGTAGAGACTGAACAAATCAGAAGGCCAATTAGAAACAGCCCTTTTATGTACTGAATTTATTTCCTCACTTACAAATCTCATGGTTTGCTAAGCCAATCCCCTAATTACGAGGTTCAGCTTTGGGTTTTTTAAGTTTGGGGCTGACAGTACTGTTGTCAGATCCTTCTATTTGAATAGTATCTCTCACATAGACCTTTCCTCCTCCTGTTTTGAATGGTGAAGGGCAGTGTGTGAAGAGCTCTTCAGCATTCAGCTTTGTGTTGATGTGGCACTTTCTTTGTTGTTACTAAACTCAAATGAAAGTAGGCTGGAGTTCTTTACTCCCACTGCTTTCCTCTTCAATAGAAAATCCTGCCCTCTTTGGGCCTTGCTTAAAGTGGAACCACAAATTCTGAAGTACTTTGATGATGTAATTTAAAGAGATATGTGCCTCACAGATAGTCTTCCAATAGCAAAATTACAAAACATTTAACTTCATCCTTCCACAGCTTCTGTATATATTTTAATCTACCATGTGAATGTACTACTCCGAAAGGAGACTGATTTCATGGAAACAGAAGTCCTGTCTATAGGACAGAACAAAGTGCAGCCATGGCAGTACAAGCCTTCCTTCACTGCCCTAGCTGTTTGCTCAGACCCTGAAATGGAAGGACCACCTATTAGGAGTGAGATGATATTTAAATTTCCATGTCCACTTGGTCCTGACTTTTTCTGATGAGACTTCCAGAAATGAGGACAGTGAGTACCAGTTATGGTGATAGCTTTTGTCATGTGGACACCTGCATTATGGGGTACTGAGCTGAGATCTACCAAACTCATTTCACATAGGCTATCAAGTAACAATAAAGTGGTAACCACATTGACTGGATTTGAATAAGTAACCTAGAAGAGAAGAATTGTGTAGTCCAGGATAAAGCCTTTGAACAAATCAGTCTCTTATCACACAGTATTTTTATTGCAAGGAGTTCTTCACTTCCATACTGCTGTGCTAAATTTAAAATGAATGAATGAATGACTTGACAGTGTTACCACTGAGGGATGTGTTCCATTGTTCCCTGAACTGAAGACTGAAAATTCAGTCACTTCCTCTGTCGTTTGGTTATGCCATGCTGCCACCTCACAATGTCCTATGACTGCTCCTTTTTTAACTTTGCCTCTGGTCAACACAGACACTGGAAAAGAAGAGCACCCCTTTTAGTACAATATGGACCCTGACTTTGTGCCCTGAGAGCCTGACCCCAAGCTCACAGAAATCAATGGCTATATCTACACTAGAGGGCTCAGGTAAGTTGACTTAATAAGGTCAACTTAAAGTCAACTTTATTAAGTCAATTTAGAGAGTCCCCATTTGTTTAAATCAATTTTATAAAGGGGACTCAAGCCAGGGGGCCGATGTAAAGTCGACTTAATAAAGTTGACTTTAAATGGGTCCCTGGCTTAAGTCAGCTTTACAAAGTTGACTTAAATGACTTTATTAAGTTGACTTTAATGTCCACATTTTGTTAAGTTGACTTAATCCTTAAGGTCGACTTAAAGGGTGAGAATTATTAAGTCGACTTAAGCAAGCACTTAAGTCAACTTAATGGACTCTAAATGTGCCCTGGAGTTGCTTAAGTTGACTTAAGCCTCCAGTGTAGACATACCCAATACTAGGCAGTGCTTCCCTTGATTTCAAAGGGCTTTGGATCAGATGCTAAGAACTACAGTTCTCTACTGGCATGTCTGTGAATTAGCATTTGCACAGTCAGATGGGATGGAAAAGAATTTTCTGGAAGGGCTGGGGAATTGCCCTAATTGCTCCCTTACCTGCTGCAAAGCTTTTTAATTTAAAGCACTAATGAGAATGCAGTTTGCTCTCCTTGCTCTGTATCATTTTCTCCATGCATCATCAATGTGCATACATGCTGGTATTAATCAGAAAGTCAAGCCTCTGCGCACAGCAGCGTTCTACAACAAGATGGCCGGTTAAGTGATACCCATCGTGTGTATGTGGGGGGAGTGGTTTTAGTCCCCTGACCGATGCTACAGTCAGCTCCTTCTTTCCTGTGCCGTCAGAATGGGCATGAAGCTATAGTGTCGCACTATAAAGCAGTCTTCTTAAATAGATAGATAGACAGAAAGAAGCCACTCCCAGTTGATTTATGTGCTTTTACTAATAAGTCCTTTTGGCTCTCTAGAACATCCCTTGAGATTCTGCATTAAGCAACTTGTTCTGTTATGAATGAGTCTCTTTCAAACAGTCTGGAGAGAGAAAGTTCTCTTTTGGGGTGTGGAGCATGAGCTCTGTTTAGCAAAACAGATCTGTTGACTGCAGAAGGACTCAATCATCTATCTCCAGATTTCTAAGCTTACAGTGGAAGATCTAATTTTCTAATAAAGATAATTCAATTAAAATGTTTTAATTAGGGTTCTGAAACACTGATATTTTCATCCCTCTAGCCTACAGCCTTTGCATAGTAACACAGTCTCTTATTCTGCCATTCTTCTTCCTCTTCTCTTTTTTTTTTAAATTCTAAATCATCCTGGCAGAATAAAGAGGGGGGATAGGAGGAGATCAGGGACAATAAATAAATAAATAAAAACACAGCATGTTGTGTCGTTAAAAAGTGCCATGTATTACCCGGGAGCTTCTCCATCTGCTTTCCATGGGCATCCCAGGAGAACTTGGCGATTATGAAGGAATTCTCGGAGGCCATTACTGGGAAGAGGAAAAAAGGCTTGCTGCAGACAGCTTAATGGACTAATTTGTAACTGTGAGAGCAGGAGAAATGAGTTGTTGGCCGCGTTTTAATTTGACAGCGAGTGGCAGAACGAATGCTAAATGTGATGAGTGAGCAGGCGTGTTCATTTTCGCGGTGCACTTTGCTAGGGCCTACAGGCTTTCCCAAGGGGGCTGTCACTATTATTTTCCCCTTCCACACCAGCATGAGGATGGGGGATGTGGAAAGCCTGGGGGAGGAGAAGCATGATCAAACAAACGAGGCTCAGGACTGGATTTTAGTTGAGTGTTCAAGAGAGACGCAGGAGAACGGAGGCAGAAGAAAACAGCAATATGCCTTAACTGTGCATGATGGATAGGACAGTGAGCGTTTTCCTCTACACAGTAGCTGCTAGCTTTGCTACACTCACACACATAGGCATTGCCACCTTTTGTTATCTGCTGGTTCACACTCATCCAAGGAATATGTACGGTAGGCAGGTAGGGCTTTGCTTAATGCAGTGATTTATGTATTAGACAGTCCATTGGAAGGAGTTGGAAGTGGGTTCAGCAACACAAAGCACCACATTTTCCTTTGTTCAATATCTGTTTCTGACCACGGGTTCTGTTCAGTGACAGTTAGCCATGGACAAATACACACACATTCAGTTCAGACTTCTGAAAGTACAGTATACACAAATCAAGAAGAGAATCGTACTCTTATCCCGGGCATCAATCTGACAGCTCATCTGGCGGGGTGGCAGAGTCTTGGAGCAAGAGAGAGTCCAAAGAAAGGGGCCAAAGCAAGCAGCAGACATATGCAATCTAATAAGGGAGAAAACCCCACTGCTGTTTCTTTTATTGTATGTGTTGGCTGCATTAATTTTGACTGAGGCTCATCGGCAAAATATTTCATGATTTGTGGTTCCACTTTAAGCAAGGTCCTAAGACGGTAAGTTTCTCTCTTGAACGGGAAAGCAGTGGGAGTAAGGGACTCCAGCCTGCTTTCATTTGAGTTTGGTTACAGCAAAGATAATGCCACATCAACACAAAGCTAAATGCTGAAGAGCTCTTATCATGCACTGTGCTTCACTGTTCCAAATAATTCCTCCTTTTTGACAAACATTCTCTATAAAAGTCCCATGTCCGAGTGGCCTTCCAGACAGACAGAACTCATTTGCAGCCCATCACTCCCCAGGCTCAGTTGGAAGTGCCTTTCATACCTATCTATGTTAGTTTGCTTGAGGGTTTAATTCCAGGTGATCTAGACATCGGTATATGATTTGGGACCTGCAGATCTAGAGGCTGGTGCTCTATGCAGGCTCTGTCTCTGCAGCTCAGATCAGTTGGGAGACTTTTGCTTATAGTTACAAGATTTGACCTCTGGCAAAGAATTCTGGGGTGTGAGGGGGTAAGGAAGGAATTTGCTACATAAACACACATTCCCAGAGTTTGGTTTAGTGGACCTAGAGGGCACATTGCAAGACCTATGTGTCTACTGAGATTTTTGCCCAAGGGTTCCATTGAGTTAACTGAGCTCTGCTGCATATACTGAGTTGTCTTTGAGTTGACTCTTTGTCAGGCTGGTTATTCTTTAATTTGTGATACTTTAAAATTGGTGTGTCTGCACCCAGAGGCTACAGGGGAAGCATCCTGTATAAACTGAAAGATAAATAAATAGCTATAAGTCACTGCCTCTTCACCAGCTAGTCAGGATCCAGGATCCACCAAAGTTCCTCCACACACTTTTTTTTCATTATTACATTTCCTTTCCTACTATTTTTATGCAGAGAAGAAATTCTCATTGCCTGGTGTGTTTGCTACCTAGTGGAACATTTTATTCTAGGTGGATAGTTGTCCATTAGATATTTTTATTGAATATGTGTATTTAGAAAGAAACAAAATACCAGTGCTGGTCTGAAAAATGAAATGGAACAATTTATCATAAATGAACGTGTGATCTGAGATAGTTGTTTGTGTATACAAGGACAGGTACTGTCTGTCACTTGCGTGGGTGTATGGCAGCTACAGGGATGAGTGCATGGAGTCGTCTTGCATAATCCAAACTCTTCCTCTTGTGCTTGAAGGAGCACAAAGGCTGCTCCTTTCTTATTCCTTTCCTTATGGAAAGAAGACAGAGTCACGGTCACATCACCCTTTCATGGGAGAAAGAATAAGTTGCAGGTAGCACATATGAGATGTAGCATTGGGCGTGCAACCTCTGTGTGGCTGGGAGCTCATGTGAAAATTCAAAACTGCTGAGCTATTCCTAAACAGCAATGCATTAACTAGTGATCCAGTGTTCACTATTCCTTTTGTCGAAAGCATGAGGAGAAAACATGCATTTATCATGGAGACCAGCAGAAGACGGTGAGAGAGTATAGGTAGGGGCACAAACCGTTTCCATTCAATGACATTTGTGCTCCCCAGTGAAGTAAACATTCAAGGTTCAAAGGCCTGTCTGTGGTGAATGCCTTCACTATGCTTTCCTTATGTCTGTCAAAAGATAGGTCACCTCCTTGGGCACTGTAAAGATGTCACAAGCTGCTGTCGGCAATGTTTTCCCCAGAACTGTATACAAGGACATAAGGTTCTTTTGGAAACTAATTGTGAGCATTTGGGGACCAGGGAGAAAACAGTTGTCTTTTTAAATATTTTCAGTTTTGTAAATATGCCCCACCCCTGAAGTTGATCCAAACCCATTAAAGTTAGCAAGAAGAATACTGTTGATTTGGATGGGCTTCGATTCAGGATCTTTTTCCTATTTCCAGTAGACCAATGATGATGGCAAAGATGCAGAGTGTTTTCCTGAAGTGGATAAGAGCACCAGAGTGGGGCTCAGGAAACTCAGATTCTATTCTGCCAGTCACCTACCATGTAATCTTGGGCAAGATACGTCACCTCTCGCTGTCATACTTTCCTTTCTCATCCTTTGTCTGGTCTATAAGCTCTTTCAGCGTACCCTGGGCTATCTGTCCCATGTGATTGCATGTTACCTAGCGCAGCGGGGACCCAGTGTTGATTAGGGGATTCAGGCTTTCCTATAATAACAATAACAACAGTGGATTGAGCACAGGAAAGGAACTAAGGAACCTCAGTGAGTTCCAATCCCATTTATGTACTGTTGGCTGGTCTTCGCTGATGGGAGCAAATTCATTGCCGTCGGTTCACGTTTCCTGATCAACAGCTCAGATCTGTGAAGACCCGCTCAGCCGATCAGGAAGTTCGGTGAGTGAACACCCAACCCGGCAACTGGGTAATGCTCAGTTGAAGGGAGGCCCCCTTCCTTCATCTCAGGGTAGTGGACATCCTGGGAGTATGGAGGTCAGAATGCAAAATACATTATTTAAGTAACTTTTGTATTTCCTTTTGACTACCACCAAAAGGGCAGGCAGTGTAGACCTCTTCTGAGTGACCTCAGACAAAACAGTCACCCCCTCTGCCTTAACTTCCCCATCTGCAAAATGGGTCTAGGACTTGCCACATGTGGATGTTCTGCATTAAATGCCACGTAAAATGCTTGGAAAACACTTTTTTCCTAAGCATGTTTGAAAAGCTAAATGTATTTTGCTTGAAATGTCCCATGTTATAAGATTCTTTTAAAATATATGTAGTTCTGGTCACTGACAGTCAAGAATTCCTCCTTTCTTGGAAGAAGGAAGTTAGTTCTCTGCTTTTTAAACAGGAACTTGGTGTTATTTTATGGAATTCACCCAGATCTGTGTAAGCAAGTGCAACCGTCCTCTACAAATAATATCAAATGGCCTCCTTGAATTCTTTTTCTTTCAGTCCTGGGCTTTTCCAGATTAAAAAGAGAGGCTTTGCGATGTAGGCAAGGATCCTCCATCCAGAAGCAAGGCTGAGATAGCAAATGCTTCCTTCCCACCTGTGCCTTTCTGTTTTAATAAACATCCTCAATACTTGGGTGCTAGAGTGCTAACTTTCCTCCCTTCCCTGTGATCCTGCAGTAACAAAACAATAACAGTTAGGTCTTACATTTTTGAATAGTTGTGAAGGACACCAAACTGTGGGCTAGAAGGCTTTTGTTTATTCTTCTACATAAATAATACAGCATTTTTCCTCTGTACAGATCTACATGTGCTTCACAAAGGAAGGCGAATGTTGTTATTACTGGCCTGTAAGTGGGGAGAGTGATGCATGCAGAGGTCTGTCAAGTTGTCACAGCTTGGGCAATGAGTCACTGGCTGAACCAGGAACATCTCCTAATTTAGGTCTCTTGACTACCAGTCTAGTTCCCTCTCCTTTGGACCACACTGCTTCCATATTCTCCTCCCCTATTATGCTGCCACCGACTCCTGCAACCTTTTGTTTGAGAAACCACAGTTGTTTTGCCCCATCAGTCCCTTCAATAGGCTTCCTTCCTGTCAAAGTCTATACAACTCTGAAGCATCTGTCAAAGGGCCAGATGATTCTGGCAGGCTCTCTGGTGAGCCCTATCTGGTACTGAATTACTTTTTTTCACATGCCGGTGCTCCACGCACCAGTTTTTGTCTGAAAAGTGATGACTGAAGTTTTCAACGGTAAGAGGAAAGAGGCTGCCAGTGGATGGATGGGACAAACCTACTGAAGGATTCCAAGGAGGGAGAGACGAAGGTGACAGAAAGGCAGGAAGTGCTTTGGGGGACGGCAAGGAAAGGGCATGACACAAAGAGCAAGAGATCATTTTTCCAATCAGTTACAGGGTTCGGATTTAACATCTCTCTTTGATTCATAGAGGAATCTCTATCCTGTTGGTATCATCACTCAAGAAGATAAAGAAAGGCTTAGTCCAGTTCTTACTTTTTTTCTGATCTGTTTGGCCATCTCTAATCTATGTTTGAATCCACGTCTTCAGAGGAGAGAAGCTTGTGTATGTGCAAACACAACACAGTCTGGCCCTGGGATGAGATCTGACCAAGACTGCAAGTAAACTAAATAAAAGAGAGGTTAAATTATCAGGCCTGTGTTTTTTGGGAACACCAAGTGAATGAAATGCGTGCTGCCTTTGGGATTTTATTTTTGTTCATACCTCAACCTTTCTTTAATATAAAAGCATGATGCTCTGGTTTCTCACCTGACTGCACAGACAAAAAAAGTGAAATTGGAATTCCCAGGTACCACTGTGCAAGGCCGTTCATTTTCCCCAAAGCATGGTGCTGTGTCAGCTGGTCCTGTTAGCTCTAGGTTGAGGACATTGTTTGTAAAGAGGCTTGCAAGACTCTGAGGAAGCTTGAATTAGATAGGGTTCAGTCTTTTGTTTACAAGTGGAACCTTTCTTTTAAACCTTGTGCATGGTAGCAGGGATCTTATTCTATAGGTTTGCGGTACCTTTAAAACCAGGGCACAAGGTACTCTAATTCTCTACATTTCTGCCTTAATGTAGCTTCACTTGTCAAGACACCAAGGCTCCTGCTGCTGGTTTTTTTTTTTTCCCCTCTCTCTTTACCTTCCAGCTCACTGCCTCTGTTCCTGGGGGCCCCGGGAGGCTTTAACAAGCACTAGATTGTTACTGACAGTCAGACACTTTAACACTTAAAGTAGAAGGTTTGATTTAATCGCAAGGCTGTCATTTATTATTTGTCTGCTGTGTTCCGCTGGGGCGCCTGCTGATCAACTGCCTGCTCCCAGGAGAGCTGCCTTTTTTTTTTTTTTTTTTTTTTTTTTTTTTTTGGTTATGTCTAAATCCTCAATACAAATTGCAGAGCTCCTGGATCTCCCAGCGGGACCCATTACCGCCTGTGGGGCATTAAGGATCATTAATAGTGCTGTCAGCACGCTAGCCAGTTGGTTAGCTTCTCATAAATAGGAAATTAATCCATCTACTTCATTAATAATGCCGAGTGTAGCTATTTTGTTGAACTTGATATAAGGGGCCCTGTGTTTGTCTGTAATGCGATAAGACAGGATTCCAAATTAGCACTGAATGTCTGATACAAGAGTGCAGACTCAATTACTTGGAGGAGGGTCCCCCCCCCAACTGTCTTACATGTTCTTGTGCAGTAAGGGGGAAAAAAGACACTTATTTACTTCATTGTTAGTATTTTATTGCTTTGCCGCATCTGGTTTCAGCTGCCTTTCTCTCTTTTGGGGTAGTAAATTGCAGGGGAAGGAAGCTGGTGGGTTCAGGAATGGGTTAGCATACCTGAGAAGAACAGCAAGATGCTGTAATTAGGCCTAAGGCTCACTAGCTGTATTCATCCTGCCTTCTGCACTCTCTTTTTCTAACTGCTGTAGTTAAAGAATCATTAAGACACTGAAGGGTGTTATATTTCACTCTGAAGGAGGTGCAGCAGCAATAGTCAAGGTTCAAGGAGAAAATGAACCATGCTAAGAGCTGTACAATTTTTACAAGAAAATCCTTGCCCTACCAGGCAAACTCAGATCTCCCCCATGTGTGGGGGTGTATGGAAAGCTGAGGAGATCTAGCTATTGCATTTCTAATTAGTCCTCACAAGCTAGGTACCAGGCACAAAACTCAGAGTTAGACTGAAGCTTCCCATAAAGTACTCTCTTCTTCATTCCTTGGTTTTCTGCTGTTTACTTACAGCTTCATGTCTTTATTTCCTATATCTTCCTCATGCATCCATGGGAAAATACCAGTCATTTTCCAGCCTTAATTATTTAAAGAAGGCTTTTCAGTAAAGGTGGACATGTTCCTCTTAAAACTATGCTTCTGATCCATGTCATCTGCTTTGGTTCACTTCATCCCTGAGTCTGAGATTTCAAACCCACAGTGAAGTTCAGTTAAGCTAGCCAGGTTTTGCCTTTCCAAATGCAAATGTGAACAGGTATCTTTTCCCCTCCGTGTTTCAGTATGATGCATGTGCTATATAGTCCAAATTCAGCCTGTTCCTTGGCTCTCTTAACATCGAAATTAACAATAAAATAATAAAGTTCAGCTTATACCTTTCCCAAGTTCCTCTCTCCAGATTCCTCAGCTCACACCTTTGATTCTCCCTGCTTCTACTAAAGCAGGAATCTCAAACTCTTGGCCCGTGGGCCACATGTGGCCCCTGAACTTATTTCCTGCAGACCACAATGACACTATCACTACCAATATTTGCAAGAGTGTTGTATGAAAAGGTTTCAGTTCTCGGGCTAACATACTAGTCCCCATGTGGCCCTCATGGCTATTTAATATTGAGATCCTTGTGCTAAAGAGTCTCTCCTGCTTTCCTTGTATCCAGGTGAGAAAGCAAGTAGATAGTCTTCAGTGAGTCAGCAGAATGCTTTCCCAGAAGGATTAACATTTGCTAATAGGGTTCATTATAAAAGTTCCACAGAGGTCGCATGTTAGCATACAAAAGTCTGAAAATGATGTTCATGATGGATATGGCTATGTAAATAGTTATTAACTAATTTACATATTTTTCCCAAAAAATGAGAGTGGTATTTCAGGACCTTTGCTGGCACTCTGCCTGACAGTATTAGGAAAATTCTCTTTGACTTGGCTTCATTAATTACATCAAATAGAGCGGTTCAAAGAAAACAGATTGTAAGCAATTTAGAGCAGAGACTGTCTTTTTGTTGCGTGTTTGTACAGCATCTAACACAATGGAGTCGTGGCTCATGATAGGCTCACAGGTTCTACTGAATAATAATAATAATAATTCAAGAAGATTGGTCATTATTTATTTTCATTCTGGAAAGCAAATTACCACTATGAAAAAGCAGGATGAAAAGGTGAGAAGAAACAGAATAAGGTGATGAGACAAATGGATTTGGAAACATTCCAGTTCGCAAAAATCAGTAGCCTAGGATGTGTATTTTGCTGTCCCTAAGCTGCCTGAATAATGTGAGCTCTACTGTATTTTTTACATCATTCTTATAATAGTCATACATCCTCCAGAAGGGATGTGACATAAGAATTACTTAGTTCCAAAGGGGCAGCCATGTTAGTCTAGTTCAGTAAAATAAGCAAGGAGTCCTGTGGCACTTGAAGACTAACAAATTTATTTATCGCATGAACTTCCTGGGAGAAAATCCCACTGCATTAATGGGCCATAACTGGGGATGGCACTCTTGGTACTGCTTCCCTTTAGTAAGTCTCAGACATAGCCCATTGGTGGCAGTTTGGGAGTTGCAGTTTCATCCAGTCTAGACCTCTGTATTGTTGGTGCTGGATATAGCAATGAAAGTTCTTATTTTCGAATCGCCTTTAAGAAAAAAAGATACAAAAATATGGTAAGGATGGACCCAAACCAAAACTTTGGCTCTGATCACCCATTTGGAATCAAAAGTCCACGTGTGGGTCTAAAGTTCACAATTGGCTTTTACCTCTCAAATAGATGGTAACACAAATGCAGATCCAAACAACTCTGAACTTCTTGTATTAGCAAGCAGGGTTTGAGATCCACGCCTAAATTTTGCACCATTGGTCCCTCTCTAGAATTACTGGAAATTCTTTGTTGACTTTCCATGGTCAGCAAATTTTAGGCCTTCTAAAAGAACTGAATTATTTCTCATAATGTCAGCAACTGCCTGTTCATTCTTAGTTTCCATTTGCCCTTATATTACTGGGGATATTTGTGCCTAAATGCAAAGGTGATAAAAAGCCCAGTTTTAGCTGGGATCCAAATGGTTCCATCATCTCATGCAAGAAACCTGAAGGAGCCTTGTGGTATATTGTCCAAGTCTCTGCAAACATTGTTTTCAAACTCAAAGTTTTTTAGCACTTACCCTCACTATATGCCTTTACCATCCATTTGTGTTGAGGGAGAAGTCAGGGCTTGGGATGCATCTTTTTCCCCTGGAAATATAAAGTCCAGCCCACAGAAGCTTTGTTGTTGTTTGTTGTTGAATTGTGAACTACACAAATGGCAATTTGGCAATGTGCTGAAATTGTTAGGTTAAAGCGTTTCCCTTCTCTCCCTCACTCTCCGCCCCTTCTGCCATTAAAAACCAATGCTGCTGTAAACAATTTATTGCTTTTTTAAAAGGAAGTCAGATAATCCTGGCTGATTTGTGGCCGTTCCTTTATTGCCTTGCCAAACTCCACTTTGTCATTTCTGGTGGAAGAAGAGAGCACACACATCTACATATGTTTGAGTTACTGACCTCACTTTGACTGCTATGAGAAAGTGAGCACATCTTATTTAAAAAGAAAAAGAAGAAGATTCTAGAATGAGAAGGGAGTAAGTTTTCTGGTAATTATAGTTTTAAAAAATCTGGGGTGTAAAATACACCATGGATGATTTTACAGCCTCCTGACAAGTCAGGCAAGGGAGCCAGCTGACCAAAGTTGGAGGACAGCACCGCTCTATGCCAGTGTCAAAACTGATGTTTACTCATGTGCAGCCATGGTGAAATGGGAAGTGGAAAAGAGCCGGTGCTTTCTTTGGGAACGACCAGGGAGAAAAAAAAATCCCTTCTTGTACAAATGTTGCACTGTCTCTTGCGCTAACGAAAAGGGTCTTTTCGGCATCCATCTCCAGTTCTGGGCTAAGTTCCATGCACACATGGCAGGGAAATACCTGTGTGGATGTTTGATGGCTTCAGATACTGTTTTGGGCAATTATGTCGGCTACTGTGTATTAGTTGTTATAGGTCAAGCTGACAGCAGTGTGTATAATTAAGATGGCCAAGCTCTTTCCATGATGAAACCGTGTTCTCAAATTTTATATATACAGAGAAAGAGAGAGAGAGAGGCGTGGTTTGCTCTAACTAGAAAATGTTGAGGGATTCTGAATGGTGAGAAGCTGGTAATGAGAAGGTAATGATTTATATTGCTCAGCAATAGCTACTGCAGAGAAAGAGTGAATGGTTTTACTGCCATGATTCTGAACCTATCAGGTTGCTTCTTCTCTCCCTCTCCAACCTAATGGTGTGTACCACAGTGGGCTGTATTACAGATAACTCAATTCTAATACAACACTTGATTAACTCTATTAAACATCATCAAGAATATCAGGTCATTCACGTTTGCTCTTGGGCTGAGGGGTGATCATGGAGTGAAATCACATTCCTTAGAGAACATAAAGATACTGAAATAATAATCCTTACCACCCAGCTACAGAAATAAATGGTCTCCAGCATCCCCCCATATGGACTCAGTGTTTTTGTCTACAGTTAAATTGAGGGCTCATTTACATGAGAAAGGTAGTGTGTAGTAAGCTAGGGTATGAATTTAAAGTGCTATTCCACACTGTCTCCCTGCGTGGATGCTTACTGCATGCTAGGGGTGGTCTCAGCCTGTTTAGCGTAGTACACGTCCAAAGTGCATTACGCTAATGCATACAAAGGTACTCTGAGTGCACAGTAAGCACGAACAGGAAGTTAGTACAGAATAGCTAGTATGCACTAGTTATTATGAACTTTTTTTTCCTGTGTAGACAAGTCCCAAAAATTGAGTGTCTTCATCCCAATGGACTAAAGCAAGAGTTATGGAATCTCGTAAGTTCTGAGTCACATCCTCACTAGTCTGTTATCATAGCCGCTTTCTTTTTGAGTGAGAATGAGTGAGTGAAACTCTTTGGAATTGGAACCTGTTTCCAGTCCTGGTAAACTGGCTACAAGAGTATACCAGCAAAGAAAGCAAGGGACTCTGGCTTGGAACTGAGCTTAGCTTTCCCACACAACCTTTCAGAGAAATAACCACAGGACGTTTGCAACAGGAGGCTGCTAAATAATAATAATACAGTTCTTGGAATCGACGTCCCCACTGCATTACTCCAGTTTTATATTTGAATTGAACTGAATTGAATGGCGTTGAAGTAGAGCTGTACTGGCATAAAACTGGAGAAATACAGTTGTGAAAATGGCCCTGCATCTTCAAAAGTTCAGCATAAAAATTAATTAATTCACTCAATACCTCTGAAAAGTCAGTACATAGGTATTGATTTGCACACCAGTAAAAGGGTAATGATAAGGAAGACATATTATGATTTGTTCAAAGCCAGGTTTAGGATTTCCTAGCTCCTGGTCCTACATCCAGTCCACAGGAAAACACGTGCATCCAAATTCAACTTCTTTCTTTCTTTTGTTCAAAAGAGCCTTTTTAAAATAGAATTACATAAGCAATTTTGTGATTACTTATTAGTAGCAATAAATGTGTCACTCTTTAAAGTATATATTTTTCTGTCAGCCTCTTCCTAGCACGGGGTTGCTTTCTGCTGATTTTCAATTAGAATTGTGATTTGTTTCCTCCCTATTTTATTCTTTGCCTTCAAAAATTTTGAAGAGCCTTCTGTTACTATGTCCATGCCTGGTTATGGTGAACTAGAATAGCCTCTGTGTACAGAACTGTTGCTTTGAGCCCATTTTTGGAAAATCAGTTATTTGTAATGTATTTTGTTTTTAGGGTTTGTGCACTTTTTAAAAAGTGCTTGTGGGTGTTGTTTCTGTTTATTTTTTTGAGGGGGAGAATGGTTGCAAAAAAGAACAGTGAAGTCTGTGGATTTGTGCTGATAGGAGACTTAAATAGGGTTTTGAAATGTGTCACCAGCACTGATGATGGTCTGATATAACTGATAGATGAGTATTTGCCCCCATCACTCTATTTTGTTTATAACATTACGTTCCCTGTTCAGTAGCATGAATTTGGATCCCCCCATTTCCCACACCTTGCCTCCTAAAGAAAAATTCTCCTCTTGAGGATGTTCTACCACCAGCTAACCTCCTGAGCTGGTCAAGTGCCACTGTAGTATATGGTCAAATGGGAGCACATATAGATCGTGCAGTTGGCATCTGTTTCATCCAGCAGCAAAGCCCCTCACCTATAATATACCCCATTATTTTCTCGGTCTTTGTGTCTATCCCAGAATAGCTTCTGAGCCTTTTCCTCCCTCCTTTTCAGTTGGTCATGATGCTGCTTTTATTGACACTTTGGCTTTATCAGACTTGTAAAGTTCAACAGGGCCTAAAATGCTCCAATGAGGGTTGAATAATTTGTATATTTTTAATACAAATGTCTTCATTTTTAATTCTGTCCCTTTTTAGTTTCTTATAACATAATGAATCCTAACTGAAAGCCATTGCAAACCCATGCATTGCATTTATCTGAAGATAATTTCTCTTTACTGCCTTGTGGACAACCGGAGTTCGATTCCAACTCCAGTCCTTTGGTTTCATGCTGACCAAGAAAGCAGCTGACTAATTTCTGAATGGCACAAAGAGATTCTAAAGGGAATGCCATTCAGTCTTTCTCCCGTAGAAGGTAGTGTCATGAAGGCCTCTGTAACATAGGGGAAGGGATCAGGAAAGTAGAGAAAACATGGGAAGAAGGCCCCATCAACAGCACACATGGGCTATGTCTACGCTACAAAAGCTAAGTTGACTTTATTAAGTTGACTTAATAAAGTCTACTTAAAGTCAACTTTATTAAGTTGACATAGTGAGACCACACTTCTCTTAAGTTGACTTAACAAAGTTGGTTACGTTGACTTAAGAAAGTGTCCTAATAAAATATATATATATTTGCTTAAGTTGACTTAAGCAGGCGCATGTTGTTACATATGGCTTCTTAAGTCGACTTAGATGGCCACATTGCATTAAGTCGATTTAATAAAGTCGACCTAATACCTAAGTCAACTTAAAGAGTGAGAGTTATTAAAGGAAGCCCTTAAGTCAACTTAAGGAACTCGTGTTCAGGGCTTTGTTTAAGTTGACTTAAGCCCATAGTGTAGACATACCCAGAGCATCCTCAGAGGAAAGAAGATCCCCAAAAAGACTATTCTCCGCAGTTCACACTCTTAAGAACTCATCACAAGATGTCCCTGCAATGTCAGGTTAGAAATCTACAGGAATAACTTTTTATGGTGTGTTTTTTCTTTTTTCTTGTTTAATGTCTACCCTGTCAATAAATAATTATTAAGCAATGATATAAGAGCTGCAGTCTGAGAAAATTCACACTCTAGTTTCTAGAAAATGAATTCATCCAGGAAAAACATCTTTGTGCAATGAAGACTTGAGAAAGTAAATGAGATTCTCCCTCCCCACATCCTTGGTTGGATATTGCTTTATCAATACAGTTCTGTCAATAACCTGTGAACTAACGCAGATCTTGTCAGATTTACTAACTAATCACGGAGAAGTGTTGGCAGGGCTGAAAGGACTGAGTGAGCAGCTGTATTAACTCATTTTGAGTGTACCTGCTTGCTGGATATTGCATCTTTTTCTTGTCTTTTCTTTTCTTTTCTTTTCTTTTCTTTTCTTTTTCCTCTCCTTATTTTTGCTTCTTAGTGGTTAGAATAGCAAATTCCCTCATCTGGCCCCCTTTGACATGGATAAAGACTAGGCACACATTAATGTCATGGGGCTTGGATAGGGTTACAAGATGTCAGGCAAGAGGAAGACATGTGCTCCTTTTTACCTTCATGTCTTCCATCCCGGAGGCATTTTAAAAATACATGATTTTGTCTGGCTTTTTATTACAGAGGTTAAAGTATGCTGGAATGCCCCAGAACACTCTATTTTTAGGGGGAAGTGTTCCAGCGCCCCCTAAAAACAGAAGAATATTACCTTAATACTACATTTTCTCCATGTGTCCTGTCCTCCAATGTCCTCCTTTTTGTACTTCCCTGTCCTCCTTTCCATGCTTTGGTATCTGGTAACCCTAGGCTTGTAGGTATTTATTCCACTTTGTGCTTAGAGTTGTTGGGCCAAATTCAAGCTGTTGCAAATGATGTATCTCTGCTATTGACTTCAGTGGAGCTGTACTCATAAACAGTATCTGGCTCATTCTGCTTATGTGGCTATTTGATTTCACATCCTGCAACCAAAAAGATAAAATGTTTTTCTTACTTTCTCAGTGATTTCTGTCATGAATTCCTCTGTTTTTGCTCTTTGTTCCCTTGCTGGCAGTTGCCATCTGTAGCAATTTTTCTCTTGCCAGAAGGATTGGCAAGTTACTCCCTCCAGTGCCCATATCTCTGCTACCTCAGTGATGGCATGGATGCGGGAGAGCTGAGCAGCCTTCACCTTTTCCCCATTTTCTCCGTAATCTCCACTGCTTCCCCTCCACCCCCATGTACATGTGCACAGAGATTAAATATGTTGCCTTTTAAGCCAGGCTCAGCTGCCAGTAACCCAGGAACTGCACCAACCTGTCTTGGGATTCTCCGCATCTGCTGGTGGATTTTCTTCCCAGGCCTGGTCTAATGTGAGCCTAAAGATTTCCACTGCATCTAAAAGAAGTGGAGATGTCACTGTAAATTCATGTAAATGTTATATATTTCTGGAGAGGGTAGGTTTATATTGGTGTCAAAGGTCCTGAAAGGTACTGGATTGAGTGTGAAGTCCCATATCCACAAAATAGATGCAGCATAGATAGCAGCCGTGCAAACTTCCCCTTTGCTCTGGGATTCCAAGATGAAGTTATATTAAGTCAGTGCCTCCTTTTAGAAATGGCCCCAAATTGCCCTTAGTGAATTGTTGAAAGTCATATAAAGCAATTATATTGCAAGAGAGAGCCTCACATTAAAAGACAAATATTCAGTTTCAAGACATTAAACTGCAGGTGAAGATAAAGGAGTGAGGGAAACTAGATCAATATGTAAATGAAAATAATTTGTCAACTAGCAAATGGAGGGTAATGCCCCATAGGAGACAGGGATAGATACGCCACCCATTTATGCACATTAGACAAAACAGCTGGTAGGCTTGGAAACTACAGGATGAACAGTTGTTACTTTGTGCCTAATATTTTTGTTTATAGGGTCATGAATGAAAACTACAAAGGAAAAAATATTTAAAATCTGAATCATTGAAAGAAAAAGTGGCTCAATATGTGTAAAAATAGCAACACTCTTACCAGATCCCTTTTTCAGCTCCTGAGCAATGAACTGCTTGCTGAACACACTCTCTCCAATTCTGTTTCTGAATATGAGCCCGCAGCTCCCAGTGAGTTCAAGGACATGGTTTGGACCATTAACTTCAGATTGCGCTTGTGTTACCTGCAAAAACTGGCAACCCATACACCTACTTCCACTTATTGTAAGGAACATGCAAGTTTTCCACTCCAAACATAGCACATGAGATTCTGTAAACCTATATGTATATAAATAAAACACAGGTGGTACTAACATGGCAAGCTTTCAGCACAATAAGCAGGAAATTAGGTGCACGAGTGTCAGTAGGAATCTGGCAGATGAAAAAAGCGCTCTTGCAAGCAGCGAACTAGCATCCTGAGTTTTGTGTGTTATCTTTGCTGCTCTTACTAAGAACAGCAATTGTCTGTGAATGAGAACAGGGACAGCTCCTCGAAATGAATGGAGATAATCTCGACAGAGTAAAAATGCAAAATGAAGGCTGATCCTGGTCCCATTGAAGATAATAGGTTTTGCCATGATTTGGGAACCTGATTCTACAGGCTTTTCCTTCTCTGGAATGGGATTAGCATTCACTCATGGCTCCACTTTGTTTTCTTACTTGATTGATGATGTGATACCAGAGACAGGATTTTATTACTATTCTTTTCATTAGGGTGTTCTCCAGCCAAATTACCTGGCCAGTTTTAGCCTTTTGGAGGGGCCCATCCATGTGGACCTCTTAAGTTCTGAGTAAAAATTGAGAAGCTATGTGAGGTGGCTCCTAAGCACCATACCTTACTGAATTACCTCTGCAGCGTTGGGGATCCACACATGGGTGGGATTGTCATGTGCTAGGGAAGCCCAAAGCATCCGCCAAGCTCTGTGGAGAAGCTATAGTAGAGCAAATATAGTTCGAGACTCCTTTGTAAAACTTGCTAGACTATTCCCACACCCTCTTCTGTGACTGCTCATAGGGAGATAGGTTAATTGGGTGTGGTGTGTGTGTGCATGCATGTGCAGGCAGGCAAGGGAGAGAGATTGAGAGAGAGATGTAGGGCCAGATCCCTAACTGGTTTAAATTTGGCATGGCTCTGTAAGTCTATGTACAAACACCATTTTATATCAGTTTGATAAAATTCACCCATTGAATATGAGAGAAGAAATAAAATGGACCAGCAAAAAACTTTGAAGCAATTCTATAGGTTAGCTAAGAGCTCCAAGGCTTCAGAGGTAATCCTACATGTTCAGTGCGTCACACTAGTTCAGTGGTTCCCAACCAGTGTGCTGGGGCACACTGCTATGTTGCAGCAACACCCAAAGTGCACCGCGAACATCCCTGAGAGCTGGAGTTAAAGTTCCCTCCCTGCTCAGCCCACCCACCTGGGCTGTGCAGGGGTGGGAAAAGGCAGGGGTGAAAATAAGGGGGAAGGCACTGGAACACAGTTCTGGGGCCTCCTTTTTTTAAGCAGGCAGCATTATGGCCCCCCTAAAAATAGAGGAAGGCACTGGAATGTGGAGTTCCAGGGATCCCCCTATAAATAGCAGGAGCAGCCCAAACGCAGCGTTCAGCTGGCTCCACTTTAAACCCCGCTCCGCCTTAGGCCCAGCCAGCAGAGAGCTGGGAGAGGCCCGGAGTGTGTGAATCTCCCCCTGCAGGGTGGAGCAGTTTGTGTCAGCAGCCTGCAAACAGCCCAGCTAAGGGGGTTCTGTGGGGCAGGTGTGTGTGTGTAGCAGAGGTGGGAGGGAGTGGATGTGTAGCAGAGGGTGTGTGGCTGGGGTTGTGGGGTGGCTGTCTGGTTGGGGGGTGTAGCTGGGGGGGGGGCTGGAGGCCTAGTTGTGGCCCCTGCAGTGATGGGAGGGTCCATCACAGGCAGCAGGGACTAGGGGAGGGGTGGACGGGACCCACTGGGGTGGGAGGGAGCAGCAGTGGGGTGAGGATTTGCCCTGGGTGGCAGGGAGCCACTGTGGAGAAGGGGGAAGTGGGTGCTGAACCATGCTCCCCTGCCCTACCTTCCCACTCCCCACTTTCCCCCTATCCCCCCACAAAGCCGCTCTTGTTCTCCCTTCCCCTCTCCTCAATTGCCACCCTCGTGCTGTTCCCACATGGCTGCCCTTGTCCTCTCTTGTCACCCCTGCCCTGCTGTGCTCTCCAGACGCACTCCTGCCACTGCACACAACTCCTGACTTCCTGTGTTTTCCTACCCCTACTACCCCACATAGCAGCATTTCCAAAACACTGTGCCATGGTTCATCAATAGTCATAAGTAATTTAAGATAATTAGAATATTCATGAGTTTTTAAATTCTGGTGTGCCTCGAAAAATTTGAAGGTATCAAGGTGTACCATGGCAGAGAATAGGTTGAGAGCCACTGCACTAGTTGCCTACAATGGGTCATTTACCATTCAGTTCTGTCAGATATGTAATCATGTATTTTTAGTACTTCTGAGCCCTAATATTTTTGGATATTTAAATCTCTTATTTCGTTAACGTGCAAAAGCATTTAAATTACCCAGTTTGTTGTGCATTTTTCCCATCACTTTCCAATCAAGTAGGTGATATCATGACTGTAAACCTGCTGTAGCGATTGATCCATCATTCAGAACATGTGCATTTTATTTATTCAAAATTGGATGAAGGCAAACTTGAAAGAGGTATCAGTGATCATGCGCGCGCGCGTGCGCGTGTGTGAGAGAGAGAGAGATTAACACTGGCATTATTTAAAGCATCCACAGTTGTTTGACACTGGCAGAGACTTTGCATCATATCTTGAAGGAGGCTGGGGTAACAACAATAATGAATTTTTAACTTTCTGGTGCCACTCTGCTGGTGGTGGTAATATGGCTTCTAAAAGAGGTTTGGGGGATAACTGCATCGTAATTTGAATACTGTAAGGAACTTGCGAGAGCTTGTGCACTGTTATCTCCAGGAGGCTCAGCACTGCAAATGGATGCCATGTTTGTTCACGTGGGATTCTGGGTTTACTGGGGGTCAAAACAACCTGCAGCATAACAGCCCAGGAGCCTGCTCTGAATAACAGCAGTCCTGCCTGGGCTCGCTTGTAACCTGAAGCTGCACAGGATCTTTACACAACACTGAAGGCCTCAACCCTGCCTTGAATTCCCTTCATTTTGTGTCGATAGAGAAGTGCCAGTAGACTGTTTCTTGATCATATGTACCTATGAATATATGTGTAAATATTTGTGTATAATGACAGTGGGTGTACATACTTACACATATACATTGATATGGATAACTTGATACTACTACAGTGAAAATAAAGCAGTTCTTTAATTCTGAATTTGAATGGACTGACAGATACGGAACAAACAAGTGACGGTCTGGTCTCCAGTAAGACGGTGCTCATTATCGTGACTGTGAAACAAATTTGGTGTCAGCAGGAGCTCTCCTATTGAATTCAAAGCCCACTTGTGTCTGGGCTAGTGTTTGGGCTTCTCTGCATAATCAGGCTTCTGTGCTTGTGCATGGCCTCTGAAGTGAAGAGTCAGGATTGGAAACCTTTCTCTTAATGCTTTTTTTCCTTTCCTGAAATCCCTGAACTTTGGCTTCAGATTTGCTTCATAGTCAAGGTTCCTCTCCTGTTTTCTTGGTGGGAGCCTAAAAGAATCTGAACTCGATTACCTAAAAGCACCTAATAGAAATAGAGTGGCTCATATTTCACCCAGTGCTTAAAACTTCCTTCTAAAAAAAAGCTGAATGGCTTTCCCACAAAGTCTGCGTTTCTGAAAGCAGCAGCTTTGGTGGCTTGGGCGCTAGTGAAAGCCGAAGAGCCTCTCTCTCTCACTCCCAGCTGTCAAGGAAACTTGAGGAGGCGTTCAAATGAGAGACACATGGATGTTTATAATTCACAGTTTTGCCATTATTGTCACCAGAGATTTGTTCTTCCTGCTTGGTGAGGGGAAAAAAGGAAGGATAAAATTGGTACCATAACATGGCCAGACATAACTTGTTTGAAAGATGGGCCTCCAATTATTTACTTAAGGAAATAGTGGGAGATTTATTAATAACCTCTGGCGACTTAAATAGCTCTAGTGATTTCCATGTGTGACCTGAGGCCTCAGCCTTCCTGGCTGATTAGACACAAAACTCAACTAAAGAGCTGACCTGGTTGGTTTCAAGTGCTTTGCTGGTTAACTCCCAGATGTGAGGCCTAGGAAAAACAATGTCTGTCAGAAGCATTATAGAGCACTGTGCTACAACAGGTTTAATCTTACCTCTGATTTCAGAGGAAACAGTTCAGTAGGAGGGCTGAACCATAATGAACTCTTAACACAGAATACTATTTTGTCCAGGCATCTGAAAGTGAACACAAATATTAACATATCACTACTTGAAAATGGTAGGTTTCCATTATTGTTCACCAAAGTATTATTCTGTTTCTTTAGTCTTGATGAAAAGGTGCTATTTTTGAATGAAATCTGTAATACTGTAGTTTTAATATTTTTTTTGCAGACAGCTTTTGCATGTGTACCCGTGATTCCCTCTTTGATACAGGATGATTTTGTCAGATGTTGCCTATATGAGATAGCTGGTGACCCTGAAACCTCTCTTAGGGGCTGCATCATTGCAACAGAATCCATTCTTTTCTTTTCAAGATGGTCAGTGACTCAGTGGAAGCTACCTTAGGTTTGACCTAATATATTTGTCAGAGTAATTCAGCATGTGTTAAAAGCAGTGTGCAAAAAACTAAGCCAGAGTTACAGCTTCAGAAACAGGTGGTACAGCACTTGTTTTGACTTGTGGGTTTACCCCACTGATTTCAGTCAGTTTTGAGCTTGGTATGGGTAATTTATCACTACATTACAACTGACTGAGATGCAGGAAGAAATATTTATATGTTCCTGCTTTAAAAGGCCTTGACTGCTACCTAAAAGGCCTTGAGATCCCTTACAGAATTTTCAGGGAGCTGAAAGAGGAAAAGAAATTAGGGGAAAATAACAGGAAATAAAAAGGCTTTTATTACTATGCATTACCATTGCATACTTCTGATTGGAATTAAGTAGGTGTTCAATTACCCAAATGGTGCTGGTTGGTATCTGACCTGAAAACAACCTGGTCTGATGCAACAAATTGAATAAACCAGCACTGAAAAGTAATTTAAGTCTACTTAAAGCATATGTTGATTATATGGAATTGGATGCTTTGCTGTCATTAATCTTGATATCTGTGTTAAGGAGGGAATCAATATCCAGGAGTCTCTCAAACTTTGTGAATTACGGTACTTTTGACCAACAAACTGCATGAAATAAACTTTCATGTTGCCTGACTGATAGTTTTCAAGATGACCTGCAAAGGAAAAAACATTGAATCTTTTTTTAAAGAATATAAAGTAAGTCTGAAAGTTTGCATGATGGGGTGGTTGATTTTAAAAAAATTGCTTTTTTATTAGACATTCAGGTCTTTTATTGTCTGGAAGATCTTTGTTTGTTTGTTTGTTTGTTTGTTTGTTACTGGAGAACACATGAAATTATGACTTTGAATGACTGATTGTTGAACAATTGAGAGGTGAAAGGAGTTGTGGTTCAGCTGTTTCAGGTTATTTGTTTTTCATTAATTCCATCTTCATTGATTAATGAACCTATTGGAGAAGGTTCCAGAGCGGTTGCCGTGTTAGTCTAGTTCACCAAAAGAGACAAGGAGTTGTGTGGCCCTTTTAAAGACTAAGAATTTATTTATCGCATGAGCTTCCATGGGAGAAAATTTGTGGGATTTTCTCCCATGAAAGCTCATGGGATAAATAAAATTGTTAGACTTTAAAGAGACACAGGACTCTTTGTTTGGTTTGTTGGAGAAAGGAAACTCTTTGTTAAAAATTCAACACTTTCTGGTCTTTGTCTTCAGTTCCAGTGACTGAATACTGATTGACTCCAAACTCAGCTTAAATGGTCACGCTTCATAGCTAAGCTAACGTTACTAAAGACACTGAATGAAGAGCTTATACCATTCCTGGATATGTAGAATACAGTATTTAGTGTACAAATATGTGAGATTTTAGCATTTCTCTGTGGGTGGTAAAACAAATAGTGTTCTGTTTATTGTGCTACCAAGATTTCTTGTTTGCAAACCAATCCCTTGATCTCAAAATCCAAACAAATATTCTTGCATCAGTTTTTAGATCTCTGTTGAGAGCCCCATCCACTTGGTTTGAAGGCTGATGTCCAGCAAAGCACGTAAGTGCCCTGCACATGCTTAAGTCCCAGTGACTTCAGTTGAAGTTAAGGATGTCCTTAGTTGCTCCACTGAACCAGGCGGGGCGTAATTCAGTGCTCACTGAAGTAAGGGGAGTCTTTGGACCAGACCTCATCAGAATTACAAGCACTCTAGTGCCAAAACGAGTTTTTCTTGAGTGAGAGAAATGCACAGTGCTGTTATAGTAGATGATGCAAAGGAATTGAGTGATATCAACCACAGGATGGATCTTCGACTTGTGTAGTTGCTTCACTGACAAAACAGAGTGAAACACATTAATGCTCAGCATAGGATTAAAGTGGTAGCTCATCATATGACTGTGGCCTTAGGTCCCAGGAAACTTCACTGGTAGTAAATAATATTAGCATTGGTAATATTTACATTATTCACTCGTGGTGGCTGCAACATATTCTTCAAAATGGGCTGCTATCCTGTGTATTTGGCCTGCTTTGCTTTTTAGCTTTGGCTTATTTGATGCTTAGCTGAGAAAGTTGCACAGGTTCCAGGTGATACCCAGTACCTGTTCCAAGATTCCAGTCTAGGAGGAGAGAGTCCAAAATGTAATTTTCCATGATGAAAAGAGGGAAGTTTTTGGAATTTATGTTGTCATCCGGTTTTAACTGAAAAGGGAACAAAGTCATAGTTCCTAGTGTATCTTTCTTCTCCACATTCCCATTAAAAAAAAAGAAAGAAAGATGGAGTCGTCACTGAGTTACTGATTACATTTATCCAAAGGGGTAACTGTGTTAATCGAGTTCAATAAAACAATCAAACAAGGAGCCCTGTGGCACTTAAAGACTAACAAATTTATTTTTTTGCATGAGCTGTTGTGGGAGAAAATCCCACTTTTATCCTACAAAAGCTCATGCAAAAAATAAATTTGTTAGTCTTTAAGTGCCACAGGACTCCTTGTTTTGTTTGATTACATTTAGTAGCAGTGGATTCTGTTGCTGGTACACCCTGTCCTTCTTTAGCTGCTAATAGGAATAATTACTGAATTTGTGTAAGGGACTCTATGAGAGAAGGCATTCTTAAAAACAAAATATAAAACAAGGTTAATAAGGTAACAAAGTGATATGAAATGAAAGAAAAGAGTATCAGAGATCATAAATGTAATTTCTTTCCTTTTCTGCATCATTAATATGGTAGTGCATAGTTATGTGGTTAAACCTGGAACAAGCATTATGGAATTGTTTTTCTAATTAATATGTGGATTTCCCTTGGTAGTGACAATTAAGTGGTGTCTTGAAATTGGACCTTTTCTTTCTCATCGTTTAAGTGAAGGAAGGGAGGAAAGTAAATTTTTGTTTTTGTTTCTCTCATTTAAATCTCTTAATTTCTTATTTTCTGCTAAATATGAAAGATTTTTCTTTAATGATTAATAGATGAGTGTAGCTGCTAAGGGGCATCTTCCTTGCTGCTATTCTTTGCACCTTATACTGCCCAGCGATGAACTTGTGCGTGACTAGAGCCCTACACAGGTACAAAATGTGTATCCATATCTGCTCTGCAATCTGCAAAAATGGCCTGAAGACACAAAGTGGATAGCTGCAGGTTGGTTGAGTTCTACGTATGACACAGAGAATCTGAGTGGCAGTGAGAAGATAAGATGAATATGTTGTCAGTCACTAAAGCAAGGATTCCTATGTACTGTAGGTGTTTTTATATAAGGCTAAGAATATTTGCCATTTGTATATATTTTTGAGCCTGATTGTCTAAAGTTAAGTGTTTAAATCCTTACTGAGGAAGTTTGGCTTGATTTTCAAAGATGTTCAGACCACTTACGTGTCTAAGGCTCCAGTTCAGCAAGGTATTTCAGAATGTATCTAACTTTAAGCACATGAATAGTCTCATAGAAATTAGTGGAACTACTCACATTTTCTTAAATATCTTGCTGGATCAGAGCCTACATATGGATTTAGAAGCCTAATTTAAGGCAAACCCATGTGGTAAATGGCAGACTTAGTTCTTGTGGGGCAACCCTCCTCTCCCATCTTGTAGGAAAGGGGAAAAATAAGTTTTTTAAAGAGAGATTTCATCTGCCCCTCTGATGACTTTTTTCCATTCTGGATCTAAAAATGTAGAATTTGGTTCTACCGCTTATAGCACAATTCTGAAACATATGGTGGCTGTGTCTCTTCAACTTAGAATAAGCTCTTCTTCTGCTGACCCTCGCCTCCCTGACATCCATTCCCCTAGCCTAACAATGACAAATGGAGTTATAATATTGGTTGTTGAACCATAAGCTGTAGATAAATGTGCTTCTGAGAACCACCATTAAGTCCCTAAATGGATTATATATATTTGGTTTAGAAACCTAATATTTAATATTAGTGTACTCTCCAGCGGTTGGCTTTATTTCTCTTGATAATCTATTCCCACTCCATTTCCTTTTAGATTTCTAACCTCATTAAATCTTTCATATCACAGTTATTTTCTGGTCTAAACAAAATTAAAGACACACCATCCCCAGGTTTTAAGAGTATAATTTTACTCCCGAACTGGAGAAAACACAGAGATAAACATTCTTTTCAATGATGAATTTTAAAACCGCTTTACGAGTCAGCTGGAATTGCTAACCATACTGAGGATTGTAAAAGTCTGTGAAAGGCAGCATAAGAAATGATGCTTGAAATAGCATTTGTTGTATGGGATTTCAGATGCTTACATGGTGTCTTTTCTGTTCTTGTTTTTGGAAGGTGTAAAATAGGATGTAAATCTCATTGAATACAGTACCTTAAGAATTTATAAACTTTTGCTTCTGGTCCATCTGATTGTCTGCAAAGAATCTGAGTAACTGGCAGAGGGGTTCCTTAAATTTATATGGCCAATGAAGAAGTGTCTGTGTAAAATACTGTGCTCCCAGTAAGTGCATTAAACTGGTTTTCCTTGATCGAAGACATATTTCTTCCTTTTCATATGACTTTTTGCTTCTTCTGATATACAAGTATTGTGCTGTTCCTTCCCAACCACATTAAAACTGCTTGTGACCATTTTTCCTATTGCCAATACACTGGAATCCCATGGAGGCTGCTTTAGGAAAAATGCAATATATGTGGTATTGAAAAGGGACTTTCAGGCTGGACGAAGTTTAAAATATATCTTAGTTAGCCCAAATCCACTTACCTTTCACATCTTTTCCTGTAATGCTCGTATCACTTCTGCTAATTATCAAATGTTTTTGACAGTAAGCCAAGGATAGGTACTTCACAGCCCATCTTCCCTTCCTATGTGCTCTTGCTACAAAGTCATATGGCTGAATTATGACATCATATCAGTGCATGATATTTCCATGGCACTTGATGATGATCTCGTAAATACAGAATCATGACTTCACTGTTGGGTCAAACCGAGGTCAGCGCAGAGCTGCGGGGAAGTAAGTTTTCATTCAAGGAGAAATCTCATCGGTAACTGCAAGGGTTAGCTTTGCAGGCAAAGTAAATGGCTACTCTTTTCAAGATGGCCCAAATGTGAAAGCCCCTTTTTAAGATGTAAATCTGTATTACGAATATATTGTATTCTCTGGCTGTGGCAATTTTTGCATAGGCTTTACTGCTTTTAATGTTAGCTTCAAGTCAGATTCTTGGGATGATAATATTTAGCATCTTTAAAAAACTTTGCCATTATTATCGGTCTGAATGCCCTCTTGTCCCAGGATGAGGTGGGTCTTATCATCCCTCCTTTTGCAGGTGAATCAGTGGAGGCAAAAAGGAGTTAGGTGGTTTGCCTAAAAATCCTTGAATATTGAATCACCAGCAAAACTGTATTAGAATTCAGAGGTTCCCAGGCCCCTGTCCTTTGCACCGTATATTAGACTGGGAATTATCAGGTAATTCTTTGTAACTAAGGCTAACATGTTAGGGATTCAAGCTAGGATTTTGAAGTCACCCAGTTTTCACTGAACTACTGAGGAAGCTGGGTACCTAACTCTTATAGTCTGTTGTACGTCCCAGCTTAAATGAACATTGACTGAATGGAGTCCACCAAGTTAAAGATGTTGGGATTCAGTTTTGCAGTGTGTAACAATCCTCAACTCACGCTAGGTCAGAAAGCGTTAAGGATTCTCAGCATGCCATGGCATTAGACCTTTTATCAGTAAACATTTTTCGACTCAGGAAAAATATGAGAATTGGCTGTATAGCGTCTGATAATTGAAACCCCTGCTTTCAGCTTTATGTTACTCCTGTTCAAATTTACAGTTAGGAACAGCATGGTGTTAATAAACCAGAAGCCCTGGGGGAAGGCTGGTCAGCAGGGTGCTTATATGAGGAAAGATCTGATGAAATAATAGGAAAAGAGGTCTCTAGTCTGACCTTCTTTGTCTTTTTTTCTGATTGTGTGGAAACAGACAATGTGGACCAGAACCAGGCCGACTCTGAATAACAGTCATGCTAATTACATGTGTTATTAAGGGCTCAGCATCATTGTCTTTCATTGGAAACTCTTGGTCGGGTTTCAGACCTTGTTGCAGCTGTTTCTGAGGGCCCTCTATTAAATGTTCTACCTCTGTTCTCTTCTGTCATACAAAATGTCACTCTGGTGAGGACAGAGCCCTTGCATGCACTGTTCTGCAAGAGGATTCATTATTACCACAAGTCTATTTTAAGCCTGTTTCTATCAGGTTTATTATACCCTATGAATTCATTATATTTCTGCTCACTGGTGTTAGATGCATGTGACAGTGTTATGGTCTTCCTTTTAGAGGGCAGAAGTGGATGTCTGAGCTGCTCGGTTTTAAGATCTAACGGCTGCTTATTTCATGCAGTTTTATCTTCATCCTCCCATAGCAATCATCACTTTAAAAAATCATCTCCATTATATCCATTCTGTTCTCAGCTACAGAACAAATCAATGCACCTTTGACAGTTTGAGATTGTTTAAGTGTGTTGGAATTCTGCAGAATCAATCGCACCCAGGTGCATCACAGAGGATTAGTGGTTTTCCCCTGAGAGAAATGGCTGGTGAGATTGCCCACTATTCTCATGACTCAGCAGCTTCATTCCAATTTCCCATTTCAAAAATATAGCAGCAAGCTCTAAATCTTCCATGCCTGACTGCAGAGTGTAGAGCCCAATACAAAGTTACATTTCACTTTGAACTGACAGATGGAAAGCCATAATAATGTCCCTAGCTTCATGATGAGTGATGGATTTCCAGGATGTCAGAGACTCAGAGTGCCGTTGTAAAGGAACCATGTGAGAACTGTTCTCCTTTTGTAGAAGCCATGCTTATAGTATTTCCAAGGAGACTGTTGGAAGGGAATTTCCACCACCATAACTTGGGAGAAAAGTATAAATTTACATACATAGAAAATAAGTATGTGGTTGGCTGTGAACTGAATGATATGTGATTAGTAAGGGGAGATGCCAAGATTTTCAGTTCCATGTTACTGGTTTTAATCTGAATTAAAAACTCGTGGGTCTTTGACATCATGTACAAAATGGATTAGTTACAGCCTATTTCCTAGTTCCAAAGGGGCAGCCATGTTAATCTAGTTCAGCGAAAACAGAGAGTCCTGTGGCACTTAAAGACTAACAAATTTATTTATCACATGAATTTGTATAAGTTCCCCCATTTTCAAAGCATCTGATGAGGTGGGATTTTCTCCCATGAAAGATCATGCAATAAACACATTTGTTAGTCTTCAAGTGCCACAAGACTCCTAGTCTGTTTTTTGGTACACATTGTTCCCCCAAACCTACCCACCAGTCTCTAGCTCCTAGCATCCCAGAAGGAGAGGTCAATGGACATGGAGGAGGAAATCTGTGATGGATAAAAATAGTTTTTTAAAAATTAAGCAATTGTATTTTTCATTAAGTCAGGCTTTTTAAAGCTTAAATTAAATCCATTTTTCATTTAAAAACCACACCTATTTAAAATTGAATTGGAAATGACAAACTATATTAAGGGCTAAACCTACTGTGATCTATTAAAATAATTGAAATTAAGTTTAAAATAAAGTATTTAGTCAATACACATTTGCTGCTGAAGATTTAAAGGAAGCCACAGACTAAGCACCTGGAACCAGAGTTGGTTGAACTGCTAAACCTGCTTTTCACAACAGTAGCATCTTCTGCAAGTACAGAGAAAATATTTTCTCTATTTCAGTTAACTAAGCTAGTTCAGTTCAATGATTAGTTCACTCAAAGTTGAGAAACTGACAGGAAGTTGAAAAAGCAGGAAAGCTTATTTTCCTTTTCTGATGTATTAATAGCAGTGCTGGAACTAGATATTTTGGTGCCTGAGGCGCGCCCGGCGAAAGTAGCATGGAACGTGCCCTCAGAGCGAGTGGTGAAACAGAGCCACTTGATACGCACCCAGGGCAAAGCCCCAATCGCCCTGCCCTAGTTATGGCCCTGATGAATAGAAATAACGTTTGAGAGGATGAGGTCTATTAATTCTAAAATCTTGAAGAACACGATGACCAGGAACACTTTAGTTCAGTTCATTAACTACAGCTAGTATTTCCTTTTGTTGACTAAATCAGCTTTAAATGCAAAACATATTTTGATAAATGGTTGTTTCCTACTTGTTGGTTTATATCTTTTATTAAGATCTCTCTGATTTAATTAAGCCATCTGGAAGAAACCCCTTAAAATGAACATTCTGATATAGATTTGGGAGGCCATTGTGGGAAATGTGCACCACTAATATTGTAATCCATTTTTAATGGAGAAAAACAGAGTTTCAGACTGCAGGCCTGCCACTTTTCATCAGTGCTAAATTCACTCCTTGGAGATAAGAGAATACCTGCATTGACTCATGCCAACCATCTAAATGATAAGAAAGAGAAAGCCTGATGACCATAAACATGCCTTCTAGTTTACAAAAATAATCCTACACAAGCCTGCAAGAAGCAAAACCCTCATTGACTTTCAATAGGAACTACCATGTAAAACAAAAGTACAGGGCTGGGCACTACTAAATATTTTAGAATAAAGTTTTCTGTGTTCCTATTGAAATAAGAGACTTCTATGTACATAGAAAATCTCTGAGGTGATTATGGGTCAGAATTAAGTTTCCCATCAAAAGGTAGATGCATAACATGCCACAGACACTAACTCCCCAATTTAGGAGCATTGCGTGCCAAGCTAGTTTCTAAAAAGTTTCTCTTTTTTCTCCATCAGCCATACAGCAGGCAGCCGTGAAACAAGTGTGCCTGGCACTTCAGTTCTTGTGTAGACATTGTTTTATTTTTCCCATTCCTCCATCATTTGTAGGAATTTTTTTTAAGTGTAATTTTTTTTCCTTTTCTGCATCCTAAGTATGCCTGCACTAAAAAGGAATCACACACTTCCTAATCAGTATAGATCTACGTCGTGTCCATTGGAAATCTGAGGGACTTTCAGTGGGATCAGAATTATGCTCAATTTGTAATATGCTCATTGCCTGAAGCCTTCTAGTGCTCCTTAGCAAAAGACCGTGTTTTACATAATGAGCAACATGCCTCCAAATGAAGAAGTAGAAGGGAAAGAGGCACAATACAAATATCCTTCAAGATTAGATGTGGTGCGAGTGCACGCACACTCATCCGCAGAGCCCTACCTTCACTGGGCACCAAGGCTCATCCATGGTTACGCATCAGAGGATCTATTAAGAGAATTTTTCTGACTCACTCCCCAGTCTCCTGCCTAAACTGGTCACTAGATATAGGAAGTGTCCTTAAACAAATATAAATTACATTTCTTTTGCCTTTTCCAACAGTGTAGGAATTCTTTACTGGGTTCAGTAGTGATGGAATAATAGTTTAAGAAGGATGTGTCCCCCTCTCAATTCTTGGCTGCATGATTTTCATCCGAGTCGGGTCACTAGACTTTGGGCTAATTGTGTGACCTCTTTGCGCCCTATAACAACCCATCTGTAAAACTGAGTAGAAAAGCAAGATCTTACCCAACCCCAGATGATACAGGTAAGCTGAATTTTCTTGCATAAACAAATTACCAGAAAAACCTACAACATCCATATCTTTCCCAATAAATATTTACTAGGAATTATGTGACTGAAGTTCAGTTTACCTACTATCTCTTTAGATCTGGATTTTCTGTTGTAAAAGTTAGAGTTTCTAAGAGCAAAATAGGTTTTGGAGGCAGCGTTGTAATGAGAAACCTCTGGCTCGTTCTTAACCCAGGCCCTGCAAAACAATCAGCTCTTCCTTTTTCATTGAGAGGCACACAGCATCTAATCAGGTTTCACTCCATTGTTGTAGCTATTGATCCTTGGCACTGGAAGATGCAAATTGCCATGCCTGACAGGATTCAGGGCGTTTTATCATCAGTGGAGAGTAATTATCCTCGGCTGGCCCAATATTGGATTGTTAAGCCCCAGGATAATGCACAAGGTAAAGACATTTAAAGGCAGTCCACCTTGGGGATTTGTATAAATGTGATGGATAGAGTAAGAGAAGGATAGCTGAATTACAGCCCTCGGGGACTGACAGCTGCATGGGGGTGTAGGCTTTGTAATCCTTGTGGAAAAGATAGTGCTGTGGTTGGTACTGACTCTGAGGCAGAGTAAGGCTAAGCTATAATTTTCCATTGCTGTTTAATCCTTGTAACGTCTATACGCCGAAGAAGAAAACACATACCAAAGTTTTAAATGGATTCCGTGGCTGTTTTGACCTGGTAGCTTGTTATGTTATTTATTCAGCTAATAATAATTCATCCATTTGATGTAGAAATATTTTAGAGGCACACAAGTTGAAGGTGCTTGTTTCTTTATGTACAGATTTCAGGTTGATCTTGAAAGCAGAACTATGTATATGGATAAATAGGAGAAGCTGTTGTTGACATGAGAATCTGGTTAACCTTTGCAGATGCTGATACATAAAGTAACTAAGCTCTTTTAGCTGTGAGGGGAAAAATGTATCACAGAGATGCCATGTTAGCTGACTAATCCTTGACTCTGACAGCAGCACACCTATAAGTAGAGTCATGGAAGAAAATCTTCTTTCCCAGAGTTATTCAGACCAACTCAATCTCATACCTGTCAAATATTTGTATTAAAGCATCCCTGTTTTGTATCTGTGAAATTTTAAAAAAGGATTATTAGTGAGAGAGAATTCCTGGTGAGATGAATGTTGCAGGGAATTTCCAAGGAGGTCCAGGCTCTAAATATAGTATTGAATGTGAAAACTGAGAATTTTATCAGCATTTTAAAATGTATTTATTCAGTTTAGATGCAGTGCTTTCTTGTCAACTACTTGTTTTTGACCCAGGCCATGACTAAGATCAGCCTACTTGCTTGGCATGCAGAGCATGCTTTATTGTTGTTAAAGCTCCTAAGGACATTGAGGAGTAAATGCCAGAAGCTTAAGTAAATAATCTATGCTCTGCCAGAAAGATGCCAGATATTGCTTCTATGCGCAAGTTTGCCTGTGTTGTGCAATGAATGCCCTGTGCTGCCGTTTATGTTTTTAGATTACTGTACTCCAGTGTGATTTCTTCTGACATCTTTTAGAAATGCCCCTGGCTGGTCAATTTCACACTTTATTGTCAAAGCATGTAAGGTGCTTCTTATATTATTTCATACCTTGAAAGAAACAGGAACGGCTTTAACTTATAGTCTTTTGTTGTGTGTGTTTAGTTTTGAAGTGCCATATGTGAGAAGTAAGTCGTCATCGAAGATAATGCATGCCTAAACAGTGTCATATTCTGAGAGAGAAAGCTCTCAGCTATTTTGAAGGTTACATAGTTATAAATACACCATTTTTATCACTAATGGTAACCCTAAAGGTAAATGCTCATTTAAAAAAATAGAATTAATGCGTTCCCCCCCTTTTTTCCTTCCCCCTGCCAAAACACAGTTTCTGCAAGTGAAGAAAAATAACATACTTTAGATCAATGGTTCTCAACCTTTTGCAGGTCACAACACAGTTAGGGGCACGTTGCGACTCTACTGGACACACCAGCCTTCCCCCCCATCCCTGGCCAAATCCATCCCTCTCCCCAGCTCTCCACAACACACTTACCACTATGTGGCAAGACAGTAATGTGTCCAGACACTGTGGTTGAGAACCGATGCGTTAGTGGGGCCTGATTCTAGTCGAGGTTTTATCCTTTAATGCCACTTGGGCAACACAAAGATGACAGATTCTTGCCACAGGTGACCATAAATTCACTGAACTCTCTGCTGATGTAAAGCTGAAGAAATTGGTTTCTGCACCTTTTACAAATGCCTTCTGCTTGCCCTACTGTAGATGGCTTACTTGAACTTCACTGTTCTCATCAAAGGTCATTTATGGCTTAAGTTAAAGCAGCCTCTGCACTGCTTTAACAGATGCCAAACTTGAACATTGCAGCCTCAAAGATCAGTGATTTTCTCTCTGGTGAGTCTCTTCCCCTTTCCTCTGCATGAAGTAAAGGATAGCTACAGTACAGAATTTAACCCAAAGTGTTTAGACTGCATAATCTCTCCTTTAGGAAGACAAGTCCACAAGCAGTCCTCTGATGTTCAAACACGTATTGCGATGTCTGAGCATGTTAGACAAGATAAGTCCAAAATAATAGTGTTCAGGGCTTAAATTATATTTCTGCTACATTTCTGTCCTTACCTTTCTCATGCTTCCAGACAGTGATGTTATGGGAATGTACAGTGAAAGAACAAAGTACCCCAAGCTGTACAGTTTTTGGGCCTGCTCCTGTAAATGTTGTGTGGGATAAAGCTTATGTTCTCAATAATTCTGTCATATTCATTTTTTCTGACAGTAATTACAGTCAAAACCATGAAGTTCTACAAAGCGAATCTTGAGATACATTTTTAAATACCTTAAGATAGACATGAGGTCAAATTAACTATTAAGCAATAGGAATCTCCCAACGTACTGACCACTGGTTCTGACTGTAGGGTTAGGCCCATAGTCGTATAACATATTAATATACCTACAGATGGATCTATATCAAAACCCCAGATTCAATGTGCCTGAATTTTGGAGAAGTTCAGATCAAGATCCAAAATTGACAGCTCACACCCTAACCCTGTAATATAACAACCCAAAAGGCTAGATCTGACATCACTTTCCACAAACACTGAAGAAGTTCAGAATCAAAATCAAACGATCACTCAGAACTAATTGTAATTACACTACATGACTTTATACTATAAAATCTGTAAGTCTATCTTTAATAAGTCTGTTTCAGGAACCATGTATTATAAGCATCAGTATTATATATGTATTTAAAAATAAAACACATAGATACACAGATTTGGTGTATTCCACATTAAAGTAATTTTTTTGTTGTTGCTGCTGTTGGGAAAATTGTTAGATTTGATGGTGGTATGTAATTAGTAGTTTGCCAGCAATAATTACAGGGTTCTGCTCCAGAATAAATTATGTAGCATTCCTGTGCATATAGTACGGTATACCACAAACTAGGGGTTGGAAACGTACAACATTGCTGGATCAACAATATCTAACATTATGAAGTTTTTTTGCTCCAGTAGTTTATGAAAAATAGTAAGTATGGTACACTGTGAACCAAAAGACTTTCTTTATTAAATTAACCACAACTGCAACCACAAATTATGGCTTCAAAAACTGTAGATTTCAGCTCAGACTTTTTGTAAATAGAGCTTCTTTGTATTTCAACAAAAACATACTTAAAAGGAAGGCAGATATATTATGAGGCCAAAGTAGCACTTTAAAATTCATCAGCTCATTCGGGCTCTTTCAGTACACTCATAATATTTATTTAAAGTGGAAATATGAAGAGATCACAGGGTCTTAAACATCTCCTTCCACTCTCTTGGTTGGGTAAAATGCTTTGTGAGGTATACATTTTAAAAAGAACGATGGTTTCCATTTGTTGTAAATATTATTTGTTTTGTTTTGAGAAAGCATTAGTTACAGTCGGAAGGTTCTGCAAAAATTAAATGGGATATATGGTAATTTCTTAAATATCCCATCAACATTAGAAGGTGCAGGTCCATTTAAGTCAATGAAATATCTGCCAGAGGTAAATTTTCTTAAAGACTTTCCTCTCAATTACGAAATTGCCTTCAATTTTTCAGTTTTAAATGCCTTACACATGATTAGCATGCTCAGCTTGATTTTTAAATACCTCATGTTGGCAGCAGCGAGCTGAGGAAGGGTTTCTGTTAATATCTTGACCTTTGTAATATGTACTTCCTTATGCTGAACCCTAATGCAAAATGCAATTTTACTTGACTTCAGACAAAGATGAGTTGATGCTTCAAGTTCTGTATGTTACTTATGCAATGCATGCCCATACCCCTGCTCTGTATTTTAAGATGAAGAGGTTGTAAAACCAGTTACACAGTCCAGTATAAACACTCCTGCAGAATCTCTTTTCTTTGTTGTTCTATGCCATACCGTATATTAATTATCTTGTCACATCCCACGTTTTTGTATTCCAGCTCGCTTACACCTCGTTTAATATAATATAATACATTAGCATGGGACTCTGTACCCAGCCTCAATTCTGTATGTACAATACCACCAGGAGTAATCTGTTGCTTAGTCACTGCCAGGTACACAACTAAAATGTTGTGTGTTCAGTGTAACAGAATCTCTTTCATGGTCTCACATTTTACATTTTCTCTTTATTGTAACAGTGATGAGGAGGGGGACGATAATCCGGTCAGGCGACATCTCTTCCAGAATGTTGTATACTAATTGAAGAAAGCACAGTTTAGGGTTTGATCACCATTAAATGTTCGCATGTGTTTTTCTTGGGTATCTGAGGAGAAAAGCATGATCACGTTCTTGGAAGGCCCATAAGCCATTAATTCCATCATTATTTAGAGGGGAGTTGGGGTTTTCTCTTGTTTTCATGTGTGTATTTTTCTAAAATTACAACACAATAATGAGAACCTGGGGCTTTTCCCCCTTCTATTATGATTAATGCTTAATAATAGCCATTCTAGGAATTCCAGATTTGTTTTACCTGTTGTTTTTGTAGAATGTGACCAAGATAAAAAAAAAAAAAAAAAAGGGACCATTCAGCCTACTTTTATTGGGCTCTTCCAGTAAAAATTAAAATGGCCTTAGAAAACTTATTGTCCATTCACAGTTCATATGTTAAATAACTGTAGCTAATATTTTTCATTCTAAAGACAATCTGTCATCTTGAAGACCATTCCCTTTTTGGCCATTATTAGTGGGTTGGTTGCAGTGCAATTTCCCACATCTGGGTGGGTCTGGGGGTAACTAGAAAAAACGTGGGCAGATGGCTGCCTAGAGTGTGAGCTAATATAGAAATGGGAAATATCCAAGGGTCTGACTTACTCAGATGACCTTGAATAACAGGCGGTCCTAACTACAGGTTTTGTTACTCTACATATAGTATCATGTAGAAATGTCAGATGCAACATCTTCTGAGTTCCAAAGGGGCAGTCATGTTAGTCTAGTTCAGCAAAAGAAACAAGGAGTCCTGTGGCACTTAAAGACTAACAGATTTATTTATCGCATGAGCTTTTGTGGGAGAAAATCCCACTTCATCAGATGCTTTGAAGATGGGGGAGCTTACAGAATGGGATGAAAATAAATGCTTACACTCCTTTCCATTTATTTTCATCTCATTCTGTAAGTTCCCCCATCTTCAAGGTGTCTGGCGAAGTGGAATTTTCACCTACGAAAGCTCATGCGATAAATAAAATTGTTATTCTTTAAGTACCACGAGACTCCTTGCTTGTTTTGTTGAACATATAGTAATTCTTCCATTGCTGAGATAACAGACTTTATGCTTCGGATTTCACTCTCAGTATCTGGCGGTATGTACAGATGAGGTTTTTAAAATCATAACTAACTGCAAATAATCTAAATACATTTCAAAGATGCATTGCTTTGTATCATTTGGGGTCATCTCACCTACAGAGAGGTAAGTTAATGAGAAATGACTGAACATTTAGTGAGTGACGAAGTTAGTTGTTCTTCTCCCGGCTAGTTTATATCAACAAAAACTCTGAGTGGAAAGATGAAGGAAATGTTGCCTAAAAACATATGTGTAATTGTTTTGCTATGAGTTAGAGGGAACAGTGCTTAATCTTGAGACTTACCTACCCCAGGCAAGAGCAATCAAACTCAAGGTAGAACCGTCTGTATCCTTGTCTGTTTTAATTGGAGCCGTGGCTTTGGATGTCCCTGGCTCAGGGCCCTCTCTAAATGTATGCTATGCCACTTACAACAGTTTTAAAGCACAGTGGAGAAACATTTTTTTGGCTAGACAGTTTCAGTTTTGTCCCTCCTCTCCCCTTCCCCTCCATCTCCCGTTCCATTTGGCAATTGAGAATTCTGTGGTGAAAAATTGAGCTGCTTCGCTCCTATAGATCTTTAATGTAATGTGATAGCTTCATGCTAAAATAGTTTTGCTAGGTGTAGATTGTTAGGTCAAAGAAAGCAGCTACACAAAACCAGAAAACACACAGGGCTTGGAAGAGCTGAAGTAGCCCACTCTGCATCTCGGGAACTTAGGCCTGTGGTCACGCCTGGTCTGCAGGAGTGTGGATAATTTCAGGTATTTACACAGCATTCCAGAGCTCAGATGACATTTTCCCTACCAGAGTACAGATTCTTTTACAGAAAATTAGTGTATATCTTAACAATTTAGCTGCACATCCGTGTGTTGCTTTCTTAATATTTTTAGTCTCTGATATCCGTGCATAGTAGTTACAAGCTGAGGGGCAGATTCAGTGAAAGGTCCAATAAAATTTTTCTCTGGCCTCAGCATGGTAGATGGTCATGTGAAGGGCTCACACAGTGCAGAGAGTAGACAGACAGAGGCTGGTTTGTTGGGGGGGGTTTAAAATTGAATCCGGCCGTTAGCTTGGCCAAGCTCTTCCTGAGGGTTTTCCTACCTCTCCCCTGCCAGTGACTGTGCAGAAAGATGTAAAGTCTGGATTTCCTCACGCTATGACATCTTTATATAACACTGTGGTTAAGTGCTTTCTCTTTCTACTCTGAATTTTGACCCCTTGAAGCTTTTAGCCAGTGCAGGCTGCATTATGAAAGGTCCTGCATGCTATCTTTAAAGGAACTTCTTCAGTGTGATAAATGCATCTCTATAGAAGACGCTTTCTGCTTAGGATGTATGTACTTTTTGGAAAGGAGGGCTTGGATCCTTCTATTTTGATGCAGACAGTGCTGTTGTACACTGAAGCTCGTGCCAGATAAAACTGAGTAAAAAAATATGGTCATAGCAATCTAATATCTAGTTGATTACTTATCCCCACTCCTCAAATTCATATCTGATCATTCTGGAAATGATCACAAGCATAGTATAAAGTCCCTCATGTGGTCTAGTCAGTCTGATACTGTGCTATCAGTAAAAGGCATTCCTGACAGCACAGTGTTTTATGAAGAAAACAAACACCAGTACGTGTGTTCATCTCAGCTCAGTTTTCACATTACACCTCCAACCTGATGCCTGACCACCCTGCTCTGAGGTGAAAGGTTAAGCAAATACCACCCAATTTTATCATCTGGATTTGTATCTTAGGAGCTGAACTGAGAGTGCTAAATGAATCTCAAAGATTGCAACTTCTGTACACCACTTTATCCTTCAATTTCCCTTCCCCTGTGGTTCCTCCAGTCTCTGATACCACTTAAGATTCCTTTTTTTCCCCATTTCAAACTATTTTTCTCCCTGCAGTCAGGAGGCTGCAAGGAAAATTTGCAGATCCTTCACCATGGATCTTCCCCTATTTTGTCATTTACTACAAGCCCCTTTCCTCCTTCAGCTTTCAAAAGAACCTTAAAACTTGCTAGCTTTTCTAAAGATGAGGGTGTCTCGTGGTCTGCAGAATTAGCAATTGTACTGTACCTATAGTGTTTCTATAAGGAAATACCTTTAAATACCAACACTGTCTAACTGCATATACTTCTTTAGCTGCTTAAGGCAATTGGTGAGTTTTAGGAGCCACCACCGTGTTGCCTGTTGATTTCACTCAGAAATGTGTAATAGCTGCAGAGATTTTATCTAAAACGATATTTTTGTACACATTCCTTCTCGGTGGTGCAATTTTCAGGGCTCTTGATCTGAGTTACTAGAATTAAACTTTGTTTTTTTCGTACATAAGTACTCCCCCACCATTCAGACACACACCCTGCTTTATTGCAATTTGGGTGTGTGGGATGATAGTGTGACATGTACCTGGGACCAGATTCATGTGTTTTCACATATGCCTAATCCCCATTATTCAACAGGCATTGGTGTGCATGGGGACAGCATGATCATCAGATTCCTTACTGACTTTTGTATTTAAACATTCATTTATAAGTCTTCACCCCCTTTTCCCTTGAGAAATGTGAGTAAGTGGAAAAGGCCTTTTGATGTATATTTACAATGTTATTGCATATGGATGTCATTTATGAGAGCAAGCATCTTCCTTTACTTATCCCTCTGTCTTCCTGTAAAAGTCACTTTATACGTTCATGCAGGTTTAATGTGTAGTCGTAAGCCAATGTATTTAGCAGACCTGTAGTAGGGTAATGAATTGGTACCTCAGGTCATGCTGTGCACTCTTGAAAATGTATCCCAAATTAATCCTGACTGGTATTCAGTTCTTCTGGAGACATACGTACACTCTCTCCAACGTCTGCTGTTTCATGAAAAGCTGGGTCATAAATTCAGAAACCCTGGTGACCTAGGATTGGGGTAAAAGTATGAGACACTTTTGCTGCCCTGGAGCACAAACAAGAACATTTGAGAACCTGTTTATGATTATTACCTGTAGCGGAGCCAGGTTTCACAAGAAAACCAGTTTCATATCAGGATGCTGGTCCGGGGCCATATCCTGCCATCTATTTTTATGCAAATCTTCTTTTGACTTCAATGTGTGTTCTGCTTGTGGGCGTTCTATATGGGAAACAGTAGCAAGATATGGCCTGAAGTGTGTATTCTTTCTTGTGGCTCTACATCTCGTGAGGCAGGTTGGAAAATCCTTGTTCAACAGGTTCCTTTGCAGCTTATGTTAGTTGGCTCACCCGCATCTAAGGTTTTTAAAATTGAACTCTGGACTTATAGGGTGTCCTTACTTAAGACCAGAAAGAAGACAAGTCAGTGTAGCTAAGAATCACAAGCAATAATGACATTCCATACAGGTAAGGGTCTCACAATCAGTATGTGCAATCCTTTGTTCCATGTGGTTTTATAATAATAAGCAGTGAATTTTTAAATGTCAGTACGAGTCCCTTGAAATGTATGTATTGCATCTACAATCCCACATAACGAATTAATATAATAGTCATAACTAAACATAGAAATGTAATATACTAATTACAAGTAGAATTATAATAATTAATCTCACCTAATGATGTAACAATATGCTAGCGCCTCACCTATATTTACTACCTTTCAACTTGAAGGGTTTCAGAGCACTCCACTGACTGATATTTAAAACTATACTTAAAGAGCACTTCCCCCAACACTGAAATGCAGCCACTTCAGGAGTGGAACAGAGCTACTCCTCCATTGTGCATAACAATTGTTTTAAACAGAAGTGTAAAATGATTTATTAGTCCAAGAGTGCTGTAAATAATACATTGTTTTCTGCAAAGGTTTGGACGGATAACATTCCTGCCTCAAGGCGCACTCAGTATAATCCACAGAATGAAACTACAAACTGAATTTAGGTGTCAGTATGTAATTCCACAAGATGGAATTTGGCAGAAACTGGAGATAACATCTCTATTAGTTATAAATCATGTTTATTATGGAGTTGAACAACCAACATTGGGTCCCTGTTATGTTAGGCATTGTACAGACACTGAGGTGTAACCCTGAATAGTTTATAATCTGAGTAGCACCGATGAAGGATAGGTGAGAGGTATCCACACATCCCTTTATAAAATACATAATGGCTGTCATTTTTTTTTGAATACAGTGTCTATCTAGGTATTTATAACTTCTGTGAGCTGAGCCTCAGTGGTCTGATACCTCCTTCACAGGCACTCTTTTCTAAAACACGATTACATCTCCTGGTGTCTGTTAAAACAAACAAGGAGTCCTGTCGCACTTTTAAAGACTAACAAATTGATTTATTGCATGAGCTTTCGTGGGAGAAAATTCCACGTCATCAGACGCTTTGAAGTTGGTGGAACTTACAGAATGGGAGGAAATAAGTGCAGGGACGTGTAACTCATGGGAACAGGTCACACTGTAACAGCAAATCAAAGCAGTTGTCTGTTAAGTTCTCACACTGTCTGCCCATTTACGTTCCATTTGGAAATGGTTTATAGAGGGTTAACAAATTATTAATAGCTACTAATAGATATGAGACATGACTAGTGTGAGTTACAGGCAGGGATAAGTAGAGCCCTGCAAATACGCAGATATCCGCAGACCATTTCTTGCAGGTGCAGATTGGCTAGAGGTGTACATATTTTCATCTGCACAGAGCCCTGCGAATATGTGGCTATCCATGGGAGAGTGGTAACGATGGCAGGGTGTGTGGGGCTTTGCTCTGGGCATGCCAGAGTGGCTCCATTGAGCCACTCCATGAAATGGCATGTTCCAGGCACAGGCTTCTTTACTTGTGGCTCTGATCCATGGTTCGACGCATTATATCCTCAGCTGCAGATACAACACAGGTATCTGCGGACCAGTGTTCCCTCTAATTTTTCATAGGCTGTGTGTGCAAAAACCAGCGTCCAAATTTGTGCACACTCCAGTCAGCGTGGTCAAACTTGTGAGTGCAAGGAAGTAAGTGTGTATGATGCAAATAATGTCTAAATTCTATTTTGATATGGTGATGGAAATGATTTTATAAGTTACAAAACCTTATTTGAAACATGCTACTTGAATTCACCTTCTTAAAGCAGCATAAAAATATTAGCACCCTTCAATTTTTTGATGCACACTTTGTTGCTTGTGCGGGTTTCACAACTAGGGTGCCTGCGCACACGCGCACCGCTTAGAGGGAACGTGGCCGCGGACCATTTCTTGCCGATGCCGATTGGATACAAGTCCACATATTTTTTATCTGCACCGCGCTAGAGCCCTGCAAATAGGTGGCTAGCCGCGGCTGCAACCTGGATCTCCGCTGACCATTTCTGGTGGCTGCGGATCTGATGCATGTCGCCGTAGCTGGATCCGCCCAGGGCTCTGGCCATAGCACATCAGGCAGAGGGAACTGCACTTTTCTGTGCGCAAGTCTAAAGCTGCCCTTCACCCTTCCTTAAAACCCATCACTGGCGTGGCGGCTGTCTCTTTAATAGCCATAGGGCTCTCTTCGCGGCGCTCCGAATTGCAGTGTGGACGCTCTGCGCCGCCGAGCGCTCGCTCCCAGCCGCGGACCAATCGGCGCGCTCGGCGGGGGCGGGGCGAGGAGGGGGCGGTCTCTCGCTCGCTGCGCTCGGCTGGCGGCCGGCGCGCGCTCGCTCGCTCGCTCTGGCTTCGATTGGCCTCGCCTGGCGGCTAACCGTCGAGGCGCGCGGCGCGGCGCTGGCAGTTGCCTCGGGAGCGGCGTCCCCTCAGCAGCGCGAGCGGGCGGCGGAGCCCGGCCGCCGGGTCCGCGGTGGGGAGCATGGCCCGGGCGAGCTGAGCGCGGGCGGCGGACAGCGCGGGGCGTCCCTCGAGGGCGGGGGCGCCTGCCCTTCCCCCCCCCCTCATGCCGAGCGGAGCCGTCGGGTGTCGCGCGCCGAGCCCGCCGCCTGGCTCGGGAGCGGGCGGCCGTTGCGGCCGTTGAGCCGAGCCGCCAACTTCCAACGGCCGCCGCCGCCGCCGCGCGCGCCCCTGGATTAAGCCGCGCCGGGTCGGGCTGTGTGTGGATTATCGCTGCTGCCTCCGGCCGCTCCGCGCGCGGGAGCGGTGAGTAAGGCGGGGGGCTGCCGAAGCGCTGCTTTGAAAGGGGCAAAAAAAAAGAAAATCCAGACGGCGGCTCGGGGGGGGGGTTTGGGGGGGGGGGGGGAAGCGGCTCAGCCGCAAATGCCGCCGGGCTGCGGCTCCAAGGTTTGAAACTTTGGCCGGGGAGGGGGCCGCCGCCTGCCGTTTTAGCCTCTCCTGTCCCCGGCTGCGGGCAGGGTCCGGGGGAGGCGGCGAGCTTCAGCCCCAGCCCTGCCGCAGAGCCCCGCGGGGTACGGGGGGTCTTCGGCCTCCCAAAGGAGGGAGACACGCGCTAGCCGGGCGTAACTGCCCTCCTGTCGACGGAAAGGGAATCGCGACGGGCCGCCGGAGAAACGGAGTCGGATCCAGCGCCCTGTTCACTGAGGGGAAAAATGGACGTAGTAACATGATCTCAAAATGACCTTCTGTTTATTCCACCCGCCCAAACCACGGCTCTGCATACCTGGCTTAGTGTAGGATCCAGAACTTGCCTCCTTTGGGTATTTTTTTTGGCGGTTGTGGCCTCGGCCTGGGATACAAAGAGGATAGGTTTAGCCAAGAATACTGTTAATTGATTTATAGCAAAATTCAAAAGAAATATCTGTTGGTGATTTTAACTGGGCAGAGCAGCTGGTAGTTAACTCGTTCAGTGCAGGTGAAATTTCTGAGTGGCAAAGAATAAGGATTTAAAAATGGTCTTGTAGAATCCTTTGGTTTTAACATGGTGTCGTTTGGGCGCTCGCGTACTCCCAACGCCTGCCCTGATCAATTCTGTCGGGAAATGGAAATACAGCGTTTGAGCTGACTGCTTGGATGATACTATTGTCAGCGTATCTGCTTTTGTCCACCAGCTACTTCATACAAAAAATCAGAATTGAATCTGTAGCCGTGTCAGCTTTTTAGGGGTGAAGCAAACTTTCCAGGTTACTTTGTAATCCAAGATGGCTTGAAAAAGGAATTTGGAAAACAGGCAGTGTTTGAAGTCATTTTTACAAAGAGAACTAATGTTTAGGAGATGGAAAAATCTTATAGAATAGTTGCGTATGTACGTCATCTGGCTGACAAATAATTAACTTCTGTACATTTTCTTATTTCTTGAACAATTAGAGTATCAGATCATTTTGACTTCATTGTATAGAAAAAATATTTCTGGCTGTCTGTGTTACTTACGATTCTAAATGGTTGCTTTGGTTCTTGGAGGCTGTCAGCTCTTAACAGCAGATGCCTCAGCTGGTCAGCCTTCCGCGCTATCTCCTGGAATTATTTACTTCGTTATCCACCTGTAAAAGAAAGTCTAGCTCAACTGGAAAAGACTGTTAAGGCATTACATGGAAACAGAACCTTCCTGTACTTATTTCTAAGAAGTTAAATCTCTGGTCATCCCTGATCAGAGTTTACTTGTGGTTTATGTATATGTATAAATCCGATTTTCCCTACTTGCAGACTTGCAAGGAATGGAAGCCTGATTTCAACACATGGCATTAACTTCTTATAAATGATACACTTTTTTAATAACCTTTTTTGAAGAATTTCCTTCAGTAACAACAGTTCTCGAAAACAGCTGCCCCATTATGTCTGAAAAATGTTATGTTAAAGGTGGATTGTATTGAGTGTAATGTAACTTACTTGCAAGGGAGGCTGAATCTTTTCATAAATAAACAGCAGCATATGAAAGAAGCAGAATAAATTCCCATGTTATCTGTCAACTGGCTTTGCATAACGAGCCACAATTGTGCATTAGAACCAGTGGTAGATGTTAGCCCAATATAATAGCAGCAAGAGAAATAAGTCTGGTGCCCTAATGTAGGAAAAGGGTTGGTGTATGCTAGAAGTCTGTTGCTAAGCGATAGGTATATAATATTAATTAGTGTTTGTTGACCTTAGATTTGTACATGGTTTGAATATGAAGTGAGATGCTGAATTTTGGTAAAGAATGAAGTATTAGATTATTTTCTAACTGAAAGAACCGCAAGAGATTTAGCAGAGTATATGTTGACAAAAATTACACTTGAAGAAATGGATTCTTTTATGAACTAAGCATTATGAAAGCACAGGTATATGCTTCATTTTATGCCTCAAATAGGCTTCATCTTCAGCATCCTTGCACTGAATGATGCATAATAGCTAAAGAATACAATCTGGATAGGTCTGGATCTGAGGCAGGATTGGTCAGATTTTCTTACACCAATTTTAAGTAATCTCAGAAGATTTTTTCAAAGTTAAATTGTTTGTGTAATCAGAATAGAATACACATCCTGATTAAATTCAGTGACTGACGAAATTACAAGATGACCTGAAGTCAGTGTGTTTCTGCTCACCAGATAGCATTTTTCAACATATATTATTGGTAAATTAGAAAAGTCACTTTGATGGTACCCAGATGGAAATATACTTTGTTGCTTGCAATCTTTCATGATACTGCAGGTGGGATAGGAACTGTGAACCAGATAGGGAAACGTGGATTTATAAGAAATTGTTTCCTACACTGATCAATTACCAGTAAATGTCATAAGAAATATAATTATTGGAGAGAGGAAAGAGAAATTGCCATTACGTAATATCTCCTGGGAGAATTTGTATACCACATAATGAAGTTGGTGTGGAGCATTTTCTTGAAATGCCTGTGCATGAGAATTTATACCTCAGATGTCTGGAAACAAAACATTACTGTAAAAAATACACAGTAATAGTAAAATTGGTGTATTACAGCATGGAGTTTTCTCAATCATCTTTCCTTTTATTTGTTCTAGTGACACGTTTGGTAACTTAAGGCATTCAGACTTAAAAAAAAAAAACGAAACAATAGTCATTAATTGTGTGATATTTAATGCGAAAGATAAAACACTAAAAACTTGCACTCCTATCCCAGGCTGCATTAACTTGTTTCTGTTTATCTGTGGTAGGTAGATCTTAATGAAAAGATCATCTCACGAAACTTACTGATGTAAACTTGAAAGGCTTTACCTGTATACAGTAGGTATACAGGTAAAAAAAAATAAATAAAAATAAAAAAGGCTTTACAGCGGATTGTTTTAATAGGGCAATTAGTCAATTCTATACACCTTTCCCACACACTCACCAATCCAAGGTATTTATAATTAGATTCTAAATAGATCTTTTAACCCCTGAGATCTGACAGCCTAGACTATTACAATGTGATGTGTAAAATTAAATGTGGCTTTAAAATTTTTTAAATCTGCAGATGAACAGAATGAAGAATCATAAGAACTCTGTAGCTGATGGGGAAAGTCCTTTCATGTGTGTGCTAATTTTACATCTGTGCACATATTGGCAGCTCCAGTAGGTTTTTAAATGACTTATTAAAAAAAAGAACAGATGCATCAAGTATTTTTCTTCAGGTAAAATCACTAGACAGTGTTATTTTTATTTAAGAACCAACTACTAATGTTACCTTGCTAATTCCGAGTGATGAAGGCAATACAATGACCCCTACTGGTGATTTTGGTAATTATGTTAGATTTGTATATTTAAATTATTTTTACTGGTAATAGAAGTTTCAGTTGCCTTATTTGAAGTCCAGACCCTCATTACAAAACTTCATTGATAGTGGTTTTTATAGTTTGTATGCCACCTTGTGGTTATTAAATTAGAAAGCAATAATTAATTTAGACATGGCTCTCGGTTTCAAGGACCTGATAACTTTACCCATAATAGCTTTATTTTGGGATTCCATGAAGTGCTGATAATCTGTTCTAAACTACCTAGTATTTTCTAAATGAGGTGCTGCTGATAACGTCAGATCAGTATGGTTATGCTTGTCGTATCAAGATGTTATTTTTAAAGTTGAGAGAGATTTGGCTTTTCTGAAAAGTTGCAACTCAAGGCCAGGCTTCGCCATTGACAGGCTAGACTAGAATTTACGGTAGTTTCTGAGTCCTGTAGCAATTGTAGAAAAGTACACCAGCACTGTGTTAGTCTTAGCTGGAGAAGGAACTGGACAATAGAGGGCAATGCTTAGGAATGGTAGTAAGAAAGAAGCACGGACATGTATCACCAAACTGCCCATGCCTTGACACTTTCATGTAGACAAAGTCAAAGGTTAGTTACGTTACAGTTTGTCTTGGGGGGGCGGTAGGGCGTGAATGCTGCTGTGTTTGGGTGCTTACTTAGATGTGAACTAGAGAATTGTTTTTATAGGACATAAATTCAAATAGAAAATAAACTTCACCAAAAAAAACCCATTTTGTTTTTAAGACTGCATTGAAAAAGCTAAAGCTTTCATTTGGTCTTTTAAAAATAAAAGCTACTTTCCTGTGCATGAAAAGTGAGTTGCAGTGATGGAGTTTGCTGTAACACCATCATTTCAGAACAACTGAGATTTTTACAGTGAAGTCGAAGATTTTCTTGTCTTATTTGCAAAGTGTAGATTTTTTTTAAAAATGTTTAATTTTAAAAGCACACAGTTTTGTTTGTGTTTTTATGGAAAGTGTGTTACAAAGGATTACTTGTGCATTATTGAAAATGCAGTGGGCTAACCTTTACCAGCTTCATCTCACCACTGATCTAGATTGCAGTCGAAAGTAGCTACCAGAATACTTCTCTTGTATAAATGGAGTAGGGGAAAAGGATGGCTATTTGCAGCCAAAGGCTGGTAATTTAATAGTGCTTTTATGGAGAAAATGGAATCCCTGCTTGGACTACACTCCTGACTCCTTGTAGTTTTCAAGTCTGTGATGTACAGTGTCCTCCTGCCCAGAAGACAAATATTATTCTTCCTTAAGTAATCAACAACAGCATAAAGACTGTACCATTAAGTTACCTACAAGTGAGTGGATCCTTACTCCAAAGGTCTAGATTATAAAGCTGAAATATAGTTTGTCTGCAGAATAGTTGAAATTCTTCACAAATACCTCTTTAATACATGCCTCCTGCCCCACTCTGTGATTGGCTCCCAAGAAAAGCCTTCCATAGACAGTACACTGTAATCCTTTTATGTTACTTCTACAGTGCAGATTATGTAGGACGAAATAATTAGGAGATTAATTTTCACCTGTCACTGCTGATAATAGATAACCTTGATACAATGATGGGGCTAGGATTTTGGGAGATGGAAAAACATCTAACCCTGTAGCTATTGCTGTGAGGTCCAGACAGAAGGTAGTTATCAGAATATGACCTTCCTGCTTGCTGGCAGGAAAAGTGAGAGATGAATCAGTCTTCCAGCTTTCTGGTCTCTGTTTATTGCCCTACTCTTTGCTGTGTTAAGCTCTCCCTGTACTACTAATGTGCCACATGTGCACAGTCTAATCAGACACAAGAAGGCTTTGGAGACCTCTCTAGCCCAGTCTTTTCATTCAGATAGAATTCGGTTGCTTTTCATGATTTCAATTCCCAATCTGACTGGTACATGTAGTCAGCTAGAGAAAAGAAGCAACTAATGAAGATGGCTTCATTAGGCAGTGTGCAGCCTAATCCTTGCCACTCTCCACCAAATGCAACCAAAGAAGCATCTCAGAAATAATTGTGCATTTGGCTTAGGGATTTTCAGAGCAGTAGAACTGAGGCTTTTCTAGTCCCTTTCAAAATTAATTGCCTGTTCTCTTAAGGTGATCTTAAAAATACATCCTAGACACTAAGGCAACAAAGGTAAACTTTAAAAAAAAAAAAAAAAAATCCTCTCCCTCTCCTTTTTTGTGCTGAAGTTTAAATCTACAATCTGTTGAAAATGTAATGGGAAACCAGCCTTCAGAAAATGCCATTATTCACATCATCCAGAGCTCATTTATTTTATCTGCAATAGTAAAGATAAGACAGCCTGCTTGGCAATGCTGATAAGCTGGGAAATATCTCAGAGCTATTTGTAAAAGTTAAAGCAGATCTTGGTACTGAGCGATAGGGAAACTGTGACGAGCCTTTTGGCAATCTGCTGAGCTGGAAGCTAATAAAGATTTTAATGGGAAGACCTCATTAGGATTAGGGAGAAGATCTATTATCTCACATTTACACAACATAAACATTGGGGCAACTTTAAATTTTTCGTTTTTGTTCATTAAATAGTATTGCTGAATGTGAAGCTTTATAAATCCAATCTGAATCTCTTTGTGTGTGCCAGGAGCCATTGCCAGCTGTTTGCTGAGCAAAGATACAAGGCCAGCTTTTGTGGAATTGCATTTGCAGTATACGCAAGGAATAGTAGACAGTTATGTTTTTGAGGGAGCTGTTCAAATTTTGCAGGGGCAGAAATGTGGTCTGTGCTGGGAATCATTGCCAAGGAGAGCAGACTTACTATCTCTCCTGCCCAGTGAAGGCTGTCTTCATAAACAGATTAGTCCACTGCTGTCTTGTGAATCTGCTGACAAGTGGATGAAATAGTAGGGATGAACTCCTGTCTTCCTGTTCATCTGAATGGGGTTCTAACATCAAAGCCTGTACATGCGACCGTTTAATAAGGACAGTTCAAACAATGCTAGCAGAGGTCCTGTCTCTAGTCCAGCTAGAGCAGTGGTTCCCAACATTATCTCTGCCATGGCACACCTTGCTACCTTTCATTAATTTGAGGCACACCACCATATAGTTTCCAAATTAACTCATGAATATTCATGAGCCAATAAGCCAATCCATGGCCCTTTCAGTAGTTTTACAAAAAAACAAACAAACAAACAACTGTGGCACATCTGCTCGGACCTGGCGGCACACCTGTGTGCCGTGGCACACTGGTTCGGAAACACTGAGCTAGAGCCATGTTAAGTGTAACCAGGTTCTAAGATGAGGGGTCACTGGCGCCAGGCTTAAGGGGCTCCAGTGCCCAAGCCCCGGGTCTTTTCCCAGGCCAGGGGAGCTCCTGTTTTAAGATGGGTAACATGCTTAGATGGCCTCATTTGCACAGAAGAGCTGAGCTAAAACCCTGGTTACATCCTGATAATCATGTTAGAGTCTTGCTCACAAGCAGGGTTTGTATGTAGAACATTGAGTGTGAGGAATTGTGGTATGCACCATGTCTGGACTCAACCTTGTTGCAGCCTCTGCTTAGTAACTGTGTACAGAGCGTACTATCTCAAAAACTCCTTGGTTTACACAGGCTTTTTGATCCAAAGGGGGTAGCTGTGTTAGTCCAGTTGAGTAAAACAGACAAGGAGTCCTGTGGCACTTAAAGACTAACAAATTTATTTGTTGCATGAGCTGTCATGGGAGAAAAATCCCACTTCGTCAGATGCTTTGAAGAGGAGAGAAATTACAGAATGAGCTTTTTTTTTTTTTTTTTTTTTTTTTTTTGAGTGTTTTTTACAACTTTGCTTTCAGGACTTTTCAGACTTCTTTGTGGCTGGCTTGGATTATAATACGGTTTAGACTGCTGTCATGGATATTGAGCAGTTTTATATCCAGGTGGAAAACCATGTTGGAACATTGTTTAGTTTGGTGTTTTTTTAACCCAGCTTGGATCTGTTCACACTACGCTGTAACCTGGTTCTCCTACAACAGAGTTTAAACCACGTTTAAGCAGTTACTAAACATAGTTAAAATCCCATGTATAGAGAGGTTCTGTCACTCTTTGCATGCTGATTGGAAGTGCCTTTAGAACCTCACTAATAATTATTTTCAAGATAGGTTGTTACTACATTTTATAACAGATTTTCTATGTTTTCCCCATTCTGTGGGGCAGATCTTAATAGAGTAAATGTCTCATGGACACCTCTCTGATCACGTAGTCTGGAATGTCTTTGGCAACTGCAGTGATTGCTTATGGGCAAAAGTAATGTTAGGAAAATATGGCAATGTGTTTTTAGTTTCTTTAATGTGACATAGCAGCTAGAAACCAAAAGGAAGGCCAGCATTCTGGGACCAGCCAGTTTTCCATGAACCACAAGCAAGTGTTATCCAGACCACTGTTTGAGAACCACTGATTTATGTCTGTGGTTTGAGAGGGCTTAAAGGGACCCTCAAAGTACGGGTAGACTACAGATTTTCCCTGTATACCACCTTTTCCCTCTTACCCCTCTCTTCTTGGCTATTTCTGTGCCCTGTCTGATAACAGATGGGCAGAGCTGGATATGCACAAAGAAACTCACCACCCTTGGGTTGGGGCTATACAGCACTGCCTATTTAAACCACTAGAGCCATGCATAAATAACATAGTGCTCCAGGAAGGTTGCCATTTAAGGGTTCTGCTATTTGTGTTTGATATGAATGAAACTTTTTGTTTTGTCTGTAGACCTCAGCGGAACTGGAGCTGCCTCGTATCAGGAGTGGCTTGATGATAAGCAAGGTATGAGATCAAGTCTCTCCAACATGGGCACTTGGAACAACTGATTTAGCTTGGTTTCTCTCAGCTGAAATGGTCTCTTTCTCTGTCTTTTGCTCTTTCTTTCTCTCTGTCTTCAATCTGTGTTCACAGTTCCATGGCAGCCAGAGGCTAAGTTGTTAGTTCAGGGCCTTGTTACAGGCTTGTCACGTGCCACAGTCAGCCTTCCAAAACCCCAAATTCTCCATCATTAAAAAATGAAAATGGAATGCTGTAAAATGAAGTGGCGTCTGCACCGAATAATATTCTTTTACCAATTTAATTACATGGTTAAGGGGGGGAATTATGAAAGTAAACAGAAACATTGAGTTAATGGAAGACACATGCTAGTGTACTTTAACACTAGATTTTTTTTGTGATCTCCCCCCCCCCCCATTTCACTGACAGACTGGTTTGATCTTGTCCAACCCACAGCCTTTTCCTGTGGCAATGTCATTATGAGCTGGATAAATCTCGTGTTACTTAAGGGGGAAAAAATCTGTTGTTCTTTCACTGTAGCTTTGAAGAGAGAATCTTGTCAGTAAAAATCAAAGATGGAAAAGTATATGTGAACTGGGTTCAAAGCCAGACTTGCTGCTAATTCTGGAGCTCAACAGAGCATTTGGGGGTTTGCGTCCTTTCTAAAAGCTACAGTTGTAAGAGCTTGTTTTGCTTCTGTAGAGAAAGCCCTCTATTTAATGCTGAAACCTAATAATCAGCCAGGAAAAATATGCTCCCTTCACTTGAGAATTTCATTTATTATGAACTATGGCAAGGAGATGAGGGAAAATAATTGTCCTAACCTGGTTACAGTAATCAGAAACAGTGGCAGGGTTTCACCCTGCTGTTGACCCAGATCATGTGACAGCAACAAAGACCCAAGACTGTCCTCTGCTGACATTCTGACCCTCCTACATTATTGTCAGAAATCAAACATACAGGAACAAAAGACCCTCCTGATTTTCTTTGTTTGATTGGTTTAATTTTCTGGCTATGCATCATCTATTGTACCGTTCCCATTTTCTGATGATAAATACACTTTGCAAATCAAGGATGGAATGAGGTACCCTTCCTGGCTGACTTTTCTTTTTAAGCCATTTTTCTCTCTAGTTACCTTTAAACTAATCTTTCAATATTTTGTTTATTGATTGTAGTAAACGCCTAATCATCTCTAAGCTTTCTTTTCAGCAGTTAGAACCAGCAGGCTGGGCTGGAAGAATGCTGATCAATGATGATTAAATTTAAGATGGCAAAAAAAGTTGGAGTCCTCGAAACCAGAGGTCTCAAAGTGGGGCCCGGACTGTGTTCAGGAGCTCGGGTTCGGAAGGGGCATGAAATGCTTAAGGAAAGTGACAGCTTTTGGCCAGGCACTCAGCTCTGGAAGCAGCGCCACTGCAAGCAGCAGCAGAGACAAAAAAATGCCGTGGCGTGGTATTGCCACCCTCACTTCTGGCCTGCTGCTCATGGCAGCACTGCCCTCACAGCTGGGCACCTGGCCAGCAGCTGCTGCCCCTGATTCTGCCTTCAGAGCTGAGCAACAGGATGTGGACTTGTGTGGTAGGAGTGGGGGCATAAGCCACGACAGAGATGAAGAAGAGGAGGGTGGTCAAAAATCTTTGAGAACCACTGTTCTCAACAGTTTGGAGTCAGGATGTTCCTTCTGGTGGACAAAGAGCTTATATTCTGGCTGGAGATTTTGTCTTATTACATTTGATTACTCACTTCTTTGTGTGTGTGTCTTTTTGGTGTTCTGCAGAAAGTAATTGAATTTTACTGTATTTTTTAAAGAAGAATTGCATCCACAATCAGTTAACATTTTAAGAGCAGTCCTAATATACCAGAAACTCATTTTAAACGGTTATAGACTTTTGTCTTTTTGCTGTTCTTGTTGATTGTCGTAAAAGGGTTTAAATCATCAGCAAAGCTGTTTAATACTGCCATGCCTGGATATTTTTTATTATGTGTTGGTCTGTGATAGTATGTATGAGGTGTTCAGCCTTTTCCACTTTGGCACTTCCTCTTCCATCTCCTCCCACTTAGCAAGATGAAATGGGCAGAGTGGTCGTGTCCCTTTACCTGTATGTGAAGTGTGCATAGGAATCCAAGGGGTAGGCTCTGTTGAGATATTCTAAAAAGAACAGTCTCTTCCAGGAGATGCTCAGAGACCGAGGCCTAAATCTTTTAAAATGTTACTGGTATGACTACTCTCATCAAGGTGTTTTGATTGGAGTTTTGGAGGTTTTTGCCAATGTGGTCATGCCAGTAAAAACTCTAGGCATTGTTATACTTAAGGCTGTATTTGAATTGCAGAATGATGGACAAGATGTGGAAAATTGCAGAAAAATAATAATGGACCTTATTATACGTGATAATAATGTCCATTATTACTTCCCTGAGATTTTCTGCTCTTGGCTTCCTGGGGTTGACAGCAGAACAAGGGGCTGGGAGACAGGGCTTCTACTGTTGGCTGCCAGGGTTGATATGGCTCTCGGCCCTGAGGCAGCTGTGATTCCCACTGGCAGCTGCTAAATGGTGGGGCTCCAATGTAGTTAAAATAGCATTTGGACAAGGTATAAAGATGTGTGCCTATCATTACTTGTCATTAACCTCCTAACTTCCAATGAACAGGGCGTTTTGTTAGGTTGCACTAGTGTTGGACATCACGATTTGTGACAGTATACAAAATGGATATAGCCTGACTTGATCTTTCAGCAGAGCCTGTGGCTGGCACAGGTGGGTCAGTCGAAAAGCAAGCCCTTCCCAAACTCCCTGCTTTCTATCACGTGACCAGAAGCAGGAAGTTTGGGAAGCCACTGGCTGAGAAAGCTTCAGTTGAAGATAACTTAAGCAGAACTTGGGTTGGCTTGCTCTCAAAGTGGGTGGACCAAGGCCCAGCCACAGCTGCACCCTGATACAAAACACGGAAGATGTAGCTAATAGTAGAGCCAAAATTCTGGTTGTGGCCCAATTTTTTTTTTTTTTTTTTTTAAAGAGCTCATCTTCAGTGTGACAGTGACTCTTTAAGAGAGTTAAAACTTTAAGCTGTATGAAATGCTGTTATTGCCCTGCCTTCGTTTTATAACAGCTTGCTTATCTTTCAGAAATTAGGCCATAATGAGGTTTGGTTAATATATTTTACCCCTCTCCTCATCAAAGTGCTATCTTTCAGAAGAAGCGCTTTGTGGGTTGAAATATTGCACAGTTAAAGTCAAGGCAGGTTTATAAGGATTTAATATACTTGGGAGCCAAGGTTTTGGAGCTTTATAGCAAAGATGTTGTAACAAAGGGCTTTATGGTAAGGGTGTGCCGTATTTTAGTCAGGCAGTTGCTCAAGAGAAGTCTTTAGTAAAATGCATAGCAATTAGGAGAATCTGTGAAGGAAACAGTTGCCTCTGGATTCTAAGCTTGGTCTTAACTGATATTAAATCTATTATTCTTAACAGTCCTTGAATCCTCCTATTTCCTTTCTTGTCTCAAAGATGACATAGATATGGATGTGTTTTATAGCTGTGCCTCACCATTTGGGGGTATGTTTCCTGAGAAGCATAGGACTCTTGTTTAGTGCTGAAATAAATCATGTGGACATGCCGGCTCTCAGTGTACTAACAGTAGGAGTAGGTCTGTGTACATAGCTGTATTGCTCTCTTTACAGAGCAGAAGGGTATTTTTGTGACATCCAGGGGCTGGATCATCACATCATCTTCACAATGGGAATTTGCACTTACTTTCCTAGCGCATCATCCTTTCCACTGTTGTCCCGCCCATTTCAGCATACCCTAAAAATAGAAGAGAAAAAACAATTGGTTTTCAAGCGTGGAGGGAGGAAGGAATGTGGCTTAGTGCCTTAGTAATAGGAGGGGCATTAAGAGAAGAAAGCCCTTATCTTTAGAACAAACAAGGAGTCCTGTGGCACTTTTAAAGTCTAACAAATGTATTTATTGCATGAGCTTTCATGGGAGAGAATCCAGCTTCGTCAGAAGCTTAACACTTCCCCATGAAAGCTCATGTGATAAATAAATTTTAGTCTTCAAAAATGCCACCAGCCTCCTTGTTTGTTTTGCTGGATTAGAGTGACGCAGCTATCCATTTGGAATTTATCTTTAGAGCAACTCGTGGTGAGATGAGATTGACAAATATGTGGAGTGGGAGCTGCATCTTTTATAGTATCTGCTGCAACAGCTCCTTTCAGTCCTAGACGTTTTTAATTTAAAAGACCTCAAAGGCCATTCAGTTCATCTCCCTACTAAAACAGTGTTGTCTGCTATAGCATGTCCTCTGGTGCCTTCTCTATCCAGTTCTAATTGTTCCAAGCACATAGTTCCTGCTACACAAAGGAGACTATTCCTCAACCCAATGTATCTCACGTTTTCCAGATTTCTTCTTACCATTGAATGCCATGGCTTTGAATTATTTTCCCTCAGCTACAGTATTTGACTGCATTTTTTTGAGCCGAATATAATTTTATTTTCCTGCAGATGTTATACTTGCTAGCTCTCTTAGCATTACCTCTCTGTCCATGCTGGTGTGTGTGGCTCCTCCTAAATGAGTATTGTGCCTGGGTTTTGTCATCTCATGCGTGCATGCGACCAGTGCCAATAAATCTGGAGCACCTGTTGCGAGTGAGGATGGAGGACAGCTAATCCCGTCATTCTTTTGAGGCCAGTGCAACTACAGCATTGCTGGTGCCTCTACACTGGAGATAGTGGGAATAGTCTGCAGGAACTAGACTTACATCGTGCCAAGTAGGCCATTGAACAGCCAGTATAGAGCTGTTACATTGGATCTCTATAGCACCAGACCTGATTTCAAACAGCATGCTTAAACAAAAGGCTTTTTATTCAGTCATCAGTCTCTTGAGCTACCTAGTGCCCATATATGTCATCTTTTAGTAGAGTCTTCGCATGACCAAATTGCCTTGTTTTTGGTACAACAAAAAGCACAGCATTAAGGTATAATTGGGCCACTTTTAGTACAGCCCATGTCCAGCCCCTGAACTCCTGTGGCAACAAGTATATATTGAATGGATAAGGAGACTATACAGAGCCTAGATGGATTTGGAAGACTATTTATGAACTGTCTGGTCAACAGTAAACAGAAAAGAAGTGTTATTTGTGTCAATGTTAATTTAAATAGATCCCATCTGGGAAGGAAGGAAATATAAATGAGCCTTTTTTTAGCCCTGGAGTTTTGTGGAACTGTCACAAGCTTTTTCCTTCCATTCCCAGACACTTGCATAGTGGTACCCCCTTCACATATTGAAGCCATTAAGGAGACCACCAGAGATACAGAATCACCTTTGTATTAGAAAAATATTTGTATTGAAGTTTAAATGGCTTTTAATTCTTTTTCTGGTGGGGCACTGACATTTTAAAAATGGCCAAGATTAATTTTTAGTATAGCCATTTTAGTGGCTGATCTATCCTTTATCAAAGGAATAAGGTTCTGCATTTACAGGTGAACAGACTCAGTCACTGGATTCTATTCTAATTATGGGGTCAAAGATAAAGATTTGGCAGGCCACATGATTTTATGGGGAGGAGAGAGTATCTGTGCACAGTTTGGATAACATGGTTTTCACGTCGGTGGGACAGAATGGAAATCTCTAGAGGTGTTGTGAAATTTTGGAGATGCCAGAAACAACAGTTCTACCTCCCGTATGGAGAAGGTCATTATTATTAATCAGAGTTATTTGAATCATGGTAGCATGAAGGAGTCCTCTCCCCCAGTCAAAAATCAGAACCTGAATGGGCTAGGCCTAGGTGCTTTTCAGATTCAGAACAAAAAGTCAGTGCCTGCCTTGAAGAGTTCTTGTTTCTTAATTGTAAGTGTGATTACATTTATTGCTAGATAGCATTTAAAAATTGTTCTTGCTTTAAAACAGGTTGGCTGTCTTTTGTTTGTCGTTATAAACATAGCCGCAAATATAATGATGTGATGGTGCATGGAAAATCCATGCTGCCACATGTCTCTCCTCCCCCGTCTCCCCCGCCTTATGTGGAGGACAGTGCCATGTGGAAAGCAAATTTTTGTTTTATTTTATGCCCCCCATCCCTCCATTAAAAAAGATGTTACTGGGGGAGGAGAAAGTGGTGATTTCAGTGCCTTTAGCAAAGAATTGCTGTTCCCCAGCTCATTTTTGCTGCCAGGAGAGAGAGAGAATGTGTGTGGTGTGGGTGTGAGGGCTGCGGCTGTCTAAATTGGTAATGATGTCTGGATGGGATCCAAGCTATTGTAAATATGAACTTTTGTCAATATTCCCCAAGCTTCTTTGGACGCTAGGGTGGTCTTTATTAGCTGAAGGTCACACCATTGTGTTGTCTCCTCTCCTGAGATCTCTGATATGTTCCTGAAAGGACAGGCCATTATCCCAGGGCTTAGAAGCCAGCTTTTTCTTCAGTGGCACTGAAGCTGATAAGCTTAAGAGGCATATTTCATCCAGCCATTGCTCCTTTCAGGAGACAAACAGTATTTATCATTGCTGATTAATTACAGCTGAACAAAAATATAAAATAAAATAATACACACACATACACACAATTAAAATTTTTAGGCTGGTCTTCTGGTAAGACGTCTACTCATCAGTGGTTGCAACAAGCAGTGCATGTTGCCATCTCTTTGTTATCTTGGCAGCGTGCTCAATGATGAATTTAGCAACATGAAAGGATCCCAGGCTATTATCAGTTGGGGGGGGGGGAGGCAGAACAGCGGTGCAAGTATCAGGGCTGGGATTGATTTGTGACAATTAAACATTAAGATCCTGGTAGAGTAAGGCCACTTGCTGCGAGAATGACTTTACATTACCTGGGAAAGATGAATGGCCCAAGCAGACAGAAGGGCAAGGATTTTACACTCTGCTACATGAAAAGAATCATGAAAACATAGTATATGGTGCTTCTGTATCTTGCAACTCCCTTCATCACAGTTAAAACCTTTTCCTAGGAATAGTGTGCAAGAGAACTGAGAGATTTAACTGGCAATTTAAGAAGCTCTTGCGTTTATTATGTTGGTTTCCTTTTTTCTTTCTTTTCTTTTTTTTTGGCTTGGTTTAAAATTTGCCTGGAAATATCCTGCTGATTGTCAGTATGCTGGTGTTTCAGTATAAATCTCTCCAGAGTGTAGACATGTGCACCATTTACTGCTGTTTTTACTTTTAGCAAGATTCAGAATGTGTTATGCGTTTTTAAAAAAAAACCCTCATAATTAGCACATTGTCTAGCTTAACAATAACTAGGATCTACTACAGAGCTATGAGCATCTGTGAAAATACCGAATAGCCTGGTTCAGTGGCCCTGAGAGACTGCTGTGTCACTTCAGTGCTCTGTGCCTCAATCTTCCCATCAGTAAAATGGGGATAACACAGCATATCGTCATGTTCAGAGTTGATAGAGATCTGTAGGTGACAAAGTCCTACAATATAGTCATTGCCAGTTGCTGGGCCTTGACTGTCTTTTCCAAACGTGGGAAGTACAAAGCACCCTTCATATTCATGTCATGTGTAATAAGCTCCTTGGCCAAGACTTTCAAAAGTGACTTGATTTTGGGTGTCCAGACAGAGATGCTTTAAAAAGGACTGATTTTCAGAGTGTACTGTTAAGAAACAGCAATCAATCAATCAATCAAATCATAGGGCTGGAAGGGACCTCTTGCCGTATGTCATTTATTTTTATGATTTGAACACTGTATCATTTGCACTTTCTTGCATTGAAGTGATCATATGAAAACAGGTGAATGTCTCTCCCACTGATCAGTGCAGGCTACCTGAGACTTTTCCTACATCTCTCCATTGCATCCGTCACAGAGCTGCCTGGTTTTGCGGGGATTGGGATCACATTTTGCAGTATGGAGACCATATACAAGAATTCTAAACACAAAGCAAATTTACCACGTCGTGCATGTTGCACTAAGTCCCCATCTACTTTCTATTTGAACTGTATTTATACATAGTGTGTGGTCTTGCTTTTCCTGGCCAGAATGTACAGGGATGGGGTGGTGTTACAAGCGATTTTACAAAACTGTCTTTACGCTGTGCCTGCAAGAACCATGTGTAAACATGGATCTTGCTAATTTGGCTCAAACAGGAGCATAGACAGGCCCTGATAACAAAAGCTGTAAAGTACTAGATCTGTGGGTTAGCTTAGACGGTTTCAGTAATGCTCTTTACTGCTATATTTCAGAAGTTGCAGCCAACAAAACCAATTAGAATTTCAATTTAGAAGTAACTACAGTAACATGAACTGTTGTTCTGGCAATGCAGGCCTTTAATAATTTTTTCAACAGTAAACTATTCAGTACTCTCAATCTATTAAGATTATTTAGTTTTGATTCAAGGATTCAACGGTTTCAGTGTGTAGGAATCAATGGTTCCATGTCTAGCTGGCAGCCAGTCACGAGTGGTGTGCCCCAGGGGTCGGTCCTGGGGCCGGTTCTGTTCAACATTTTCATCAATGATCTGGATGATGGAATAGACTGCACTCTCAGTAAGTTTGCGGATGACACCAAGCTGGGGGGACCAGTAGACACGTTGGAGGGCAAGGACAGGATTCAGGGAGACCTAGATAAATTGGAACAGCGGGCCAGTAGAAATCTTATGAGCTTCAATAAGGACAAGTGTAAAATCCTGCACGTGGGACGAAAAAACCCCATGCACCACTACAGGCTGGGAAACATTCAGCTAAGTAGCAGCAGTGTAGAAAAGGACCTGGGGGTCATGGTGGATGGGAAGCTAGATATGAGTCAGCAGTGTGCTCTTGCTGCCAAAAAGGCCAGTGGCATACTGGGCTGCATCAAAAGAAGTATTACCAGCAGATCAAGGGATGTGACCATTCCCCTCTATTCTGCATTGGTATGGCCACATCTAGAATACTGTGTTCAGTTTTGGGCTCCCCACTACAAAAAGGACAGGGACATGCTAGAGGGAGTTCAGAGGAGGGCAATCAAAATGATAAATGGGCTGGAGCACAAGCCCTGTGAGGAAAGACTGAAAGCATTAGGCTTATTTAGTCTGCAGAAGAGAAGATTGAGGGGGGATTTGATAGCAACCTTCAACTACTTGAAGGGATGCTCTAAAGAAGATGGAGCTTGACTTCTCGGTAATAACAGAGGACAGAACGAGGACCAATGCTCTCAAGTTGCGGTTAGGGAGGTCGAGGCTGGATATTAGAAAAAACTTTTTTACCAGGAGAGTGGTGAAGCCTTGGAATGAGCTGCCAAGGGAGGTGGTGGAGTCTCCATCTTTGGAGGTGTTAAAGGCCCAGCTGGACAAAACCATGACTGGGATGGTTTAGTGGGAGTGGTCCTGCCTCTGGCAGGGGTTGGAGTAGATGACCTGTGAGGTCCCTTCCAACCCTATGATTCTATGATTAGATTTAACTTGTTCCTCTCAACATAAAATATGGTACAGTGAATTTTGTGTGGTGGTTTTTTTTCCAGAGGTACCAGAGAATCCTTTAAAGAGAGTGGTAGATCAGAGAACAAAAATGCTCAATAAAGCCAGATACAGTAAAGGACGCTAAGGTAGCCGGGACGGATGTTGCTGGAGAACTGGTTATGGTAATACAGTAAGAAGGGAAGAGTTAGTCATTTGCTAAGGTAAAACCAGATACTATAAGAAGAGATGGAGTGATTCATAGGGAGAGTTCTGGGTGAGTGCTGTATTCTGTCAGTGGTTACAGAGGACTAAATTCTTCATCGAGCAGCGCTTCCGACTGCTCCACATTAGGTGTTTGGCACCGCTAAACACCCCGGATCGGAGATTTTTGAGTTAGCAGTGGCTCTGCAGCAGGGAAGCCGCGGCGGTGTCCGTTTCCCGCCGGTGTGACGTCAGCCTAACAGCTTCCCCGCTGCCTCTCCTGTCAGTTCCTTTCAACTGCCCGGGACTCCGGACGGAGTCCGCACTGGCTCTTCCACATAAACCTAAGGAAAAAGAAGAAATAAAAATAAAGACAGAAGAAACAGAAAAAGTTAAACGCAAAGCAATTGTCAAACGGACACTATATTACAAGTGCCCGCGGAGTCTCATGAGCGCTCTGCCCAACGCATCGGGCTTCAAGCGCTGTGACTCCTGCCATGAGGCAATGCCTGCCTCAGATGGGCACAATTCTTGTATTAAATGTCTCGGGGAAGGGCATCTTTCTCATAAGTGCCCAGACTGTAGACAGCTGATGACCCGAGCGCGGAAGGAACGGGACCGCAGGTTGAAGCTCCTGCTATTAGAAGGCTCCCTGCGCCCGTCCTCAGACCCCGGTGCCTCTCCTCAGTGCGAAGAGGGAGCACACAAACAGAGGTCTCCAGCCTCTTCCCCAGTCCCCAAAAAGAAACCCAAGGGGACTGAGATGGCTATGAACTGCCCGACCGCTACGGCAGACGATTCCCGTGCGGCGGCGGCATCAAAAAAACAGAAAAAAGTTAAACGGACGGCGCCGCAGGCTTTAACGGCGCCGCCAACTACCACTGTTCCGATGCCCAATCAGGCGCTTGCGGCGCCGTTTCTACTGACACTGTCCACGGCACCGGTCTTGTCAGTGTCGGGTACGCTACCGCTGACGGCACCGGCAACAGTGCAGGCTTCGGCACCGCCTCTGATTCCCTGTACTCCTCAACCCCAGACAGTTTTGCCGCAGGGTGCTGTCACGCCGTTACTTACTCAGACACCCTTCTCAACTGGTGTAGACGCTGTGGTGCAGCCTCCAGCTACCAAACACCAGAGGAAATCTAAACATATGGAGCTGTTAGACGATCTCACGGTGCACTCAGCCCCATTATCTCCTCTCTTTTGCTCTGATTCTTCGGAATCTTCTCCATCTATATCACCATCAAAAGGATCTGCCTCGTTGGTGGCCTCGAGCCCAGAACACGAGCAAACTTCGCAGCAGTTACCTCAGGCGGTGGCCCAAAGTGCTACTCTAGCTATGCCTTGGGCATACCCCCCTGGATGATGTACCCTCAACAGGGGTTAACTTATTTACCTTGGCAGCCCTTCAACATGCCTTTAACAGGCACAAACAGCACAGCGGTGCAACTGACTTTACAACCCCCGTCTGTAGCCCTTCCAACGTTAACACAAACCGCACCTATTCCTATAGACGATTTGACAAAAGACTCTACAGAATAAGCATGATGACCACAAACAATTCAGAAACCTATTTAAGAGGGCAGCGGAGTCTCTGGATATTTCCTTACAAGAGACCCATACCACCCAACACAAATTGTACCGCATCTTACAGTCTTCTGGATCCCAAAAATTGGCCCTTCCAATGGATGAGGGCATCTTACAGCCAGCAGACGAAATATGGAGGACACCAGCCTCAGCGCCTCCATCCAACAAAAAGGCTGATGATAAATATTTTATAAATTCTAAAGGAAATGAATTTCTTTTTTCTCACCCGCAACCCAATTCTTTGGTAGTAGAGGCAGCGAGTCAAAGAGCTAAGCAACCCTTTTCTAAGTCCAATTCTATTAATAGAGATGACAAAAAACTGGACTTTTGGGGGAAAAAAGTATATACTTCGGCCGCATTGCAAATTACACGGCCTTGTTAGCGAATTATAACCATGACATATACACCAAACTGAATGAATTTTCAAATTTTATTGAACAAACGAAACAGGAACAATTTGCTCCTCTGATCGCTGAAGGCTTGTTAGTGTCGAGGATTGCCCTTCAAGCTTCCCTGGACGCAGCTGATGTCGCAGCTAGTACACTAGGAACGGCTGTCGTGATGTGTCGTGCTTCATGGCTCCAAGCAGCGGACTTGCCCAAGCCAATGCAGCGTACCATTGAGGACCTGCCATTCGATAAAGAAAAACTATTTGAGAAAACAACAGATGATGTCATGCATGGCCTTAAAGATTCCAGAGCCACGCTGAAGACTCTGGGAATCTATACCCCACAATCCCGCCGTCGGGCATATAGGGCTCAACCTACCAATTTCAGGTACTTCCAACAGACGTCTAATCGCAAAGTGGACACCTATAGAAACCGACCTAGACAACAAAGGAGGGGCAGGCACCAAACCTACGCCCAACAATCCTCCCAGCCAACTAATATCAAACAGCAATTTTGATGGACAAGTCGAGGGAGTGTTCAACCAGTCACTAGGTCACCTGCTACACTTACCATCATCCAACCCCACGTTCCGCAACAAATTACAACCATTCCTCTCACGTTGGAGAGAGAGAACATCGGACAAGTGGGTTATAGAGATCATTCACCACGGTTATTCTATCCCTTTCATTTCCACGCCCAACCACCCCCACCCCCACCCGTCCCTCTTCAGGGACCCCAATCACGTACAGCTCCTTCAGTCAGAAATTCAACACCTACTCGATCTAGGAGCTGTAGAAGAGGTACCCACAGAACAATGAGGGAAAGGGTTCTATTCCCCGTACTTTCTAATACAAAAGAAGACGGGAGGTTGGAGACCAATATTAGATCTTCGACATCTCAATACGCACATAGTGGTGAAACGATTCAAGATGGTGACCCTCAGGGACATATTCCTGGCCCTTCAACGATCTGACTGGATGGCCTCCCTCGACCTGAAGGACGCGTACTTCCGTGTCGCTATTCGACCGGCACACAGGAGGTTTCTCAGATTCCGTTTTCTTCACAATCATTATCGGTATACAGTCCTGCCCTTTGGACTAGCCACGGCGCCAAGAGTCTTTTCCAAACTTATGGCCCCAGTGGTGGCATTTTTAAGGAGAAGGCACATAGAAATTTTTCCATACCTAGATGATTTTCTCATCAAGGCCCCTACACAGATCAGTACAACTCAAGCAGTACAAGTAACCATCAGGTTGTTTCAAGAGCTAGGTTTGAGCATAAACTTCGACAAGTCCACCTTGGTACCGACGCAAGAACTTCAGTTTATAGGGGCAAGACTTTGTTCACCGATATCACGGGCCTTTCTTCCAATGGATAGATTCATCAGCCTACAGCAGATAGCGCATACCATTCGGGGAGCAACCATCATCTCGGCGCACACAGCAATGCGTATGTTGGGACATATGGCAGCATCAACCTACCTTGTAGAGAATGCAAAACTTCGCATGCGTCCGTTCCAACTATGGTTTCTCTCTCACGTCAGACATTACAATCGTCTAACCAAAACACTACTCACAGTGCCAAGTGCCATCAAAGATTCTCTATCTTGGTGGACATGTCACACCAACCTGTTACAAGGAGTCCCCTTTCGACAACCACAATTCACAGTAACCACAGACGCCTCGTTACTGGGGCGGGGAGCTCATTGCCACGACCTTACGGCGCAGGGCAGGTGGTCCATGGCAGAGGCAGGCTTGCACTTCAATCTGCTCGAGCTGAGAGCAGTTTTCAAAGCATGTCAGAAGTTTCTCCCCATAATTGCTCAGAGCGTGGTAATGGTGAGAACCGACAACAGGTCCACCATGTTCCACATAAATCGGCAAGGAGGCACCAAATCTCCCATACTCTGCCTAGAAGCAGTGAATCTGTGGGATTGGTGCATCCAACATGGCATCATCCTTCGGGCAGTGTATCTCCCGGGCAAAGAGAGTATTATAGCAGATGCCCTGAGCCACTCATTTACAAACCGTCACGAGTGGGAGATCTGGCAGGACATCCTTCACAGTATTTTCGAGTTATGGGGTCATCCTACGCTCGATCTGTTTGCTACGGTACACAACAAGAAATGCAGCCGATATTGTTCTTAGGCGGGGAGAGGCCCAGGGTCGGAGGGCGACGCCTTTCTCATTCACTGGGGAGGAGAGCTACTTTATGCCTTCCCGCCCATTCCATTGGTAGCACGGACGTTACACAAAATCGCACAGGACAGAACGACAGCAATAATGATAGCACCAGCTTGGCCTCGCCAGCCCTGGTACTCCATGCTCATCAAAATGTCCACGGTACCTCCCATCATCTTACCACAGGTACAAGACTTACTGACACAGGACGACCGGACCCACAAGCATACTTACCTGAACAAGCTACACTTAACAGCATGGAACCTCGATGGTTCGATACTACGGAACTCCTATGTTCCAACAGAGTAAGGAATGTACTACTAAATAGTAGAAAACCTTCCACAAGACGTACTTACCTTCAAAAATGGACACGGTTTTCCAATTGGTGCACACAGCGATCGTCCTCTCCAATTGAAGCGCCCATACCGATGATCCTGGACTACCTCTTGCACCTAAAAGAAACAGAGATATCAGTCAACACCATTAAAGTCCATCTCACAGCAATTTCGACTTTTCACATACCTGTAGACGGCTCTTCAATCTTCGCTCACAGAGTCGTTAAAAGATTTATGTTGGGCCTTAATAATTTATTCCCACATGTTCAACTGCCAGCAACACCGTGGGATCTCACATTAGTCCTTAAAACATTGATGCGACAACCATTTGAACCTCTCGCCTCTGTCTCTCTCTTGCACTTGTCTATGAAAGTGGCATTTCTCGTTGCAATTACATCAGCAAGAAGAGTGAGTGAAATGGCGGCACTTATGGCTGACCCGCCCTATACGGTTTTCTATAAGGACAAGGTATCCCTACGTCTCCATCCCAAGTTTCTTCCAAAAGCCTCATCTGCATTCCACGTGAATCAGGTCTTCTATCCAAAACCGCACGCAACGCCACATCACAAAGCCCTCCATACCTTGGACGTCAGAAGAGCACTAGCCTATTACCTGGACCGAACCAAGGCATTCAGACAGACAACAAAGCTATTCGTGTCTACTACCGAGCGATCTTTCGGTCAGCCCATCTCTAAACAACGACTATCCAACTGGATCTCGTCATGTATACGCACAGCCTGCAATATTAACCAGAAGATGCCACCTGACACAATCCGCTCTCATTCAACAAGATCAATGGCATTCCTTGCGAAGGTTCCACTACAAACAATTTGTCAAGCAGCCACTTGGGCTTCCAATGACATGTTTGCAAAACATTATGCATTAGAACGTTTTTCCGTAGATGATACGGCTTTCGGTCGAGCAATACTACAAACAATGGACAAGGGACAGTCCGAAGTGCCCACCGCCACATTCCAGTGACTGCTACGTACTCACCTAATGTGGAGCAGTCGGGAGCGCTGCTCGATGAAGAAATGGAGGTTACTCACCTTCATGCAGTAGCCGAAGTTCTCCAAGATGCGCGCTCCCGACATGCTCCAGAACCCACCCTCCTCCCCTCTACTTTGGAGGTTATTTCTTGTCGTTTCAGATATCTCCCGGGGTAGAAAGGAACTGACAGGAGAGGGAGCGGGGAAGCTGTCAGGCTGACATCACACTGGCGGGAAACGGACACCGCCACGGCTTCCCTGCTGCAGAGCCACTGCTAACTCAAAAATCTCCGATCCGGGGTGTTTAGCGGCGCCAAACACCTAATGCGGAGCATGTCGGGAGCGCGCATCTCGAAGAACTTCGGCTACTGCACGAAGGTGAGTAACCTCCATTTCAGGGCTGATGGATACAGTGGTATAAAGGATCCAAGGTAGTCTTAAATCAGTATAATGAGTACAATAAGAGATCAGAAAAGCTGAAAGTGAATAAGGGGTAGTTACACACTGACTCACTTTGTTACCCTATCTTTGAACTTTTCAGCAGGTCATTTAAAAGCCTGCTCCTGTTGAATTGAAGTCAATGCCAAAACTCTTATTGAGCTCAGTGGTGCAAGATCAGGGGGCCTGAAGCAGCTTAGACTCAGACTGACTTACCCCACTTATTTGGCCTCTAACTTAAGTGTTGTTCTGAATTTGGCCTAAGAGTTTCATGATTTTGGTGGTGAATGAAACTTAATCTGGCTTTGATGAGGCATTCTCCTTGGTTCTCTTAAAGAGCTAAACAATCATCCCACATTCTCACTAGACATGATTAGGTGCACTTGTGCTTCCCAGCCTAGCATCAGTTGGATCAGTCCCAGAAAAAATGAACAGGGTTTCCTCAGTGTGGAAAACACGACTCTCTCTCTCACCCCTGGCCCTGCCTCTCCACCCTGGAACTTAAGGTTGCAAGAAGATCTAACAAAACAGCCTTTCCCCCCTGTTTTTGCTTCCTGTATTACTGGAAGCATTTTAGCTCTTGATGAAATGAAGAGCCACTTTCTTAAATGGCAAAGTAATACTAAAGACTGAAATTGGATCTATGGCTTCATGAACAGAGAGGATTTTTTCTAAGACAAATCGTGCATGGTAATACCATCCATTGTTCTCTTGCTGTGTTCTTTGTGTTGCTTAACTCCTCCCTCCGAACAAAGAACACACAACTGGGTTTGGAGAAATAATCCAAGCATTTAAGTAAAAACTCCAAAGCTTTTGGAAATCTCACGCGAAGGTGTGTCTTGGGAAATAGTGGTTAATGAATTGTCTAAACAGGCTCAGACGTCCTGGTGCTATTGAAATTAATAGAAGTTTTGCAGCTGACTGCAGTCGGGACAGGATTTCGCTCTTCATGCTTCCGTGTTTAAAACTGAATATAAACTTCTTTGAGCACCTATCCAAGTCCACTGATGAAAGCTGGTTTAGAGTCTTTGCCTATTTCTGCTAGCAAGTGTGTGTGTGTGGGGGGGGCATTTCTAGTGCTTGCATTTTTCAATTCTAATTAAAACAGTTGCTCATGGTCCGCTCATCTCTGCTATTTTAAAAACAAAACCAATCTTTAAATGGTTACTTGTTTGAACATCAGCAGCAGGACTTCTCAAGGGCATCTCCATGCTAGCTCATAGCTCATACTGATTGGGGATATGGTTTCATATATGGCTTAAGCATACTATCTTAAATGAAATCAATTTGAAAAACATATTGGACCATCCATATTTCTGCTCCGCAAGCAAAGTGAGATGGATCAGCCACTTTAATGAGAATCATGCATCCCCTAGCAATATTCAATTACAATTTTAAATAAAGTTGTAGTATAAATTTAAAACTGTTAATACTCATAACAAACATGGGGGGTACTAGGCTTTAAAAGTCCCATTTCTTGTCTTGTGTGCAATGCAACATGTGCAGTTCCATCAAAGTCACTAGGAGTTGCAGGTACTTCCACAAGCAATGGCCTGTAGTGTGCACAGCTCAATCACAACTAACTGTAGTGAGAGCACTAGTCTATGTAAAAAGCCGGGTGTCTGCCAGCATTTTAACCAATGTGTTATCTAACCCTGCTCAGAACAGTTCTAGATGACACAATGGCTAAAATGCCAGTGACCAGCATTGCTTTGCACAAAGGATTCTTCTGTTGCTACCACCAGTGGAGATGCAACAGGGGGAAATTTTAGGAAGGAAAGCCTCATTTAGGCAAAACCTAGGAAAAGAGTGGGAGTGTATGTCATCCAGTCATAACTCTCTACTGCCAGCCAACTGGGGGAATTTCATTAGGAGAAGAACCTACAAATGAGCCAGACAGTAATCTCCCTGAAAGTGGTGTAAATCCAGAGGTAAGCCATGGAAGTCAGTAGACTGACTTGAGAGGAGTAGATTATACCAACTTAAGTGGGATCAAAAACTGGACCAGATGTCTCTAGTTGCCTGCAATTGTTAGATGAGTTATTTGGAAAAAATTACATGGTGGGTAAATAAAGTTTGTTTGGATTTTTGTTGTTTTCAGAGGCTTGCAGGAATGTTGCAATGGCTGGGCAAGTTATTTTTCACAATTAATCTCTCAGAATGCTTCTGTACTAAACTGTAATGGAAACTGCACAGAGCTAATGTTCCTGGAGAGGGAATAGAGACCTAACCACTGTGCCAGAGGGTTAATAGATCAGCAGGAGAACTTGGCTTAAAAATGAATGAAAAGAGAGGCATTTAATTTAAAAAAACAAAAACAAACCACCTTCCTTCTGAATAAAGGCCACCCTCTATTAAGACTTACTGGAAGATTTCAGAGCTAAATGGTTACTTTTATTCAAAGTGCTCTCTCTCCTTTGCACCCCAAACAGATGTGCAAAAAAACCTGCCCCCCCCCACTCACACATTTGGGAGTTCCTTACAATACCCATGTCCTGAGGGCTTTCCCCAGTGAGCTGTCTCCTTCTGTCCAGCACAAAAAGGAAGATAATAGAGGTAGAGACCTTCCTTTGTCCCTGTGCAATTTTAGTCTGGTTCATTCTTTTTTAATAATCTCTGAGGCTTATAAAAACAAAACCTCTTAAAAATTTGGTTCTTAATTCTTTTTTCTCTTCCAAACATCATTTGTTCTTTTATCATGTTGCATTTTCTTCACCAATGAATCAGCTGCCTTTTTTGTTTTTTCTATATAACAAAAGTGGGAAGGAGGGAGAAGAGAGGGAGGGAGGGAAAAGGAGTGGAGCTTTCTTTGATTTATTCAGCAGCACAAGTGTTCCTTGGCCTTTTATGCTAAGGAGTGGATGTGGCTCTTGAATAAATTGGCCCTCCTTGTTTGCTGGCCTAGGCCATCTTGTTATCCAGCCAGCTGTGTTTTGATCTTGGAGGACCGTTTGAAGATTAAATTGAGACATCTTTTGTTACTATTAAGTGCAGTAATTAAATCAGCTCAGTGTTATTTAAGTGTGGAAAATGTCGCTTCACTGGCCCATGGGTGCCTGAAGTTGCCATTAGACAGCTGTGTTGCTCCCAGCGCTAATGATGAAGAGGTAGGCAGAAAAGAGCCCAAGTGCTCTCTAAATAATTTTCAACTCTTCCTGGGTTATGCCAGTTCCCCCCTTCTTTCCACACCTTTTCATGTGATGCTTTTTTCTCCCACTCGCTACACACTTTGAGACAGATAACATTTTTGAAAGGGAATTTGAGCTTCTCTAAAGTAGAGAATTGAAAATACACTTACCTAAAATGAGGAACACTGTTGCTGAAAATGCGCATGTGAAGTACATGGCAAGATGGCTGAGTTGTCCAAACGAGCAGCTGCATAAGAGAAAAGCTTGTTGCCTGTGAAGTTTGCAAATTCTTGGCTCTGTGAATAATGAGAAGATTGAAGGATACAAGCTGAGAACTAAGGGCTGGAGCTACACTGGGAGTTTACATCAGCATAGTTACCTCTCTAAACAGTGTAAAAATTCACATCTGTGAGAGTGACAGCTATGCCGACCTAACCTGTGAAGTAGACCAGTGGTTCCCAACATTTTCTCTGCTGTGGCACACCTTGCTACCTCAAATTAATTTGAGGCAAGCACCATATAGTTTCCAAATGTACTCATGAATATTCATGAGCCAGTCCTGAGCTCTTTGAGTAGTTTTTCAAAAAAAAAAAATTTGTGGCATACTTGCTCAGACCTGACAGCACACCTGTGCGCCACGGCAAGCTGGTTGGGAAACACTGATGTAGACAGTGCTAGGTCGTTTGTCAATCAAGCTACTGCCCCTCAGGGAGGTGGATTACCTGCTGGTTTGGCCAAGTCAAGTAACATAAATGATTCTTTTCCTTCATGGATAAGTGCAATGCAATTTAATGTGAAGCCTGCTTTATTGGTCAAATGGCATTAACTTTGAGATGACTTGTATCTGATTCAGCCTGCAGTTGGTTAAATTTTTGCGGTGACCTGGTGCTTTGAAGGTGGAAGCAACCCCTCCTGCTTTCTGCTTGCTCAGCTGATTGCTTTAGAAGAGAGTCTCCTGCTGACATAGCACTGTCCAAGCTCATGCCAACAAAACTTAAATTGTTCGAGGTGTGTTTCTTTTCATAGTCCTGAGCAAGAAGAGTTTTGCTGTCATAGGTGATGCTCTGGGCAAGGTGAAACTCAGATCCTCAGTGAAAGAAAGTGCTGTGTTTTAATGCTAAATCAGGATGCAGCATTGTTTCATTGCTACCAGTAAAGCTGATTACTTGAATGTAGCCTAATTCAATCTTAACCTACCCTTTGGAAGCCACATCTTCCCCTCCATACCCATATGCATGTGCTTTTGCTCTTGTGATTGCCAACCATTATGAAATTCAGTGATTCTAGCATCTTAATATGTGAGCATCAGGCTTAGCAGATGAGATCTCCCAAGGCATTTTATAGCTACACTGCTGAATGCCAGCACAAAATTGCACACACCCACAAGAATATGCTCACTACTAAGCTGTTTTGTTAGTCTCTCCTCCTAGCTATAACAGAATGTCAGGCTTCCATCTTCTGTAGTACCACCCAGCAATATCGATTTTCATCACATTGGATGCTTGGCTTTTACGGTGGGGGAAGCATGTTTGCATCATACTGGTGCGTTCATCTGTGATGAGTGCAGAAGTATGGCAGATGGGTGGGGATGGCAGACCCAGAAGCTTGATAAATCTGTTTTCCTTACCTTGTTTAAAATTCTCTGTTAAAATTCAGCAGCCGCACCTCTGATCAGCCTAATGGTCTCTGCCATGTTGTGAGAATACAGTCATTAGTTGGTCCAATTCATGCACACCAAGGTAGGCGGGCAATGTGAATGCAAAGGAGATGGAGAGAAGAGAAGGGGTGTTGGGGTTGGGGGGAGGCTTGGTAATACAGTGACAATGAGACATACGGTAGTCACACTGGAAAACTTTCTCCTTCATTAGCAGGGATCTGTTGAGTTTCTGCTCACATTAGGGTAATTAACACAAGTACAGATTGTTGAACATCTGTGCAGTTTAACTATATGGCCGGTTCCCAGGCTTTAAACAGGGTTGTGAGGAGCCAAATGCAAAGCAGAATGAAAAGCCCACACACTATTCATTTTATTGAAATTAGCATTTCTGGATGAAAGCTGATGTTGCAGCACGTCAGATATAAATTTTCTCTGGTCCATTGCCAAGTTGGCTAATGATCTGAGATCAGTATTTGTTAATAAATTTTTTTAAGAAACCTTTGTTACTTTTAATATTCTGGAGGGGAAGTTCCAATTTCTTTTTTAAACGTGGGTGTATTATATCTAATAAACTTCTAATTACTGTTTCAGTCTTATTTAGGGGCTTTTGGCTTAGTGGCTGCATCATTTTTTTAAAAATATTTTTGATAAAACTATAGTTCTAATATACCAGTCTTATAAATTTGACTGTGAGGCTGCACTTGTGGTGTGCTGTGAATAGGGCTACTTTAAATTTTAAGAAAATCTGTCTGTGAAAATGTGTGGTGTTTGTGTACTGTGCTCTTTCTTTCACTCTGGGTGTGCACACTTACTGTGTGTAGTTGGCTTAAAGGAGCACCTGCATTAAAGCTCACTAGGGAACCCTTAGTCCTTACCATGAGGTCTATAGCAGGAGTCTCAAAGTCAAATCACCACAAGGGCTGCATGAGGACTAGTATGTTAGCCCAAGGGCTGCACCACTGAAACCTTTTTATAGTATGATATTGCAAATATTGATAACAATAGTGTCATTGCAGGCCACAAGACATAACTTTAGGGGCTGCATGTGGCCTGTGGGCCACAAGTCTGAGACCTCTGGTCTGTTGGGATCAATTAATGCACCAACACATTAGTGCGCCTGAGAAATTGTGCCCTCATATTTCGTATTGTCCTGCAGCGTAGAAAAGCCCAGAGATAAAAATGTCTCTGTGGAATTTCTTCTGCGCTGATTATCCCACAGTGTGGTTGTTTTGCCCAGGCATTTTGGAGCAGCCTGTTTTGTCATGCTTTACCTTAGCAGTTGAGAGCATCTGAGACTTGCTGTGGCCACCTCTACATTTTTATGACTAGAAGGGGCTTCTCAGCAGAGGATCCTTGGCTCTAGAATTATTTTTTTCATCTTGGTCCAGCAGAATCAGAATTGTTAGCGTTCAGGCCATGTAACACAACATACGTACACCTTTTTTTGTGGGGAGATAGGGTTGGACCCACTTTTCTGTTTGAGGATTAGGAGGGGTTTTTTTATGTAGTTTATCAGACATTGTCTTCATTTGCAGTAATATTTTTGTGTGATTTTAAACTTTTTTTTTCCTTTCTGTATCAAGAGATATTGTAATTTGGGAGCTCAAAATAATGGCTGCAACGACAGACATTTTTTAACTTTACACCCTTGACTTTCTCTTTTCAACATGATGTCCCTTTGACTTTTCCTAAAATGGTTTTCTGTTATGCTCTGTGCTTCATGTGTATATATTTACATCAATCTGTAGTATGCATGTATACTTATTTATGTTTGCATGTATAAATCAGATGTGCATGTATTACACTTAGACACACACTCCTTACAAAAACACACACACATATTACACTGTCAGAATAGCTTTCTGCATGTGGAAGTGTTTCTCTTTTTCATGTACATAAGGTGTGAGTAATAGACCTGCTTCCTATCTTCCATAGAAGTACAAAACACATGCATGCTTCATAACAGGGACATTTGAACAAGTCCAGTTTACTACCAAACACATACATATTCTCTCTTTGCCTTGCTATAGCCTTTTTCACAGACTAGAAAGTTAGAATGGTCACGAAACTGGCGCATCCCCTATCACAGGACAGGCCAGAACAATTTGTCCACTGTATAAACTGGAAAATATTTTTAAAAAAATTGAGACGTCATGGGATCACAGTGGTGAAGAGTTCAAAAGCTGTGGAAATGTATTATAAAAATTATAAACTCACAGATCTTGTCCTCACTCACCTCCAGAATACACAACTAATACTGAGGTGACTAATTGAACCAGTCTTTGTGACATTATAATAGTGGGCTGATCAGGACAGAGCCGACCTTTGTATACCATTCTTAATTCTCCAAAAGTTATTAACTTGTGGAAGGGAGGTGACTTGCCACCCCAGAGCAGTTAAAGCACTTGTTGAGAGTTCACTGGTCTGCTTCTTTTGGCTGTAAATCAGGAGTCTCAAACTCAAATCATCACAAGGCCTGCACGAGGACTAATATGTTAGCGTGAGGGCTGCACCATTGTAACCTTTTCCTACAAGTATATTGCAAATACCAATAACAATAGTGTTGTTCTGGGCGGTAGGAAATAGCTTTAAGGGCCTCATGTGGCCCCTGGACTAGATGGCAGTGGTGTTCCTGAGCGCCTGCTGGCTAACAGCCTCCCATGAGGCACACAGTTTAACTCGGCAGCATTTTAGAGTTCTTATTTAAGTTCTTTCTGTTCGGCTACCACATCTCACTCAGAAAATATGTAAATGTCAAAGGTCATGGATATTAATAATAAATAAAAGACTGCTGTGTCAAGAATATAGACAGAACCTGGTCCTAAAAAAAGTTAACTTCTTGAATAAAATTACTCATGCGCCTGTGACACTAAATGTGACAATAAATGCCACGTTCAAGGATTGCAGGATGAGGCCCTAGGAAAAGATGTGCCTATTTGCAATGAATAAAGCCTTGTGTACATAAGAGAGTTTTTTTTTGTTTGTTTGTTTGTTTTTTGTTTTAAACTGATGTAATTAATCCGTGCTACTGTGTGAACACTCTTCTTTTGGTTTTCACAACATTTAGCGTAAATCACTTAGGAAGTGTGTTAAACCAGTATTTATCAGCTTTTTCAGGTTGGGGGACCCCCTTGTTCTAAATCAAAAAATTTATCATTCCTCCCCCATGATGTTATCAATGATACTTCTATAGTAAACAATGGTTAACCCATGTAATTTATGGTGAGTTTTGAGCAGATGACAGAGAATACTTGACTTCGAAGAGCAGTGAGTAGAGGAGTAAGATTTCTCTTTGCTTTTTTATTGGCTCTTGATTGCTTTTTGAGACTTTCATCCCTGGGAATCACAGTCCACTCTCTGAGAAACACTGATTTAAATTAAACCAAAGTAAGTCCCACTTAAACCAAAGTAAAGGGTTTGCACCCATGTAACTAATCTGGCTTTAACACCAATTTAAATTAAACTAGTGCATCTTTCTCATGTAGACAAGGCCTATGTCAAACATCAAATACTGTATGTCACTGGAGGCTAGGGGGGTTATTGTTCGGAAGATGGCAGAAAGGATTATAGGAAGAAATAAGTCCTACGATGGGATTTGAAGTTAGAAGGGAGTGGCACATTTTCCGTGTTCTCAGGTGTAGAGAAGAACATTCAAAGAAGCCTGAAGTTTAGGTAGAAATGTAAAAATATCGCATGTAAGATATGATGTGAAAGTATGAGTTTTCTACTGCTACTGTGAGGGTAGTTCCTCAGATATTCAAGCATCTGATGTACATGGAACAAGAAAATCAAAATATTCTTACTTGATGTACGTCACTGATTTGTCAGACCACCTCTTAGGTCATCATACTCATTCAAAATCTTTCCAGAAAGGGGACGTATTTCAGCCCAATGTACTTTTAAAAAATGTCTGCTGCAAAGTGAGCCAAAATGCTTATTCTGTTCTTGAGAAGAGAAGTATGATAGCAAAACAGGTCAGTCAGCCTTAGATTTTTGCTCCTTGGTGGTGGTGAAATTGTGGCATAACAATAGAATGAAAAATAGTTCATTGTTTTCCTGCATCATAAAATGCAAATTGCAGGCTCAATTACAATAGATCGCCACTTAATGTTATGGAAGAGGTTTCCAATAGATATGTCATGCACTCATGACCCAAGTACACAGGGTTGACCATGAAGCTCCTTTAAAAACCTTTGTTTTCAAGACATCGTTTTAAAATCTTCTCAGTTTCAATTTCCATTTTGTTTCACTCATCATTGGATCAACTTCGTAGAGAAAGTGCATTCTCAATCTCCCTCATTATCCCTTAAAAACATATAATATAGCAGACATCATTTGAATGCATTCTACAAACACAAATGAATTCCCACAAACGTGTGGTTATAATTCCCTCCCTTTTATGTATGCAGTCATGGGTGGAAGCAATGGATACGTGACTTCCCCATGGGTTAGTGTCAGAACTGAGAACAGAAGAGCCCTTCTCCTCTCCCCTCGTTCTATATAGAGGTTGTGCCTCTTTCTAGCTGTATGTGAAAAAGAAACTAGAGAAGGGCAGACACTACTCTGTTTGTTATAGGACCTGTTAGATGGACAGTAATGGATATATTGCTGTGAAAATGTAAAAGCAAGGAGGCGCACAGAAAAGAGGCAAAATGGTGGTGGTTGTGTGTGCTGTTGGGCACAAGAACATGCAGAGACATAAAATGAAACCAACAATATTAGCAGCGTCCATCAACTTCTGTGCCAGCCAGCCTATTTGCATTCTCCTGTCGGGGAGTTGGAAGCTGCCATGGAACAGTTTATATTCCGGCTTGCTCTGGCCTTACATTATGCATAACCAATTTATCATGCCCCCAGCTGAAAAACTAATTGTGTCCCTGGGATCTATTTACTAGAAATCGTAGTTTGCTGTGCTGGGGTCCCCAGAGTGTCCGGCAAAGCAGATGACTGGGAAGTTCCAGCTTTTTTAAAACAGACCCCTTGGCTCAGTGTAAGCCTGGAGAACACTGATAGATTTTTCACTACAATTTCCTTTTTGAGTGCTGATTTTTTGAAAAAGGAAGAGAAATACTGCACTTCACTCAGTTGGCTGGAAGGAGCTTCTTTAGTAGTGTCAAATATTAAAAATCACAGAAACATGGCTGCAAGAAAATGATTTTATGTTGCTTTATCTAATGTCTCTTATCATGACAGTTCCCTCTTTCCTATTCCATGCCTGGAATTATGAGATTCTCTAGTCTGCGTTACTTAAATGAGGATTCAGGGTTAGAGGATTTCTTTCACAATACAAAAGTTAATGGGCTGTGTGTTTAAACTCAAATCTTATTAGTGCAGTGATTAGCAAAAGAGCATAAAATACCTGACAAAGTGGGATTTTCTCCCACGAAAGTTGATGCGATAAATTTTAGTCTTTGAGTGACACAGGACTCCTTCCTTGTTTAACAGAGAAAATGTGTCTGTACAAAGAACTGAGGCATCAAGATCAGTGGGGGCTGAGGGTAGAATAGTGTTTAGGAAGAGGGAGGTTGTATGCTGGTAAATTACAAAATTCAGTCTCTCCTCTGCTAGTTATCATGGAGGAAGATGTCAAGGAGTTAATCACAATAAAAGAGGCAATGGTAAGATGATTTCTGTAACAGAAGAGCCTTTGAGAATCTTTTGCTTCCTCTTTATTATACTCTGTCTGGTATCATCAAATTCCATGTAACGCAATTTACAACAGAAGATGTCTCTGAGGATGACTGGCATTGAAACTGCTTTTATCTGCGTTGTTTTATTTCTGACTGCAAGAGGCTGGGCATGCCTTTCGGAGATGCTGAGCAACTGGAAATTTCAAATTCTGAAAATTGGGCTCTTTCTTGGGCTGTCCAGAAGATAAAGTGCCTAGGTGGAACTGCTTTGAATTCATACCAGCTTAATCAAATGCAGTATATGTCCTCCCCAGATGAAAGATGTAGATTCTAAATTGGGCTGAAGGGAAGTGCTGTCAGAGGTGTTTTCTTAAATACTTTCAGACGTGTGGTGTAGTTTGAGGCAGCTGTATCTGCAGCAAGTGTGTGCATAACTGGAGAGAAATAAGAGAAAAGTGCATTTTATAGTACATTTCTAAATGCCATGGATCTGCATATCACTTTTAAAAATGCAAAAGCTCATTAAGGTTTCCCTCCTTCCATTTCAGCTTTCCAGCTAAGGCTTATGAAAAGCTTCCATGTAACCAAGCACACCTTGCTATGACATGGGGCAAGCAGATTTGCATTATGATAAAGCCATGTTGCTTCATTCTGAAATGTGTAAATGCATCCCAGAATAAAAGCTAGACTTAAGGCTGGCTTTTATGTTCCTGTACAGTGGCCGCTTCGTTGTAATGATGATTTGTTTGTGTTAAGACCCACAGTGTACTAGACACTCTTCAGAGGGGATATGTGATGATCTCATCCTCAAGAACCTTATGATGTAAAATCAAGGTTCCTATATCAATCCTTCCTGGGTGCTGTACAGTGAAACTGATAAATAGAGCCCTGTGTGGATACATATATGTGGATCTGCATCTGCAAGAAATGGTCCACGGATATCCATGTTGTATTTGTGGATGCAGATATTATGCAGGCAGATGTGGATATTTGCAGGGCTCCAGACCTGCACACATGATATGTGGCCCTGTATCCGATCTGCATTCACAGGAAATGGTCTGTGGATATCCAGATTGTATCTACAGATATAATACATATATCCATGGATTTGCAGGGCTCTACTGATCAACCCTGACTGAACCTGACCTAAGGAGATGTGATAGTTCAGAATTACAAGTGGGTTGTGCTAGATCTCTTCCTCTTTCATCTCATAGAATAGAGAAGCTGATGAATGATTTGGTTTTTTAATCTGAATCTAGATGCAACCACTCTGTGCTTTGTGCAGCTGGAGAGGCAGGTCAAGTGAGATGCAGAATAATGTTTCTTCCTAAAATTCCTACTGCCAGTACTGACCGCTCTATGCATTCCAAAATCATGAGTCAGGCCTTAAAAACATCATGAGACTGGCTTAAAAATTAGAGGTTTAAATGTAAAAAATGTTTAGTTTTCTTTATATGCCTTGTGTTTTCTCTGCCTGTAGGGGTCATATTTTTAGCGCTAGCTTCATAGTCATGAAAGCAAGAACACTTTGTTAAAATGAAAACTGAGATTGTCTCTTGACTCCGAGATGGACCCCAGATATCTGACTGTGGATATAACCATGACAGTTGGCAACACAGCTAGTGCAATCTGAGAAACTGAATTTAAGCAACAAAACCGCAAATGTTTTTCTTTCCCAGGTCACTCTGGTAATGGAGACCATGCAGTTGTTGGCAACAGATCGCCTCCTGGGAGCAGGGGAAAGAGGGAGGAGAGAGAGAGAGACACACACCCCAGCAGTTGGGTGTCAGTGTTGAAAGAGTCAACGTGTTCCTAACTATAATGTTCTTTGCTAATATATAGCTGCGATCAGAATGAACAGTGCCTGAGGACAAGACTGTGTCTTCACTAGGAAAAAAAGAGTTTCCATCTAGATAGCTGACTCAGGATAGGTATCACAATGTGAAATCTTAGCAAAGACAAGGCTCCATAGTTCTTGCATCCAGTAGCTAGTCAAGGTCACTTCAAAACTGGGGGTTTAGGTTGAACGGAACTAGTTACATTGTGATATAACCAACGTGTGCGTTGTCTTCACTCTTCAATAGGGTTTTACCTCAAGTGAGTTGACTCTGATTAGCTCTCTTGACGTAAATATGCATTGTTCTTTTTGCAGTGAAAACACACCTGGGCTAGGGAGGGTGGAGAGGAGGGAGAATAGATGGTAAGCACCATAAATAGATGGTAAGCGCTCATTACCTAATAAATAAGTAATTAATCAGGTGTCAGAAGAAACAAACAGGAGAGGAGAGAAAAGAGGATATCATTAATCCTTCAGGGATGCTCTGTGGCTCCAGTGGCTTCAGAAATGTTCCATGTTGCAGTTTTTCTTTGTAAACAAATAATGGGCATGGTGAGTTGAAGAAGGATAGGTGATAAGGTGAATGGAAAGAAAGGAAATGTGTCCCCAAAGAGCTACAATTCTGAATGTGTGTAGGATATATTTTTTTTCCATTCTGCATCCTTTCTCATTCCCTGGTTATTTTGCTTTTTGTGGGTAGGGTGCTAATACTGTTAAATTTTCAGATTTCCACAGTTCGAGGGCATTCTGGATCCTTATGAAGAATACTTATGCCCCAAGTGGTTCTGTGATCCCTTGTTCAGAGAGACTCCATGCATTTTTTAAATGGAAAACCTTGTAGGGTGTGTGTGTGCGCATGCAGAGGGGAGAGTACGGAGATGGCAAAATTGGAAATAGAATTGAAATTGACTCTTATACGGTATTAGTTGTGGTGGTGTGGAAGTAGTTGGGGTGCGGGGAAGGAGTAGGTAGGAGAGCAGACTCAAATTGCAGTTTCCCCTGTGATAACATTTTCAGTTATAGCCAGATAGGCATCTGTGGATACTTTTGCACTTACATTATTCAAGAGGTTGTCCAGGTTAGCACTTCTTTGCTAGTGGTTCTAGTAGCCTGTTAATGATCTACTGAGGTTTTAAATATCTACAAATGTGCATTCGTAAGAGCTTGAGGCAGGTGGTGGAACAGACAAATGGCCTTCCTTGCAGCAGAGCCACCCAGAGTTCTACCGCAGTCAACTTCCATGTTATGCTGCCTTCTCAGGTCCTGTAAATTTTTTCATATGCTGAGAAAAACAGCTGTTTTATTCTATTAAATCATTTCAGAAGGGATAATAGCCTACCCCCTATGGTCTTTCCAAGGGGTTGATCCCTGAGGAAACTGCCAACCTTTGCTCCAGTTCTGAATGTCTTTGATTTAGCTCCTGGCATTTGTTTACTTGTTTTATTACCACCACCTTTCTGGCTCTGCTCTTCTCTACACTCTGTTGCTCTGCTTTTCTAAAGCTGCATTGTGCTGCTTGGTTTTCTCCCTAAATGCTTTGCTGCTTAGCTTCTGGCAGTGAGCTTCAGAAGCCCCACGGTGACTGGGAAGAACCAGAGCAGAGGCAGATCCAAGGACTGTAGAAACAAACAAACAAAGTGCAGTTGAGGCCTGAGGTGAAGACTTGGCCAGAAAATGGAAACAGTTTTGTGGAAGGCTCAAGAGACTAGAATAAAATAGAGGGCTTAATGCTGCAAGTTGAAGAGGGTTTTGTAAGTGAATACGTAACATAGTTCATCCCTACCCTTGCCCCATCTTCCAACGCTGCTCTTTCCATTTCTCCACTCCTTGGTTTCCCTCTCATTTCTCTGTTTTGTCTCCTACTTTCATCCCTCTCCCCTTAGTCTGCGTATTTTGCCATGTAAGTTGTCATATACATATATGTTTCCACATATATGAAATAGGTTCTGGTTCTAATCACTGTAGAAGATGATTTTTCGTGTTTTTAAAAGGGGAATTTCTTTACCTTTCATGTGTTATCCTATTTTGAGGTTAATAATGATTAGTAAAACTGCTAACAGCAGTCACATTTAAATATGTTTTTTTGCTGCCACGGTTTCAACTCAGTATGAAAGTATCTAATTTTGGTTAGTGGCACTTGGGAATTTATCTTGGGTGGCTGATTCCCTCCCCCTGGGTATTACAATATATCCGTGTTCCAAGAGAGTCTCTGTTATCTGTAATTGCACTTCATTTTCCTCCTAGTCGGGAATGAGAGGAAATAAAAACAGAAGATGGGGGGGAATATATTTTGGGGGAAGGTGTATACATATACACTGGTTGCAGCTGTGCCCCTCATTTGTGCGACTGTGAAGGAATTTTAGGAGACATGCAAGAAAATAAACCTTGTTGCTCAAAGAACGCCTTAAAATGTCCATCAGAAATGCTGCAAGTATTCTGAAGCTGTTGAAAGCTTTCCAGTGCTGAAGTCTTTGTGTCTATCCATCACAGGCACTGCAATCTTTGTGCCCCCAGCTTCAAACAAGGACTTCACGCTGTCCTTGCAATCTGCCTTTATGCAGCGGAGTGTGGAGGCTTCTAATTACGAGGCCGAGATGCACGGCGGGTGGGGATCCGTGCTGTGCCCCACGGCCGCGCACCTGATTATCTATTGCTGAGGTCGTTAGAAGGGTTACTCCTGAGTTTAAGCCTGCTCCACAAGCCCCCTAATTATATGCTGCTCCTGCAAGTTGCATTAAAAAGAAATTGTTGAAAAGACAAAAGACAGAATAACATTTCCTCCCTCATCTCCCCCTTTCCTCCTAAAACACACACAGACGCACAGTCCCCCACCTCTCCCTGCTGGGCCCAGAGCTACTTTTCATGCTTGAGTTGGTGCAAGCTCTGATAAAGCCATTGAAAGATGCAGCAGGGAGACAGAGCGCTCCCAGGGATAGAGGGAAGCAAAAGAGAAAGCCGAAGGAAAATGACCCCCTCCCAGGTAGATACAGTCAGGAGCTGCTTGCTGAAGGACTTATCCCACAGAGCAGAATTAGAGAAGAGATTAACCGTTCTTTATTGTTTTGTTTCACTTCCTAGGGAGCAATGTAATGTAGTTTCTTCTGTCACGAAAAGCCTGTTCCTTCCAGCTTCCGTTGAAGCTCTGGGAAGCCTGGATCTTGACAGATAATGCATTCAAAGTGCAGTATCCCTTGCACATGCTGCCAGTTCTCATTTTAATCTCTTCAGACATTTAAAAAAAAAAAATTAAACAATTTAAGCCATGCAATTCAGTGACATCATCATTGCACCATTTATTTGCAGTGCAATTTCCAGGTAGAGGATACATATACACACCTCATAATTGACCAAATTGTGTGTATCCCTCACGAACATGTGAATTGTGCTACTGTCAGAACACTGATGTTCAATTATGGCATTATTCAAAGTTTCAGAACAGCAGCATCTCTTGTATATTAATAAAACTACAGAACTGTCAGTATTCCAGCTAAATATTTCCTGTGCCTCTTTGGACTTTACAGTGTAGGTGAAATTTTAGCCTAAAATGCAGATTTGCATGGAGGAATGCTCTATCAGCTTCAAGAATTTGAATAGTTACTCTTATTTATCGTCTCTTCCAGAGTTACTAGGAACCTGAGTCATGGAGCAGGACTCCATTGTGGCAGGTGCTGTGCAAACGGAGCAAAAAGACAATTCCTGTCTGAAAAAGTGTACAGTCAAAAAAAAGTATTTTAGGAGTATTATTAGCCTTAATTTGATGGAATTTGTTATGGGAGGAAAAAGGGGTTATATAATGGCTACATTTTACCCAGTGGGAATCAGAATCCAGATATCTAAAAGTGGTTTTTGCAGTTCTCAGCCAGAGTTTCTAACTTTTCATTCTGAAGGTACAGTATATTTTAAGCAGCTCTTTTCCCACTCCTTAGGAGTTCTTTAGTCTAGGGGTCAACCAGAGATGTCTTCTAGATCAGAATAAGCACACACATTTCTGGATACTTATCAGAACTAAACTTTACAAAACTTCTTAAGGTTTCTATGTTCCTAGGTATGTACTCTTGAAACGTTGTGGCAGGTGTGCTAGCTGTTTTTTTCTATATAGTTATGGTGTGTGGGGGGGGGGTCAGGTTTTACTACATGTTCATGGACAAAATTGTTTCATCTAGGTGCGAGCAGTTGTACTTTTGGTCACCAGAGGGTGCTCCTCCATTACACTTCTGTGGTGGAGCTAGGTGATAAGCTACTATAACTGGTCACCATGGTGACCAGAGACATAGATTTGTCAAGGCCTGTCTTACATGTAATTTGGCTATGTTGATGTTGGGGTTTGGATGTATCGTTATTGCCTTTGTAGCCATAAAAACAGGGAAAGCAATATTTGAAGAGGAAAATAAGAGGATTATTTACATTGAGGAATCACGGTTGAGCAAGCGAAACTTGGAATATAGAGCATACTCCATTTTCCTATAGCTTGTGATAAACTTTGACCCATATGCTACTTTACACACTTCATTTCTTCTTGACTACCATTGATTTATTTTGATATATTACACACATGAACTCAGACACTGTAATTTTGCTTCAGTTTGTGGGCACCATGCAGTGGCGAAGCCCAACTTGGTGGTGGTTGCTCCCGACTAATGTTACTACACTTCCATTTGGCAAATTTTAGTCTTTGTGAGGAGCAGAGCCACCTTCTAGTCACATACACTAAGGCTTTGGCTAATGCAAAGGTGGGGTGGGGGGCTACCACACTAGCAGGGATGCCTCTGTGGTATAGCTGTGTGCTGTTTCTGTATCCATTGGCATACTGCAGTGAAACACAGTGACAGGTATGAAAAGTACAGCTCTTTATGGGTTACCTTGTGCTTCATCTACATGATTTTATTCGTAGTTGTAGCACAAGACCACAGCTAACTTTTTGTCCATGTTAGAACAAGACTGTGTCCAAGATAAAACATTTTCATACCTTAGACACGTCTCTATCATCTGCTGCCTCATCTTCCTTCTTTGTGCATCCTTTTTCTATCCTTTCTCATTACAAAAAAAAGTGTCTGTGTAAATACTAAAATATTTTCTTATTGCGTGTCTATCACCTTCTCCCAGCAAAAGGAGCAGTTCAGAGATGGCTCCCAGCCCACTCAGCTTCTGCTCAGATTGCTGTGTGAAAGTGGCCGTTGAGCTTTGACATGATTAAATATGAAAGGTATCTGTTGCGTTGAAATGCTCAGATTAAAATGTTCATGTCAAATGGTATATTATGGTCTTGCATTTTCTCCTCATGTTCTCATCATTTGAATTTTAAGAGAGCTTGAAATTTTCATTTCTCTTCAATCTCGGCAGTAATCTCCACTTGACAATCAGGTTCAGTAATGGTAGCTTGTGTTTCAATTTATGGAGCTTCCTTTGCTGTGCACAGTGTAGATAGTTAGGAGTTTCTCTCTAGCTTTTTGCTTTGATTCCATGATATTCCTCCACCTAAACTGGCGTGTGGTGTGTTCAATTTTTCATAAGCAGCTAGTCAGTTTCTTCGTTCCCATGAGGGCATTACACAAGTCTGTATGCTGTCACTTTCTAGCTGAAGTGGGCCTGTGAGTGAGGCATTCATTAGTCACTGCAGATAGCCCCCAGTGCTGCTGAACAGTCCATAGGATGACAGTCAAACTCAGCTTATTAGTTCAAAAATAAAAGCCTTAAGTCCCAAAGCACAGAAGACAGCACTTTTTTTATTGTAGCAGTTTTCAGGCCCCAAATACATATGAATGTGTGCAGGAAAACAGTGCAGCCATTTTGCACCTTGCAGTAGTTTTGCCAAATGAACTTGTTTTACTGAGTGAGTCAGTATTATATACTGTTCCCTGCTTTTGAACAATGCTGCTGAAACTTGCATCCAAGCATCTGCTAAAGAGAGGTAGATGGGATATGAAGTTCATGTCCCTCCTGAGAACAGCAGTACTGCTGACTGTAGTTCCTTTCCCTCTCCTGTATCAGAACTTATGCGTAGATCAAAGTCTGACGCCAAACCTCTGCCTCAGAGGCCAAATAGATACAGCGGAAACAAATGAACCTGAGACTGGGAAAGGAGGACAGAGCTACTTCACTGTTTGGATGTTAGGTTCCTAAGAGTGCAAGCATTAATGGGGATGGGATATAGGGTCAATATTCAGTCTGGGAAAGTCCTCAATAAATCACTGTTTCTAGTCACCATGGTACCATTTTAGGAGCCTGTCACCTGCTCCACTTCAGAAATGTAATGGAAGAGCACCCTCTGGTGACCAAAAGTAAAATTGCTGGCACCCAGCTGTGAGCCAGTTTTGTCCACCCCAGACTAGGAGGTAAACAAGTAATGTTTTGATGGGGTATTATTTCTTCCTTGTTAGTTGCAGGTTCTGTTTGGAATTAGAAATGCAAAATCTTCAAGAAGACCTTTCAAGAAAAAAATCTGTAGCAAGATGTTACTGTGACAAAATGTAGAAAATAAAATATCCACTGGGATGGCCCAGTTCACAATTGGTTGGCACTGTCATGGTGTGGCTTACCATCCCTGGAAGGAGGTACTGCTGTATATCATAGCATTAATTCCCTCCTGGATTGATGATCACTGTGACTTGATTTAAGGTATCAGAATGGCTTTAGCAGATTTATGGTTTGATGTGTTTGTGGCAATGATCCATATCCATTTTAGTTCAGGGCATGGTGCTTCAAAAGCATGTTAAGTGCTCTGAAACAGTGTGGTATATACAGAGCTGACGGTATGGGACAGCAAAGGGGAAGTTGTGCGAAAAAAACAATTGTACACAGGAACTTAACTGAATTTAAATTGAGACTCCAGGCTGCCACTCCCTTTCATGTTGTAAATTTCCCCGTTTTGTGGGTTTAAGGCAAACCCAAAGCCTTTATAGTCATGGTGAGGCAGGTCTCTCTATTTTGAATAAAGTTTGGTCATTCTTATTTAAAAAAGGAGAGCAGTGCTGAAAGAATGTGACTGCCCTTTCTGTCAGTTTGTCTCTCTGCTTTATGAAGTAAGCATTGTAGAGGTAAATTGTTCTTAACCCCAACCACTGAAAAATTGAGCCATGCCCTAAATATTGGAGATGGTAAAATATAATACCTTTGGGATTATTTTTATTTGCATTCCAGTTTTTGAGTCTTCTGGTATTCATTTTCCAATTTCATCCTGCAACCATGTGGACTAGAACCATTTGAAATGACGGTCGAAATTCTCACCTAATCACAGAAATCCAGAAAGTGGGGCTTTAAGGAGAACAGTAAAAAAACCAAGGAGTCGTGTGGCACTTAAAGTGCATGGAGCAAATAGTCTTTAATAAATAAATTAGTCCTTACCTGTGTTGTTAACAACATCTTAGTTTATTTAGAAGTAAAGCATTTTACAAATCCGGTTTACTTTTCAATGATTTGTGCTGCTTATATTCTGTTTGCCCTTCACTCATGTTGACAGTCTACCAGTGAGTTTCATTAAATTCCTAAATTTCCTGAATTGAGTTATAATCTACCAAAGGTCAGAGATAGAAACCAGTGGCGCTGCGGAAGATGCCAAAAATGTTGCCTGCTAGTGGTGTGACTTGCTAAGGCAACTGTATTTTTATGACCAAGAACTCCAACTCAGCCTACTGATACTAGGTTTCTTTTCTGACATTTCACACTATTGCTTCAGTCCCAGCCTGTTGTTCGTGGTGGCCAAATTGTTGGTAACCAAGTATTTTAATCATTGTGGTGTTTGTAGCTGCTCTGTGCCTTGTCTTCATGGTCACACCTGTCCTACCTACTCCTGTTGGAATTGAACCAGTGGAAAGCTAGTGGGGAACACATCCCTCGTGGTGCACATAGACATAGTAAGATGTTCTTGTGTGCAGCATGCTGCTGGATCCCCTGCTAATACATAGTGTTAAATCTGTAACTTGCAAAGATGCTTAAAAACCAGCATGGTGGATCATCAGAAGAGTAAGGGCTCATTCATAATAGTAGCTACTAGACCCCGCCCCCCAAGATTCCAATACGTGGAGCATGCTGGATTTGCCCTTCAACTGAGCGATGCTTTCTGACTGTCGTAACAGTTTCTTGGACTCATTGGTAGACAGCATACTCAATAAAACGAGCAAGATGTCCTCTGACACGTAAACCACTTGCTTGTGTTGCTGAACTAGACCAGCAGGGCTACCCCTTTGGAACAGAGCATACTCAGTGAAGCCCTCAGGCTGCTCGGTTTTACCCAGGAAACTGCCTTGAGCCTCTCTGGCCCAGTGCCGAAAAAGTGCAATGAGAATATTTTCCCTGTTGTTCACATCTGCACCAAGCCTTTCTCAGTTAGAGTCAAAGATAGGGTCAATTTTCTGCTCGAGTTGATTTGTGATCACCTTGGGTATTGAGTAAGCAGGATGTCAGCTTCAGTCTCTGGGGGCAATGCTCTCCTTTACCCCCAAAGCCTTCAATATCGATTGATGTGACAAGATAGTTTGTTTTCTTTTTTTGTTTTTACACAAAGGAGAAACTTAATTGGACTAATTATCTGGTTTAATTGCCTGCTTAACTATGGTTTTAAGAGCTGTATAAACTAATGGTACAGGCTAACAGTGTTTTTAAATCTTCTTAACATTTTCATTTCTCTTAAGCTTTAATGTCTTCAAAGCATCCGACAAAGTGTGATTTTTATCTTTCAAAAGCTCATGTGATAGATAAATTAGTCTTTAAATGCAACACGACTTCTTGCTTGCTTTGCTGAACTAAACTAACACAGCTGCCCCTTTGGAACTTGTCGTGCAGAATGATACATTTCAAATCTGGTTGGCATTGCTAGTTCCAGTGTATATTTTATCTTGTTTTTCTCTACCTATCAGATCATCTCACTGCAATGTGGAGCTGTCCATGCCTTTTATATTTTTAAAAAGGAAGGTTTCGGAGTAGGACGTATGAAAACAGATTTTTGTCTGAAGAGGAATGGGTCTCTTGTGCCTTCCTTGGCTTTCTTTATGTGCATATGTAAATGTATGTAAATATATACACGGGACGTGGCTCTAACCCCCCCCCCATGTATAATGGATGTGTTAAACACATGATCATTAATCAACTTTGTGGGGAGTAAAGATGGGAAGGGCTTTTTAATGAGAGATGTAGACAAGTGAGTGTGCTTGTATTTGTGTTTATTAGCTAGCATCATGGGGGAGAGGGGAAACAACCCCTCTGTGTACCCAGGGATAAGAAAGTCAGTGTAGGAAATAAAATTTAAAAATCCTACCTCATTTCTAGCAGGATCCTCCATCTTCTATCATCTGTCCCATTCTTGTACTGAAATTGAAAAAAGTGTCCAAATGAGATGCTTGTTACACAGAGAAAAATATATAGAAATAATTTATGGGAGAGCAGTAGAGAAAGTAGGATTGTATTTGTTATAGGTGGAGCTGGTGACATCACATATTGTTAAGGTTGCCCAACCCTTCCAATTTTAAGACCTGTTTTGCCAAACTGTAACTGTTTGGGTTGAAACTTTGCCTACCAGGTTTCTTCCTCAGGCTGGATGTTCTTGTAAAGGTTCAGCCAAAACTGCTCAGCTTTTTCCAGGAACAAGGCTAAGGGAAAATGTTGTTTTGCAAGGTAAAAAACATTGGTGGCCTATATAGAGAGAGGGTGTGTGTATAATGGAATCATAGAAGACAGAGTGAACAGGAGTGGCATTGTTGCTCCTTGGTATGTATGCCTTTTATCAACAATTTAAAAAAAGTTATTTTAAAAGGAAAATCTTAAGGACAGAAGCAAAGAGGTATCACTATTGTCAGTTAAGATACAATAACGTGCTTCTGATCGTTCAAAACACAAATTAGAGGCATTCCCTGCCTTGAAATGCTTATGGTCAAGTTCTAAAAACAGGAAATGTTCATTGCATGTATGTGTTCAGAGTCAGCGTTAAGGTGTGCCCAAAGCTGCTTTGCACTGAATTGTCTGTGTCCAGTTCCATTGATGGAGATCGATACTAGATAGAGAAATACCTCCCCTTTCCACTTTTGCTCCAAATTACAAGAGCCCCATGAGCTGCAAGCCTGCACTGAATCCCAGAAAACAAAGCACAGAACATTTTCTTTATTGTAGTGAAGGCCAGCCCAACCATCTTGTATAGTTCCATTTGTTCTTGCTTGAAACCGTTTTTTGCCAAATTAACCAGGCTTCAGAATTGGATTAAGCATGAGTTTTAAAGAAATAAACAAGCCTAACAACACACAAATAGGCTTCTGCTACAGAGTTCTAGTGATCTGGAGGGATAATCAGCAGCAATCAGGTTTGCTTCATGAGAGTGATCTGAAAGGAATAGAATAAAGGGTTTAAGTAATTTTCCTTTCTTCCTCTGCTTTGCTCTTGTGTCTGTATTGTAAGATAGCTAATAAAAATACATATGGTGAGTTATAAAAGTGGCTTTTGTTCATTAGATACAAAATTGCTGCACCTTCTACTTTAGTGTTCTTGCTAAGTTAGTCAGGAGATGCTGAGGTATGACTGAAACCACTGGAGTGCACAAGAAACGACAGCCTTGCTTCCATCTGCTCTAAGACCAGCAATCAGTCACCAACCAGGAAAGCAGGGGGAAGTAACCAGCAAGCACGTGAGCGGGAAACAGGAATGAGAAGGGGATGCAAATGTGAAAAGAAGAATCCCATTTTCTGCACTCTGCCCAACACCAAAAAACAGATGGGTTTGCTGCACTGTGCCAAGCTTGTCAGGGTGTGTCTGGAATTATTTTAGGAAAGCACAGAAATGGGTTTTGACTTTCACTTGAAGCTATCTAGAATTTCAGAGGGAATTCTGAGTTATGAAGGTCATTCATTTGGAAGCAAGCCTGACTTGGTATTACAGTAGTTGTTGGTAGGTTATATGCTCCCTTTTCTATCTGCAGTCCTTGAGACTGCAAAGATACTGTGCTGGATCTCATGTGCTATGTTCTTTGGATTCAGTCTAAATTGAAAAAGCCTTTCAAATGGGTTTCCTTCCTATCACTGGAGGCAACTACCACTTAATACAAATTATTAAAAAATGGGTAGTATAATGACTCCCCTCCCAACACTCATCAGAAAAATACAAGAAAACCTTCAAAGTAATGAGCAGGATGTTGGAATACAACAGTCATGGTAACCAACAGCAGGACAAAGAAATTCACATGTCAACCGTGTCATGCTTTTAACTTCCTCCTCCTAGCATTATATTGTTAATAAAGAAAAAGCCCAGCATAAAACCATAACCTCCATGTATGTTGGTGGCATCCCTTGAATGGTCTTGTCTTAACTGCTTTCATGGCCAACTATTATTTTTTGTTTAAAGTGTGAAGCATACACATTTGTGTTGAATAAATTTGGACTAGGATTTTGATAAGATATTCTCTAGTTTTCTTTCTTCCTCCTTTCTGTTGCCAAAGTCAACACTTTTAGTTTGTACTACAGTTGAATTGAAGCCACAGACGTTCAGACCAGGATCAGAATTTTCCTACAATCTGTTCAGTCTGAGTTTGGAGGTTTTTCTTCCATAATTTTATTTTCAACAGAAGTAGAAAACAAGACCCCAGTTTAAGCATCTGCTTAAGTTCTCTCCTGAATGGGGTGCACTCTTGAAAGCCTTTTGTGTATTTTAAAGCGTCTGTGGAGATTAATTACCCAAATCCCTCTGCAATCAGTATAAAGAGATCATTATTGGGAAGGTGTTAGTGTGTTTTAACATGAAGGATAATTAAGCACTTCAGTTTCATCACGATCTTTCCATCTCTTGACTGAGCAGATAGGGTCATGTCTGTGCTGAGGTCAGAGTCTTTTAACCACACACCACACACACTTGCATCTACTTCAGCTCAGGAAACAAGCTGCAAATAAATGTGGCTTTAACTATTGTAGGGCTTCTGTGGATGCATACATCGACTTCAGCCCTTTCATTAATGCAGGCCACAGGAAAATCAACTGGGATAGAACTGCAAGAGATGAGCAGCTTTCACACTTTCCAGGGACTATCCAACTTCTCAAGATGATGTCGCTTAAATGGATGTTAACTCAATTGTTTGTCAACACTATTGATATGTCAACATATGAGTGTATTTCATCAGTTGAATGGAGACCGTATACGTCCTGCTGTCCTGTCCACTGGCATTGGCATCGTGTGTGTGAAACTGCAGTCTGGATGTGCACCATGCACAGTGAGTCTGCTGGGCCAAGTCTCTGCTGCTGTCCAGCTGACTCGGCACTTTGTAAGGCCACACCCATGAGTACTCTGGATGTTTTCCAAGCGTGGCTGAGCAGGGAAGGCAATAGCTGCTGACTCATATGAGCCAGTCTGCCTCTGACATCAGCACAGTGGGAGAGTACCAAAGCCAAGTCGCTGACACTACAGTTAACAGGCCAAGTGCAAACACTGCAGAGCATTTTAGAATGTGTGGTGTATTTACCTTTTTAGAAAGCAAACCAATGGGTAAGCACCCTGCATTTTTCAAGCTGTGTTAGAAGTACATGGTGTTAAAAACACTCCTGCAAATTGGGCCTTTTCATAAGCTTATAAGCTTCTCTTGGCACAGCCAGCTAAAACTGTAAGAAGAACAAAATATGGTACGGAGAAATAAGAGAACTCAGTGACGATCTCCTTTGTGCTTTGTCGTGGTAGTTGTCGTTAGGTGAGGATTCCCTTGTCTGAAATCATGGAAGTTGGCAGCAGAGCATTCTCAGTGGAGGGCCCTGCTTGCTAGAATTAACTGTCTTGAGGCTCACTAGGACCCAAGGCTGGCGGGCTTTAAAACTCAGTACCAGACATATATGTTTAACTTGGTTAGTTAGGGGTTTGGGGGTTCATGGCTGGGGGAGTTGGTTAGGGCCACTCCATGGAGGAATAGTTCACTTTTATAGGCCAGTGGTTGGCATTGGCAATATAGATTGTACCACACACTCCATGACTGTTCGGGTGTGGGTTACGATTTAAAAACAAAAAAAAGGAAAATAAATCATTACAGTTGGGAAGAACAATCTGGAAGTAAATGGTCAAATATCTACCTCGTGAGCCTTGCTTTGTCTTCAATAATTTCCATAGCCAGGATATCCATCACACACAACTCTTTAATGCATAGCTTGCTATTCCCCATATCACGTCTATGTGCAAGATTATAAAGTGCTGGCCCATTTCAGCTGCAGGTACCATCATACTTTAGAGGCTTGAGGCCTTCTTTCTTTGGTCTGTTTGCTTTAGAGTTGAATATCACATACCAAAAGGGATCTGACTCGTATAGAAAGCTGCAGTAAATGCAGCAGGCATCATAGGAGAAAGAAGAATTTGTTACAGAAAGGAGCAGCATAGTAAAAGCAGAAGTCTGTTCAACCAATTGACAGGTTTCAGAAGTGAGAAGTCTGGGAAATGGATCTGAGTGTATATTTCTAGCAGAAAGTGTGTAGGAGAAAGAAGGGGCATAGTCATTTCCCTCTAGGTTAAGAGGGTCTCAGAACTTGAGCTATCATAAGTTTTAGAGGAATTCCCTGCAGCACCAGCCTGTGAGACATGGGGGAATTGAGGGTCATTGTGGAGAAGCTTGGCCTTCCACTGCCTATGTTGAGCCTGTTTTGTAGGTAGGAAGAGAATGTCACCTTCCCATTCTGTCAGTCTGGAGTATTTCATGGGCACTAAAATATTCTCAAAGAGCAATGAGGGGTAAAGGCAATGTGTAATGCGAAGCAAGCTGAGAGGCTTCAACAGACATCAACAAAACTAAAATACTGGACACCAGAGGTGCTTAAAGTGATATTTGATATTTCAATCTGTTTTAGATGGAAAATGAGCAAGCACCACATTCCCCAGCTTTACATTTGCTTACACCTATTCAGGATGCCGCATCAATCAGCTCACCCCATCTGGCAGTCTGGGGACAAATTAGGATATGATCATCATTGTCTATTTTAACTCCTGGAAGTAAGGCAACATTTGATTTCAAGGGAAGATTGAGACGTTTCAGAGGCTCCAAATCTGGCTACTTCCAAATGATATGTGTTTTATAGCTATGAGAAGAGCAACATTTAACAAGAAGTATGTAGCTATCCCTCCCTTGGTTCTTTCTGGGCTTGGAGTTCTGAAGTGCTCTGTCAGAAGTTCTCTTTTACCACCACACTTTTGGAGTCCCAGTTCCTGATGGTATATTTCTCTCCCTCAGTTCTTGCTAGGAAGAGGCAGTGATGGTGGCAGCAGTCTCTTCCTAAAAATGAATCTGCCAAAAGGTAGACTGAGACAGAAGCCCTGTTGTGGAGAGAGAGCATAAGGAGCAGAAGTAAAACCCCAAGCAGCAATTAAAGTATACTTTATTTTTAAAAATAAATCAGTGATTCTTGAAGAAGAAGACAATGTCATGCTAGGCTGTCACATGTTAAGCAGCAGCAATGGAAAGTGCAGCTGATATTTTCAGGTGATCAGAATCAAGCAAACTGGAATTATGCTCCATTTGTCATCTCATCTTTTTATGACAAAGGAGGAATTGTCGTTGGTATCTTGTGATGCTTAATAGAGCAGTTGAGGAGAGAGCTCAAAAGTAGGGAAAGTCTGATAGGGAACTAAACGCTCCACACTTACCTCGCCCCTGCCCCGCAGAAACAATTAAATCTTTGTGTTCAACTCCTTGTAACGGGATTAAAGTAGAAGTAAAAGTTGCAGGAGCATATTGCTTCCCCAGCTCCCACCTGTAGTACAACACCAATACATAATGTGTTCATTTCCAATCCTCACTTTTATTCTTCTGTAGTGCCTCTTGTCTCAGGAAACCTCACAACATTGCTGCGAAGCGGGTATTATTTTTATCCCTTTTACAGATGGCTAAACTGGCCATGGGAAGAGAAGGGGTGGGATTTTCAAAGATGTTTAAAAGAACTTAGTGCCCAAGGAAATTCAGTAGGATTTGGGCACCTAAATCTCTTTAGGCTCCCTTGAAAATGCTAGTTGTTGTGATTTGTCCCAACTCCCACACAGTAAATTAACAGCAAAGACAGAATGTTATTGCTTTTGCATGGTATGTGCGTGAAGTTCTGCAGAGATATATAATAGGTGATTCCTACATTAAGTAATTTGCAAGCAGTGTTGAAACACTATGCCTGAGAGATGTGGACAGAAGCTGGGGTTGGAGTGCTTGGTAGGATAACAAGACAGTTGCTAAAGATATCAGTGCAGCCAGTGCTATAAGGAATCATCTGAATTTTTCTTCATTTCCCTCATGCCTTTCTTAATGTAGTCTGGCATATGCACATACAGACACTCTGCTGCTGAGAGGAGGGTTAGGTTGTTTAGACCTCTTTAAAGAAGTTTGATTTATGGAGAGACTTGAAGAAAGAGAAGGCTAGTAGGTAGGAGCTGGTAAGGGATTTCTGGTTTTTTCTGTATTGTGCACGAGGAGGCCACACTAATCTACCTACCTAGGGTTTTATGCCATAGTTCGTTACCATGGCAACGTGGACATGAGAAGGAAATAAAGGGGATTGGTGTTAGACTTCTTGGATGTTGAGGGGGGCGGTGGTGGTGAAGGTAGCGGAAGTAGAGAGAGTGAAGGGGTGGGGGCGGGGACTAAATATAGTTACATCCCTGAAGGCAAGGATGAGGAGCTGAGGTTTGAAGTGGAATCAATTGGAAGAGGCAAGAATAACCAGGAGGCCTGCTTTATGCACTGGGAGAAAATCCATCCCAGGCCTGGTTTGGAAATAAGCTAACAGTGTAGTGTTAACAGTAGCTTCCAGACCTATGCATCTGCTCCTTTGGCCTGTTCTCACCAGACACTGTCAAATGGAGTAAAATGGAGCTCTCTGTTTTGGAACCAGCTTAGCTAGAGTCAGCTCCTTGAAGATAATTAGTAATATTTCCCTTCACACCAGTTGTCCTCTTTCTCACTCCACATCCCAAGAACTGGGCCATGAGACTCTCCAAGACTTTTGGGCTCTCTAGGATAAGCTGGCAGCTATGTGGTGACGAGGTGATCTGCTAAAGTGATTTTCATTTCGCACGGCATCCACAGTTCAAAGCAGAATCATGTTTGGACACTGGGTAAACTTTCTCTTTTTAATGCTTTAAACAGGGTTATATGATTAGCAGTTATTTAAGCTTTCTCCATGGTATTTGAAAAGCTCTCAAAAGAGGATATCTGGTGTGTTTTGTTTTGTTTAAAAAGAGAGAGAGAAAGCGGTGCTAGGGAGACTGGCAAGCACATTCCATGTGAGCTGGCATGCAGATAAGCATAGGTATCATTCAAGAGAGACTATACTATACGCAGACCTGCCAGGGCTCCCTCACACCTGGTATTAAATCAGCAAAAAGCCTTCCACCTTCTGTTGCTGGGAGTTATGCTCTTTAGAGCTGAGTTCGACAGTTGTTATTGCAATTTTGTGGTGCTCTTTTGATTTACAGCTATTTTTACGACCATTGAGACAGCCACAAATCGACGAAATCTCATAAAACAGAGAGTAAACGTCTCCTTCACAGCCCAGGCAGAGTTTTGGCATCCGTGCTTATTCCATAGAGCAGGATGTGTAAACAATACTGTGTCCCCTGAGTGGCTGATATCAGTACAGTTAAGTGGTAACAGCTTGAAAAATGCATTTCTTGTATATTAGCGGTAAAACTCAAAATGGGCCCCCAGGCTAAAGTAAATTGGTGACATTTTGCAGCAGAAAGGAAAAAAAAATAAGGGCAGGAATTGGAAATGCAGAGCCCCAGCTTTGAAAGCGATGGGAATGGAGCCAAAGTTGGATTTATCTGCACTGTTACAGTACAAGAATAAATGGATCCACCACACTTGTTGCAAAGCGTGCCTAATTGGGGAAGACAGATTATGCATGTTTGCTTTAAAGAGAAGGGGAAGAGTTCCCTCCACACACACATCATCCTCCATTCTACCCAAAATATGAAGTCAGGAAATGCCGTATTTAATCAAATTGTCATGGGGAGGACCTTCCCACTTCTTGTTTAGCATGTAGAGAAGTTCATGGTGCCTACATTTTCCTTCCTTGCAGCCATACAGACATTGTATCTCCCTCTCTCAATTGTGCGTTGCAGCTGTACCTAGAGAGAGGCAGCCTCCCCTGTTGCTACAATATGAATCCCAGTATAACGCTAGTAGCATGCTTCCTATCATGAAAATGTTTACTACTGATGCACTACTTTTTATCTCCAGGATGGCTCACAAACATTAATTAGCTTCCTAATGTTCTAGAAAAGTAGGTAAATATTTAACTCAAAGTGCGGATGGAAAGACTGAAGCAGAGGTCTTACATGGCTTGGTTAATGACAAAGTAGTAAAACTTGAGTTCTAGACTCCATGTCATTTCATATCAGTAGATTGTCTCTCTATTCTGACCTTCTTGAAGAGGGTTATTTCTTTAATTCAGGCACATGATCTGTCTGCGCATCTTCCTGTTTCCCTGCACAGTTTTGAAATGTAGAGAGAGAATACATGTATCTGACCTTTGCTCTTTTTCAGGAGTTTCTAATCTTTTCTGTCTTTCCTAGTAGGTATTTAATACCAGAGCTGGCCCTGTAATATCGAAGTACCTCTAGTGGCCAGAATATTTGTGTGGTTGAACCGCAGTGGTGTTGTCCAGGATATTAGAGACACAAGGTGGATGATGTAATATCTTTTGTTAAACCAACTTCTGTTGGTGAAGGAGGCTGCATCATTTAGAGCGAGGACTTATTGAAGGATGGGATAGAGATTGAGTGGCATACAAGTGACTTTCACAGGGATAACCATGTCAGTCTATTTCAGGAAAAGGAGTCCTGTGGCACTTTTACAGACTAACAGTTTTATTTATTGCATGAGCTTTTGTGGATATAATCACACTTTATCAGGTGCATGAAATGGAAACTACAGTATATAGGTGAATACATAAATGCAGTGAAGTTTAAGTCACAAGGTCAGTTCACACTTGTTCAGCAAATCAAGTAAGTTGATTTGATTCAAGCAGTGTGGAACAATAGATGAGGTGAGAATGTGACTCACCTTTGGTAAGGAGTCTTATACTTATTTACTGGCATTGTAGATGACAAGATTTTATAGGTATCATATAATACCCGAGAGAGAGAGAGAGACTGGTCCTACTATTTCACAACTAAAACATACTTACTGTTTACATGTTAAATAGTTTCTCCTGTGTTCACATGTAGAGCCAATTTTCTTGGATTTTTGTGCCTGGAGGTGGCAGTTATTTTGAGGCTTTTTAGTTTAATTACTCAAGAGCCTGCTGAATATGAGCATGGTGGTCCAGCCTCATTGAGATACATTTTCTTTTCATGTTATGGAGAGAACTATTAGAGTTCCTTACACACCTGCCACCTTATCATGGCAGTGTTTTTAGTTGCCTGACAGAGAGAGCTGTAGAGCACAAAAACTGGCTTCTTACTCTGGGCTAATATGCACAATCCACTCCCCATGTTCCCACTCTGTTAGCCTCCTGCGTTATATATTAGCCTTGATTCTGACAGTGATCGGTAGCAGCATTACCAGGTTGGTTCCAAAAAGGGTCTGCATGAATGGTCAAGAGGATGAGAAGCGAGCTGCTCATGCCCTTTATTTTTGTGAATATATTTCACTGCAATATATGGTCCTCCCTCCCTTTTGTCCTGTTTTCATAGACTTTGAGGTAGTCTGATTTGCACAGTGCAGGCCACGGAAGCTCACCCACCTACCCCTGCAATAAACCTCTAACCCAGGGGTCTACAAACTTTTTCATCTGAGGGCCGAATCTGCTTTTACTTAATTACTAGCAGGCCAGACCTCTGGCCCCCTTCCCCAACCCTTCCTCACTGGCTCCCCCAGCCCATTCCCCCTGTCTCTTTGACCCCATGGACACTTTCCCCAACCTGCCTGTCTGCTGTCCCCCCAATACCCACATGCTGCTTCCCTGCCTGCTCCCTGACATACCTGGGCTCCTTTCCTGCTGATCCCCAACATCATGAGGACCCTTCCCCCTTACCTGGCTTGAGTTGCAGCAGCAGCCGGAGTCTCTGTCTGGCCTGGCTGCTCCCACCCTGAGCCACACATCTGAGCATGCTCAGGGTGGGAGATCTGAAAACTCCCCAGCCTGACCACAGCTCCCTGCAGGCTGAATAACAGTGCTTTCCAGGCCAGATACAGCCCGAGGGCCATAGTTAAGAAAGCCCTTCTCAAACCTATGACTAAGTTATTAAAGTCCTCAAATCAAGATTTAAAGACTTAAAGATACAGAGAATCCATCAGCAATTGAGTCATGCCCCATGCTATGGAGGAAGGTGAAAAACCCCCAGAGCCTTTGCCAATCTTTGCCCTGCCAACTGCAATATGGCTATCACCTCCATGAATTTACCAAGCTCAGTTTTGAAACCAGCTAGATTTTTTACCTATCTGCCCACTTGGGAAGACTGTTCCAGAACTTCACTCCTCTGATGGTTAGAAACCTGCATCTAATTTCAAGTCTAAGCTTCCTGGTGGCCAGTTTATATCCATTAGTTCTTATGTCCACTTTGGTGCTGAGCTTAAGTAATTTGTTTCCCTCATTAGCACTTATCTCTCTGACATACGTATGGAGAGCAATGATATCTCTCCTCGACTTTCTTTTGGTTAGGCTAAATAAGCCAAGCAAGTTGACTCCCCTCACAGAAGGCAGGTTTTCTATTCCTCAGATCTTCCTAGTACAGGGCTTGATAAAACTGGCTCCCAGCTAGGCTCTAGCAGTTTTATTTTTGGTCACCAGAGGGTATTCTTCCACTGCATTTCCACAACAGAGCCCAGAGCCAGGCTACAAACCCTTGTCATCATAGCAGTTTGGTGCCCGGCTTTTGTTGAGTCCTGTCTCTGAACCTGTTCCAGTTTGAATGCATCTTTCTTAAACATGAGGGACCAGACTTATTGTCTGGAAATAACTATAGTCTTGAGGTTCAAAGTGGCTATGGGATTTAGGCTTCCTGGCCTTGCAGGTCCTCAGAGTAAGGCAATTGTGGTTGCTCATTAAAATCATCCTGTTGGTGTTAAATTTGCAGGAGTTTGCTGTGCTGAAATTTTTCACCCAGAGATTATTTGGGGGGTTTGTTTGTTCTATTAATAAATAGGGCCAGGAAAGATCACTTAGCAGTCTTGCCATGTCTCACGATTTTATCATGACTCATAATTTCTTGTTTTTATTTTTCTTAAAGCTGGTGTCATGTTGTACAAGACTCTCAGCTTGCTTATTTTAAATTCTGGTTTCTAGCCCTTTTGGTTGTGGAGAGAGCTTAAAAATACATCTTCTCAGTGCTCAAAATTTGGTGGGAAAAAACCAGAAATGTAATCCACTGTTTTGTTTTTTAAAATCTCATGGTTTTTAAACTAATCTCAGGATATGTGGGAGCCTGATTTGTGATTTTAGAGTGTTGGCCTTGTTCTAAGAACAAGCATGGAGGTGTGGGCTGCTGAAGGTACTGTCAGTAACTTTGATGTAAAGGGGAAAAAAACCTGCAACCACTGGCCACTTAAAATAGTCCTATCTGCTACCACTCCCAGCTCTTGGCGAGGACACAACAGACAGTGCTTAGAATGGGTAGGACTAGCAATAGTCTGGTATGATTCGTGGGGCCATGCTGGTTGTAATAACTTCTGCTACACATGCTGTTGGCAGGATTGGGAACTTTCTCAATAACATCATAACAAGAATGAGTTAGCACTTGCTACAGTGAAAAGAAAGGAAAAATGACCTGTACAGCAGGACCTATCTCAGTGACTCTGATACTGCAGTTTCTGGTCGCACAGCTTCCAGAAAATCCAAGAGCAAGAAAGTAGCATTGTGCACATTCATCCCAGCGGGCTGGTTGCAGTTCTCTGATGAAGTATCCATTGTGCTTGATAAGGGGGGGGGGGTGTGCCTGGAACATTGCTGTCAGCATGGTTAAAAATGCTTTGTGTATATGTTAGGCATTAAAAGAGTGCTGCATCCTCATCACACCAAACCAAATGTACAGCTAGGAAATTCATGCATGAACACCAGTGTGAGATGTCAGCAGCCTGTTCAGGCATCTGTGCTTGAAAATTAGGCCACTGAGTTTTAATTATAGGGATGGATCTAAATGTTCTATTTGGCTCCTCCTCTCTAGAGTGGGCCAAACCTAAAACTGAATCTGAAAACCCTCGATTTTGGGAGGAGGTTCAGCTACAGTCATGAGCTTGTCAGCTCGTGTTTCTCTGCTGTGTGATAAACCTCCAGTCGGTGTATCAAAGGGAAAATGCAACATCATGTCATCCTCTTAAGGGTTCGTGTTCCCCATCCTTGGAGGATTGTCTGGGACATGCTCCCAGTTGTTTAGAAGCCCACCCATATGCCATGACATTGGGTGAAATGGGCCTGCTTTTCATGAGCAAAGTGAATTCTTTTCTGTATGTAAGTGGTGCTCCCCTCCCCCTTCAGTGCCCCTTCCTTCCCTTGGTTTGAACAGCCGTGAAAGGAGTGGACCTGAGAAAGAACGGTGCTTTTGTGCAGCACAGTTATGTGTTTAACATAATAAATGTTTATTGTCCTCAAGAGCAAAGGAGCAATAGGCTAAATTATAGCCTGGGGAGGGAAAGCTAGAATCATGAGGTACAGGCTGTTAATTATCTTTCTTTAGTTGTCATAATGTTCTGGCGTTCTCTTGCAGCCCACCCCACCTCCCCAGTCCACTGCTTCCACCGTTCCTATTTCTAAAAACCTCCGCTCCCCTTACTATTGGATCTTCCTTCTCTTCTTCCTCCTGCTCTTTTATTTGTAAGGCATCTCAGGCCACCTGAGAGATTTGTGACTTCTCTCCCAGCAGCCGCTTAACGTGATAAAGGCCCTCAGACTGCCTCTCTCTGATTAATCAGCCCTTGTGCAGCCTGGATGGGGTGTTAATTTGTAAACTCGGTGGACAGGCAGCCGTGATAAGCCTCAGCAGCTGCTGTGCGTCTGCCATGGGGGATGGGCAGATGTGGCTGCAGCCCTGGGATACAGCCAAGAAATATTTTGGAGCAGTGAATTAGAAACAACAACAAAAAAGAGACTTCTGCTCAAAAAAAAAAAAAAAAAAAAAAAAAGCTAGTATCTCAGTGGCATGAATAAAAGAGCAGATTTCAACAGTAGTGGACAAGAGCAAACTCCAGAATAAGCCAGGTAGGTATCAGATCTCACAAATGTAAAGACACTGGAGCTTCTCCCAGAAGTATGTGTGCCTTAGGGATGAACATAGAAGAATCATAAAAGATTATGGGTAGGAAGTGACCTCAGGAGGTCGTCGAGTCCAACATGGGCCATACGCTGTGATACTGGCCGATAGAGCTATGCAAACCCTTTTGTGCATCTCACAGATTTCACTATCCAATTTTTATTGCAATTAGTCCAATTCTCTAGATAAGGGTTGGCAGTAATTCAGTACGGGACTTAGCAGGCAGCGTAACTTGCTGAACGTCATCAGTCAATTATTTTGTGTGTTCCTATAACGTACGTGTGAGTGGATGTATCTAAAATGCCATGCTGTATGTGAGCATGTGCCTAGCCTGTACACAAACCAAGCTGAGAGAACTTTTCCATCACACTTCAGCTTAAAAACCAGGAACCGTGAAGTATTGCAATGATCTCTGAAAGGACAAGACATGGTCCTGTTATGTTCTGTGCACCTAGGATAATGAGGGATTTTGGAGTCAAGGACAAAGTGAAAAGTATTTCCTTTGCTTATTTAGCCAGAATGATTAAAATCCAACAATCCCATTGTTTAAACATATATTAATTTAATTATGTAATCAATTATATGTTCCTAAAAATTGAGGGGGGAAATATTTTACTGAATTTGTATCGTATCCTTATTTCAGATGAATCCTAATAACTCTTCCATTATTGACCAAACTGATAATATTCCTGTTATCTGAGGACAGATGACAACATGTGACAGATCACAGAAGCTATTCTTTCATTGCCTGCCAATCCAGATTGTTTCTTGGAGCCTTTTTGAATTGTAGCCGTTCTCAGACAGTAACCTTTACATGAAATCAGATGTCTTGCAAATCCTCTTGGCCTCTGGAATGTGATTTGGAGCAGTCTGTGTTGCTGAAGGTTTCAGGCGGGATTTGGGTGACCCATAATTGGTTAAAAGAGAGGAAAATTAAGGTTGCTCTTACAGTGATGACAGGAGCTACAGAAATGAGTTGCTTGGCAGTGCGGATCTGATCTGGCCTTTCCTCTTTCTCCCCCTCCCATCCTTCTTTTCCTTGGTTGCCAAGTCCTGTCTGGCAGGCCATTACAATGATAAATGCAGGTAGCTGGCAAGGATCACATTTGGGAGTTTATTCTAGTTTGCCAAGCCTTGCTTGGCATTCCCCATTGGTGGCAGCATTTGCATTCTTGCTCAATTTGATGGAAACCAGGACATGAAGTGTGAATTTATGTCTGCATCCTTCCAGGAGAGCTGGGATAATGAAATGCCAGCCCAGCCCTGGGAGCAGCAGAGTAATTTGGTGGGTACCTAACAGCAGTCTGCCACCTGTCATTTGCAAGACATTCCCTGCTCTCCCTCCCTATTGCACCTTTCTGTGATACAGCCTTTGAATTATAAGAAGGTTTAGGATGGGTGGTTTTGTAGAGAGCCCTCTCCATGTCTTTAATTTAACACAAATAAAATCTGTGTCCAAGCTAAACAGATAGTCTGGCTCCACAGTTGCAAGCTGTAGCGATGGTAATGCAAACCAGTGTCTCAGTGTGTTATGCAGTGTTCCCAAACTTTCTAAGTCATAGCAGAGTTTCCTCTTATATTTTGTAATGAAAGCTGAATGCAGTGGTTATGTATCAGTGTGGGGGTGGAGGAATCATCAAATAAAATTTAGGCAGTGCAAATACAAAACATTCCTGATGGTGAGCTCTTGTCAAGACGCAAAGGAGGCTTTAAGGAGGTGTGAAAATTCCATAATTTGAGATGTTTCTAAATAGACTGGTCACAACACTGGAAAATGCATGAGGAGAAGTTCTGCACTGGCTGGGGTACAGGTTTGCTTACCTTAGCATAATGAGTCTTTTCCATCACAAATCTGCAGGGGGAGAATGCAGCCAGGTCAAACAAGACGTCCTGAAGAGTTTCCCTCACTGTAATTCAGACACATATTATCCAGAGACAAATCTGGTGCTCCTTGCCAGCAGGAGAGATCTAAGAAGAGAGCCCAGAAAAAGCCAAAAGGAATCCTGTCATTATCACAATTTAAAATAACTTCCTACCAGAAGGAGTGAGAGGAGAAAAGAAGCAATTTGTGTTTCACCACCTGAATATCTGACTTTTCCACTGACTACTTGCCATGTCTTCATTGTGGAAGATTTTAAACCTTGTGCACATGTGGATGGGCACATGACAAAGAAAATACCAGTGCCACTTAGAAAGAAAAACAGTCTGTAGCATAAAACTGTGATGAGCCCCAGCAGCGCTTGGAGGTCGTCACAGTGAGAAGGGTACTGAGAGGACACAGAATATTACCCCATAGTGTAGTTTTACTGAAAGTAGCTAAGGACACAGGCTAACTGTAAAATGAAACTTCTTGGCAGTGTTTAACAAGGACAGCTGGAAATGCTCATCTGTGCTTGGTGTTTCTAAAAACAGCTGAGTGGGCTTTCCACAGCTGTAGGACCAGTTTTCTCGAGGCCCCATGAACTTTGACTTTTTTTTTTTTTTTTGGCATTTATTTATTTACTTATACTGTCCAGACTGAGACATGGTAAGCACTGTGTGGAGCAAGGCTCAGAGAAGAGGGAGTTCGATCTTTTCCGCCAGAGGAAGCTAAAATGGAAAGCATGGCTAATAAAGGGCACAGAAAGGGGAAATAGCAGGTTCTCAGGCACTTTTTAGGGTGTGCATCAGAAGGGTAGCTAAGAGGTGCAGGGAGGTAGAGGGGCTAACCAGCCTCCACTCTGAGGCTCTGATAAGACAGACTTGTGGGTCAGCAAAAGCAAGGAGTCCTGTGGCATTAAAGGCTAAAAAATTTATTCGTTGCATGAGCCTTCGTGGGACAAAATCACGCTTCGTCAGATGCTTCGAAGCCCTTTGGAGCTTGTAGATCAGGCATCGTGCTGTTCTTCTTCGAGTGCTGCTTCTGGCCATTCCCTCGTAGGTGTCTGCACGCCACGTGCACGGCACGCCGGAACGTTTTTCCCATAGCATTCTTAGGGCTGCCGCTAGCGCCCCCTGGCGTGGCACCATAGCCACTCTCTGTATAATCACCAGCCGGCCCTCGCCCTCCTCAGTTCCTTCTTACCGCCCAGCGGTCGCTGGAACGTCTTGTGGCTGCTCTTGCAGTCCGTTCTCCGTAGCTTCTCAAAATGAGAGGGAACGGCATGGCCACCCTGCATCCACCCCTAAAGCAAAAGAGGCGAAGCGGCTGGACTTGTTTGGCCGTAAGAGCTATTCGACCGGGGGCCTCCAGCTCAGAATAACGAATCAGCAGGTTATTCTAAGTAGATATATGTTTAATGCTTGGACTTCCCTGGAGAGGTTTTCAGACGAGTTAGACCAGGGCTCCAGAGACGCCCTTTCGGCATCTATCAAGGAGGGCAAAGATGTGGCCAAGGCCCTCCTGCAGTCTGCGCTCGATGCGGCTGATACGGCAGCCTGTGCCATGGCCTCAGGGGTGACCATGAGGAGATGCTCCTGGTTACAGGTTTCGGCTCTCCCCCTGGAGGTACAGGCCACAATACAAGACCTCCCCTTTGAGGGCCCTGAGCTGTTCTCACAACCGACTGACTCCCGGTTGCAAACCCTAAAAGACTCCAGGGCTTTGATAAAATCACTGGGCCTTCACACGCCAGCTAGTCAGAGGAAGACATTCAAGCCGCCACCACCCTCACGACCATTCTGGCGGTGCCAAGACGACGACAGACGTCGCAGCAGGGGAGGACGTAGGCCTTCAGGACGCCAGTCTGGTGACCAAGGGGGCTCACGCCAACCGGCATCTCAGAAAAAGAGCTTTTGAAGGTCAGCCCGAGGGCGCCATACCACTCACGCCAGATCCAGAGACTCCGTCCTTCCTCAACAGACTTTCCCACTATTTCCCGGAGTGGCTTAAGATCACTTTGGACCGCTGGGTTCTCAGAAGTATTCGGGAGGGCTATTCCCTCCAATTTGCTTCATTACCCCTGTCGGTGCCTCCATCCCGCCTTTTGGCTACACAAGGGGACCCTACGCTTACAAGCCTGTTAAGGGAGGAGGTCCAGTCCCTACTCCAAAAAGGGGTGGTGGAGGTGGTCCCGCCCAACAGGAGGGGCAAAGGTTTTTACTCCTGTTACTTCCTGATCTCAAAGTCAAAGGGGGGGTTTCGGCCAATCTTAGACTTAAGGCGCCTCATCCGTTTTCTCAGAAAGATTAGTTTCTGGATGGTTTCCCTTTCTTCCATTATTCCCGCTCTGGATCCGGGCGACTGGTACGCCGCCCTCGATTTACAGGACACGTACTTCCACATCGCAATTCATCCACGTCACAGGAAGTACTTGTGCTTTGTGGTAGGACGGGATCACTTACAGTTTATGGTCCTCCTGTTTGGACTCTCGGCAGCGCCGTGAGTTTTTACCAAGTGCCTGGCGGTAGTGGCCGCCTCCCTCAGGAGGAGGGGGATCAATCTATTCCCATATCTGGACGATTGGTTGATAGTGGGCCGATCACCTCAAGAGACACTAGACCACCTAGCGGCAACACAGTCGCTACTGGACAGACTAGGCCTCTTAGTCAACAGACAGAAGTCGGTGCTATCGCCCACACAAAGAATAGAATTTATAGGGGCGGTTCTGGACTCTGCTCTAGCGCGAGCGTCCCTCCCCACATCCCGCTTCCAAGCGATTCGCGAGGCGGTGAACTCACTTATAAGGTTCCCTCTAGTATCGGCACGGGAGTGCCTATGGTTGTTGGGCCTCATGGCAGCCTATACATTTGTAGTTCTACATGCCCGACTCCGCATGCGCCCACTCCAGCTATGGCTGTCGAGCGTGTTTTGCCCTGCAAGGGACAGTATGGACGTGATGGTCACGATACCCGCACCCGTGTTAGAGTCCTTCCGATGGTGGACCCACGAGGAGAACCTCTGTTCAGGGACCCCTTTTAGCGGGCCCAACCGTCGGTGCATCTAATGTCAGATGCCTCGGACAAGGGGTGGGGAGCCCATCTGGGCGGTCTCAAAACCCAAGGCATGTGGAAGGGAGGGGAGGTTGCTCTCCACATCAATGTCAAAGAACTGAGGGCAGTGCGCCTGGCATGCGAGGCATTCCGGGCCCAGCTTCGCGGTCGGACGGTCTTGGTGCAAACGGACAATAGGACGGCGATGTTTTATATCAACAAACAAGGGGGCACCTGCTCCAGACAACTCTGCCAGGAAGCCATAGCCCTGTGGGAGTTCTGTATTTGCTGCAACATTCACCCAGTCGCATCATACGTACCGGGCCTCCAAAATACCATAGCGGATGACCTGAGCAGGAGGTTTCTGACCCACGAGTGGTCTCTCCACCCAGAGGTGGCAGAACATCTTTTCCAGAAGTGGGGTCGTCCCCAGCTGGACCTGTTTGCCTCGCCACAGAATACCAAATGCCTACAGTTTTGCTCATTCCAAGGGCTCGGCCCAGGCTCGAAAGGGGATGCCTTCGAAGTCCCGTGGAGCGTGAAGCTAACGTATGCCTTTCCCCAGACGCCTCTGGTTCCAAGAACACTACAGCGCATAAAAGCACAACGAGCGAAGTTCATCCTGCTGGCCCCGGCCTGGCCAAGACAGTATTGGTACGTGGCCCTCCTGAGTTCTCTCCAGATGCAACCCCATTTGGCTGCCCCTGTGGTCCGACCTCTTGTCCTAGGACGGCGGGTTACTACTCCACCCCAATCTGGGAGCATTGAACCTCCACGCCTGGCTCCTTCATGGTTGACGGCAAGCGAACAACTATGCTCGTCCCCGGTGAGGCAGGTGTTGTGCGGCAGCAGGAAAGCCTCTACAAGGGCTACGTACGCAGCCAAGTGGCACCGTTTCGTGCATTGGGCGGCGGGCGAAGGTAAGGACCCGAATTCACTGCCCATTCATGCCATCCTGGACTATATTTGGCACCTAAAGTCATCTGGGCTGTCTCTGCCATCCCTTAAAGTCCACCTGGCAGCAATTGCAGCCTTTCGCCATGTTGACGAGCACTCCTCGCTCTTTTCGCTGCCTATAGTGAAAAGGTTTCTCAAGGGCCTGTTAAAACTGTACCCGCCATTACACCCCCCGGCAGCCCAATGGGATTTGAACTTGGTCCTTTCCCGTCTCTGTGGACCACCCTTTGAGCCATTAGCGTCGTGTGTGCTGCTCTACCTTTCCTGGAAAGTGGCGTTTTTGGTGGCAATCACCTCGGCAAGGAGGGTGTCAGAACTGTGCGCCCTGTCAGCGGAACCTCCGTACACGACCTTCTTTAAAGATAAAGTGCGGCTGCGCCCTCACCCAGCCTTCAGGCCCAAGGTGGTGTCGCAGTTCCACATCAACCAGGACATATACCTCCCAGTCCTCTGCCCCAAGCCTCACGCGTCCGAGGAGGACAGGCGACTCCACTGGCTGGACGTCCGTAGGGCACTGGCCTTCTATATTGAACGGACGAAACCTTTCCGCAAATCGCCCCAGCTATTTGTGGCAGTTGCAAATAGGATGAGAGGACAACCCATCTCTTCGCAGCGAATTGCTACTTGGATCGTAGCATGTATTAGGGAGTGCTACAAACTCGAAGGGAGACCACTCCTGCATGTCACAGCCCATTCAACGAGGGCCCAGGTGACGTCGACAGCATTCCGGGCAGGGGTCCCGATCTCCGAAATTTGCAGAGCGGCGACCTGGTCATCGCTGCAGACGTTCACACAACACTACGCCGTCACTCAACGGGCCCAACAAGATGCGGCGCTGGGGGTGGCGGTGCTGCGATCGGTATCCCTGTGATGTATCCCACCTCCAAGGTAAGGCTAGTGACTCACCTACGAGGGAATGGCCAGGAGCAGCACTCGAAGAAGAAGAATAGGTTGCTTACCTGTAACTGGTGTTCTTCGAGAGGTGTGCTTCTGGGCATTCCGCTCCCTCCCGCCTTCCCACTTACGGTCAGGGACGAAGGAACTGAGGAGGGTGAGGGGCGGCTGGCGATTATATAGAGAGTGACTATGGCGCCACTCTAGGGGGCGCTAGGGCCGGTCCTAAGAATGCTATGGGAAAAACGTTCTGACGTGCCGTGCACGTGGCGTGCAGACACCTACGAGGAAATGGCCAGGAGCACACCTCTCGAAGAACACCGGTTACAGGTAAGCAACTTATTCTTTCCAGAGCATCATGTCAGCAGTCTCCTTTTAAAATGATTGTAAAGTCCATGTAAAGTGCTCTGGATTCAAAGCTGTTACTTTGTTGTTTTTATGTAAAACCCTCCATTCTGTTGCCAAGAGGATAGGCTGAAATAATAGCCACAAATATAGGATTTATATTAAAAATTATGGGGTTGATTCACCATGGTCCTGAGCCTTATGCGCACGATTGCACATATGTGCAAACTGGATGTAAAATAAATAAACAAGGAGTCCTGTGGCATTTAAAGACTAACAATTTTTTTTTTTTTTGCATGAACTTTTGTGGGAGAAAATCCCACTATGTCAGACACTGCTGACTGCCCCTTTTTATCATGGATGTAAAATGTTACCTTGCTAGTCTGATGAGGTAGTGTTTTATTTCCACTTTATGTTGCTGCAAGGGCCCAGTGTTCAGTCTCCTCACAGCCTAGTGCCAGAGACACTATCCCCAGCACTGTGTCAACATTGAGGATGCTGGGGCACGGACTGAGAGGTTAAGCACAGGAAAAACCATGTTCATTTCAAGTTCTGGGGCTACTGCATCATAAAATTTTCTAGTGGAAAAGGGATAGGGTGATGCCTGATTGAATAGAAAAAAAGGTATGCTTTGAAATCTCTTTTTCTGTGACAGCCATATTACTGTGTGTGCACTACATCCGTCAGTTAACTTGACTTCGAGGCATTGCCTGACATTTGGCAGTAACTGAAGATAGTCCAAGAAGCTTGCTGTTGCTAGTGAAGCCTCTGTTAAGTGAACCTTCACGCCAAGAGCCCAGCACCTCTCAGTGGCGCATAGAAATGGCTGCTTATGAAAGGTCAGAATGGTACTGGAAACCTTTAGGGTATTTTAAGGCGGTCACTTTATCAAGGAGTTGACTGTTGAGAGTAGTTCATAGGGCAGATTTTGCCACAGTATGTTATCAGATGACTGCAGCACAGCAGACATTCTCTATTTTATTTGCTAGATCAGCACAATACGTTCTTTTGTCAGTATTGCCCCAGTTTGTATTTAAATTTCATTTAATTTGAATAGATGCAGCCTTGTCTTGGAGGCGAGTGGCCGGATTTTCAAGAGTTTATGTCCCATTTTGGCACCTACAGATTTTTTTTCACAAGTTGTACCATACACAGTAGCTTCCATTATTTCATGTCCAAGTGGGAGCTGTTGGGTGCTGAGCCTATTTGAAAATTGAGACCATAAATTCTATGCAAAGGTCGCATAGGGACAGTGTCTTCACAGTCCAAAAATGATCAAAAAGCAAAATGTAGCTGGAGGGTGTGTTGTGTAATCTGTTTCTTTTTGTCTGATCCCTTAGCACAGCTGTGTAAGAGTCCCTCTTGGTCAGTTAATTAGCCCTGTTCTCATCAGCCATAACACTTTCTAGGTCAGGGGTCTCAAACACGCTGTCTGTGGGCCGTATGCGGCCCCTGACGCTATTTTTTGCAGCCCACAGTGATGCAACCATTAACGATATTTTCAATATCATTGTATGGAAAGGTTTCAGTGGTGCAGCCCTCAGGCTAAGCCTCATGCGGCCCTCTACTAGTCCTCATGTGGCCCTCGTGGTGATTTGAGTTTGAGACCCCCTGTTCTAGGTGATTTCAAGCAAAAGTAGGTCACAAGCTTTGGACCTCAAATAGATTTCTGTTGTGAGACAAGGCAAAATGACCATCTTGCAGCTCTTTTTCTTCTTCTTACTGATTTTGTTTGTCTTAATCTATTAAAAGTTTCCATCAGCTGCTGTTGCTATTTTTGAAAGATTCCAAATTCTAACAACTTCTTCAGGTGTTACACATCCCTTCAAAATCTATGCAGTTGTCCAGAGATCATTATTGTTTATCTGTGCCCTTTTCTGTGTGGTGCTTCCTTGTTCTTTGAGCAGTTTGGGGGAACTCCAGCCTCCTTTTGCATCTTCCTGTATGTAGCAATTTCCATTTACTCTAGAAAAGCTAATTAATTTGTTCCCACTGAAGGAGAGAATTTGGTATAAAGCAGGAAAAAGGAACTTCCAGAAACAACTTGCATCTAGCAAAAGCATTAGCCACCCACATCTGAGGAAATTCTCTACTTAACAACCCACATAGCAGCTTCAGGGGACAGAGCAAGAAAAGAATGAGACTCAATAAGAGATGTCCTAGTAATTGGTGACCCTCCAAAGGCTTGCGGGTTTGCCTGCTTCTCTGAATACATCCATCCATTTTAGTTTGAAAGCCTCCCAACAAGAGGCTGTTTTGTGAGCTTTCCTGGACTCGTTGCTTTCAGCTTGGTGAACAGTGCAATGAGAATAGCCTTTCTTGAGGTTGGATCCTGGTTGTAACAGAAGGTGTGTGCAACCTTTGCAAATATCAAAATTAAGCTATATTTTGAAGCCTTTTTTTCTCTCTCACTCAAAGAAAAAATGAGTCAGAGTTTAGGACAAAGTTAGTTTTCCTTCAGGTGGTGCTCACGTCAACTCCAATTAGGTGCATGCATACACGTGCATGGCTGCCGGCAGATTTTTCCCCTAGCAACACCCGTGGTCGGACAGAGCTCCCTGGAGTCGCGCGTCTATAGCACTGCATATAGTGGCTCGCCAACCACTACCCCATCAGTTCCTTCTCACCGCTGTGGAAGCTAGTTAGGTCTTAGTCTCTTCTGAGAACTTAGCCATAGCTAGTTCGTTGCGGGCTTTGCCCCATTGTTTCTTTTCGTGTAAATAGTTAGTATCAGTGTTTAGGTAGATTGAGTAGTTTAACTGCGTTACCCCCTAAGGGGGACCCTGTAGTACCCTCTTTACTCCCTGCAGGGGAATACCTGTGTTCCCAGGCTTTAAGGTGTGTGGTAGGTGCAAGAAGACTATGACCAAGAGTGATCCTCACTCCACTTGCTTAAAGTGTCCAGGCGAGGTGCACCTCGAGGTCAAGTGCTGTTTTTGTAAGGGTTTTAAACCCAGAACCAGTCCCAGACACTTAAAATCTTCGTCATGGAAGAGACCCTCAAACCATCCTCATCCACCTCCAACCCATCAACTGCCACGGTATTGGCAAAAAGTGCTCCAGTCATCAGTAAGACATCAGCACCAGTCAACTCACGGCACAGTAAGTCATCTCCCCTCAGACAGCCTCGGAACCAATCGCAATCTCTGTTGCCGAAGAAGAAGCAGAGGACTGATCGGGGCTGGTCTCCGCATAAGCTGAGCAAGAAGGAGTCTGGGGTGGTGAGACCCATGTCGGGCCACCAGTCATCACATCTGGCACTGAAGCAGCCACTCCCTCAGGAGAAACGTGTGCCAAGCCCAGCACCAGTGCCCTCCCCACCAATAGACTTGTGTGATAAGGTGCAGGTAGTTCACTCCCCCTCGACCCTGGAAACGTTTGAGGCTGCGACGGATCTATTAGAAAGCACAGAAAGGCAAAGGGAGACTCTGGCACCAACCCCCTCCCACTCGCAGGGCAAACCCACCCCACTGCCGCGCCTGCCGCACCGCTCACCTCTGGCACTGCAATTGACGGTACCACCATGGTCCCCGAGACCTGTCACCCGCGGAGGCGGAGTTGGAGTCGGAGTCATCAGTTTAGAGCTGATTGAGATCCACCTCTCGGCACGCAGCCCTGCTTGGACCCCCACAGTTCCCTGTGCTGTGAGGCCACAATGGCAGAACCCAGGCACATGGCCCTTTTGGACTCCCTGGGCTTGCCATCAAAGTCAGGGACCTCAGTCAACCAGGTGGTCCTCAGGAAGCAGAAGACCATACTCCCGTTCAGAAATGGTGTTCTGCCTGACTACAGCCACAGAGCCGGCACCCACCCCTTCCTTCAACTCTGGCGCCAGATCAGACTATCGAAGGCACCAGGGCAGGGATGTTGGTGGGAGACGCCTCGGCACCGGGAGGCACTGACAGATAAGGATGATGGGCTAATCGCCAAGGACGACTCATCATCCTCTCCTGGGGAGGATGTGGCAGGCCCTACAACTGGCCTACCATTGGAAGATGGCAGGTTACACCAGGACCTCCCGCACAGGGTAGCGTTGAACGTGGGTGTTCAGACACAGGAGATCACTGATGAATTTGAGGACCCAATGACTGATATGCTATCCCCTTTGGGCCCTTATGGGATGGCTTTGCCCATCATAAAGACCATTGAAAAGTCTATGAAAGAAATATGGCAGACCCCATCTTCTTCCCGCTCCACTGCCAGGAGAGTGGAGAAAATGTATTTTGTGTCATCTGAGGGCTACGAGTTTCTCTGTACACATCCTGCTTCAAGCTCGTTGGTAGTGACGGCAGCCTTTGAGAAAGAAAGCCAACGGACCCTAGGCTCCACTCCCAAGTCAAGGGAGGCTAAGAAATTGGACCTGTTTGGGCACAAGGTCTATTCCACGGGTGGCTTACAGCTCAGGGTGGCTAATCAACAAGCCATCTTGAGCTGTAATACCCACAAGATGTGGAGCTCGATGGAATGCTTCGCTGACTCCCTTGCTCTGGACTCAAAAAAGGAGTTTAATGCCCTCATTTGAGGAGGGGAAGTCAATGGCCAAAGCCTCCCTTCAGGGAGCACTAAACACAGTGGATCCTGCTGCACACGTCATGGCCTCAGGGGTCTTTATGCGCCGCAGCTCCTGGCTGCAGGTGTCCGGGTTGCCCAGTAAAGTTCAAAATACGGTCCAAGATTTACCATTCGAAGAACAGACTTTATTCTCATCGCAAACAGATTCCAAACTTCACAGTTTAAAAGATTACAGAGCCACCCTAAAATCCTTAGGAATGCATACCCCAGCCACTCAGCATTGGCACTTCAGACCCTAGTCATCCTCCCACCCCTCCAACCGATATCAGAGGCAGGACTCCGCTTGGAGGCAGGGCAGGTTGGGTAGCGCCCATGGCAACGGCAGACACAGACAATTCCCTCCTGGTCCAAGATGGAGCACCACAACGCAGGCGCAGGGCCCCAGGCAGAGTATTTGACTCTTTCATCGAGGACAGTGTACAAGCCCCACACTTCTTTGGCAGCCGCTTAGCCAACTTCCTCCAGGCATGGTGCCAGATTATATCAGACACATGGGGGCTACGCATGGTGGAATCGGGCTATTCTATCCAATTCCATACTATTCATCACTCAGTCCCCTCCCCCAGTCCCTCTTCAGGGACCCGTCTCATGACCAAATCCTCCTGGAGGAGGTGGTCCAGCTCCTAATGTTGGGGGCTGTGGAAGAGGTCCCTATACATCAAAGGGGGATGGGGTTTTACTCCAGCTATTTCCTGATTCCAAAGTCCAAGGAAGGCCTCAGGCCTATTTTGGACCTCAGGGCACTGAACAGGTTCATAAGGAAATCAAAATTCCGTGTAATCTCTTTGGAGTCAGTAATGTCTTCCCTGGAGGCTGGGGACTGGTACACTGCCCTTGATCTCCAGGATGCATATTTCCATATCTCTATCATCCCGAGATACAGGCGTTTTCTCCATTTCATAGTGGGGAACGATCACTTCCAATTTGCAGTTCTTCGGTTTAGGCTTTCCACGGCACCCAGGGTTTTTACCAAATGCACGGCAGTCATTGCAGCCTTCCTCCAAAAGAACCATATCCATGTATTTCTGTATCTGGACGACTGGCTCATCGGGGCACGTCAGAGAATAGGTCTTAGCCTTTTGTCCAGCTTACATTTGACGAACTGGGCTTGTTGATGAACATAAAGAAATCAGTCCTTACCCCGCCTCAAAGAACAGACTTTATAGGAGCTACACTGGACTCTATTACAGCCAGAGCATCCCTCCTGCGCGACAGGTTTTAAGCCATTTCAACTACCATCCAGGAGTGGACCCGCAGACCCCTGATAACTGCCCGCACATGCATGAGGCTGCTGGGGCATTTAGCGGCATGCACCCATGTGGTGCCACTAGCCAGACTCCACCTGAGACTGCATTGGTTATGGCTTTCCTCGGTTTTACACCCATCCAGAGAGAGCCTGGATCTGGTGATATCAGTGCCCAAACATATATTGACCTCCCTGCTTTGGTGGACAAACGAGCCAGTAGTCTGTGCCAGAGTCCCATTCGCAAAGCCCCTTCCAGAGCTGACCCTAGTAACAGACACCTCGGACACCAGCTGGGGGCTCATGTCAGCCTCCTATCAACGTAGGGCTGTTGATCGAGTCAGGACAAGTTGGCCCACATCAATGTCAGAGAGCTTCGAGCAGTCCGCCTTGCCTGCCAGGCCTTCAAAGACCAGTTAATGGGCTGCCACATTGGCATAAAGACGGACATTGTGACAGTGTTCTACATAAACAGGCAGGGCAAAGCCCGCTCCCGCCCTCTCTGCAAGGAGGCGATGGGACTTTTGTATCCCCCTGGGCATAAGTCTGGAGGCCTCTTACCTCCCGGGGGTGCAGAACTGCCTGACAGACTCGCTCCACCGCTCAATTTGCCTGCCCGAGTGGTCCCTAAAGGATGACATTGCATGTTCCATCTTCCAACAGTGGGGCACTCCCTGGGTTGACCTCTTCGTGACCGGCGTCAACACCAAATGCAAATGCTTCTGCTCCTTCCAAGGTCTGGACCCTCAGTCAGTGGGTAATGCCTTCTACCTACCCTGGAAGGACCACCTACCGTACGCCTTCCCACCCTTTCCCCTGGTAGGCAAGATCTTAGTGAAGATAAAGAGAAGCAAGGTGTCCGTCATCTTCATATCTTTTGCGTGGCCTCGCCAGCACTGCTTCTTCACATTATTAGACCTCCTTGTGACAACTCCCATAGCGCTACCAACACTTCCAGATCTACTGTCCCAGAGTCAGGGATTCCTGAGGTACCCGGGCCTCAAGACGCTCTATCTAACAGCATGACTGCTCCATGGTTGAGCAGTAATGAACTGCAATGCTCTAGTCAGGTGAGGGAGATACTGCTGAAAAGCAGGAAACCATCAACTAGATCAACTTACCTGGCGAAATGGAAACGCTTCTCCCTGTGGCATGCCCAGAACTTGTGTGTGCTGATGTTCTGCGCCATCCCTACAATCTTGGACTACTTGCTGCAGCTGAAACATCAGGGGCTATCAGTCTGCTTGTTGAAAGTCCACTTTGCGGCGATCTCGGCCTTTCACAACCAGTTTGAGGGCCGGTCACTGTTCTTCATTCCCATTGTGGTCAGGTTCATGAGGGACCTAGTGAGGAAATTCCCTAAAGCCAGGGCCCTGGTTTTGCAGTGGGATCTAAACCTGGTCCTTAATGTTCTAACTGCTCATCCATTTGAGCCCCTGGCAACCTGTTTAGATCTATATTTGTCATGGAAGGTAGCCTTCCTTGTCGCAATTACATCAGCAAGGAGGGTATCTGAACTCTGGGCCCTCACTATTCGATCCCCTGTATCTGATGTTTTTCAAGGACAAAGTCCGTCTCTGACCCCACCCAGATTTCCTGCCAAAGGTGGTCTCACAGTTTCACACTAACCAGGATATCTTCCTCCTGGTCTTTTACCCAAAGCCACACACATCAAGGGAACATAATGTCACCTGGTGCCTCAATGTCTGCTGCACTTTAGCCTTCTATTTAGAAAGGACTAAGCTGTTTAGGAAGTCCCGGCAGCTCTTTGTGGCAGTTGCTAACAGAATTAAGGGTCTGCCTGTGTCCTCCCAAACCATTTCTAATTGGATCACGTCACGCATTAGAGTGTGCTACCTGCTCGCACATAGATCCTCTCCAAAGGTCACAGTGCACTCTACGAGGGCCCAAGCTGCCTCTGCTGCTTTCGGCGGTATGGTCCCCATAGAGGACAGCTGTAGGGTGGTGACATGGGCATCCATCCACACTTTTAGAGTACACTACGCAATCTCCCATCAGGCAGCACACGATGCCTCAGTGGGCAGAGCAGTGCTTAATTTGGCCTCGTAGCTACCACTGACCCCACCTCCATCAGAAGCTTGGGAATCACCTAATTGGAGTTGACGTGAGCACCACTCGAAGGAGAAGGACGGTTACCTACCTTTTCTGTAACTGTCGTTCTTTGAGATGTGTACTCACGTCTATTCCAAACCTGCCCAACCACCTCCCTGTTGTCAGTTTGATGAGAAGGAGAAGACGGGGGAGTGGTCGGCGAGCCACTATAAGCGGCGCTATAAATGCGTGACTCCAGGGGGCTCTGTCGAACCATGAGTGTTGCTAGGGGAAAAATCTGCTGGCAGCTGTGCACGCGTGCACGTGCACACCTAATTGGAGTAGATGTGAGCACATATCTCGAAGAACGACAGTTACAGAAAAGGTGGTAACCGTCTTTCTCCCCTGTACAAAACCAGTCCACCTGGCTCTTGTCACCATGCAATTTTGCCAGAAGGGGGGGGGGGGGGAGTAAAGTGGTGGGGAGGCCTGACATAGTTTTGTTGTGCTATATTTTGTATGAGCCAGCCTATTGTTCTTAGTTATATATAATCCTTAAATTATTAATCTGAATAAGGGATACACCTTTCAGCTGTCCTGTGTTGGCAGGAATCAGGATGAATGCAACATGGGTTTTATTATACCCCAGTATTTGTCTTTAGGGAGAAAAGGAGGGCTGCATCATTTGTGGTTTTCTCCTACCATTATTAAAGGAAAAACTGCCTTTGCTGAGGCTTTTGTTAGCAGGAGCTGCAAATCTGAGCTATAGTATGTTCTGTTTGCTACACGTTTGTGTGCACAGGGAACAAGACAATGGGTAAATAGAACATGGGTTGTATTTTTTTATTTCAAAGGGAGCAAAAGAGTAGATTTGTGTGTATTATGTCTAGTATTTTCAAACAGTTTGAAGTTAAGCCACAGATCTGGGTGGATGCATTTTCTGTTTAGGATGGGGGAAAGTGGAGAGGGGAGGAAATAAGATTAAAAATAGAAACAGTGAATTGGCAGTTGTCAGCAACTTTGGGGGGGGGGGGGGGGCTTAAATGGAGACTGGAAGGGTCTTAAGAAGTTTTGTGATTCAGCTGACTGAGACCACCTTGAAGACTCTTTACTATTTGGGAAATTGTGGTGTGTGTGCGCGTGTGTGCACGCGCATGCAATCACTCTGTCTTATAAAGAGGTATTATCAAAGTGACATTTTTAATAAAACATATCTTCCCCTGGCTGTGCTTCATCCAGTGCAAATGAAAGAGAGGAGCAGTTAAGAGAAGGAGACAGGCACCAAATGCACAAGCAAGACTAGAAGTGTTTTCTGTTTGTAGGCTTCAGGCTGTGTGTGTCTCTCTGCATTATCCATGATGGGGGTGGGGAGAATCTGGTAAGCAGCAAAATACTCCAGGGGTACACAAATCATTCTGCTCTGTAACCCTGAGACTGTTTCCCCTATTCCTGAGACTCTGCTTCAAGAGCGGGGGGGGGATCCCTTACCTTCATGCTCCCAAACCAGAGACAGACACACATGAATTCCTTGATGGTCTGAGCTTCTATATAAAGAACTCTAACTGGCTGAATTGCTCTTGGGAGGAATTCCAGGGCTCTTTTTTTTTTTTTTCTTCTTAAATCCCTTCTGAAATGTATGCAAATGAATTGCTTGAAACAGCAGAAAATGTGGGAGGGCAATTGCTTTAGCATATGCTTTGGTTTACTAGATTTTTGCACTCATTAGTTGCCTTGCTCAGATCCATAGATTTTTGTGTGTCTTTTCTTTAAAAGGGTGAGTGACGGAATTGAATGCTGTATTAAGGTTTTGCCTCATTTCTCCCTTTCCCAATTTCCTCATTGAATTTAGAGTAATAAGGAATAATAATAATCCTGGAATGAGATGTAGTGAAGGGAATGACCAAGAAATGACCCTTAAGCCAAAAAGACTACTCATTGGAGGTAAAGTTCTCTGTAAACATATGCAAAATAAATATAAAACTAGGTATGAAATTTTGTCTAATAGCTATGCTGCTGAAAACTCCTTCTGTAAATTCTGACTCTGACTCTTAAAACTTGTTGCAAACTTGGGGTTTTCTCTATTGTTCTCCATGTCTTAATCCACAGATCTTTCCTTTCATTTCTTGCTTGTTTCTCTTAAACTCTGACATAACTTTAACCTGTATTGATGAGAGCTTTAGCTGATAATCTGGATTTCTCTGGTGACCGTGTGAGACCATATTATACCTTTTTGCTGAATTATACGGAAAGAAGCCATGCTTATGGTGGAACAGGGAATTACGTTTCAAGATTCCCATCTCTGGCACCAACTGTCTGGGACTTTGTGCAAGTCAGTGTCTCCTCTTTGCTAATTCCCCTCTCTGTAAAATGGGATAATTTTATTTACATACATCCAGTGAGTGTTATGAGGCCTAAAGCTTATGAAGGGCTTTGAGGCCAATCTTACATTTATATAAGTTATTTTTGTAGATGTCAGCCCAAATTTCATACCTCCTGGAATGTTTATACCCAGGGTTTTTGTTTTGATTCATTCCTATTCTTTCTATGGAGGTGGATGTTGTTTGACAATACATGACAGATTGTCTTACTAATGGATAATAAATTCAGAGTTGCCTCTAAGCTATCTATACACTGCTGTCATTTAAATAACTAGTCAACATATAAATTCCACTCTCCTCTTCAACCTTGCAGTGAAGGTGATATAATGTAATTCAAAGCAGAATTTGGTCCATTATCTCCTAGAGATTTTAGGATCACTTTGAGAAGGTGTGCAATGATCAGACTGATCTGAGGCAGACTCAACTGAGAACTTCCTTACTGGGTTTTTGTCTCAACTCATTATTATATTATGTTGTCTTCCATTTCTGTTTTTTAATATGTATTCATTCAACATGATTTCTGCAGATTGTAATTTTGGATTCCTTAGAAATAATACTGGGAGAGATGACTTTCTTCTCTCATATCTGCAGCAGATCTTGTTTCATTTTTACTATCGCTTTCAGAATTCCTGACTAAAATAAGTACCAATGCTATGCAATTCACAGCGTACTTACAGTGCAAACCTCCTTGGGCACTGTAGAATAAAATCAGTAGAATCAAGAGGAAAATCAACTGAGTTTAGCTGTGAGTTGAATTAATGATTTTTAAAGCTGTGTTGGAGATGTGATTTTTAAGTATATGTTTCTTCTTCAGCTATCAATTTTTTAATTTAGTTTGATGCAGACTTGGAGAAAATGTCCTCAATTATTGAACTGAGATTTAGTAGCATGTTGATAGAGTCCATTTACCCCAAAATTAGCTTATCATTCTCTATGGACCCTTTATTGACTAGATAATGATCAGATAGTGATAAATGATAAATTTGTTTATGCTGAAGTAGATAGGTGCTTTGATAGCTGGGAAAAAGTCATCAAATTAACTAATAAAAGCTTTATTTACCATGAAGGGTTTCTTAAATGTCTGTCATTATCATCATGGCTGCAACACAGTGACCTCGATTATCATGAAGCTGTTTACAAGGTTTAGGTTAATTGGATTTCTTAACTACGTCCCAAAGCTTTGAGGAGCACAAGTACAGGGTGAAGTTCAAACAGCATAATGCATCCACTTTACAAAGAGGCAGGATTCCTGTAGAAGGAAGAACTTTACTTTAAAACTGGAGCATGCGTCTGTGATTTGGTACAACACATGTGGCCTCTCTGTTTGCAGCTGTAACTTGTATTGCCAGGACCATGACTTCGATTTGTGTATTCAGAGAGACAGTCAACTTATTTTCAACACAAGAGACTTTGAAATGTTGTAACTTCAGCTTGATAGCCCTTTCATATGAAGAATCATGAATAAAATAGCTTGTGTATTACATGGTTGCCTGAATAAAAAAGACAGGAGGGTGTATTTCAGAGAGAACAGGGCAGTGCTTTTATGTGTTCTTTCCTCTGCTTGTGTCTTGCTTATCCTTGAATAGCACAACATTGCACCCTCCAGGTGCAGTGTGTAATTGCAGTTACATTTTATGTTCGCCTTGTATGATCTCTCTTAGCATAAATAACCCTCTTTCTGTTTTATTTTCAGGCTTCTTTAGGCTCTGAGAAGCTGTTTTCCCCTGCAGCCAATAAAGGTAGGTGCTTTGGAGAGAAACTTTCCTTTTCTTGCCTTAACATGAGAACAAGAAACTACTTCAGTTTATGAAACCACCAAAAGCCTTGAGTGTGTAATAGGACTTGAATTTAACGGAAAGCCAGTGACTTAATCTGACCAGGTAGGGTTGTACAAGACCAACCTCCCATTGTCGCAAGCTTGCAATGATGATGTTAATTTTCACAGCCTTCTTGTGTTAGTATGAGGCTGGGTTTTTTCCTTTCCAGGTGGTGGTAGATTTGTAACAAATGTCTTAATGAGACAGCTTATTGATGAAGCACAAATCGGCTTAAATAGCTGCCACTCTGCTAGAAAAGGCAAATCCTAATTTCTTTAAAAACCAGGTAATATTTGTGTAGGTTATTCTCTCAAGGATTCAAATGTCTTTCCACCCACTAACATGCAGAACATTTATATTTGTAGTGCTCAGTCCACCAAAGTGAATTTTGAGATGCACAGGATATTGCAGGATTCTAGTCCATAGAATCCATTAGTATTAATGAGAGTTACCTGTGATGTACACTGGGTGTTGCTAAGAGACGAGGTCTGTTCGGATTTCCTTTGGGAATTGTAGTAATGCATTTTAAATATACCAAACCCTCCCTTTAGAACTCGGTCTGTTGGTGATCCACAACTACTCTGGCTTGTTTTTCAGCTTCCTGTGGGATAATTTCTCTCTCGGTCGAATACTGCAGACAAAAAATATATAAGGGACAGCCTTGTAGAAAAGAGTGTTATGTACAATTGAAAGCATTATTCTATGAATGGTTCTCTGTTGTGCAAGAAGGCTGACATTATGGCTTTTTGTGCACCACCAGTAAGTAACGCTGTTCTGCACAGTTCTCTGTGTTGAATTACAGAATAAAAACATTTCAGAGCAATAATGACTACTAGGGAGACACAAGTGCCTTGGGGGAGGAAAATGACTCTCATTAATAAGAAATTATAGCATGAAAAGGTTATTTCAAGAGGACCAAGAGGGGACTAATTTACCTCACTTCTGTGGAGGAATAGGAACTAACCAAGGAAAGGCTTTTTGGTTATTACTTCTTGTGTGCATCTCAGGCTGGTTCCAGGCAGCATTGAGAACCAGCCTCCTTAGAGGCTGTAAGTGCTAGAAATTCTCTTTCCAGGTTCTGCAAACTTCAGGTAGTGAATGTGAAATGTGAAAACTGATAGTGGGTGTTAGTACATTTGCAGATGTAGTCACAAAATTATGCAGTTTTGTCAGAAAAAAAGTTAGCAAAGTGTTGGGGATAGACCATTTGTCATTTCTCTAGTCCTTAGGTGCCAAACCTTGGTGAACTCCTATCCTATATAGTTGTGTCTCAACAAAACAAAACCTTTGTGGTCATGCATGGAATTACCACCTGATGATCCAGTTTAGAGGGTTATAATTAAAGTTCCAGCATTGTTAGCTCCTGCAGTTATTGAAGTTTGAGGGATTTAGTTTCCCCACTCCCCCTTGACATCTCAAAGCCACTCAGCAACAGGAGTCTTTGAGTTGCTCTCCGTCATGGGGAGAAGCTCTCTAGGTGGAGAAGCTTGAATGGCACTAAATTCTGACACAGGTGAATGTTACAAGTCCTGCTATGTGATCACACCAGAGTTTTCTCTCCCACAGGCAAAGTAAAGTCCCTGTTAAATGATGAAGCCTTAGCAGTGCCATATGGGCAGAAAGAGGGTGAGTTTCAGGGATTTACATTTCAGGCTCCATTCATAAAATGCCAAAATAGAACAAAGAATATACCCAACCCAGTGGTCATTGTGCAAGCAAAAGGCTTAGTTAAACATACAGTTTTCTCATTTGCGTGGAAAAAAAAACAGTGCAATGGGCGTACTTCTCTGGGAGGCTTTCGCATTGTACCCATCTTAACAAACCTGATGTGTTACCAGTGCTGTGGGGGGAGGGGAGCAAGGATGGAAGGATTGCCAGGGGTTACAGGGCCAGCAAAAAATCATACTTGCACATTAAGCTGAGTCACTGACAAGTACACTTCAAGCATTGTTTTGCCAAAACTTGTGGTGCTCAGATTGATACCATTTTACGTTGTCACTGCATATAAACTAAACAGTTGGTAGTGTATTTCTTGTAATGTATTATAAATCCATTTTTTCTTGTTGGAGACCAGTCAGAATTCTGTAGAGGTTAATCTCTTACTCTGCATTGTTGGCTTTTTTTACTGACTTTTTTCCCCCTATTTTTAGCACATTAGGGCCGATCCATTCTTGATGCAACACCATTGACTTCCCTAGAATTTCATCAAGGATATATTTGGTGCAGTAAATGTTTTAGTATCATTCTAGTTTACCAACAGATCAACAATGTGAGCAAATATTACAAAAGGCAATTTTAATTTTTCCATGTCTGAAGAAGTTATAAAATGTAACTTTTTACCATGCTGCTCAGCTTCGCAAAAAGTCTTAGGTACTGAATCTTCTGTTTAATGGTCCCTGTGTTATGTTTGTCCTCGGCTCATTACAACAGAAGGCTGCTGCAGTTGTGCACCTCCTTTGACACCAGTTAATGTGTGATAACAGATGTACTATGTAGCAGTTGGCTTCCCTGAAACATTTACCATTATGTGGGCGAGAGGAGGTGTCGTGACCCAAAGTGACCTCAGTGGTCACAGCTGTGAAATAGACTGAATAGAGAGCGTTGAGCTGCTTAGAGAGAGTAATCACCCCCCATGAGAAAATAGTAATTAAAAATAAAAAGCATAGAAACCTTAATCAGCTGTGATGATAAATCCCTGTTTCCTGGTATAAGAAACCATTTGTTTAGCTGACTTGTGACTGTGATGGAGAGAGATTAGGATATTCACTATCTAGGGCCATGTTGTGCTTCCTTCCTACAAATAAATTAATAATCAAGTATTGAGGGCCTGTTTCTTCTGGCATCCTGTTCTTTTCATGTAGGATTCTTCCAGCCAGTCACTTGGTTTGGGGGTGGGAGAGAGGAGCTAGAGTGATCTGAGAAAATGAAAGGGCATCAGCAAACTAGATTAAAGTTCCATGCTGAGACTGATCAGAAAAAAAGAGCAAAAGTTCATTATACAAGTTCAGCTTTTGTCACTCTGCAGCAGGCCGAAGCAACTTTCACACATTAATCACCCAGCGGGGGGGCTCCATCTAGCTGGTGTATTGACATTTGGGTGCTGTGTTTTTTAATACTGTTACTGGTGTACTACAGCTTCTGATTCGCTGTTAGATAAATCCCTTTTTCCTGCCATTTAATTGGAGGGAAATAATTACGTTCTGTGGTACATGCAGATATCCTAAAGGTGTTGTTTCTTCTTGGTGATCCCCAATGGTGCCAGTCTACAGTGCCAGGTTTGCACCATTTGTTTCAGTGAAATAACCAGGAAGGCGCCAGAGCAACAAAGAGAGGTTTTATTACCAATAAGCCTTGAAACTGAGATCCTAACTTGGGGAGATCCGACTTCTCCCTTGAACCTCAGTCATGTGGGAGTACTGCAGTATGTAATGGGCTTCTTAAAATAGAGGTTTCTTTGGTGGATTTCATGCTGATGAAAGGTTCCAGGTTAATCGTCCTGTAGAGTGAAATCCTCTTGCCAGAGCAAGTGGAACCATGGGCAAGCTTCCCCATATTTACCCCTTGCTTCAGGGTAAATATGTGTGCTTCAGACCTGACCTGGAGCAGTAACGTGTAGACATGAAACAAGAATTCAGTGTTATTGTCCATTGAGTCCTTGGCACCTCTGGCAGATGTGATTTTGTAAGATGATCACCTGTCTGTCCACGAGGAACCAGACTGAGCACAGCACCACAAGTTTGGACAGGACACGGAACAGCTGTCCAGGATGATTGGGAAGTCAGTCTGGGCTGAGAGTACTCAGCACCTCTTAGGATCAGGCTCAAACTTTGAATTAGGCAGGCAGCGTTGCCTGAAGCATAGAGTGCTAGACTGGAAATCCACATTCCTAAGACGCTTGTCCAGCTGTGCCATGTACAGTACTTGTTGGATGATAGTTCGCTCTAGATGCCTCAGATTTTTTTTGCCTACAAAATGAGGGCTGATACTTGCTGCTCCAGCAAAGGGGTGGGTTTGTTGGGAGGCTCTGTGGACAGTAGAGCATACAAAGCCCTATTGTCACGGTAATAATAAATGACAGTGAAAATAAGTTTGGGGGTTTTTGCTTTTATCCATTTTTTTTTCTTCAGGACAAAAATGCTTGCCATACATTCTCACTTTTCACTGAGCATAGATGCATAGAGCTCTGAAGCATTAGCTTTTATCATGAACTGTACACGTCCCAAAGCTCTAAAGCTTACGGTCTGTGTCTTAACCCCGTGACAAGAGGCATACAGGCTATAATTGTCAGCCATGGGATGCACCACGACCCCCTGCCCCAGCGGGTTAATGCAACTTATAATTCTTTGAAGTTTTCTTCCTTTATTTTTTGTCATCTTGACCACAGAACTGTGCTGTGAGCCAGCAAGAGAGATTTCTTGTTAAAAGACAACCCAGAGTCCTGATGAGTGCATCTGAACCAGAAAAAGAACCCCTGTTCCTCAGAGATCAGTGCTGCATAATTTTGCTGCCTTAAGGGGTCTGTCTCTCCTTTTACTCTTCTCTTTTCTTTTTTTCTTTTTCCCTTCTGCACTAAACTGTCACACTAAATCATGTTAAAAGCTGGAAATGCTACTTCTCCAGAGTAAGACGTGCTGTCAAAAACTGGTGCTTATTTTATTGCAAGAGGGATGGAAGCTGGTTGGGGTGGGGGACTGAGGGTTGGAAATAGATGGTTTCTTCACTGAGTGTTCTGCGTGAGCCAGGTGAAGTGAAAACCAGCCTTAGTAGGGCTACCCTTCAAATGAGATAGTCCTGAGCTGTGAGGCATTATTATCTAATGGAAAAGGCAGTGAACTGGGACTTGAGACCTGGGTTCTATCCCAGTTTTGCCACTTACCTGCTGTGTGACCTTGGGCAAGTCACTTCACCTCTCTGTGTGTGTCTGCTCCCACCTTTCATCTTCTTTGTGTTTAAGATTGTTAGAACAGAGACCGTCTCATTATGCGATAACATAAAGCCAACTCCACTGGGGTCCCAGTCTCGCTTGGCATTTCTAAGTGCTAGTAGAGAATACAAATAGTAGTAATATACTATAGAGATTTTCATCAGAGGACCTCAATGTGATTTGCAGCATTTAGTGAGTATTTCAGTGCCTTTCCAGAGGGGTAAGTGGCAGAATCCTATCTCCAGAGAGCTGCCATCAACTTGTCTGTGGTCGTACGCCAACTCAGTGGAAGAGGCACTAATGCAGGGAGTGAAGGATCTGCCACTTCTGTAAAGTACCCAGGCTTTGATGAAGTTCCAGAGTCAGCATTGTTTCCTTTGATGCCTGGTAAACCTAGTCCAATGATGTTTGCAGCCTGAATTTGAAGGTGATGTTTTAAAGCCACATCTGTGAACAAAAGGTCACATTAGTCACAGGCAAGGAGGGGAAACTTTAACCAAAGCTTTGGTGATAGTAGTAGCATAGCACCTGACTTGTGGTAGATGCCGAGATTGCTCCTTCCCAACGTTTTTTTATCACAAATCTCACCTTCTTTGGTGTTTCTTCTTAAAGCTCCAGCTCCTGGAGGCTTGTGATTACATGAGGCTCTGATTTCATTTTTAAAAATAGAAGGTTTGCAGCCTTCATGGTTAGAAAGAAAAGTGTGGAAATCTAAGAGTCCACCACCACTCAAAAGCCAGATGGCAGTTCAAAAAACAAACTAACAAAAAAACAAACAAACAAAAAAACACCACCAACCAAATTTATTATGTTTGAAAACCTCATTTTCAAGCCGAACTCACAATTTTGGAATGACTGGGTGTGGCAACATTGGGCCCACACCAGGATCTGGGATATAATGGGTTCCAGGATTGGAACAATCCTTGGCTTTCTGCCTCGCTCCCCCTCTAAAAAGTCTAATTGAATCAAATCGAATCACTCCTCTGATTAATACTTTTGGCTGCCTGTGTTCCTTCAGTATGTATGCGCACACACATATATAAGAGAGTGGTCTGGAAAGGAAGAGTCTTAGTTTTCCTAAACAATCTAGATAGTCATGATGATCACTCAGTTCAGAACAGCTTATGCACATTTTTGAAAACGGTGTAAGAAGACCAGCCTTTGAGTGGTTCTTTAAAGATCCTTGCTTTGCTCTGGAGCTGGAAAGCACTCTGGTCTCCTTGTAACTGATAACAGTCCATCTGCGTGTTGGGCACGGGTTGTTATCCATGTTTGTTTAATAGCTGTCTACACTGTGATCTCTGTCTACAGAGGGTCCAATGAAAATGTCACAATAACGTGGAAGAGACCATTTTCCATCTGCCACTGTTCAGGTCTCTACAGCTCAACTTGTAGCAGCCAGAAATGTCATCAGGCAAGCAGGCTACAGAGAAAAGCAATTTACGATTTTAATATTGACACAAATTTAGTGTTGTCTAACACAAGTAGACAGATTCTATGAGTACCATCCCCCCTGCAGTTAACACAGCCACCTCCACTGTAGTCTCCCAGTAGTGAGCCAGCATAAAGCTTCCTTTGTAGTATCGGGCTGTAGCCGAGAGGTGAAAAGTTGAATTATAAACATTTCTAGGCCCTCTGGTTGGTGTCATGTGTGGTGTTTTGTTGTTTTAAGGATATGGGGTCTATAGCCATGCTCCTGTCAGTGGGACTGGAATGAATAGAAGCAATATTGTAAGAGATAAACCATGTTTAATTATTTATTTGAGTATTACAGACTGAAATTGCTTTTTGATTTAAAGCATCCAAGCCCTGGATATACTTTTGGAGTAAAGAGAGAGAGAGGCACACACATCCATGCACGTGCACACGCACACAATTACCTAGGGTAATGTAAAAGACTCTTTGCTTAACTGCCCTTCCTCTACAGGATTTGCTCATTTCCTTAAATATTTCAGTTTTTAAATGCAGCTTTGTTAAACATTATGGAGCGCTAAGGGGATGCAGTGCCTTACCAAGAAAAAATAAAACAGACAAAGTCTTGGTTGTATAAATGTTATGAAAAGGATGGTTTGTTTTCTTTAATTATAGTTTTTTACTTAAAATGTAAAAACTTCAATAGCAAAGAAAGTATGACTGGCATGCTCGTGTGTAGACTGTACTGATTCACTAGGCAAATTTTCACTTTCTGAGTTGCAGTAAAACTAACTAAGGAGACGATCATATTATAAATCATGCATTTTAAAAAATAATTGATACTGATTACTCAGCAATTTGCATGACTTGAGCGAAAAGATTTTTAGAGGTCAAGCATACCTGGCATCATTTTTGCTACTTGTTTGCACTTTGCATTTCTCTCTGGCTGGGCAATGAAAAGAGGAAGACATTAGTTTCCAGCTGATATCCCATTCTAGGGAATCTGAAATACTATTAGGGTGCTAATATTTAAATCCAAGCACAGGCACCTGTAGTGGTTACAGCCCAAACAAAATATTTAACTGTTTTCGCCTCCAGTATTTTTTGCATTGAAAATACTGTCTATTTGTATTAAATTTTATAAAGCTTTTGTTAACCAAAAAATAAGCATTGGGTCTAAAACTGTTGTGCCTCTTGAAATCAAGCAGCGCATCGTCAGTGTGAGGATGTCTGATATGAATGCCCCTCACATTTTGAGGAAAGGGCCAGTCCAATCCAGGCCTGTTCCTAGTGGGAAAAAAGCATAATCCTTCTCTACAGTCTCGTAGGTTTCATACAATGTGTGTGCGTTCTTTGTGCATGCAGTATCACGTGTTTGTGGTTTTTTTCTAGCTCTGCTGTTCCCCTCGTTTCTTTGTTCCCCTCCATCCCCATGCTCACATTTCTATTTGGGAGAAGCAATTAGACAGGTGACCAATATTAAGCTGTCCTGGGTTGTATAATAGCTCATTAGGGACTCCTGCAGACACAGTAACCCTGTGCTTCAGTCAGGTCACTAGCATAGCAGAGGCCAGACCGACAATCGACCAGTAATTTGACAAGTCAGCAGGAGGGTAAGGAGTTGGGTGCCCAGGGAAGCTGGAGCTGACCCTCAGGTCATCCTGTGTTTCCCTTTGAGCAATCAGTGAAAGTGATCAATGAGACCACCGTGTGTTCCTTAATTGTAAATGGATCTGGTTGCTCTTTTGTGCACAAAGCTGGTGTGGTCTGTAATTCCTGGTGAATGGGTGACCTCCAGCAACAGGGTCTTCATGAGAAGAGAATACCATTAGCAAGCTGCTGCTTTGCCTCTTCCCTCTGGAGACCTGAGCCGCCCCCCCCCACCCCCCACCCCAAACTGGGGAGCACAAGGCACGAGGTTGGTGAACAGGATGCTTACTATCATGATCAATCTGTGTGACAAGTGGTAATAGTTCGTTCTCTGCAGTTTGGGAGTTGACATGCTGTATGTTTTGGTAATTGATTTTTATATTAGCTTAATATGAAATGTGTAAATCTCTGTATCACTAACCACAGCCTGCCCTGGCCTATCTCGAGGGAGTGAGGCAATTTTGAGGGGCATCCTTCAAGCCCTGAAGATTCCTGCCACTTTTTCTTCTTTAAGTCACACACACACACAAACACACCTACCCCCCTGCGGCGCTCCCCCGCATCCTTTTGGCTAACAAGGGCTGGTGGACACGGTTCCCTGCAGAACCTTTTACTGCTGTTCATGAGCTGGCCAAATGAATTGTAGCCAAGATTGGTCTTCTCTTTCCTCCCCAGACCCCACCAGTCAGAACTCAGGCTTTTTCTGTGCACTGTGGGCTAGAATCTGTTCTCAGTGACCCAAGTGTAAATCCATAGTAATTCCATTAACCTCCATGGAGCTATGTGGCTTTTTAGTAGGATTCTGGGACTGGAATTTGACCTGGTATTTTTGTTTGTTTGCCATGTTTTTCACAATTATTGTTTTTAAATATAGCCAGTATTTGCACTGTTTAGAATTTAATGCTTTCTCTTCGGCTCCATTCATTTTCATGAACTCTATGGAAAAATCTTACAGACGTTAATAAGAATATAAGATTTCTGTAGGTGTTTTTAAAACTGTCCTATACAGCTTATTACAGAATCAGATGCCTGCTATGGGATTCTGTAGGACAGTTCAGTAACTTGTGTAAAGTTTTTCTCATTCTCCATTAAATAGTAAAGATTTTTAGACTGATTTTTATAGGAACCGCCTCCCCCGTGATGTTTCTGAAGAAATGTATTGGTTTTATCACTAATAAATTCTATAGGGCTTATCCAGAGGGGGATAGTGAGACTTGTGTGTCTTTCTCCAAAGAAAGGGATATTAACTCTCTTTGCTTTGTTGAAATGTAACAGTGGGGTGAGTTACAAACCCAAGAAGGCTTGGTTAGAAAATTTTACTAGCATGTACTAAATGGTAGGTCTCTCACCATTGTAGTCTCTGCATCTTAGATGGGCTGAAGAAGGGCTATTTTAAAAGCATCATATCGTTACTCCCATAGTTGGTTTTATAGCCGACCTTCCTGCACTTCCCCAAGGCACTGGAGCTGAGATTAACCTTGATTGTAACAGCTGCACTGCAGGAGTTAAGGGGAGGTTTTCAGCCTGGTATTTTTAAAATATTGGGTACTGACAGTTCACATATACCAGGAACCCTGAGCAGTTAGCTCTGCTTGTCAAGTCTGTCCTGGCCTTAGCACTGAAATCTGTGTTCTAATGAAATGAAAATGGGACTGCGCATGCAGACATTTACTGCTTGTCTCTTTCATGTGCAAGCCCAGGGCCTCCCAATGACAGGTGAGAGGGCCGGGCAAGAAATGAAATTATGTAATTGCCAGTGTCACTCAATGTCAGACTCTTTCATTTTGCTTAAGGCAGGCCACTTAGATCTTAACTCATGTAGTTTTGGTGAGTTGCAGGCATCCATGAGACTACATCTTCTGCTCAGTGCATATTGATCCGTTTGCATTCACTAATGGTCCAGTGTTGTGAGACATACTTCCCCTCACACTTCCTGAATATGACAGTGTCTCCTAAAAAGAGTGGCTTATCTGTTCTGGCAATTGATTCCTTTCTCTTGTGCCTTGGTTTGGAACAAACAACGATAAAATTTAGAAGCAGGCTGCACCAAAGAAATTTGGGTTGAGATTAAAGTTCAACAGGCTTTTGTAGTGGGTTCATGTTTGCACACACAACTGCTAAATATAACCTGTGCTCTGGGAACCTGTCTGCAAAGCATGAATGATAGCAGAGAGCCAAGCTCATGGGGCCAAATAGGCAGTATTTTAATCCCCTTTGTTCTGAGGTGTTTGGCTCCCAAACTGAAGGGCTGACTTTGGTCATTGGCCTTCTGCAAGCACTAGTGGGCTGTAGAGGTGGGAGCAGGGCCGTGAGTATGGTGGGGCACACAGGGCAAAGCCCCAGGTGATCCAAAGTGGCTCAATAGAGCTGTGCTATTAAAGGGGCAGTTTTGCAGCACCGGCTCTTAAGCGCCGCGAATGGGAAGGGATGCGTTCCAATTGGAACATGCCCTAGGCAGCAAAATGTCGTGTTACGGCTCTGGGTGGGAGTTCTACAAAGCATCATGATGGTGTGTGAACACTGAATGTTGTTTTTATTACTGACCCAGCTGTTAAAGCCAGATAGAGACCTGAAACAGACAGCTAAGGTATGACCATTAAAATCTGTGCTGATCACTTTAATGGACAAGGTAAAGTAGATTATTTGATGATAAAATCTGTGGGTGCGCTGGACATTTTTGTGTGGAAGCCTTCTGTGTTGTAGGCCAGATCCTGTCACAATCTCTGGCCCCTTTGTGCAATTCCAGCAGCAGAAACACAGAGTAAAGCTGTCCAAAATAGACAGCTGAGGATTCCCCCGAAGCTGAGGGGGACAACCCAGCTGGCATAAAGCCTGCACAGAAAGTCCTGTATCAGCCCACTGGTATAGACTAGCTGTCTCAGGGAACAAAGGGATCATGACTCCAGCTATAAGTACCAGCAGAGCACCCCCTTGCAAGTCACTCTGCCAGGCAGACTTTAAAGCTGCTCTGAATTCTGCTAGCTTGAGTCTGGGGGTGAGCTCTGGTGCAGCTGAGGATTTAGGCCTATATTTAAAGCCCTGCAAATCCGCAGATATCTGCCTTATATCCACATCCGCGGATACAATACACATATCCGCGGACCATTTCTTGCGGATGCTGGTCAGATACGGACCCACTTATTTGTATCCGCGCGGGGCTCTACCTGTATTCTCAAAGTTAGTCCGACTGTAGATACTGAACTGTCTGTGCTGCTCACTTTTTCTTCCAGGAGCCGCACTCCTTTCAACTAGAGATCTGCCCATCGTGCAAAATCTGAATTTCAAAACACCCCCTAAGTCCAGTAATTTAGGAGCTTGTATCCAGATTTTTGGTTCAAAGCCATGCCTGCTGTAAACATTTTCCTCACTGAATGGATGCAGCTAAAATGACCTCCCCTTTCTGCATCATTTCCTGTTGTGCTTTACTGAACATGCCACCCAGGTGTTCCTGTATAAAGCTGGTTCTTGCTGAGTCTGCCTCTGTTGCTGCTGGCAGGCTTTCCCTATCGTGTTCATGGCAGGGCTCCCACCACAGTGTCAGTTTTAAATATACAAAGTTGATGGGTTATGATTTAGGAGGGTTTTCCCATCAGGCAGTATTACAAATTCTGTAAAGGAGAACGGGTGGGGTTTGAATGGATTTTTTTTTTTTTTTTTTTTTGCCCTTTTAATATGGTTGCTCTGACTTAATTTTCACTGATGTATTGATTGGGAGTGCTTGTGAGTCTTGTACATGCAGGAGAGAACTGCCAGGTCCTTCTGGGTGAGCTAGCCATCAAGGTTATGGATTCCACCATCCCTGGGGCCAGAAGAGCTGTTGATCTAAAAGTTGCTTAACATCTGTGAGTCCTCTGTGTCCAAATTAGACTTAATTCCATCCTCTCTCCACGCACTCCCAAAAATGTTATATTAGACTGCTGGAAAACATGTTAAAGAACTGTTTGATGCAGCCTGACCACAGTTGCAACCCCTAAACTGATTTCTATTAACTGGGTGGTTGCATCTCTACCTCGAAGTACGTTGAAGCCCAGGTTAAACACACTGGTCCCATGTTGCCCTCCTCAGGGAGGGCACAGAGTGCAGGTTTTTTCCCCTGCGCCATAACTCGTTTACTCCAGATGCTGTTGTGTGCTATCAAAAGCTGGTGGTGTTGTCTCAAGCCAACAAGGGGGTCCTTGTCAGAAAGCTCTGAGCAGCCTTCCATCATGTCTGATAGTGACACACGCTGCCAGGCAGGAAAAGGGGGAGAGAGCTGTGTGGCCCCCCCTCCCCTCCCGCCAGTTCACCGGCCAGCTATTAAATAATTAACGTGCCCAATGGGATGGAGGAAAGCAAAAGCTGTTGTGTGCCAAAGTTTTCTCTGGCTCCAGAAGGCACAGCTCACAGTGTATTCTGGCACCTAAGAGCGGGTTTTCTTCCCTCCTCCTTTTCCCTCTTTATTCTCCCATATGTGTTCTGGACAGGGAAGTGGTGTTCCCAGCCCAGCGGGGGATGACTGTTATTTCAGACCAGCAACAGGGGAAAAGGAACAGCCTGTTGCCTGATTGATGTTTGTTTTTTGTGGACGTGCACCAAACCTTCGTTAGAGACAGAGAGGAGGAGGGAGAGAGGGATTACTCTTAAGGAACTATTGTGTACACACACAAAAACTATTCTGCTCTTTCTCTGACTTCTGTGAATGTCTCAGCTGTACTGTTTTGGCCCTAGTGTCCTTAAGAAAATATACACACCACACAAAAATTTCAGTGAAGGTTTGGGGAGTGGGGAGGTGGGCCAGTAAAAAAAAGAAAGAGGACGGCAGCTGGGGGAACAATCCAGCTGGGTTTTACAGGGATTCATTTGTGCTGCTTGTCTGTTCTCTTTGGATTTCAGAGAGAAACATGGGTTGCAGAGTTTTTCTGTACAGTAGTTTCCCCCTCCCCCTTTAGTAAAGCTGCACTTTCTTCCATCTATGGATTCTTTCTCTGAATACATCACATTTTAAAGCAGGAAATTATCTCTGGGCCAAAGACAAATGCAGGAGGAGAGGAAAGGAAGCTATTAGAGAGGCTTTCCTCTTGCTATGCCTGGGATACAAGAAGTCATAAGAGACTGAACACTCCAGTAATGGGTATAGCTGATTACTTTCCAGTGCGCTAATGGGACATATTCAATCAAACAGCGAATGTGTATCATCCCTGCAGCTGTTTATGAAAAGCTCCCATGGTACACTGGTGGAGAAGAGAGTGGAGTGAACAGAGTTACAGAGCTTCTTTATGGAATGGGGGTAAACCTCTCTCTGAAACTTTGTGGGAGATTTTCAAAGGCCATCAGTAGGAGCTTGGGGAACTGTGCCTTTGAAAATGTCCCTGTTTAATACCTGGCACTTAAAGCACCTGAGCCATGTCAAAGCTCCTTAGAAAGATCAGAAAGGTTTAGCACCCCCATTTGCAGGAGGCGGGGAACAGGCCCAAAGTGTTCATGGCCTCAGAAGTGGAAGCCATGTTCCCTTTTCACTGTTCCATCTGAAGGCTTTGCTGCATAGAAGGCTTGGCTTTGCAGGGGCAACAGAATATGTTGTATTTATTTGTGGGGTCTTGGCCTGATAATATTTCTGTACTCAGTACAAGAGATGAAAGAAGGCCCCATAGATATTATAAGCTTTGTCTTTCTCCAGAGAAGACATGTCAGATGTTACATTAGGGCCTCACTAGATCATAGCCATCCGGAAGAGTTACGTGGTAGGATAAAGGAGTAATACTACAAAGATTTAAAGTGCAGTAAAAGTATTATTAATGTTTATGGGGGAAGATTTGCAAATTGCTCACTCTTTATCCAGTAGTTTCCCCTCAAAAGAGTGGGGGCTGCTGGGGTGTGTGAGCATGTTTAAAACCAGGACCACTACCTTTAGGTCCCTAAATGGGAGCTGAGCTCTCTGGAGAGTCTAGCCCCAGGCCTGGGTGCTAAGCACTTCTGAATTCTGCCCTAACAAGTATAAATTCCTGAATAGTGATTGAGGGCAGTGCCCCCTCCCCAGTCAGAGACCAATTCTATGCAGCCCCAAGATGCTAAGTACACCAAACACACCTGAGATTGAGGCTTGTTTACTAGATAATTTTAAACCTAGATTATTGAGGTGTTTTTGTGTCAGTACAACAGCATACAGTTCTGGGCTTGTCTCATAGAAATTACTGACATGAAATATCAGCTCACTGGTGCAGTGTGCCATGGGTTTTCTACCCTTCCTCAGCAAACTGACTTGGTTTTTTTGTTGTTTGTTTCTGGAATAGCGATGCTCACTGGGGGCTGAATCCTGAAAGGTGCTTATCAGAGTAACGGAGCTGTTGACAGTTGTGGTTGTGCATTGGACAATTTCAGGCAGATTGTGTGTGTGAGGTGGGCAGGGAGCTTTCCTTCTAAGCTTAAGGAATGTTGTGTATTGCTAAAAGGCCTGTGAACTGGCAGCTATGTGTGGCAGTTTCCTTCAGACTCTTTTCTTTATGAATTACCTTTGCAGGAAAAGGAAGTTGCATTTGGAGGAACTTCAAGTCCTTCTCCTGTGGAGAGAAATCCACCATGAAAAGTGGGAGAGACTGGAATCCTTTCCAGGCTTCATTTCACAGGAAGAAATATTGCTTCCTTTTAACTCTTGAACAAACAACTGCAGTGGCCAGATCTTAAGAGACTATCCCTTAGATCATAATGAGATAAGTCTCTGTGCGTATGCACCCGTACACACAGACAGGTCAACTAATGCATAAAGAGAGAAGCAGAAGAGAGAACCTGGAATCTATCTCTCAAGTGTTCCTAGCGGAGGCTTAGGTTCTCTCTCACTTGGCTAAGATAAGGGATGTATTCTGGCTTCCTGTACAAACGGATCATAAAACATTGGGTTTGGCAGGAGTCCTTTTAATTCTTGGTCTTAGCTGTTATTTTCCCTCTTGTCTTATTTTCTCTTCTTGAAAGTGCTACCCTGGCAGGAACAAAAAGAGCTATGTTGGTACCGTAGCTATAGCTTGGGAAAGGAGATGAGGCGACCTACTGAAATGCTACAGTTCTTTCCTCGCCTTTAGGAAAAGTCCAGGCTTGAATTTTGGCATAACAAACCCAGGTTGCTGCAGCTGCATCCCAGAGCTCATTTCCTTGCTGTATATCTTCACATGGTAGTTTTAATGCCAGAGATTATACTGAATTGTTTGCTTCATCATACTGGGTTGCTTCCCTCCTGAAAGGACAGCCAGAAAAGCAGGGGAAAGATTTTTAAAAAGCAGTAAAATAAAACCCCAATAAATGTTTCTTGGGCCCGCCTGACGCACAGTTTGTAAATCTAGTCTACGCTGAAAAGTTATATTGGCGTAACTTTTCAGTGTTGGAATGCCTCCGTTGACACTTGACCTGACTTGATCCTGTGAATTACACTTTCACTGCATTTTTTTTCCTTCCCGTACTTTGTTTTCCATTTTCAAGTGTCTGAAGTGGGATTTTTCTCAAGAAAGCTCGTGTGATAAATAAATTTGTTAGTCTTTAAAAGTGCCACAGACTCCTTGTTTGTTCTCCCCATCTTGAAGCGTCTGACGAAGTGAGATTTTTCTCCCAAGAAAGTTCTTGTGATAAATAAATTTCTTAGTCCTTAAAAGTGCTACAGGACTCATTGCTTGTTATATTAGTATAGTTAACTATAGTTTAACAAACTAGTATAGTTGAAGTGATACTACTTTTGTATGTGGACAAGCCTCAAAAAATTCCTGAAGCTTCTGTAGAATTGTGTATCAGGCCTTCTGGATGGAGAGCCTATAGGAGAAGATGTGTACGATCCACAGCCCATTTGGGGCTCATAATTAGTTCATAAAACTCCCCATCAGCGTGCAAATTGGCACATTTCTACAAAGAGAAATGCAGCTCTGCGAACAGAGTTGATTCTCTCAGCCGTGCAGCATCACAGCTCCTACAACTTAGGGTTTTCGGAAGTACCCAGAAGTGGCAGATGTGCCTAGCATCCAGAATTACTCCCCCAGGTTCTTAATAAAGTCACTGGAATGAGAATTTTCTTCCCTTTTTTATTCATTAAAAATGACTTTCTGTCCTTTGAAGGACTCCACCACCTGTTCCAGTTGCTCAGTGAGGTTTGTTTTAAAACCCTGTCTTGGCCTTAGAAAGAGAGGAAATGCAGCACATTATACCAATAAGGATTTGTGTTTTGGATTCATGAGGGAAAAGCAAGAACAAAAAATACTGTAGGGAGGTATTAAATGAGGCCCTTTGTTTCTTATAGAGTGTAAAAATGCCCAAGGCATGAATGCTGCGTTCATATTACCCCTGAACACTTAAACATCTGTACTGGTATTTTATAAAATGAAGGTAGAGGCAATGAAGATGCCTACAGCTAAGAAAGGGAACCCTTAAACTGACACACACTGAGCGCTCTGGTAGTCAGGAAGTGTCTTGTTCTGCATGACTGTGGATGGTGAGGGTGAACTGTCTGTGGTAAGGTAGCATTTCAGACCCAGTAGATGTCGTTCAGTTCTACTGTGTGACCTTGTGACAAGTCTTTTAGTCCCTCTTTGCCTTAATATCCACCTGTAAAATGTCAATAACTCCTCCTTTCTGCCATTCTTTGTCTTCTTTCTTTCTAGATTGTAAAGCCTGGCAGATTCGGACTGTTTTATGTGATTTATCTGTGTCACCTGCCATCATGGGGGCCTGGTCTTGATTTTAATAATGGTCCTTTCCTTCCAACTATCTCTGAGAGCATTTGGAAGTCTAGGCCTATCCTGGGGCATTCTGTTGCAAAAGCCTGAGGATGCAAATATTAAAGAAAAGAAGGGGATAAAATACCAAATCTCTCCAATTTATTATTTCATAATTTTTCTTGCTGCCTTCCAATAGGCTAGTTTAATATTATAAACTAATACTCTGCCCTGATTAAGAGTCAGAAGAATGGCTTAGGTTTTATTAGTTTCAGCTATCCAGGCTATCAACTCTGCTGTCAAGACTAGATCAGACTCTGGCTGATTTTCACACAAAATAATGTGACACGTTTTGAAAACAAGTGTATTAATGTGGTGCCATACTAAGGCAAAGCACAGGCAACTTTGGGTTCACCTGCAGAACAAAACCATGTGTACAGTGGCCCCAGGAATCTGGACTGAATGCTAAAGCTTTCTATTTATAGTCACTGCCATTTTAGACCTTTGGGGGTCTATTAATGCCTATGTATTTCGTACAAAGAAACCCTGATGTCTGGTATTTAGGGTTTAATCTCTATTTACATTACAGCAGGCGCTTGCTCTTAAAATGTTTTTGGTGTTGATTAAGTGAACTTAAACTTTGAGACTCTGAGACACTGACAGTCCTGACCAGAGGCAGTTGGAGTGGAGCAAGACGCTGTTCAGAGTTCCATAGCAAAACTCTACCAAGACAACCCGTGCCTGACTGTAACATCACTCTTCTATTCCTGGGTCTCTTCTGGGTAGAGGCTATAAATTGTTTCTAATTGTGTGGTGGTTTTTTAATGACCACAAATGTTTATTACCTAAGAGCCTGTACTAATTTAGAGGGCAGCACTTCTGCAGTATACACTATTGCCAAATGAATCCTACAATCTGAGAGGAAGAATGGGCCATAATAGATGAGATGGGTTGGTAATTCTCGGGCTCGCTTCTTTTTGTTTGTAATTTGTGCTTGATACTACCCTGGGATGTTTCTGAAGAATTAATTCTTCCCAGTTGAAGCATAGGTTGGAGTACATGAACGTCAGTTCCACCTTGACTTCAGAGAAAACCACTTGCAAAAAAAAAAAAGGACGCAGAGTGAAAATTGTTGTCTTGTGTGCTGCCGTGAAATGTCAGTCTTGCTGAAATCAGAGCAGTTACCTACCATGAGAAGATCCTACTTTTTGTAGCATTTGGAAAAAATGTGCATGGCAGTTGGAGGGTTTATACCAATAAATAGTTCCTTCATTCACATGGCAAAGAGTTGAGAGCAAATGTTCAAATTACTCTAAAATCGTTATCATGGAAAAAGTTCCAGAGGCCAAAACAACTGTTTCCTTTTCCTTTTTTCACCCAAAAATTAAATAAATAACTATTCATCAATTTAAGGTGAAGTCCTTGCTATGATTATATTTTAGCCAGAAACCTCTATTTACAGTGTTCTCTAATGCACTGTATTTTTACTTGGTTTACCAGTTGGGAGCAGGGTTAGTATCATCGAAGCTCCCACCTAATTACAGCTCAGAATGTGTAGTTTGGAACATGAAAGAGATTGACGTTTTTAAGACTGCTGCTTGCTAATTTCAGGGACCGATTGGAGGACGATGCATGGCTCAGTGTGTTTCAGCAACCGCAATAGAGAAGAAAAGCCAAGTCAGGAGTTTAGTACTCTGGGTTAGCCAGTGAATATTCTGCTTGATGACCCCAGCAGGTCATAAGTAGTGGTTAGAAAGCAAATGCTCTTCATCCACATAAAACAGCACAGATATCCTCAAAAAGCATTTGAGTATCCCCCCAAATTAGGGATCAATTTCAAACCAACAATTCTTGTAGAACTTGCAGTTCAGTGCTCTCTGTAAGAGCTGCTAGTCTGGTGGGGAGAGTCTGGCCCCAAGGCAAGACTGTAGAGGTTAGGGTGGAGAAGGGAGTGTTTGAGATAAATGAGGCAGTTTTTAGCTCTCTATAAATTTGGGCCAACTTCATGAATCAGTCATGTTGACATTTTTGAGTTTTTTCTCTTATCACCATAAAGGCTGGAAACATCTTTAAATGGAAGCTGAGATTCTGGAGTGCAGCTCTGCATCAAGAGAGATCTCCATGACAGTGGAATACATAGGATTTTGTGCTGTGCTGTTCATCAAGGGCTTGTGTTTTCCTTTAGCATTTCCTGGACATGAAGCTTTCTGGTGCCAGTATTTTCAACATTACCATAGCCCCTTGAGGACTAACCCTTCATAAAAGGGGCAATGGAGAAGAACCTTTCCAAACTGCTTATAGTGTGTCTCCTGTGTATATACTAGGGCTTTGATCAGGATGGGAGACTTTGGGAGCTATCAGCATGCGAGTAGTAAACCAAAAATTGTCACCTTTTTCTGTAGCTGCACGTTGCCCCTCTTCCTCTTTGGAGGATGCTTTGAAGCTATTCCAGCGGTGTGTCTGTTAGAGCCAGCAAAGATGAGAACACATTAATAGAAAAGGGAAGTCTTTTATGAAGGAGCCAACAACCAGCATGTGCTAACGGAGAATTCCAGCTTGTGATCCCAATCCAACAGGATTTAGCTGTTCAGAAACTGAAAGTAAGCTTAAGCATGACAGAGCACATATTCATAGGCCAGTACATGTGGCAGAGCACCCAGCATACAGGACAATAGCATCTTGATCTTCATAGCAGATGCATTTAAAGGGAGGATGCACCCCTTACAGGCATTAAAATCAAAGGGCCATCTGTGGCTTCCTAATGCTGTTTACAAACCTTTTCTGCTTCTGCTCTGCTTGTCAATAGCTGCATTTATTCATAACTTACTCAGTGAACTAAAATGTTGAGGCAGCTCCTGACATGTTCCTTCCAGCGCATCCTTCTGGAGCAAATCTTTGGTTGCCATAGGGACAAAATCCAAAGGGCACGCGCCATTCAAATAAACGTTCCCTGGTTAACAACATGCAGATTGTCCAGAAATATTTTAATTATCCTTGGTCTGAGTTGATGTAGTCAGTCTCTGTTTCTCTCCGTTTCCCAGTTTTCAGAGGTCATGTGTCTGGTTGGATCTATTGCTGCATTGTCACGGGGCAGTTATGATGTGCAGTGATTTTTTGGCTTGGTTTACACAGAGCAACCTACATTCTAGCCCCCTACCCTCTTGACTAGAGGGTTTATGGCAAGCAGTAAAATACAATGCAAAGAAGAAGAGGAGTGCTGCTCCATAGCTAGGACCACATTGGAGAAGGCACAGATAGGTGACAGTCACAGTTTTGTTAAGAGACAAACAAGTATTCTTTGGCTGCTAGTGAATATAGGGAGGGGTATTGTGTGGCTCTCACTACATTTGGACCAGAGGCATGATGCAGTGAATCTGTGCAGGTACGGAGTAGGATGGATGTGCTTGGCAGCTCTGGAAGAGAAATGTCATTCTCAGCTACTGCTGAATCTCAAGCAGTGTTTTCTCAAATTATAAATATATTAGTGCTAACGTGACAGCAATTATCAAACCATGAGAGCTGGCTTAGCAAGCAAATAAAACAGGATTTGGTTAATTTGTACATGGTAAATCACTCCTTTTGGTTCCTGTTTACAGCAAAGACAGTCACCTTACAGTCCAGTTTCCCACTTTCACAGCGCCAACAATAACATTTGGGTAAGGCAGTCAGGGAAGTCATTGATTGTTTTCCGTTACAAATCAAGATGATTTCTAAACCTAAACCTCTCCTTCCCCTCTTGACTGCTCACTCCCCTTTTGCCTTCCCTGGCAGTTATTGGATTGCAGCTTTGCAAGCATAATACAGGTCTTTTTGTTTTGCAGTCCCCTGACATCCAATAAAGATCACTGCAGATTCGAACCCATTAGAAACAAGTGTCACTCTCTTGTTTTGTAGAAACTATGGCATTTTGCAGAGTCCCCTTGGCAAAAGTGCAGTGTGCTGAAACAGGTTTTGCTAGAGACAAGGCACATAGGGAATTACCAGTTAATGTGGCTGTTAGACTTGACTTATCATAGCTCGATGGGTAAGCTTTCCTCACTAGCGCATTCAGTCTCCACTACCAGAAGCTTAAACTTCACTCAAAAGTCTGACATGTAAATCCTTACGAACTGTTCCTCATGATGAGATGCAAGCTTGCTTTTTGGACAGCACGTTCCCAGACAGACTTTGTGCTCTGCCACTTTGACTGCTGGTTTTTTTCTTGGCTTTAGTAGTACCACAAAATAATACAGAACCTTTCCCTAGTAGAAATTCCCAGAACCTGCCTACTAGTTTTTTTTGGTTTCTGTTGGTCTTCATAGGGTTTTAGTGAGCTCTTATTCTAAGCATGGAGGGCAGGTAGCCCAGTACTGTAGATCTACTGAACTGTACCAAAATCTCGTCACCCAGCTAGGGATGAGCAAGAAACAGCTGAGCTCTTTAACTGGAATTTTCTCTGGGCTAAAAACAAACTTGACAGAGAGAAAAAGGGACAGACATACCAGTGATCTAGTAACTGAAACTGCATACATTCCCTAACGAAAATGTTCCCTTCCAGTCCATCTTCTCCTCTTAATGTACAGTGAAATATCACCAGAAGGCTCTACTAATGACCCTCTTAGACTATCAGTCTTCCATGTGCAACATCCCCGCTGCCATTTTTGGCTACAGGAAGCAGATCCAAGTTAACAAGGAGGGATTACTTGAGGTGAGCTGAAAGGTTGACATGCCAGCAATGTTGTGCTTGATTTTTAATTGAGTGGGTTGTTTTAAAACAAGTGAATTTCAAGACAGGCTAAATTTTGGGCATGTCAACTTAAAAAATTGCCAGACATTGAACAGTGTGTTTTTAGTGCGTAGAACTGATGTGCTAGATCAGACCCAAGATCCACGAGAGAGCCTCTTGTGAGGGACTAGCACCAGATGCTTCAGAGGAAGGACTAGAAGCCCATAAAAAAGCAAGGAGTCCTGTGGCACTTAAAGACCAAGAGATTTATTTGTCACATGAGCTTCCGTCAGAGAAAATCCCACTTTGTCAGATGCTTTGAAGAGGGGGAACTTGCAGAATGGGATGAAAATAAATGCAGGGGAGCGTAAGACATGGGATCAGGTCATTCTGCAACACCATACTACATGATCCCGTGTCTTACGCTCCCCTGCATTTATTTTCATCCCATTCTGCAAGTTCCCCCTCTTCAAAGTGTCTGACGAAGTGGGATTTTCTCCCACAAAAGCTCATGCGATAAATAAATGTTAGTCTTTAAGTGCCACAAGACTCCTTGCTTTTTTTTGCTTTACTAGACTAAAACAGCTGCCCCTTTGGAACTTGGCTAAAAGCCCATAGTAGACAATGGTGGGACAATCTGCTCCCTGCTCTCACTGTTTGGTCTTCTCCTGATCTATAATAATTAGAGATTACCATGAAGTGACTTTTTTGTTACCATTAATTGTGAGAACGTTGGGTATATGTGATATTCATTTAAATTGCCCATCCCTTTTCTCCAGTGAGAATTGCTTTCTCCTTCCTAATTTACTGTGTATTTTAGCTGAAAACAACTGCCATATGACGCAGAAACACAAGAAAAAGGGATAAGAGGATATTGTGCAGCACAGTTGATAGAATCAGGCACACTCATTTTTGAATTAATCACATTTAATTAAGGGAATGCATAGCACACTGTGAGGTTAGAAATAAATACTTGCCTGAAGCCATTGCAATGATAAATGAATGCAACATATCTAGGGCAAAATCTTGCCCTGGCTTTAGGGTTATCTGTCTGTGGGGAGAACAGTATGAAACAGCGACATCACGCAGCTTACACAAGAGGTGCCCTGCAGTTGACTGTATTGCATTTAAAGGCAAACATGCATTGAACGCTGACTGCAGCATGCACGCTAGCCAGCTGACACTTGTGGGGATGGTGATGGACAAGCCCTCAGGCTGGCAGACCACATCCCCTTATGAACCCAGAGGCTATGCACTAGCTAGCTATTACAAGCTATTTTCAAAGGGGTAGCTGTGTTAGTCTAGTCTAGCAAAAAAAAAAAAAAATTGTGTGGCGCTTAAAGACTAACAGATTTATTTTTCACACGAGCTTTCGTGGGAGAAAATCCCACTTTGTCAGATGCTTCGAAGATGGGTGAACTTACAGAATGGAATGACAATAAATGCAAGGGGGTGTAAAACATAGGATCAGGTCGTACAGTAACAGCAAATCAGAGCAGTTGTTAGGTTCAAACCCTGGAAGGCTGAAGTCAAATTACCTTTTGTAATGGGAAAAGAACCCATAGTCTTGATTCAGTCCTGCTTTCCACACAATTTAGTTTGCATATTAATTCGAGTTCACTGTTTCTCTTTGAAGTCTTGATGTCCTGGTCACATCTCTGACAACCGTTGTTAACAAATCATTTATCGAGTGATTAGAAAGATGGAAGTGCTCAGCAACTGGTTTTTTTGTTTTGTGATTTCTGATATCAGTTCTATGTTCATTTATTCTTTTGCATGGGGATCATCCTGTTTGTCCAATACATTAGCGAGTCTGTCTCCAGCCATGTCTTGAGCACCAAGGAGAAAATGTGCTCTGTCACAGTGGAGAGAAAAGTTGCTTTTGCTCATTTTGTGTACTCACCCAGGGCAGGATCTATGTAACAGACTGTTAAAACTTTACACTCTGTTGAACAATTGATAGGATGCAGAGCAGTACATTTTTAAATATCAGGCAGATGCATTAGAGAAGGAAAACTAGCTTGCAAATGGTAAAATGGGAACACTGCACAGAGGCCGCTTTGAGCTTCATATGCTGTTACACAGCTGAGCAAACATGCCTTGGTCCTTGTATATTTTTTTTTCATGGAGAAATGTTGGATTAGGATTAGACAGCACTCATTTAATTTTAAATGTCCAGCATGCATATTGGCACAATGTATCTAGATCTGTGATGGATTGTATGGGGGGGGGGGCAGCAATCCTTGATTGTTTATTTGTAGAACCCCCACTACAGCAATGAACACTTTAATGCACATTTTACCAAGAGCCCGGTAAACTGTTTTGCTCCTCTTCTGTATTTCCTTCTCCATTGCATTGCTTCCCAGCAGGGCAAGCCACCAGCCCCTGCCCAGTTTGTTCAGTGATGTCACAATTCATTGCTGCAGAGTTGATGCTGCAGCCTCAGACTGGATTTTGAAATCGCTGCATTAACCAGCCAGGAGAAGCAGGCAGCTTCTGAAGAAGAGGTGGTGGACTCAAGTTCTGTTCTGAATAGCCATGTCCTTAGTATGCTACATTATGGTGGTGGGAACTGGGATTTTCCAGTGCTAAGTGTTCCTCCTATTAGATCTCAAACTCTTCTGCCCAGCTCTGATGAGTAACAAGATAGGAATTAACGAGGAGTGCTACCAGGCTCCTTGTCTGTTTTGCTGAACTAAACTAACATGGCCTCTTTGGAACAGGTAGAAATTAATGATTCCATGACAATCTAATAATTTCCTTTATAAAGGCAGGAGATAATCCTCTTGCCCTGATCAAGTGTCTGTCCTAATTAGAGCACTGAAAATCTTCTTAGTAATAGACACTATAACGAGGTCAAACTCACCTTGGGTAAAATGTGCTAAAGTGCTTAAACAACTTAGGAGCCTAAAATTCAATGAAAACCAGGCTCCTATGTACATAAATCCCTTTTGAAAACTGAATTTAGGTTCCTTTGTTATTTAAGTGCTTTGGCACATTTTACCCTGGTTTCAGATTTTGAGAAAAATAAAAACATTCTCGTAAGGAAATGTACAATTTCAAATAAAGCTAGTAACTTGTTGTGGTCCATGAAGTGTTTGGAGGTTGAAAAGGTGATCCACACACTCATGAAGGCTGGGAACTGCTGGTAGAGCATTCTATGCTACTAGGCTTGCCTAAGCAGTGCCGCCTCGTCTACACTGCTGTTTATAGCCAGGCTAACTGGCCATGCAACGTCTGTTCCCTACAGGCTGCCATAAGTGTAGACTTATCCTCAGATCTGAACATCGCAGTTAGCCATTGATTTGACTTCTCTACTTCAGATTGCCTGAAAAATCATTCAGACACCTTTGGAGGAGATCCAGCTTTCAGATTCTGTGTGCATTTGAGGTTCTCCAGTGTCTTTTCTTTTAATCAAAACCCTGGTAACATTGTTCAGATGAAACAAAATTGTTGTCTTAGCCTAATCAGGATATTATACAACCTGGCAGATCCTGTTCTTGTAGCAATAAGAAAAGGATTTGTCATTTAACCTCTTGAAATTAAACCATTGTAAACTTCAGTAGCTCAGTCTTATCAGGGCTTTGCTAGAATAACAAATGGGGGAAAAGTGTGATCATCTCTCTAGTGTGACCTTGGAAATCTGCTTTCTTCTGTGATGTGAGAGAGATTGGGTGACCCTAAACAGCAGTCTGTCTGTTTTGAAGATGATGATTTATATAATATACAAGCTATGTGTATATATGGACTATATATGAAAGATACAGTTAGAGAACAGAGGTCTGAAAGGTGCTCTACAGAACAACCTGCTCTATTATGTTGAACAGTAATTGCACTTGGAGGTTTGAGTTATTGATCTATTGGTGGAGGTTCAATTTCAGTGTAAAGACCTGTGTTTGTGATTTAATTGAAGTGATTAATAATTCACTCACAGGGCCAGATGGTAATCAATATGAATTTCAAACAGCAAAACTAGTATGTTTTCCCCTATAAGGTAGCAGCTGATAGTTTGGTATTTGCAGTTCCTTGATATGCAGCAGGCTTTTCTTTTTTTAAAAGCTTCAACTTACAGAGTTGAATACTTACATTTACTTGGGCTTAAGGTGAATATTTATTTGAGCTTTTCAGTAGTTTTCTTAATAACCTTTGTTTCTTGTCTACCATCTCACATTGATTCTGCCTACAGCACAGTATACACTGCAAAAAATGTACCCAGAAAACACAAGATGCTTGTGTATTGCTTTATGGTCAGGGCAGTAGACTGTATCTTACATCATTGCTTTTCAACCAGCCGACATCCACTTAAGGACCACGACTGAAGGGATTTGACCCTGAAGTGTTTGAACCAGTGTTATAGTCCTAGATTAAAAGACAGCATGAAACTTCCAATCTCATTACAACCCCAGCATTCACAATAAGTGCTTGGGCTGCAAATCCAGTTTCAGCTTTGCATTGAATTGGTGCCGAAAGCAACTTTACTATGAAAATGCAGCATGACTTATTTTTCTGAAGATTTGCATGGTGTTCCATGTTGTTTATATCCTGGCCCCAATCCTTACATTTGATGCCCATTTCCAGTCACCTTTTGTAACTCTGGAGAGTCGTCATGCATGCCTGCAGCTAACATGCTTGGATATAGCAATGCAAGCCTGAAATCTCCAGGAATAAAACACCCCATTAAAGAACCATAAAGCAGCAAATCAGCATCAAGTCTATAGATCTTAATGCTATTAGGCACCATTTCTGAAGTGAAAAAAGAATCTCCTTTGTGCTGGAAGGTTTTCCCAACCAAAGGTCAAAATCCACAAAGCTGGTTAGGATGCGAAAATGTCTACCAGAAAATGGTTTGATTTTATATAAATAGTTTTCAAGGAAATCTTTCACATAGTGATCTAATAATGGTGTTGGCTTAAATTCAGCATACCAGACATAATTCTTCACCGTTAAAAGGTAAAACCTATAAGAAAATTAGACTAGATTGAAGTGTAAATTGTGCATATGGTATTTCCTAAACCACTATGTTGAGTTTAGTACTTCAGTGCTGGTAATACAATGACTGTACAGGCAAGTGAAACCGCCATTGTGCTTCTGAGGAAGGTGATCTATTCAGTTTCAAATAGGAGGAGGTGGACTTTCTTCAGATGCAGTTCTGCTATGAAAATGTTACTGACTTGCTCCCCTCAAACTTGTGGGTCGTCAGCTCTGTGTTGATGCTTTCCTCATCACACCACACTGCAAATGACTTTAAATTATTTTGTTTTTAAATTTGGGTGCTTCAGAAAAAATGATATGCTTGGAAGTTAATTCCAAGATCTGAGCTGACAGCTTTTTGCCACTGTTGCTTTCTTCCAGTTTGAGCAGCTGAAGGCTTGTTACAGCCGCAGCATACAGCAATCTAGCAGGTTAAATGACTTGGGCAACACAGTTTATTAGAACTGGCAAGTGTTCGCTCCAGTTCTTTTCCTGATAGTCAAGGCTGTCTGCAAGAGTAATTGATAGTGGCAGCTGTTCTGAGGGTGTTTTAGATTGCTGCAAGACAATTTGACTTGACAGACAGCTCTGTACGAATTAACTGAGTGATAGGGGCTGAGTCCAAACTTGATTGCAAAAGGAACTTCCTCTTGAAACACAGCAGCAAAACTCATTCACCAGAGACAAACTTTGGGAATCCATGAAAACCACAATAAAAAAGCTTCTCTTGCTCCTTTTAGTTCCAGTGATGAAAGCTCAAAGCAGGGCATGGGGATTTGTGTTTTTATTTGGTCTGTTTTCCTATCTGAGAAAAGACTTTAATATTATCTGTGGAACATACGCTAGGTTCCCGTTGTGTTTGAAGAGCATGAGCATTGGAAGAACTCTTCTTGCATGGTAGGGTGGGATGAAGTCAACTAACTGTGGAGCAGGTTGGAGCCACAGTGGCAGGTTTAGTCTTTGCATCATGATAGTATCAATTCACATTCCCTGGCACCTTCCATCCAAGGATCAACATTAATGAAGTGATCTTTGTGTTCCCACTGAGGTAAAACACTTGCTTTTTAGCCTGCGGAGCTGAACCACAGGCAGGCTGCTCAAGATGATACAAAGAGTTAGTCACAAAGCTAATCATGCCGCACCCAGATCTCTGCCATCTTCGTAGCCTTATATTGTAGCCACGAGAATGCCCTCCCTCAGCTGAACTCAGGGGTAGTATGGAAAGATAAGATGGTGTCTCAAGGTGTGAGGGCTTACAGGTTTGTCTCAGTGTAGGCTTAGTCCATGGGTAGCATTTACCCCATGCACTTTTCTGTTACTGACTCAGTCATCACCTTCATTTCTAAATATTAAATACATTTTATAGAGGTGATACCATTAAGGAAAAAACTGCCTTTTGTAAGCTATACAGTTGCAGATCTTTATTTGCCCTGAGTTATGGGTGTTATGTGTATGATGGGCCATTTATGTTGGGCAGTTTCCACCCTTTAGTGCGAATAGCCTGAAATATACAGAGCAAGCCAGTCAATCCATGGAATGGCTGATATTTTAATTAGTGCTAGCTTCATATAGTAGCCTCTGGGGGAAAATGTAAGAACAAGAGAAGAAGTCAGCTCTGGATAACAAAATATCACTTAAACAATGAAAGTCCTGCAGCACCTTAAAGACTAACAGATTTCTTTGGGCATAAGCTTTGGTGGGCTGCAACCTGCTTTGTCAGTTGTTTTTGCTATGTCCAGATAAACACGGCTACCCCTCTGATGTATCCCTTACTTCATTCAGCTCTTCTGACCTTCTGAGCACTTTACCAGTATCAGCTACTGCATTGTGCCCAATGCCAAAGCAAAATGCTTTGCACCATCACACTCTTCTGAGTGTTACATATCCACAGGACAAAATGCTGCACTTACACAATGCACCGTTGAAAATAGTGGTCTGGCTTGATTAAATAAGCTCTTCCTTTGGATATTTTCTTTGTTCATTCCAGTTGCTGAAAATCTTTTTTACGTGACTGATTCGTAATGCTATGGGTTCACAGCTCATCTCTGTGGCTCATCAACTTATTTCAATATACACATCCCATTAATTCTTGTTGCGATGCTTCCACACATTGCTTGCTTCAGTTACAGTAACAAAGGGTTTTGTATGGTTCAAGATTACTAATAGCTATTGTGGCTTAGGTCTGTGTTCTACAGGAATGATGGGAGTGGAGTGGTAGGTGGGTGGTTAGATTAAAGGAGGTTACTGTTGGATTTTTTTTTATAAGATGCCATGGAATGGTGAAGGTTGGTGACCTCTTTTTCATATTATCCTACCATCCTTACTTTTTGAACACACAGAAAGCTAATGCAGAAAGCTAGAGAGCACATCAAATTACATCACTTTCTAATTTCAAAAAACAAAGGAAAGATGTATAAATCAGAGTACATAATTTCTAATCATATCATGTATGTACTGACAAGTCCCATTCAATAACAACCTGCAGTTGCAAAGAGCAAGAGGCAAGACATCCATTCTGGAAATGCTGTTGTCCTACGTACTGTCTGTATAACAGCAGCCGCCTGTTGGAAACCTCAAAGCAGATTTTGAAGGTTTAATCCTTGCACTTGAGCAACGCTTAATCAGCTTAAAAGAGAACGCCTATAACTGAACAGGTTTAATTTGTGTTTGGGACTTTTTGTATTGTATTTAGCCTATATTGGTGTCTGTCCACATCTCAGAGCACAGGGTGGTTGGGTGAGGAGGCTCTATTATTTTTTATGTATTCTCATAATGGATTTTAAATCCAATCAGATTTTACATCAGGTACCTGCAAGCAAGTTCATTTAGGCTCATATGAACCCTTCAGGGATTTACTTGCCACTGCAAAATCAGGTGGTGGGGGGGTTTGATGGGTCCCTCCAAAACTTTTTAATCTTCAGTTGCTGATTCTATATGTACTCAAATTTCCTGAACGCAACAGCACTCAAACTTTAAAAATACTGACATTTCTTCTTAGCCAAGTCAAATCTGAGTAGTGAGATGCTGTTGATATCTTGCAGCATTGCAAGTACCAGTTTAAATGATCAAGTAGACAAGAGTTACTGAAATGAGATGATTTTTATTGCCCTTGTTAGGTCACTTTCTATCATGTCCTTCTCTCTTTTTTCTCCATTCACCCAACAAAAACCAAGGTGTGTTTTAGCCGTCTTATTAACAGAAGAAAGCTCTCTTGGTGGTAGAAGTGTGTGCAGTTAGAAAATAAACAAAATTGGCGTACTGAAAAGGGGTAACGTTGTGCTTGGTGGGAAATGGCAGATGTGTTCCAGCCTTTACATAGCATGGTTGAAATGTGAATCATTGTAAATGTCAGATTTCCTGTGAAAGAAAGAGCTGAACTGACATGCGTTCAGCTTTAATTAAGCTTGAGTTATTGGACCTGACTGTCAAGTCTTAGGCAAATTGGCTCAGCCTGTTATCATTAAGCATGAAAATTAACTACTCTAGGACTTGGTAAAAATAAACACATTTTTGTTGCTAGAATGTTCCAATGTGGTTTGTTGAATCCAGGGCTTGTACAGGAGGCCAGGTTTGGTCATGCAGTCTGTGTGATCAAAAGGGACTGGGGACCATGACCTCAGAAGAGGAAGCCCAAAAGAAGATACAAAAGGTCCGATTCCTGTTTTCCTTCCTCAAAAGAGGAACAAGTCCACATGTGACCAGCAGTCAGCTCTGATCAGGTGAAGGCAACTTGTGTGGAAGAGGTAAAAATTCCATTACAAGAGAATGTGAGGTAGAAGGTCTCTTAGGTATTTTGCAGAGGGAAGCTCTGAGGGTCTGGCTATTGTTCTGGATGGACAATGAACTTATTTAAAAGAATAAAAGCCCAGTTTTCTAGTGGAGCTTGGTGAAGTTGGAACAAAGCTGATTTAGTCATGCTGTGTCCCCTAAATGTATATGATGACTCCTTAAACACACATGAAGATCAAGAGTGGAAGAACAGTAGGTCTGTGAAACACAGAACAGCATTTAACAACTGGGGTATCTTACTATAAATGTAGGAAGAGCAGTTGGTATGTAGGTATTGGCCTGGGGCACCAAATAGCTAGAAAAACATCATTTAATTATATTATTGACTGAGGCACCCTGAGAAGTGAGATGTGCTCACTCTAAGCATCATGTGTATCCAGTGGAACCAATGTTTGGGGCCCATGCAGAGAATCATACACTGCAGAGCTAGTATCTCTATATATGTCTGGTGGGAAGGGTTCTCCAAGTACCACAGGTACACAGATAAAGATATGTTACAGGTCTAAGAAAGACATGACGGAAACTGAGATGTGTGTCAGTGTCTCATGTTCACCTGACTGTCCTCCCTGAGCAGTCCTGGTCTTCAGCAGGTCTAGAATCCAAGCTGTGATTTGGATCCAAATTTCACACTTTGCCTGTATCTTAGTAACAGGCTGAAATGAAAGTATGGACCCAAATACACCCTGTCTGAATATTTGGGCTTGGACCAGTGTCTGCTTTCTTCTGATCACCTCCCTGCACACTTTCAATTTCATCTCTGTGCGTGTGCCTGCTCTCCTCCTAGTAAATCAAATACTTCAGGTGGTTTTTGTCTCAGCACACTACCCTGTATTTCATCTATGATAAAATGACAACAACTGTGATATAAGCCATGATAATGAGACTTACCCGTCTGTGTATGATCCTCATTGCCATGTCATGAGTGTATCTGGAGTTCTCTTGGTCACACACCTTCAGTCATACCAGATCTCTCCTTCCTAACGTCTTCCATGTTTGTACTTGACACAGGTCTGAGGGGAAAGAGATTCACTTCTATTCTAGTACTTTCCTGTTGCAAGCAAATATGTATTCTAGTGTTTTCATTAGGTTTTTTGATTTTCTCAGAAGACAGTTGAATACAGAAGATCATTTCAGCGTTGCAGTTTGAAAGATGAGTTGTCAGTAAGAACTGACAGGTGACCACAATGTTCTACTGCTAATTGGCCATTTCATTTGGCAATGGACTCACTGTAAGCTTCTGTTCTGAGAAAATTGCAAATTAGATTTAATGCTGGAACCGCAGAGAATCAATAGTTTTATATAAAACTGCTCGCATAGCCGCTTTTAGTGCAACACCTCATTGATTTGTTTTGAATCCAACTGATTTTTTATTTTTACTTGGCTTCTTTCACTTTTGTGGTGCTAGTGTGTTCTGAATATACACTGTTGGCTACACTGCCTGTAATTACATTGTGTAAGAAAGGTTTAACTCTGAATGAGCCTGTTGGATAGACTGAGCTAAGATGATTTCTTGCAGCCTAGAGTCAGGAATAGAATATTTTTATAGGAAGCCTCTAAGTAACGATGGGCTTTAATTGTGAATACACTTTCTTTGAAAAGAACATTGGGTGGTATCCTGGCCCTGCTGAAGTCATTGGCAAAATGCCCATAAATTTAGTCGTTATTGCCCATTGGGTATAGATGCATTGATAAAAATCAGGGACCTACAGGCTAATGAATAGTGAATTTTTGGAAGTACAGTCACTTTAAGTATTAATTAGAATAAAATCTATTTACTGTTCAAGACAATCAACCAAATCACATCTGAAAAATACAGTGAAGCTGACTGTGTAATACTTTGTACAGCGCTCAGTTTGAGACATTTGTAAATAGTCTCCAAATGAGGACCAGCTAAAGAAGGGGGTGGGGTTGAACTACAGTTATCTTTTGGAATGCCCACTCATTTCTGCCACTCATGAATTATGCAGTCACAACCCTTCCAAAACTCAGGGAAATAGCGTGTTTATTTCAGTGTTTCTGTGTGTGTGTGCCTGTGTGCAGCCTAGCCTATCAGAGTCCATAGCAGTTTGTGAAATTGACATTTTTCAAAAGGAGGAAAATAATCTGATATCACCCTGTCATTAGATGTATATTTTATAAATACAAAATGATTTGGTATGTTAGAGGGAGGCAGGGGGCTTGATTCAATATTGCCTTCCTCAATTTTATGCCAGTATAACCCCAGTCACTGGAGCCAGGCAGTGATAAATCAGACACAGTGTAGAATAAGTTATGCAGAAGTAGCGGCATGTTGTGTGGGGTTCTCACACTTTATACATCTTGGAAATATGTATCAACACTAGCCGTTTTGATCAGTTAAGGTAATCTCATGTGAAAAGTGTCCATGTTAGTATTGTGAGTGTGAGTATGAGCAGGTGGGCACCCACATCCTCTTCCCACATACTGCTCTGTCATATTCTGTCCAACAACTTTAGTAGACAGAAGATTATAATAAATAAAACCCTAAAATTAGTTTGATGATAGTAAAAACATGTTTCATGTGTGTAAAATAAAAAATGGGGTGCATGTATAAATGATAGATTGAGTCAATGGCAGGAATCTCTTGAGATGAATTATGGATTATCCACACAATGCACGCAAGGATACATATGCAGTATCAAAAAGGAATGCTCTGGCAACTGAGCTTTCAGCATGTTGCTTGTGGTTTCTGTTTGTGTCTTTGGCCTTTCGTTTTATTCCTTGGTCGGGGGGGGGGGGGGGTTTGCTGCCATTATTTAATCCCTTCTGTTGGCCTGAGCTTCAGACATCATTAGAAATAATGAAGACTCAGCATTTTACTGAGAAAAATTTTGTGGGGCATTTAACATATTATACCAAAAAACTCATTTTGATTGGTAGCTATAAGCCATTCATTTCCATATCACTTATGATTTTGGCATATCTTATGCAGTTAGTGTGTCCTTTGATAGCCACAGAACATTTCAGTTGAAAAAAGCTGTCCTAGTGTGTTCACTGCTAGGCGTTTTTGGGTTCCATCTTCACATGTGAAGGGTGATATCACAGCCACGCAAAGAATGATTGTGCCAGTCTCTCTCTCGTCAAAGGTATTGGCATTCGTCTCAGAGCATGCTGAGTAGTGTCAGGGCATGCTCTTGTCAGTGATTAGTTGCCATGCCTATAGCCATGAATGGCAGGATATACCATGCAGGTTACCTTGAAAGACGATTGAGAAAATACGGGCCCCAAAACTCTTGTGATCAGATTTATGGTAATGGAATTTATTATTGATTCTGGGAAGTTTAAATTTGGTGGGAAATGCATTAGCAGCAACCTGAGATGCATTTGTGCTGTTGTATTCTATATAAGAATGCTCTGTACTTGTAGTAACATTATCTGTTCTTTGCATCAACAGTTTGGTCTTTTGTATAAACTTGAGCAAGTACCATGTACTGGACAGACAGACAGGCAAACATACCTGTCTGTTCTGGTGATGCTCTCACAAGTTAAATGGGATTTTGTTTTTATGGGCAAATATTTGGTGAAGTTGGGGGGGAAAAAAAAAAAACAGGGGCACTTCAATATGTCACTGTTCTATTGTAAGGTCCAACCTTGAATGACAAACCTGAAGCAAAAGCAGCGACCATCCCAAAGGTGTCAGGGCTAGAGCGCAGCCGGGAACTGAGCACCGACGTGCCCTTCGTGCTGCCTATCCCCAGCCCCCAACCAGCTGCTGCCGTTGTGACTTCCACATCTTCTGCGCCCACATCGAGCGCCAGAGCCAGCCCTCTGCTGAAGAAGGAGCCAGTGATCTCAGCACCAGCACCACCAAGGCTCACGCCCCAGCCACAGCCTCGGCCACAGTCACAACCTCAGCCTCGACCACAGTCTCAGCCTCAGCTAATACCTGAGCTTCGGACCCAACCTCAGAGTCACATCCCTCCCCCTCTCAACTACCAAGTACATCACCAGGTGGCTCACAACGGACTCAATATCAGGTAAGGGAAAGAGATGGTTGCATATTTCCTTTGTGTATAACTCAAACCCTTCTTCCAGGGCACAGTTCACTATAGAACAGCTCATAGACTTTCCCACTTGCAAGAGGCATTGTACTCCTCAGGCGGAGACCACATCGCCATGTGTTTCCAGCTGGTTATCAGCTGTGCTGGGTAGCTGCATGGCAGCGATTGTGACTGAAGCCTCCCTAATGAACAGGGTTTGTTATGGTTATGGTGCAAAACTTCCTAGTCCAGCTTCCAATGCATCTGCAGTTTTTTCCTGTCAGAACTAGTCAACAGAGGCGTTGGTAATTGGGGGACAGCTTGGATTTGAGCAAACCCATTTCTGACCATGGTGATCTCCAGTTGCAGGGCCACAGGCAGTGTTTGGGTTTCCCATGGACACAAATCTTCATATGATGTAGGTGCAGTTTAACTGGTTCAGCATAACCAGTAGGGGATATGGGGCAATAGGAAAAAATCAAATTCCAGACCCCAGGTCACCTTTTCCCAGGCATCATAGTTCAAACTGGAGAGGCATCAGCTAGCGGCAGCCTCAGAGTGCAACTTCCTACAGAGCGAAGAAGATATTCCAAAGTAATGAGTGCCTGGGTAGTCCCTTTGTTGATGTAGAAAAGACATCATTCTCCCCAAATTAGCCTTTTGATTTAGATTAGGGGGTCTCAAACTCACAGCCCAAGGGCCACACGTGGCCTATAAAATTATTTCTTGCAGTCTCCAATGACACTATCATGATCAATATTTGCAGTATCGTTCTATAAAAGGGTTTCAGTGGTGCGGCCCTCGAGGTAATGTGTAAGTCCTCACGTGTGCCTTGTGGTGATTTGAGTTTGAGACCCCTGATTTAGCTTAAATTGGTGAACTGTGTTCACATCATCTCGTAACTTTGTTGGTTGTGTAAAAAAAACAAGCTCTAGAAGTGTGTTTTACTAACAGTCTGTAGAGCACCTATCACAGCAGAGCCCGCCTAGGTTGAGGCCTTTAAGTGCTACCATAATGTAAATGTTTAATAACAACATCACATCAGAACTGTTCAAACACACAAGCCTCTCAGAGAGTTTAGATAATCACGAGACCTTGGTATTGTGGGAGCATGTGGTAAATAATAATTGCATTAACACTGCCCGTCCACTCCCCCTCTCCCCATGGCTGCTAGGGTGCTGGGCAGCAGAGTACTAATGATCTCTTCAAACTAGTCTATGTAATCTAATATGTATGTATTGCGCGGCTTCCATATAATAAAAAGACCATGACAGAGCCTGTGGGGCAGGTGGTTACAGCAGAGCGGCCATACAATGGCACTCTGGACATTCAGAGTAACAGAAAAAGGAATTACAATCTAGTGTTGCGATCACCAGGGAATCTGGTGCCATTGCAAGATTATTGCATGCTAAGCACAGTTGCCACTGTGGCACCTCAGCCTTAGCTCACCCACAGCCCTGAGAGCTGAACTGTTCGGTCCCAAAGGGAACGTCACGCAGGAGAACGCAGAGCATAACTGCTCTGTTGGGAGAGATTGTTGAGATCTTTGACTCTCGCCTGGATGGCCCCAGAAATGGGCAGGGAGGGCTGGGTTTGTGCTGGGCGAGTGATGCCACAGCACCGAGCTGTCTCTTACGCTGCGTGGTTCTGACTCTCGCACCATATAACGCTTTCTCTCTCTCTCTCTCTCTCTCTTCCATTCCCCCCCCACAGCAGGAGCAGCAGTGCCAGCAGTGCAACGAGCATCAGCCTCCCCAAACACCTTCCCCTCTCCCCCCAGATCCCTCCTCACCATTCTTCCGGCCCAGCGCTGCCCCTCTCCATCTCTAACCTTGCTACCTCGCACTTCCCTCTCAGATCGCAGACCCAACACCAGCACCATTCGGCCATGTTTGCCACCCCACCCACGCTACCACCTCCCCCAGCATTACCCACCAACAGCCTTGTAATACCAGGACACCCTGCAGGTAGGTCCCCTTAATTTTACCAGGGCTGGTCTGCTGTGCATGCACTGTATTTACAGTGGGGCTGGGAGGGAGGGTGGGCAGGCAAAAAGCAACGCAAACATCCCTTCTGAAATGGTGTGGAGTAGCCTTGTAACAGGGCAGAGAAACTGAATTGCACCTGCAGGCCGAGGCAGTCTAAGTTTAAATTATTATTATTAAAGCTGGGAGTTTCTGTGGATCTTAGAGGAATTAGGTTCCCAGTTAGATGTAGGCACCAAAATCACCTAGGCGCTTTAGAAATTCCAAGCCCAAAATCATGTTCTTGTTTAAAGACATTGCAGTCTGGGTTTTTGCTGCTGCCCTTATTCCCCAGAATGGGGTAGGGATTGTGCTCTTCATAATAACATTGAGGATAGTTTGCTAAAAATTAGCTCCTTTCTGGAGGGGGCAGAGTGTCCAGTGATACAGTTCCAGAGTCACTCAGGTTTTGCTGAATGTGTTGAGCTGTGCCTTTATTAAACAAAGAAGGGACTGGTACTCAATCCTACACAGGAAGAAGGTGCTGTTTGGAGCTTATTTGAAGAAATTCATTCTGGTCAGTGAACAGGGTAGATAAATTAAATTGGCAAATAAGACACCTTTCCACTGCCAAAATTGCAAGTCATTGAGCTCTGCTGTTAGACTTTTTTGTTCCCCCCTCCATCCCTGTTGTCACTCCTGCCCTAAATGTCCTGTTGAGAGTTCCTCCATTAGCTTATAGCTGTTCCTGTGGGAGAGCCTGGCAGCTGGAGGCTTCCCCTGGAACTCTGACTTGCTGGGGCCTCCTTTTGATCTGGCATTTGACTCTAAAACTAACTCAGCAGGGATTAACAAAGACAAGAATTGACAAAAATGTACCCTTCTGTTTCCTATAAAGCCAGTGAAAGAGAGTAGGGAGAGACATGCTGCCAAAAACTGTGATGACTTGGCATCCTGCTTTCATTTTCAGGGGCTAAATATCCCATTATTTAAAATTGCTCCTTTAAAGGGGTGGAAATGAGAATTACCCCCAAACAAACTATCAGTACGACATTAGCCCAAAATAGTCTGGCTCCCATCCAGGGATGTCATGGTAGGATGCCTGCTTTCAAGAACTTGGCCCTGTCTAGAATTTCAGCCACATGCTTGGGGACATGCTGGGCATCACAGTGGAGATTTATTCTTCTTCCCCTACTTAAGGCTAAGAGATGTAGAATTAGAGTGGTTGACATCTTGGATGTAATGGAGACAAACCTTGAGTAGAGGAAATGGGAGTGTGGTCATTAACTGGCCAGTCCTGCACCTACCGCAGAACTCAAGGAGATTTTCACTGTTGACTTCAGCAGGTCCAAGACGAAGTGGCGTTCTCGCATATAGAAGTTTGCCGGCCAACTATGGGTTCTTCTTTCTTCCTTCTAGGAAAAAATGCTTGCTTTTTATCCCTGTAAATTTAAAATAATTGCTGCCCTTTGGCACTTCTGCTTAAGTTTTAAGCAAAGAGGCAGAATTCAGGTCATTGGCTTCCAGTATGTACATGTCAGTAGCATTAATAAATCTGATCTATGCATATCAGTGTAACAAGGAAATGATACGCATCTGAGAGCGTCTTTGTCTCTGGAACTGGAAAGCTTGCCTAGGTAACTAGTGACACCAAAAAGAGCTCCATGGCTGACCCTGATGTGTGCTAGTCAAAGCTTTCCAGCCTCCCTTTTGAGTTTTAGGGGCTACATGACAGTATCAGCCAAGTAAGTGTCAACTGTTAGTGTTCTTCTCTCCTTCTCCCTGCCACATGGGCACATGTACACAGCAGACGCAAATTATTGGGACTTAGTGGTACTGCAAGTGACTGCATAGCTGGCTGTATGCTACTGTCTGGCTAAACCCACTGTAACAGGTAGCATTGATGGACAAGTTGCCTAGCCCTGATTCTGCTCTCTAACACCCATTTTGCAACTGGGACACTGCTCCTGTCCCCACTGTGTGATAGTGCCTTTTAGAAAGCTTCTTAAAATATGCCAAGATGCTGCTCCTCAGATTCTTCAGTGGCTGTTCTTTTACTGACAAAGGCAAATTTGTGGTACAGGGCTAAAATCTGGAGCCAGCCATAGATCTACTAGTCTGACTTGAAGAAACTGGATATGGTGGCACAGCTGCCAACTCTTTTATCCCTCCTCCCAAAAAAATCCCCCATAAAGTGGATTATCTTGATGCTAACAGAAAGATCCAGTTTCTCTGAGTCATGCCAGATTTAAAAAAAAAACCACAACATTTATTTTCAGGATATACTCAGGTTGCCTATTAAAATGTTAGCTTTTAAGTAGAGCTGCTTAACGTGTGTTTTAGTTCTTGTCCAAAGAAAATCTCAACATAGGCTCTTTACAGTCAAGTACCAAAGTCTTAAACATTACAAATAGTTTCGTTTCATTTCATTTCTCTCTCTTTTTGCCCTGGTGCTATGCTATAATTATTACTTAATATTATCTAAATGGCGTTTTGTAAAGATACTGCACTGGCTCCTAGAAACTTTTTAGAAGTATCCTAAAGCAACTTACGCATCTAAGTCCTATTTTCAAAAGTTATTTAAGCACTTAACAGCATAAATCCCGTAGACTTTCAGTGAGGCTTAGTGTTTAAATCCCATTTTCAATGTGCTTTAGGAGCCTGAGTCATGTACAGGTACTTTTGAACATTTTACCCCTACAGTCTAACTCAATGATGCATGTGGAACGTGAATTAGTTCTTCAGAATGTTCGTTTGCCCCCTCTAATTCTGCTGCATCTTAAATAGGGTATCTTGTTGAAATCAACAGACCATCGAGAAACACGCTTACATTCAGCAGCGTGTGTGTGTGTGCGTGCGTGCTATTGGCATATTTGATAATATTGATAAAAGGATATGAGCTTTCATATGTGTACAGCACCTAGCACAGTGGAATCCTGGTCCATGACTGGAGCTCCCAGGCACTGCAGCAGTGGAAATAATGAAAACAATATGCCTGTCTGACATACTTAGCCTAGCATGTGGCCAGTGAAGAGGATACTCGCTCTCATCCTATTTATGCAGATGATTTATAAAATCTCATATATTTCCAGAGTTCTAAAACCCTGCAGAAGAGCTCTGCTTAAGCTCAAAAGTTTTTCCTTCACTGGAGCAATGTGTTGTTTTTTGGTGAAAGATACCATCTCCCCCATCTGATCATTACAATTCTAGGCAGCATTTAAGTAAGAAATAACCAGGAATCTCTTGGATTAATGGCAAATCTCATTTAAAATCTGAGACAATCTGTTTGTTTCCCCCTTCCATACACATGCACACACATACAAAAACACCCTGATGAAAGTTTGACTTACTCATTACAAACTGAGTATTGTTGGCCTGTTCATCTAAAGCCATTTGTTCCATAGAAACTACTTCACAGATTTTTCAGATGCAGAAGCTGACCATTTAGGATAATGCTAATATCACACACATATATATCACAGAAAAGAAAGCATGTTTCAGATGCATAAAGAAATTTGTCATCTTTGGAACTGAAGAGAGATCGAAGTCTTCTACAACAGAGTCCACTCTGGATCAATTCCCACACGTATCCAAGCTACCTCAGACTTAGTGCTGAAATTTTCATAGCAGGTGAAATTCACTCCTTTGCAGATGGCCATGTTAATCTGGTGTTGAAGATTTAAGGAGGCATAAGCATTCCAAAGGCCTTGTGAGTTTCACAAAGAGAGTCTTAGCAACAGCAAATCTAATTCATAACCTGTGCAGGGCCCTGAAATAATCACAAATGTGAAACATTATGGACCTAAATAAGAGGTCACTTACAAGTGCCTGTCAAGAAGCTAGTTTCCAATGCAATGTAAAAGCTGTAAGCATTTACTCCAGTCCAGACAGGGTTCTTGTAACTGATGATTTCCCTGTTATGGGCCTGATCCTGCAAAATGCAGCATGCTATTGACTGCTGTAGCTATGAATGGGAGCTGAAGATGCACTAAATGCTTACCCCAGTTGAAAATCTGCCGCTATCTGGGGACCAGGGGCCAGCTATCCTCACATGTTGATGCTGAAGGGAAGCCCTGAATCATATGATAAAACATTTCTTTTTATAGCAGTAGCAACCTTCTTCAGCTCATGACCCAGTGAAATGAAATGTCTCTTCCTTTTCCCTTCCTCAGTTTTCACATGGGAGAATAAGCTGAGGCAGAGAATGAATAAATGTCAGGTCTTGTCAGATGGAAGAAAGGCATGGAGTGTTCAGCAGTATAGCGTTAAAGGTGTTGAACCTCTCCCAGAATTCATAGGTCATTTGGAACAGGGAACTGAAGCATCAGAATTCCCAGCACAAATTTCTCGGGTGCACAGTGCATGCTCCCCACTGGTTATATCAAAGGAGCAGAGTACATCCAATCCCAGGGGCACTACTAGGGAACAGCGGCCAAAACTCACTACTGAACCAGTCAGCCTCTGGAGCGTGTATATTTGTGGTATTTTCACCCCAGCCTGGTTGGGTAATGATTACCATTAATCACACAGTGTGCCATGCCTCAGCTTTGTCTTTTACCTCTCAGGCTGGGGAGTAAGTGACGGCCACAAGTTCAGCCACAGCTCAGAGTCTGAGACTCTCTGTACCATGGAACAGTTCTTGGCAGCTGAATTGAGGCCTCTGGAGTTAACTCCAGACTAGAGTTCATATGGCTTCCACAAAGTAGTCTTGCAGAAAAGGATGACAATAAATTAGTAGCCAGGGTGGGCCAAGAACAGAAAAATCCCATCACTACCACCAAAGATTTGTGGGCCTGCCACAAGCTGCAGCTGCGGGGGAGAAAGCCGCTGAAAAATGCCATCAGCTACTGGGCTGCTTTTCACACATGCAACCCAATGAAGCTAGTCGGGTCTAGCTGTTTCTATACCTCTGTGGATTGGCTCTTGTTTTCTTTGAAGGGATGAAGTTATATCCTGTTATTTCCCCCATCCTTTGCTATGGCTTTTTCAGTACCTTTTTCAGAAGGACACCAGCTGGTCAAATTTGGCCAAAAAGTAGAATTTAACGAACATGAGAACAATGCAAATGTTCCCCAGCATTTTGTAATTTCAGTGAGAACAGGTTTGTGTTGCTTATCTTAAAACCAACCAATATGCTTTCTGTTACAGTGCACTCAATATACACATTGCAGACTTTTGTTCAGGAATACCTGGGAGGGAAACTGACTAGTGCATTTTCACTGTCATAGCTGAGGCCAATGTACTGACAAATAAAAAAAAAGAGGATGGGGATGTGTGTGGAACGTTTAAAATGTTTTCAATGTTGCTAATGTAAAGTGGGGTTATGGTATACAGAAGGGAACCTGTTGTGGGTTGGGAAGAAAAGGAGTCACTCCGTTTTTATTTTTAACCTTGACAGCATCCCTAACCTCAGGTCTGTGGCTGGGTTGGGGGGTGTGGGGAGGGGCAAGCTTGTTAATGCTTTATGAAGCCCCACTGTGTTTTCTGCTGTGATGACTCATGGTGTTCTCTCTTGTCTTTAGATACCAGCCTGTTGATATCATTCAACCAACCAATCATGTATTGCCAGCCTCATTCGGGGATTCTGATTGGTACTTTGTCACAGGCATCTCTCTTACCTCCACCAATGAGTCCTCACGTAGAAAACCACCACAGCATGACCTGCAGAAACAGGGAATGCCAGGTGAATATCTGACTCTTTCTTCTACGTCTTTGTGGAACTCACAGGCCACTGGGCCTTTGTGTCTTTTTTTTTTTTTTTCTCTCCCTCTTCTCTAGATCATGAACTGCTCAGGCAAGAGCTGAACAACCGGTTTTTGGTTCAGACTTCGGACCGCACTGGTGCCTCTCTTGGCCCAGTGCCGCTGCTGAGGGCGGAGTTTCACCAGCACCAACACACGCACCAGCACCAGCACACCCACCAGCACACATTCACTCCTTTTCCATCCAGCTTACCCCAGACGTCGCTCATGCCACCCTCTGCACCTCCCATGGTGCGTAGCCCAGCCCAAAATGTGAGGATAAGTAAAGAATCATGCACCAGAAAGCCTAACCCAGTCCTAAAATCAGGTCTTTTTTATTTCAGCCTGGCTTCTCTCACTGTTGTCCCTCAAGAAACCCCACTCCTGACTTAAGCCCCTCCACTCTTGCACGATTTTCTCCTTGCCATCCAGAATTAATAATGTATATCATCACAGCTCCCTTGTGCTGCTACAAAAAACAGATACACTTTGCGCAGTTCTCAGGCCCCTTTATCTTTCCTCTTCATGGTAAACACTCAGCTCTGTACTTGTGTTTAGATTAACAACCCATCTTTGGAGGTGCATCAGCTGGCTCAGCTTCTTGACACAAATGCATGCAACAATGGTGGAAGAATAGAGGCTTCTAATATAAAATGTCAAGAAAGGTTTTGGGGAATAATATATCCTGCTGTCTGTACTGCACTTCTTACTGTAAGACAGTACTTGCACTGTTTGATTTCAGTTGTGTTCTGTTTGTTTTCTGTTTCCCCAAGCTATGTCCAGTAGATGATTTCACAGAATCTATTATTATTTGATTTGGTCAGCAAACACTAATTGATGTGTGGCTGGCTCTTCTTATGGGACAGAACCTTCTGGCCATAGAATAAGCTTTCTCATTTCTTCACTGGCACTGCTTGTAACACAGTGAGGCTTGTCTGCTGCTGTTACACAATCTTAGCGTCTCTGGCATAAACCAGCTTTGCCAGCTCTTGTGAGCACTTGCTCCTTTTGTCCTGGCAATTCTTATTTTGTTACTTGAAAAAAGAGAATTGAGTATTTTCATCCTCAGTTGTGTGCTGTGTCTAAAATGTGCAGAGTCCTGTTCTCCTTGGATAGGCAAAAGGAAGAAATAACCATTAAGGGCAGGCATTTTGGGAAAACTACTAAAGATTCATGGGAAACAATATTTCTCACTTTTTCCTGGTGAGAGTTGCATGATGACATTGTTCAGTGGTAATCCGCTTAGCGACAGAACAATGAAAGTAATATCTCTCACCCAGATTGAGCCCCAGGTGCTTGCACAGCATAGCCATGTGCAAATACCTTCTCTTTTTTTTCTGCTGTGTAAAAACAACCTCTAACCAGTGCTTGAAACCTGGTGTGTTATTCGAGAATCCTGATACCTGATCCTGCTGACAGCTCCTTCCCCGCCCACCCACACCCTGTTGATGTCAGACTTTCTAGTGAAAACAGCTTGTGAGGCTCTTTTGTTGTATTTTACTCACACCATCTTATATTCTGCTAAATCAGTTTATTAACCTTAATGCCAGAGAGGAATGTTGAAATCTCCAGCTGCATGTGTTTAGTAATTTATGGTATTTACACTGATGGGTACATGGCTCCAGTAATAACTGGAATTAATGAAATTACAAATCTGCTTTCCTGCACGTAGGATAGCGTGTAACAGCAGCTGACTTGCCAAATGGGCAGCATGCCGGGGGTCTTTGCTCACTGTCCCTCACCTGCCCTGCCCCCAGTATGTATTTATTCAGAGATAAAGATCAGAATCTTCTCCCCTAAAGTTGTTCAGAACCAATATGGGTGAGGAGAAATCCGGGACCTGGTCATCTGCATGGAGGTGTTGAAGCCTTGTGCTGGGATGCAGGGAGCACTCCTAGTCAGGCCTTCTCCTCCTCCGAGCGCTGAACCTCTCCTCATTTGGGAGAGCAGTAGGATTAATATAATAATCTGTGCAAGAAGCCCGTGCATCCCTTTCCAAAAAGCCATCTTCACCACATTGGCATTGCCCTACAACAGGGAGGGGAAAATTGCTGACTGCCCCAGGTATTTTGTATTTTGATTTTGTACTAGTTTGACAATTAGATTTGAGTCCAAGTTGCACATAAGATCAGGATTAGAATCCAGCCTTCCCAAGATTTTGATATAGTGCTCAACTTTGGCGCATCAGAGAAAGATGCCAGCTTTGGCTCTGGAACCAACTTTCCATGTTTTATGGAGTGAGTTCCAATTCAGAGCGTGCTCTCTCAATAACAGTGAGGCAACCAGTTTGTGCAGTTTGTTGTTAAGTGAGTTAAATATAAGACTACAATGCAGACAGGTGCTATGACTTTCCCACTGTTACAGCTTTGGGAGACTGGTCACTGCCTCCTGAATGAGTATGGGGTAGTCCCCCTGTTCTAGTAAATGCTGTGCAGAGGCCATGATTCATTTGTGGGTGTTGAACTGTGTGTTCATTCTGTGTCATGGAAAGCAAACTCAACTTTTCTTTTCTCTTTTACTTCCAGTTTGACAAGTATGCTCCCAAATTAGACAACCCTTACTTTCGACATTCCAATGTGAGTGTTCATGGTTTTTAAGCAGTACTACTGTTTGCGCTTCTGTTTGTGTTGAATTCCTCGAGTGTCTTTAGTTGACAGAGGCTGAGGTTCAAGTCACCCATTCAGAAAGTTTTCTTAAGCTGCTTTGTATTTTTTTTAATGTAAAATCTCCATACTTTTCATCTTTGTCTTCTGCATTTTCTTTGAGTTAGTTTTAAATTGCTGTGCCTGGGAAGGTGGGGAATGTGCCAAGATTTCTCAGATAGTGGATTGCTGCCTCCCCTGGCAAATCCCCAGAGGACTTAGGGGGCCTGAGGCAGATCTGATGTGAGGGGCCCCCCTCATTGTTCCATATCTACAACTTGTACCACCTTGGCCCAGCCCACCCCCAGCTCTCCTCCTATCTCAGCTCACTCCAGCCACCTTCCCAATTACCAAGCTCCTCTTACCCAGCCCCAGTGTTCCCTGGGAGGTGTAGAGTCAGAAGCTGGGGCAGGGGTCTGGGGAAAGTTGCCCCTGTGGGGCCTTTCACCCCCCCCCCGCCCCCCAGGTGGCCCTGCAAGGTCATTTTACAAAATGTTGCTCAGGTCACAAGACATCTGTAGCAATAGAAGACCTGTAGCGTAGCACAGGCTGGCCTGGCTCAGCTGACTTTAGCTTAGACTAAAAATTGCAGCATAGATATTTTGGCTTCAGTTCTGCACATTTTCAGGTTTTATTTTGGTTTTTAAAAGTTTAGTAACAACATTTGGGCGGCTTAGCTCTGCCTCCAATGATGTTCATCTCATCTCTTTCTTTTCTAGTTCTTTCCAACCTACCCCCCGGCTATGCCTGGAATGCCACCTATGCTTCCCCATTCAGGGCCCTTTGGGTCACTTCAAGGAGCGTTTCAGCCGAAGGTACAACTTTCATATTGTTGCATTAGGCATATGGGGACTGTGACCTGAATTGTGCTGTCGCTGATTATTTGAATGACCTTTGTGATTAGCTCACCTGCTTTTCAGGGCCTGGGATTGCTCCTTGGAGAGGAGTGCAGTGGTTTACATGAAGGGCTAAGCCTGGTCTGCACTACTGTGTTAGGTGGATGCAGGGCAGCTTATGTTAAGGTAACTAAGAGAGAATCTACTCTAAAATTTTGCTCCTGCTGATATAAGGATCCTGCTATGCCAACTTAATAACTCCACCTCCATGAGAGGTGTAGTCAGTGTTGACATAGTGTCACTGCAGGCATGTGGCTTTCGTTGGCTGGTACTGGCTTTCAGATGCCATCCTATAATGCTCACACTGACAGCACAATCAGTAGAAGGACATGCAGTGGCAGGACAAAGAGCATAATGTGGGTGTGCAAAAGCGATTTAATTACTGCAGCAGTTGTATGTTAGTATAACTTGGGCTGCTGTAATTTTGTAGTGCAGACATGCCGTTAAGTCAGAGGTCCCCAAACTCTGGAGCATGCCCTGGGGGAATTTTTGGGAAGGCGTGGCAGGGCTGAAGCCAGCACCCCACTGCCACGATCTCTGCTCCAGCCCCAGCCTTGATTCTCAGTTGCAGCCCTTGGCCCTGCAGCCCCATTCCTGGCCCTCACTCCTTTCAGCCCCATCCCAGCCACAGCTCAGGCCCTGGCTCCTGGCCCCCAACTGCAGCCAGGGCTGTGACTACGGTGGGGCGAACGGGGCTTTGGCTCAATCGAGCTGCTCTATTAAAGGACGCATTTCACACTGCCTGCTCCAAGCATTGCTAATTACAAGGGGTGTGTCCCGATCAGAACATGCCCTGGGCACCGAAACAGAGTGTGACGGCTCTGACTGCAGGTATGGCCCTTGCTCATGGCCTCAGCTTCTGGAGGATGTGGGGGGCATGGACCAGGTCAGGAGGAGGCATGATGACCCCAAAGGTTGGGAGACCACTGCCTTAAGTCAAATCTAGCTCAGCAGAAACTTGGGGTCAAATGAATTACTTAGTTCAAAATACTCACCCTTTTCTAATCCAGACTAAGGAATCTCAAACATTTTACTGAACAAACAGGCTGGTGCACGTGGGTCACCCCCCAACTAGATAGCTGCTGGGGGGTGAATTGACTAGCAAAGCACGGGAACAATACTCAGAGGGAATGTTCTTGACTGGTTAGAGCAGGTGGTTAGAATGAGGCATTCAATTCCCAGTTCTGCCACTGATTTTTTTTCTGACCTTCAGCAAAGTCACTTTTACCCTCTGTCTCATCTTCATCTGTAAAACGAGGCTAACAACATACTTACCATGCAGTGCTTTTGTAAGGTTTATTTTATGTCTGTAAGTGCTAACAGATGCTTTGGATGAAAGGCAGCGTACAAATGTAGTATTATTGTAACTAGTGCTGAATGGTGAAATTTGCAATTTCACTTCTAAAAAATCTCCATGGCATGTATTTTTTTTTTCAAGCTTAATGTTCTTGTTTTAAAGTTAGAAGTGTACTGAAAACATTACATCCATTCCAACAGAAAATCCATAGTACAACAGAGAATATTGATGCCATTCTTATAAAAGTGACACTTGGTCTGGTCAAGATAAAGCATTTATACCTTCCTAAGTGACACGGTTTTATAGATCTTCTGTCATCTCTAAACACATCTTTGTAGAGATAAGAAATTATCTGCAGAATTACTGTTTATTGAAGAGCTTCAGGAATCAACACTGTATCTGTCAGTTAAGCAGTGTTTGCATTTGGAAGATAATTTTTTCAACCAGAACAGCAAGGAACTTCAGGCCAAAAAAAGGGGTGTGCGTTTACTTGTCCTGGTGAGGAGTTACTTTCATGAGCAATCCTAGTGACATGAATAGGAGTGAGTAACTTATTTTAATTAAGGGCTTCACAAGGCTAATTTTTGTAATGGATGCTAAAAGAGCTTTACAGTGATTTATCAAGCCTCTGTGAGTTTTTGTTTTGTTTTGTTTTGTTTTTTAAATAGCATGTAATCCATAAATTATCTACCTCAACTAGGACCATACCCAAGTACAGTACAGGAATGGAAGAATGAGGTCTCTCTAGTTGAATCTAGGCAGAAGGGTGGATAGGGAAGGAAGTATTAACTACCTAGCTTGGAATTTGGCCAGGACACCAGGGTTAATGTTTTTATTCTTTCAAAGAACTCCAGAAGATCTCTATAATGATAGCAAGTGGTCAGGACTTCTGTTTTATATCTCATCTGAAAGAGATGCACAAACCCCATGGAACGATCAGAGCTGTAAAAGTGTTCTGACACGAGAAAATAGTGGTTTCACTACAAAACTGTAATGAGACAATATATGATACATTGGTTTCCTTCAGCATTATAAAACTATATAATATCATGAAACTTACAGAAAAACTGTTTGGCCATAAAAAGGGAAGAGTGAGCACAGGTCTTCTACATTTCTAAGGGTATGTCTACACGCTCATTTTAATTCGACATAGTAAACATTACCTGGAATTAAAAAATAAAAAAGCACGTCCACACAGGTTTTGTCAATTCAACCTAAGGCTCTTCGTAAGTCAAATTGAAGAGATGATGCTTTGAAGTTATAAAACCTCATGTAACTTCAAAGCGATCATCAATTCGAATGGTCTAGTTCAAATTAACAGTGTGTAGCCATGTTAATTCAAACTAAGGTGAGTTCAAATTAACATGGGTTGATCTTCCTCCCAGGAGGAAGACCAGCCCTTCCGCACCTGGGGCCAGCAGCCCTAAAGGCGCCACCACCCAGCCAGATCTGACCAGGGGTAATGGGGTCCCTGTCCCCTGGCTGAGCGAGGGGGTGGGGAGCCCCACCCAGTGCAGGGTTCCAGCTGCTTGCTGAGTGCAGGGATGAGACTTGCTGGGTGCAGGGACAGGATCCTAGTGCAGGGCTCTGGAGGGAAGCGATCTCCTCCCCAGACACATGGGGAGAAGGGATCCCTGCATGGGGCTCCAGCTGCACTTCCTGGGCACATGGGGAGAAGGGATCTGCACACGGGGATCCCTTCCCTGCACCCGGGGAGTGCGGGCTGGAGCCCCATGCAGGGATCTCTTCTCCCTGTACACCCAGGGAGCACCGCTGGAGCCAGGCAGGGGGAGTCCTTTCTCCCCTACCCAGCCAGTGCTGGGGATGCGCAGGCCACAGAGAGCCCAAGGAGGGGAAAACATCCCCTGCCAGGCTCCAGCCTTCTGAGCCCAGTGTGGGGAAAAGCATCTCCTGCCTAGCTCTGGCAGCACCGGGGCTAGATCTGGGCAGGAGATGCTTTTCCTTGTACCAGGCACAAAGGACTGGAACCCGGCAGGAATTGGGTGGTGGCATGGCCCTTCTTGGGGCCATGTTGTCACACCTCCCATGGTGCCCCTCTTCCATTTGAACTAGCAAGTCCTGTCCATGGACATGCTAGTTCAAATTGGTTTTTCCTATGGTGGCCATGTTAATCTGAATTGACTGAATTTGAGCTAATCATTATTAGTTCAACTTGATTCGTTCGAATTCAGTTAATTCGACCTAGTGTTCTAAGTGTAGCCATAGCCTAAGCGACTCCCAAGTTTTAAGTAACTAGGTTTTGATTATTTTAGAGGTACCTAGAACACTCACTACTTCAGTGTTAAACCACACAAATCACAGTCTGCTGTGGTGGTTAATCAGTAACGTGGCATGGGCAGTGCGGTATTTACAGGGAGGCTAACATCTGGAGGGAGACGAATGGATTGAAAAATTGATCTGCAACTTGCCACAGTATTTTGCAGTTCCCTAGCGGAGACAGAGCTGACCCCTTGGGTGAAGTTATACTAGTCTCTGTCACTTCCTTATTTTTCCCTCTCTCTCTCCATTGCAAGCTCTTTGACTGAATTCTAGATAATTAGGAAAAACCAGTGGCTTGATTCTGGCACAATGAAATCTGCACTGTCTGTCCTACAGAGCAAAGGGTTCGTTTTTGTCCCTGTTCCTCTCTCCTCACATGTCACTTGCCTGAGGTCTGGTATGTAAAGCTACTTACATAAATCCAGGCTGACTATAAACTTCTCAGTGAGTTTCCCAAAAGCCATTCTCACAAGCAAAGAACTTGAAAAGGTCAAAAGTATTCAATTTACTGTCCTGGAGAAAGTATTCACATCTGTCTCCAGGGGACAGAAGGACAGAATGACACTGTCATTAATGTGTTTTGATCTCAAGACTCTAGACTGTATCATAGCTATGACTTCTCTTTCATCTCTCACCCTCAGAGACCTTAAGAGGTTATTCGCATCTGTCAGGGGAGAGTGCCTCTTCACTTACCAATTCAAAAAATTGTATTTAAAATAAATATGACAGTTCTGACGATTTGACCTGAGAAAATGAAACTAAACAACAAACAAAACCCCACATTTACTGATGGCTCCTCACTCTCCACTGGTTGGAATCCATGGTAATTTGACCTAAATTCCAAGTAAAATAGCCAGCCAGGGAACTAGTCTCAAACTCTCTGCACTCAGCTTTCTGGGTGCAACAGGTGCAGTTACTTGGGAAGTCAAAGACTGACTGTTTACACAGAATTCCAGGTCTTGGGCTTTTCTTCCAGCCAGCCAAAATGAGGCTCTGTGAGCTGGTCTGAAACTGAGAGAACACCAAATGGCCCCCCAGAGTAGTAACTGGGATTCTACACTCCAAATGTTGAATTCTAGGGAAAACAAAAGAAGTTAGGAAAGTACTTTTATAATGTACCTGCAAAGCATGCTGTAGGGTTTATCATGTGAGTTGTGATCTATGCAAGTTATGTCAACACTAGGCTCTTTTTCTTAAAAATTGTCCACCAGTACATTTCTGCCCATGGCAGAAGCTGCTCAAAGAAGCAGTCTGGCCTAGAGGACACACCACTAGACTAGGATGTGGGAAATCTGGGTTGTCTCCTTAACTATGACATTGACCTGCCGTGTGTGACCTTGGGTATGTCACTTCACCTCTACATGCCCCTGTTTCCTCTCCCATCTTTTGTGTAGTTAGACTGTACACTCTCTGGGGCAGGGACTCTCTTATTGCATGTTTGTACAGCCCCAACCACAATAGAGCCATGAACTCAAGGGGGTCTGCAGGTGCAACCACTGCTAAATACTAATGGATGACATGGTGGTTAATCGTAGCTGTGAGCCAGGGAGAAATAACACCTAGCACTGATAAGCTGACTGCATGTTCAAAGCACACACAAACATTGACTAATTAATGCCATTTACTATAACTAGAGATATTAAGTATGCTCCTGGTACAATACAGCATCCCTCATGCTATTTACTTTTCTTTCCTTTCAGACTTCAAATCCAATTGATGTAGCAGGTAGACCAGGCACAGTCCACCACACTCTTCTGCAAAAGACTCCTGGGGTAAAGCAACTATTTGCAATCTTTCTTTTGCTCTTCGTTCAGTTCCAATGAACAGTTTGATTGTTTATAAAGAAGAGTATATTGTTCAGGAGAGGACTAGCCTTTGGAGCATGAATGTGCTGTTAAGGTAATGACCTCCAACAATTCACGACTGCAGGGGGATTTACAAACTCGTTTAAACAAAATCCACCAGAAGTGGAGCAGGAAACCCCTTAAGCTTTTTTCTCTTAGCCTGGTTTAGAGAGCAGCAGTTTTTAGTGCACTCCAGTGGAGCAGGATTACTTGGTTCTGAAAACCTTGGCACTTTTGGTTGCTGACATATAGCTGATTTATCTGTTGAAAACCCGGTTGTGTCTGGTGCAAGAAATGAAAGAGAGAGAGCTAACGAAGCTCCTCCTTCAAGTCTTTTGGGTTTCCTGTGCCACAATGGACTTCTCTAGAATGATGCCTTCCTCTGCATTTTCATGCCATTGCAAACTCAACATTCCCCATATATTTGCCAATTTCAGAAAAATCTCTTATTTTTATTCTGCTTTCTTTGTAGGTATCTGACCCCTATAGACCACCAGTAAGAGTAAGTAAGGGTTGGGGCGGGGGGGTAGTATTTAAATTGTACTTAGTACAGTTCACATGCTTTTGAAAATTAACATGTACAGCAGCAGTGTTGTGCTCACCCTTGGCTTGATGAAACACTTAATAGTTCACTCTCAGCTACATTTGAGAAACATCATTCAAATTAAAACACACGCATGGAACTTTATAATAGACGTAATAATATTTTTCGTGCTATTTATTGGGCTTTACAGGGTGGTGGTGTACAAGTCAGAAAGAACAAAGCATGGCTCTTGCAGCCCAGGGTGTCAATTCTGCATGCTGATGTCAATCACACCCAGTTGGAGCTAGGAGTGGAAAATATCACCCCTTGCTTTTCAATCCCCCTTTCTTTTATTTAACAAAAAAAGAAAAAATTTCAAGACACCCAAAAATGTTGATACCTCCTCCTCTGCCAGTTTAGTGATTGGTGCCTCCCATTTCTTAGCTGTCTGTTTTAAAGAGGAAATGAGTTTTTATATAGATAGCTTTATAGACAGTTAGTGCTGAACTAATCTATTATCTTATTCATTTGGTTGCAGAAGCCTGGGAAGTGGTGTGCAGTCCACGTACAGATCGCCTGGCAAATCTACCATCATCAGCAGAAGATAAAGGTAACACAGCCGGTTTAACCAGTGAAGCCAAATCATTCTAGTAACCAATGAGCAGGAAGAAGAGTACTAGCAATGAAGCTTCAGCTTGTCATATGTAGATTAACTAAGGCTTTCAATCTTTTAACATCTGTGGCAGAAACTGTTAAGTTTGTCTGAGGGTGAGGAAGTTGGATGAATGATAGCAGGGCAGGCAGCAGCTACTAAGTATGAAGTCAGAGAAAGATCAGAAAAGGGGGTGGGGGAGGGTAATTTTGCCCAAGATCCAGCTTTTTACGAAGCATACATGTTTAATATCATTTCCCTTCTGCACTAGTACCTCCTGTGGAATATGGAGTATTATCCTATTCAGAATGAAATGACCGATACGGTGAAGGACATTTTACAAAACATAGAGCAGGCGAGTAGAATGATAGTTACTGTGTTAGAGGTGGTTGGGTTTTCTTCTTTGATTTTGTGGGGGGATGGGAGGGAATTAAAAAACTGAAGAGATAACAAGATTAGGTACATTGGGTGGCATTAAAACTCAACATTCGAGTAGCAGATACTACCATAAAACAATCTCTGTAGTGATTTTTCCATGACACCTACTGTAGTTTTTGTCCAATTAATAATGAATATTTACTACTCTCACTTGGAGCTCTTTAGTTAATACCCTTAAAATAGTAAATGTAAATATTTGTAAGTAAAAATACCATTTTAATCAGTCCATTTATAAAAAGGCTTCTTTTCTCAGAATAGGCAAAGTTTGTCAATGTATCATTCTGGCTCTTTACTAGCAGCCTTGCATCTTCTCTAGGGGAATGTTAAAAATCTCATCCAGAGCTTCATAGGTAGTTTTCTTCATTCCTCCACCTCTTCTCCTTCCCCCTTTCATTTGTAGCTTACTAGCTGTAGAAAAGGAAAAGTCTGTGAAAGTCTCTCTCTCTCTCTCTCTCTCTCTCACAACTGGAGCAACAAAGCACAAAATTCTGTCGTCGACTCTTAAGGCTTCTGGTTCTGTCTGTAGCTTTCAGCCTGTGGAATGGTTTTTATCAGGTCAAGACTGCAGACTGATCCTGGGGTGCAGTGCACTCAGTGTATCATGTTGCATGTGTATGCTGTGGGGCTAAAAGCTCACTTCAGACCTTATTCATGCAGATGAGGCAGGCAGCTGAGAAGCTGTGGAGTGAAATGGCCTTATAGAGGCTGTCAGAGCATGACTACAGTATGTGACCACAGACACTGCCGTCACACTCCCTAATTCTCCCTGGCAGTGCTAAGCAGCAGTGAGCCTGAACTCTCTCTCTTCCCCCCATAAAGAAAGGAAGTGTATAATGAGATTGTTCTTGTATCGTTTGACAGCAAATGCAGCTGGATCCCCACAAGCTAGAGATAGGCGGTAAACTTGACCTGTTCAGCAGACCTCCCGCCCCTGGAGTTTTTCCAGGATTCCATTACCCACAAGACCTTGCCAGGCCTCTGTTTTCCACAACAGGTAAGGAGAGAATCATTATTTGTTGCAGAGATATCACACAGTCAATGGATTTCTTGTTTTCCCCTATCACTATTGTGCGTCAAAAATTAAAGTGCTGCAGTTTTACTCTGCATCATGGTTTGAAAATATTAAAGAATATCATTGTGTGTTATTAAAATAGATCCAGCTATGGGTTCTGCTGTGTCTTCCTGTTTCAGTCCACATAGAATTGTAAAGGCAAAAGGAATTATAGTGAATGCAAGCATCTGCCACAGTGGGATTTCTCCTACTCGAGCTCATGAGATGAATAAATTTGTTAGTCTTTAAAAGTGCCATCGGACTCCTTGTCTATTTGCCAGTAGGAACTGATTCTTGAACGTGGGTCTATCCAGATGGCTTTTAGTTTAGTTCGCAACATGCTAGACTAGCATGCTGTATGGAGCTGGTCAAAAAATGATTTTGCAAAACATTCAGATTTGTTTCCATTGCAGAGTTTCAGATGAATCTATTTTCTGTTTTTTCCCCAAACATCCATGATACATTATACCTCCACAAATTTTTGTCTGCTAAAAATGTGCTTTTCTGTGAACAAATGGTTTCAATAATTGATTTTAAAGCATCACAGGAAACAGAAAAGTTCAGTGTTAACAATTTTTCATTGAAAGCTTTAAAAAAACCAAAACAAAAACCACCAAAACACCACACAATCCACATTGAATTCTTCCAATAGCTCTGACTGAAGCAGTTTGCAATGCTGAGGCTGTACTGTGTGTGATTATTGTTTTGTATTCAGGGGAAGATTTCCAGCTGCAGAATGCTCTCTCTCTCCTTCCCCAAACTGACTTCCGACTTTATTTCCATATGTTAGGCATCTAAATTTGCTCTTAGAGTCAGGAATGCAATTTACAGCTGTGGTCAGTGAGAGCTGTGCACTTGGATCGGATGACAGATGATGATTCTCATTTATACAGCTAACTAGTGGCTAATTTGTATTGTGTTTTTCTTTCCTCACCTTATTCGTCTTTTAGGATCCAATATCAGTTGTGTATATTTGTGACCAATCTAGTCACATTCATCACCCGTGTAATCCCATTAAAATTAATATGGTTAAAAGTAGCATTATTTCTTGCCCAAATCCTAAAAAGAAATCTAACCCAGCATCAAGTTGAGAGCTGAGATTCAAATACAAGGTTTAGGTAGCCTTCAGTACCGTCGTCATTGGAACCTATTTATCTTTCTACAATGATCCATGAAAATGAATTATAAATACAAAGGAGGAGTGAATGGTGACTTCACCACACGAAAGCAATGTGCCCATCATGTTGGTAAAACTTTTCTGCTGTATGATGCCACCCTGCTTACACAGCATCTCTATACAGGCGCTCGGATGCCATGGTGATGGCTTTATGTACGTAGTTAGATACAGTAAGTGTGTGTGGATATGCAGTACACTGATAATTTTAACTATGGGAGCTGTTTTTCATCCCACTACCTCGAAATCAAACCCTCGTTGTTTTTAAAAGAGGCCCACTTGATGTTTAGTTTTGCTGCTGAGGTTGGTGTTACAATACAGTTTGCAGTCATAGTCTATTGAATGAAGACTGCTGTCCAGTTAGTATCTTGAACATTTCTTTAAAAGAAGCAAGCATGCCTGAGAAATACCTAGATCTCCATGATACAATAACAGCAAGCTTCTCTCTCGACAAAAGCAGGAAGAGAAGTAGCATGGAATAGATTTGTTAAAGAAGGCAAATTAATAGAATCTGTTACTTCAACTAGAGATAAATAACCTCAGAGCAACTAGCCTCTGAGTATATTAATCACCACAGCCATCACACAGTAAATCTAAGTAAAGTGTGCTATCAAAGAAGAGCTAAGCGAACAAACATTGCAGCAGTAATGTAAGGATAAATAAATCTTTTACTCCACAATATCTGAAGCTTTTTTTTCACCTGATTGAACAAGGGTGTAGTTGGTATGAATCATTGGTTCTGCTGCATTGCCTTGTTACTGTGGGAGACGTACGTTATCTTAGGGCCACCTGTCTTCAGGACGGATGTTCAGCTGCCTGGCAGACGTTATATTTAATAACTACCTGACAGCCCACAGTGCTGCTCCTGGCTTTCTCCAGAGGATTTTTTATTATCAGCTGTGTAGCTGAGTTTGTAAGCCGTCTCCTTTGAAGAAATCTCCCATCCGTTATACATCTTCTGAAATCTTAAAGGATTAGATAGATGACAGTCTCCATCCATCTTGAAGCAGTGGAGCAGTTGGAATGTTTATAGATAACTTCAGGTTTCATTGCAGTAGTCTCTCTTAAGTTTCCTTTACTCATTTTCTGCCTGCTTAGATTTGCAGTGCCAAAGTAGGTGTGGGGCTCACGGCTCTCTCCCTGGAGCATTATAATCTGTTCATGTTCAGGACACATTACGTTGTTTAAGGCTGACCTTCTGTGCACTGATTCCTGACGCAGATAATGGATAGGTACATCTGCATCCTGGTTTGGACTGAGTTCTATTCACTTTAGGGTGGTGGGGGTTGCAGTGTTTGGGTAGCACTTTCTGCTCTGTAGGTTAATTACTATTGATTGTGACCCTTAGTAGCACTGTATCCCTGTGCTGCTCTGTTGCAGACAGAACCTGCTTCTTATTTCTCCCAGTCTTACTGGAGGTGGTAAAGTTACCTCTTCACTGACTATATTTACAGAGCAAGCTGAGAAAAGCCAGCAATAAAATGCTGCACTGAATTCTTGGTCAGTTTTGTGTGCAGTTTAGCCTGGTCTCCAAAAACTGCCAGTTCCTAGTGATGAAGTCTCATTAGTTCATAATGAAATGTGGGGATGGGGCATCTTGTTTTGTATATGTTTACATAGAATGTTTTTGCTTCCTTTGATAAAGGCTGAAGCGTGTAGCTACGGTAACCGTTGCCTTAAGAATTTCCAAGCATTTCAGGGGCAATAGTGGGATATTAGCACAAGCAGGGCTTCAGCTGGCCACCAGCATTTTAAACCCTGTGTCTGTCTAACCCTGCAGGTAGTTCATCTACGTAATCTAGTGTTTAAAATATTGGCAGGCTCCATCCAGGGCCTTAGGTCAGCCAGGTCTCCTGCCACCCATACCACTAGCTGAGCAGAATCAACCATTAACAGTGGTGGGAAATTTTAGGAAAGATTTCCTAGTGTAGAAAAGGGCCCCAGAAGGCTTGAATCCCAGCAACTCAGTGGCATCTGATGTGACATTCCCTAGCTGGCAGTGAACAATATCACCAGACTCGACAACAGATGGGTAGGGGAGGACCTCATGTGATTTAATTCCAGCCTAAAAATACAATCAATCAATCAGTCAATCAATCAATAAATAAAAATACCATGCACTGAGGGAACCGAAAATAAAATAAAATAAGACATCAAGATCAGAATTAGTAAATTTTGATGCAAGATTTTACATTCACCCTTTGTCTTGCCCTGATTGAGGGTACAGGAAGAGAAAGTCTACCTGTTGCTACATTTCAGATGGTGTTTTTCTACCTTGGTGGTACTTAAGTGTATCCTTTGCCTTTGTATCTACCTAATGGACTTGGGTAGGAGTCTCCGTTTTTCATTTTAAACACCCATCATGGAACTAAAAACATACCCCTTACTGTGTCTTCACAGGTGCTGCACATCCAGCCAGTTCCCCTTTTGGACCCTCACCTCATCATAGCAGCTTCCTACCTGCTAGCCACTTGGCAGGTAAGTGTAAGTAAACCCTGCTTTCACACTTACTGTTCTGTTCAGTTCATTCCCAAACACCCTGTTTCAGCAATAACTAAGGTACAGTAGCCCTAGATGTTTTTCCATTTCCATATTACTGCCTAAAGTCAGCAGGCTTAGTACATCCCTCCACTGGCAGTGGACAATGAATCTCAGAAAGGTGGTGCTCCACAGATGATAAAACACTGTGCACGTTCACCTGTATCTTAGTTATAGGGGGTTGTTCCTTTCTATACAGTTAAATACATATTTTGGCCTCAAAGAAATAAGAATTTTTGTCATTAGATGGATAAATCATTAGCTGTTAAGAGGTTTATCAAAAATGACCAAAATGAAACAAAAGATAATTTAGCACTTCCAATCATTGGCATGCAAAGCATAATTTAATAAAGTGCTTTTTTCAAACATCCCTTCCCACCTATTAAGTTCTTGGATGGGTTTTATTACAGCTGAGTGACCAGTATATCCCAAATAGTTTGCTTGCATTTCTGTTCCCTAAGCAGACCCTGATTTTCTAAAATTTCTTCATTCTAAATTATTCACAAAATTAGTTTTTCTTATTTGATACAGTCCTTGTGAGCAGTTCATTATATCACTCAAAGTTCAAGCCATGTGGGCTAGTTTTGATAATAAGCATTTTTCTACTCATGGAGTTATTCAAGAATAAGTTTGTCTTTGTGTTTTTTGCTTAATCCATTTGCAAAATGAACTAAGATCTTTTGGGGAGAAAGGCACTTACATACCAGAATGAGAGTTGCATAGAAATGGCCATTCCACTTCAAATTCATGCCCTACCTAATTCTGCACTAACTTCCATGTGTGGTGAAGCTCATACACACCTCCTGTCAGTGAACAGAATATGTCCTATGATGAACTGTTAGGACACGATTTGCAAGACAAAATATCCATGGCAACTTGTTTTCTTTGAATTTTCTCCAACACTCAATTAAAATTCACTGTTTCTGCAAATGAGTCACTCGCATATTCAATACAAGAGTGGGTGCAAACACAGACAGAATCTATTAGTTTAAAAATTCCAATTAACATGTTTGTGGGAAAACTCTGTTGTTGTCACCTAGCTGTAGTTCCAGAGGGGAGCCATGTTAGTCAAGTCCAGCAAAACAAACAAGGAGTCTGGTGGTACTTTTAAAGACCAACCAATTTATTTATTGCAAGAGTTTTCGTGGGAGAAAATCCCCCTTCATCAGGTGCTTGAAGATGGGGACCTTACAGAACTGGGAGCAAAATGAAAACTTATAGACAATTTAAAGTTTTTTATTTCGCTCCCATTCTGTAAGTTTCCGATTTTTCAAGCATCTGACAAAGGGGGATTTTCTCCCACGAAAGCTCATGCAATAAATAAATCGGTTAGTCTCTGAAAGTGTCACAGGACTCCTTGTTTGTTCAGATCTAGTATGTAATTTAAGATATTTTGGGACTGGTCAGGATTTAATGGTGGTAGTATGGTGAAGGACCTAGTGCCCTGAGATAGCAAGAGCTAACAGCTACAGCTTGCTTTCACATTAGTGAAGATAAACAGTTCTGAGGCTGTCTTTATGCTAGCCTAAAACTTCCAACTATGGTTACCTCCATAGTTGTAGGCAGCATTAGTGCCCACCAGGGGTGGGCAAACTACAGCCTGCGGGCCCACAAGCTGGGTCTGGCAGAGCCTGGCAGCTACTCCCCTGTTCTGGCCATGCCTCTTGTCCCCCCACATGGGCCCGGCAGTGCCCTCCTGGCTAGAGTGCAGCGGCTGCTCCCATTCCCCTCAAACGTGGGCCCAGCGGCAGGACCCTGGCCGTAGTGTGGCTGGCTGGCCACCAACCCTCTCCCACCATGTGGGCCCAGTGGCAGCCACTCCCCCCTCCCACCATACTGTAGATTTGGCCCTCAGGCTAAAAAGTGTGACCACCTGTGGTGCAGACCCTTCCCTAGTATTTTAACCAGCAGCTCATCTAACCTGACTCAGAGCAGTTCTATATAACCAGGTGATTTACACACAAGTGCCCCTGGTCTACGCCAGCTCTCCCACTGTTGCTGCAACCAGTGGCTCTATACAAGGCATTTTAGTGCAAAATGCCCAGGTGTATAATTGCTATAGGGTGGCTGTCTGTAGTGATTCATTTAGGATTAAGTCTGTGGAAAGGTTACACAGTACAGAGGTGCATATAAAAGCACTAATGAAACAAGATGACTTCTCATTCCACTTACCAGAGTGGCTGCAGTTCCTGTTTCAAGGCAACAGAAATGCTAATTACAATAAGCAAAGAAAGTTCATCTCTATCAAAAAGTGTTTTCATAAAAAGCCGTAAACCCCCACCTCCTAGAGTAAGTTTGTGATCTAGTTCCTCCCCTGACTGTCTAATGCTGTGAACCTCAGCAAGCTTTAGGGCCGTCTTTGTGTCCCTCCTCACCCGCAGGCAGTGTTCCCTCTAATTTTTCATAGGCTGTGTGCGCAAAGAATTTCTTTTGTGCAAATTTTTGGAACCAGTGTCCAAATTTGTGTGCACTCCAGTGAGTGTGGTCAAACTTTTGAGTGCAATGAAGCAAGGGTGTATGATGCAAATAATGTCTAAATTTTATTTTGATATGGTGATGGAAATGATTTTATAAATTACAAAACCTTATTTGAAACATGCTACTTAAAATCGCCTTCTTAAAATAGCATAAAATATTAGCACTGTTGAATTTTTTTGTGCATGCTTTATTTTGTTGTGTGCGCGTTTCACAACTTGTGTGCGCGCGCACACGCGCACAGCTTAGAGAGAACATAGCCCGCGGGTATCGGGTTACTAACGCTGGAGCCGTTTGTTACCTTATACCAAGGCTGCTGGTTTTGGTCAGAGCCTTATTTTCTATTGATGTCTACATGGTGACATCAGAGTAGAGCCCAGCATAGTCTCGGAAAGGGGCTGGAGAATAAATCAGTGTATTGAGGTCCTCTTATGTCCTGGAAAGGTTAGTGCCAGGCTCACTCGCACCACAAGACAGTTTACAGCTCTTCATTGCCATGTGGATGGTGGTGCAGCTTAGTAACTGGCACCCCAGTTTCAGATAGTGGAGTTTAACATCCAGCTCCCCTCTGCCTGGCAGACAAAAGTTTACTGCAGCGTCTTGTGTAGTGAGCACTGAATCCCACCATGCTGGGAATTTTCTGTGCAGAGAACCTTGCAGTAAGGAGGATCAGCTAAAGTCTGACCTAATCCTACTTGGATTCAGAGCATTCAAAAGGGGAGGGGTACGTTTCATTCTCCTACATTCTTGGCTAAATGCCTGCTAAATCCCTGTTTGCCTTTCCAGATCCATTTAGCAGGTCAAGCACCGTAAGCGGCCTTGGGAACTTAGGCAGCAATGCCTTTGGAGGATTAGGCAGTCATGCTCTGAGTAAGTACTGGCTGGGTTACTGCAGACAAACATCCCATCCAAAAAAGCCACATGCTCATATTGACAGCAGCTGGTGGTAGTTTTTAAAAAAAGAGTTATTTCCTAACCTCCATTCTCCTGCCTGAAAACACTGCACCTAAGATTTCCAGGTCTCTCTGGGGGGAGCTTTACTGCATGTTGTACCTATCAATTACTGTGCTTCTGCATCTCTTCACTGCTCAAGATTGTTGCCTTGTGTGCTCTTAGAGGTGCCAGAGCTATCAAACTGTGCTGAGCTCTGCTTCTCTACTGGTATGTAAAGTGACACCCTTCAACAGCGAAGATCTGCAGTAGAACAGTCCTTGATACCCCTTCCCGCCAATTCCCATTCTTTAAATGTTGAGTCCCACATATAGAGAATAATTGTCCTTTAAAAACACGTTACTTACAGGTGAGGCATGCTTCACAGAGACTTGCAGGAGAGTGTGCGTGTGCATCTCATACAGAACAGGGATGACTTCCGGATTGGTGGACAAAAATCAAGTGACTGATCATGCTAAAAGGAGCATGTGAACCATGGCCAAGCTTTACATTTAAGAAAAAAAAAATTGCAGGCACACACTGTCTATGCTTTCCTTAACAAATAGGGCCCTGAGTCCTCACTGCAGGGAGCCGATTTTCTGTAACTACCTGCCCTCTTAGTTTGTCAGTGACGGGAACTAGTGAGTGTCAGTTGTGATGGATTGCATGGTGGTGGGAAGAAAGAGAGAAGCTGGGCAATTTTCAGTCATCCCTCCTCATGGCATGAATGGTCTCATTACCTTGCAGGAGTTTCCCCACAAATAGTTCTAAGAGCTGCACTGTCTTTCAGCAGGTGTGGTGTCAGGGGTGGTTGAACCCTCCTGCTAGAACCTCTCCCTTAGCCTGAAATGAGAAGCCTTCAAAGGATAACTGTGGTTATAATTACCACTTTACAGAATTCATTTGGGATAATTTGGTGGGCTTTTTAATTCTTGTTCAAAAAAGGAAAAAAAAATCTATTCCTTTTGCCTCCCACTATTCTAGCTCACAACAGCATTTTTGCTCACAAAGAAGGTCCAAGCCTACAGAGCTTTAATAATCCCCATGAGCCATGGAATAGACTCCATCGAACTCCACCATCCTTCCCAACACCTCCACAGTGGCCTAAACCAGGGGATTCTGAGCGAAGTTCCTCAGTAACCAACCACGACAGAGATCGAGAATCAGAGAAGAGAGATCTTTCACTGAACAAAGATGACAGAGACAAAGAAAGGTATGTGACAGGCATGCTTCAAGCACTTTCTTGTACCCTTTAATCTTCAAGTCTTTCTCTAGTGGCCTTGATTTTGGTGTAATTGTAAATCCACTGCTGAGTGATACAAGCATTTCTCTTTGAAGCCGTCACCAAGGCTTCCCCTCAACTCAGTACTGACACAGAGATGTTTTAGCACAATGGAAGCAACCCATCCTTGAATCTCACTGTGGCAACATGAAGAAGAAGTCTGTCCCCTCCTGGCATCAGTCAGGTAGACTCTATCCCCAGAGTGCCTCTCATTAGATAGCTCTGATAGACAGGCAGAGTGAATGAGAGCTGCAGTAGGCTACAGTATTTGCTGTTTTTCAGAACATCTCGGGTAAGCAGAGTTTTGCAAACTGCATTGTGATGCTGTTTACTGATCTCTCTGCCCCACACACACAGCTAAAAACAGTGTCTCCCAAGGTTTTTTAGGTCTCTTGAATAAAACCCAAACAACTCTTTTGCTGAAAAACCAAAATAGATTGTTTTGGCAAGACGGGGTGTGGGGGGTAACCTGCCTATGTGAGATTCCACTTGTTGCTGAACTAGAAATAACAAACATGCTAATATATAAACCAAGAGGTGACAAAAGTCATTCATTTTAGCTGTACTAGAAACGTCCATTTGCCTGGAGACAAAATAATCAGTGGAGCAGGCCATTTTCCAACTCCCATGAAGAAATGTCCCCAGTGGAAAAGAAACAAGCACTAGAACAGATCAGGATCTCTCTCTTGAGATTTGCAAAGGAAACTGTCAATTGTAGAAACAAGAGAACCTACTGTTTTGCACTGCAGTGTGGAAGATGCTAGACTGACAGATCTGCAGCTTCTGGATTGACCAATCTGCCCACCAATAGCCTCCATTTATCCACGGGACATGTCACTTACAGCCTGGAGGGCTTCTCTACACCCTCCTCTGTGCTTGCTTCCCTAACTCAAAGGGACCTGGGTGTGGTGCTAAGGCTTCCTGACCCATTTGGATCCTATTAACATTCTCACCTGAGAGTGTAAAAGTACTGCACCAAAATGAGGTGTTAGTTATGTGATGTGGGTGCTTATAAACATTTTGGGGGCTCATCTGGGATCTCTGGGTCAATACCCCTCGTAAGCACACCTGAGTGACCCCTGAAGTTGGGGCCCTTTTTTTTTTTTTTGTTTGAAGCTAAAAAAAAAAATCTGCGTAATGGCTTCACAGCTATTAGACAATTGGTGTAAGAAAATGAATGTTGTCCCTAAAAATTGTGTATTGGTGCTAAAAAGATTAAAGATTGCTGGCAACGTATGGAAAATAGTAACAGTAAAGGGTGGGTCCACAAAGGCCCCAACTTCCAAAATAGGTCTTCAGAAGAAGACTGCTTTTCTGTGTCTGCATTACGAGGCTATGTCATAGACGTGGCCTTAGTTAATTTGGCTTACCTTCCTGAGCATACCTGTGTAGGCAGGGCATTAGTAGAGCAGCTTTACTGACCAAAATACATCACCAGGTCTGTCTACCATAGTAGTATCTAAAACCTTTTGTTCAGTCTTTAGCAAGGGTTTGCCAAAATTCTGTGCCTGTGAATATTTATCTCCATTTGCTTATTTTTCAGAACTCCAAAAGCACCTTCTAGTTTCCACCATGCTAATCATTCAAGTTTATGACAGTAACTCAACAAAAAATGTGTCAGCTGCATAAGGCACTTGTTTCATACTTTGTGTTCAGAGTATTTCTTACCCAAAAATCACAAGGTGCTTTGAAAGGGTGGGCATTGTTACCCTCCTCCCCTTTTAGAGATGGGAGTAACTGAGGCACAATGAGGTAAATTGATTTACTCAAGGTCAGACAACGCATCAGTGGTACAGATGGGAATACCTCTGCTTCCTACTCTAAACATTTGCTATCATCAGTGCTTGTATGAGAGAGCTTCCTCATTTAATCAGAACCAGTGCATTAAGCTGCCTGTTCCTCACAGCAGCCCTTCTTGAAATGCAGTCTAAACAGTTTCATGTGCATGTCTCTAGTGCTTGGGATTTTTTTTTTTTCTTATGCAGCTGGTGTAACTGCTGAAATTGCAGCACTTAGCTCAATCGAACTGAACTAAATAGCATATCTGCAGCTCCCTAGGAAAACAAACATTACCTCATGTCCAGGCTGCTCAGGCTCCAAGACAGAGGAGTTTAAGATGGATTTGGTTGTGGGGATGGGGTGTTAAAAGGATTTAGAGCAAATGTGCATAAAACTCAAGATTTAGTTGCCAGCTGATTGTCATAGCTGTTATGTCAGTGCAACCACCATGTAACTCAGGCAGCTCTTAAAAAAAATTAAGGGTTAATATTCCTAGATAATAGCTTGTATTTACTGATAGCATAATAATTACTTTGTTGGCTGGTATAATCTAGAAAATATTTGTTTTTTAAATAGTACAACCACCCTTCCACAGTCCTTCAATACTGTGCTAGCCTGTCTCTTAAGCAGACTGAAGTTTAAATCATACTATGGTCACAGCAGAAAGGTGACTGATATTGTATTCATGTTCCATTTTACAAGGCACCAAACATGCTTTGCTCACAAGCAGCACGTAGTAAGAATAGTGCCCAGGTATATCTGTTGCCCACTACAATGGGAAGTCTGTCATTGTCAGAAGCTCTAGGTTCACGATTTAAATAGCAATATGTAGTTCTATTCATTTTTGGTATATGTAATTTATGTGAAGTGCACACTTAAACAATAAGTTACTGTATTTTCCTCTTTACACAGGGATCTCATGGATAAAAACAGACATTCAAATAGATCCTCACCGGCATCAGCTCCTGTGACCCATCAGATCAGCAACCTCATCCGCAGCAACAGCCAGACCTCCAGCGATCCCATCAGGCAAGTTAACGTTGGTGAAAGGGAAAGGTCCAAAGACGCAGAGCGAGAGCACCCCGACCGACTGAGAGAGCCACCCGTGACAGAACACAAAATAAAAGAGAGTCGTTCCCCTGTGAAGGAAACTCCAAGCCATGATAAGAGACCCTCTGAGGACAACACAAAGCCAGTAATTCAGTCTGTATCTCCTTACAGCAAACCTGCACTGAGCGAGAGCTTAAAACTTAGCAATTTAATGAACAAGGATATCGAGAGAAAGCCAGAGCTTCCAAGTGACCTGCAGAAGATTAAGAATGACATCAAGGTCAAAGAGGAGCGCAAGGAGGACAGTGATGTGCTGGTGGTGGGATCTGAACCCTCACACCATTCCAGAACAGTGGAGCATCCGCCACCACCCTCTTTGCATGGTTTACCACTGTCCCATTCTATGGCTGCCACGATGCCTCTCTCCATGAGTAGTGTTCACCAGATGAACAACATGAATGTTCTTGACCGCAGCAGAATGATGACTCCTCTCATGGGCATGAATCCTTTGTCAGGAAGGGAAAGACTGCCACATCCTGGATTTTCTTGGGACCCGGTGAGGGACCCATTGCGAGATGCTTACCGGAGCTTAGATCTGCATCGTCGAATGGACTTTCAGCTCCGGACAGATCCCATCCACAGGTTCCCTGCTACTTCTGGATTTTATGACCATGAGCGTTCTTACAGAGACAGAGAACCACATGACTATAACCATGAAAACCTTCTTGAAGCCCGCCGAGAGCAGGAACGGTTGCGGCAAGTGGAGGAGCGGGAACGCTTGCACTTACGGGAAGAACTTGAGCGTGCTAGAATGCACCACCTGCACTCATCGCCTATCGAAAGTCATCTGGCACACATGCCATCGTTCATGCCTCACTTAAGTGGGATGCATTACCCCAGACTCAGTCCATCCACTGCCATGCACAATGGAATTTTAAATAGGAATCCACCAACCGCAGCGTTGAGTGCCCCGCCCCCTTTGGTACCAGCGAGCAGTACTAGGCCTGCGTCCCCACGCAGGACTACCCCACTCACAAACTCAGAGTCCAGGGACTATTCCCCCTCTAGAAACCCCAAAGAAGTAGAGGCACGATAGTCCCCAACAGGGTGAATTTTAAACTTGGCTGTATATAGAACAACAAAAATCTTTTACAAAATGCACTGCTGTAACCTTTTTTTTTTTTTTTAATGTAAAATTTATAGAAGTTAAGCACAGTTCCATAAATAACGGGGTCAGGGGTTTCAAACTTTCCAACAAGAAGGTTGCTAAGAATGGGAATTTAATATATATAGGTATTGGTTTTTTTATTTTATTTTTGTTTCTGTGCTAAAATGAGTTATTAAAAAAATATCAAGTTTGTACATTTTTTCCCAAATGTGAGAAACATTTTTAATGGATTTGTATTTTTTTTAATTTTGTGCTCTTTATTCGCTTAAAAAAAAGGAGAAATTTTGCTTTTAGTTAAATTTGCATTTAAAATGCCTCAGATCCTTAAGAAAATTACCCAGGGTTTCTTAAAGTATTATTTATGGAAATACTGTAGTTTCTTACAGTCCACTGTGAGGTTCCCTAACTGAGGCCAATCGATCACTTATCTTGGTACTTTGGAACCGAAGATAGAGATATATATTAAAATATTATTAATAATAATAATGTACAAAACTGTTTGTTTTTTGCCTTATAATATTATGCAGAAATTTAAGAGGAATTTTTTTTGACTTCTTGTTTTAAACAAAAAAAACAAACAAACTGTAAATATTCTGTTAATATAAATGTACACCAATATTAAATTCTTAACATAGGTAGACTTTATAAAAAATGGTTTCTAGAACCACTCTGGTTATTTGTTAACATGGTTACAACTCATTCTTGTCACAGTCAGAAATACACGCTCAGAAAGCTAAGTGCAGCATACACACTTCAACTATGCAAGAACTTGGAGGCAGGTCTTTAGTGGATGTTGAGGGTGGGGGGGAGGAAGATTTAAAAAAAAAATACACACACCAACCCAAAAAAACCAAAACAACTTGCAACTCTGGAGACAGAATGGAAATGGCATGTGAACAGGAAGAAGGATGCTTGTGTTTTAACAAAAAAAAAAAAAAAAAAGAAAACCAAAAAGAGACTGCATTTTTTTTGTACAAACACAAGGGACAAGCTCACCAAGGAGAGAGAGATGCTCCTGGGAGGAGATTTTGGTTTCCTACTTTTCAAGATGGCAAAATACAGATGGAACTGGCACAGTACCCATGCGGCAGACCCTTTCTTTAATTTTTTTTTCTTTTTTCCCTTCTTTCCTCCCCCTCCCCCCCCCTTTTTTTTTTGTGTTGTGGGCAGGCTCGCTGGCAAGCAAGGACAATTTTCTGTGGACCCCTTGTGCTAATTGTGCAGTGTTCTTATTGGAATCTGTATAGAAGACACAGTAGAATTTTAGGAGTGCAAAAAAAAAAAGTCTAATGGTTGATTTTAAAAAGAGAAATTCTGATATTATCTATACTACATGAAGACCATAAGCAAATGTTTGTTTCAGTGTGGTTCTGCCTTGAACTGCTTTTTGGCATGGTTTTTACTTTTATTTCAAATTTTACTTTTCATTCATATGTAAATTTTGCCATGTTTTACTTGCTGTACCATTCCCCCCCCCCCCATTTTATTTTTCAGTATCCATGTTTTATATATCCTGGGCTTTTACTCTCTAGTTAATTCAGCCATCCACTACTATTTTCTTTCCTTGACTCTGTATCTCGTTTCCCTTCCTCTCCCCCATCCTCCCTCCTGCACCCCTGTAATTTTAAACATTCAGTTTCCTTGTAGATCAATGAAGATAAATACAACATTGATTTTGGATGAAAAAAGGTAGTTGAGTGTTTGTGTGTCATAGCTAGTCCTCTTGACTTTGAGGCTAATGGTTTATCGACAGATGTGCTGAGTCTTTTAGTACCAGGTGCTTTGATGGCCCAGCCACCATGTGATGAAGGGATTTGAGAGGTTTGTTTAAAACCTTTCCCTGATGAGCATCCCCCTTTCCCTTACAGCCTTGCCACTGACCAAGGATTTAACTCTTAGCACGTCAGATACAATATCAAAGGGATTTCAGGACTAAGCACCATGGTGTATTAGGCAGCATAAGTTTTACCCTGTCCAGAGTGTGACACTTCCTCACATGAATGAACTGTAACAAGTTATAGATGTATCTGTAGCAGCTACAGGTTTATGCCACCTATTGGGGATGAGAGGGAGAAAAATACAATTGAAACCTCTGTGTGACAGCTTGCTTAAAGAACAATGCTTCTGGCATAGCTCTGGGGAGAATGGGAAGGCTACAGCCCCAAAGCTCTGTTCTCCCATGTCTTTCCCCTTAGGCTGACATGGGCAGCAGGGAACAGCATTCTGAATTCTCCTTATCCTCTTTCCTGTCAATAACTGATTTAACAGTGGGCAAGCCTGTTTTAACAGCTCATTACAGCTTCTGTTTTTAAGTGTATGATTAAATTACCCAACATACCAAAAAAAAAAAAAAAAAAGCAGTCCCTTAGGCTGATCTGAAAGGAGACTTCAAATAAAATAGGCATTAAAAATCAGCACCTGCTACCCCAGCAGAAATTGGAGAAGTGTGTAACACATGGTGGAAGTGAAAAGTGTATTGACCTCAGCACAAAGAGCTATTTGTAATCTTGGCTCCTGGATAATACAGGCATTGAAATTCTCTTCCACCACCATTGTCCAATGACACTACTTTTACGGTAGGACCCGAGACAAACTCAGCGTGTTAGTATACATTTACAGCATGTATAGCTATATCTTTTGAATACTCCAAACTTGTTGACAGTTCTTAATGTGCATGCAATCTAGCTGAAGCCTACTGTATAGTCCAGTAACATTTAGTCCATGTAATAGCAAGTAGACATTAATGCAGTGGCATTCCTGAAGAATTACATATTGCACCCACATTAATGCCAGAAGAATTCATCATGAATGGTATTCAATCTGTCACATCAGTAAAGGGAGTCAGCGATTTCCTATTTACTGTATTGTGAAGCATTACGTGAAAGTAATGGCAATCGTTCATTAAAGCAGCACTACAGTGGAATTCCTATGGCCATTACACAGTACTGTTCCTCAACATCCATAGCAAAATAGTTCATAATTAACAGTATTATTACACTAAACAGAGAAACAAATTAACTCAGCTCTACTCCTTTAGCTCCTTCAGCTCCCCCTTCTGTTACTAATAGCACTGCAACACAAACCTTTCTGGATGGTATGAACTTCTGCTTCATTTATGCTCCTTTAGTTTTCCACACCCACTTTTGATTCTTCCATTTTCAGCCATCACCCAAGAGATTCCCCCCACTCAGGGTGAGAGGTGGGACCTAGAGGACAAAGAGCAGTGATAATGCCGCTTACTGCGAAGGAAGTGTGTAGACTTCACCATCTCATTGTTTTCATTGTATGCTCTATTTTCAGAAAAAAAGAAAAGGGGAAGGGAAATGGGCTCTCTTCTCTGTTAACTCTCCTGTTGTGTGAGAGATAAGACTTGTTTATGTACCAATGGAAATGCAGTTGGTTTCCCTGCATGAAGTTTACATTTATAAATGTATTCTATTCATAAGTTACTGTAACTGGAACAGGGAACTTATTTTTAAAGGAACAGTCAATAGTCAAAAAGTTGTACTGAACATCCATGTGATAGGCAGGGTGGCAACACTGGATTGTAGGGAAAAAACCTAACCCCTAAATGGATAGATCAAAAGTTCCATGGCAAAAAAAAATCAGCATTAAAGAATTTGTTTTGACAGTAAGGCAGATGTGCTGATCCCTCAGATAAAGAACAAACATCTGAGGAGCATCCACACAAGTGTTTACAAACATGCTGAGTGCCTGAAGTTCACTGACAATCAATTAACTCAAAAGATAAGTCTGGTGTGGACACTTCCCTTAGGATTTCTTAGTTCTCCAGGCTGTTGCAGCATTAATTCCCAGGTTTTGAATAACCAATTTACCATCTTGTGGCCTTAATATTGTTCTACAGAAGAAACAAAGGGAAAGAAATGAGAGAATCTAAAATGGAATGTCTCAACAGTTTAGGGAGTAAAAGAAGATCCCAGTTCTCAAGGATCACATCAAGCTTTCTTGATCAGAGAGACTTAATCAGTCTGTGCCTCCTAGATCAACCTCCTCTGAACTGGAAGGGGAAAAATGAACTATGAGTGAAACTCCCTGCATCAAACTACTGTGGATACCTGTTCTGCGGGGGAAAAGGACAATCTTTTACTGGGAAGGAAAGCAAGAGCATATTTTAATTTACTTGCATTGACTAAAGAGAAAGAGGAACTGATAACACCTTTAGAAAAGTTCATTTTGCCAAAGCCACAAGAAGATAGATGTTACAAATATCGTCTGAACCCAACTCTCTGCTAGTTGACAGTATGTGAATTCAGACTTTCCCATCTAAGGTGTTTCCCTGGATCAGACCACATTATTTTCCATGGGAAGAAAGAACCTAATTGCTCTAGCAGCCTGAGCCTATAGAATTCTGTTGAGCAAAGATTAGGATGGCTTAAAACTCTTGGATAAAGTCTGTTACTTGTAATAGCTATCCTGCGAAGTTACCTGGCCCTATGGAAAGCCTTTAGCTAAACCCAAAATAGACTAATTGTATAGTCTGTTGAGCTGGCCTTGTGGTTTCTAATGCGTTAAAGTGTAGCTGAAAACATATAGTTCAGGCATGGACAAACTGCGGCTCAAGAGCTGCATGTGACTCGAATGAAAACGTGGCTTGCGGAAGAACGTCAGCAAATCAATTTAGTAGGTAAAAGTATACGGCTATATGCCTCAGTGCGGCTCTTGAAGGTTTAATAATCAACTTGTGTGGCTCTTGATTTCCATAAGTTTGGCCACCCCTGATTTATAGTTTCACACATGGGTTACTTGCTAGAGGAAACAGCATGTATGAAAGGGCTCTGTTCTTGGTCGTTTTTCTCCTTCCTTCACAACTTAGTCCTAAGGAACTCCCTCCATTCACATGAATTCAACTGTCATTTTCTGCTGATGGCTCAGAAGTCTTATTCCTCTCTCTCTGTCCAGTTCCACACACCCAGCTCTTTGTGAGGCCATCCTGGATGGCCGGCTGAATACAAACATGTCTTAATACAAGTAACCTTAATTCATTCTCTCTCCATTGCTGCACATGCCACCGTTTTATTCCTGTAACTTAAGCTCCAATCTTTGGGCTCATGTATTACGTTGCACCTGTTCCTCACGTGGTCAGACTTTCACCAAAGCTTGTCATTGCTTGCTTCCCAACATTTTAAATATCTAGCTCTTCCTTTGTGCCACCACTTCAAATAGAAACACAGGCCCAATGCTCTAATTATCCCTTGCCTCGATTCCTGCAGTTTCCTTGATACACACTTGCCTTCCATCCAGAACACTAATGCTCTCTTCGTGGCTCATCTGTCAGCTGGTCTTTACATCCTCTGCCTAGAGCTTTAATCCTCATCCTATGCCATACTGCCACCATTGCCATCAAAGGACCTGTCTGCTTCCAGCCTTGCATCTTATTTCTTAAGCTCCCTCTTCAATCTGCCACCACCACAATGTTTGCTGCCACCCCTGCTTCCTTCTCCCATCCCTTCTAAGTGCCTTCTTCCTTGCTGTCCCCTGTGCATGTTGGCACTCACTCCTAATTTGCCAGGCCTTGTCTAAATCCCTCCGAACCTCTCATCTCTTCCACCAGGCACACACTAGCCCCCATAAGTCTGGTGCGCCTGTGTCCATAGAACAAAGATTTGAAGAAAAAAAAAAAAAACCAAAAACCTCTCCATTAACACACACCACCTTTTGAATGCAGCTTCTCCTGTTTAACTGGCTGCATTTGTCACTTAGATTGGTGGCACTTTAAATTTAATCTCATACAAGACCAAGCACTTTGTCACTTAATTTTTTTAATCTTGCTAATTATGCCTGGGCAGATCTAGTTTTGGAGGGGGAAAAAAAAACCCACCCTTCTATAATACAGGCGACTTTAAGGATGAGGGGCAAACCATGTTGAATCTACTTTTCGCATTAATTTTGAGAAGCTCTGCAACCACTCATTGAAGGACACAATCCCATTTTACTCTCAGGTGTTCAAAGAGAGGTACAAGCTGTATAGTCTCTTGAGAACCAGAACAGCTACAGAAGCCTCTCCCAAGCCTCATCTGATCTTTCCCCATTCAAGAGATGGAAGCTTACTACCAAAGGAAATGCCCGACGTTCTCACGATCTCTAGTAAATCCAAGCAGCTAATTCCAGCCCCTGATCTGTGGCAGATGTAATATCGTTTCCAGTGCCTCACAGAAAGAGCTGCTGATAAGACACTTGCTTTGAATTCTCAGGCATGGAGTGCAGACAAGGGAGGGTTTTTGATAACTGTTATTACTATGCATGGGATCTCTAGTCTACATGCTTTATGCTGGTGGGTGCTTGCCTACCTATGATTGGAGGCCAAGTGTTCAAATTTCTTAGTACCAGGGGATAAATAACTATCACCTCACTTATTTGGGTTCTTGAAGGCATATTTCTCTTTGAAGTCCTCCCAGCCCACCCACAAACTAGGAAATAAAGGTAGCTCAGACTTTGGCAAACTGATTTACCAGACACACAAGTTTTCTGGAGCTATTAACCATGGAATTAGGTCTCAAACAGCATCAACATCTACCTCCTCAGGAACAATATGGTGGGTGATGGGTTCAGCTTTTCATGGAGTTCTTGAGAGTCAAGATGACATTTCACATTGAGAGAGTTCCTTCCTGCCCCTTTTTCTCCTAAAAGATAAAAGCACTGAAGTTAGTCAGTCAGTTTCAGGATTGGTCATATGTGGGGCCTACTGCCTTCATAAAAATATTAAGTCTTTTAAATGCAATCTCTTTGCTCATTATACATTAAATTGATAGCATCAAAAGTTTAAAATGAGACAATGTAAGTGAGTTGACAGTCTAGCCTTGATTCTCCAAAAGGAACTGGGGATGCTGAAATGGGTTTGGACAAACAAGGAATTGTTGACATAAATAATTCCATCTGTTGAAGAGAGCTGCAGAGTTCACAAACAGATCAGAATTCCCTCAAAACCCAGCTGTGAACTGTTTGAGGGGCAGTGTATTGTCCCACTCTCTGTTTAACCCATAAGCCCCATCTATTACCCGTGATCATCATCACACTGATCAACATAAGCTTTGTCCAACACATCAAGCCAGTGGGCTTCACAACCTGGTACTGCTTCTAATAGTGATGTATGCCCTAGATGTTGCAGAGCCATGGGAAGGGCAAAAAACCTCTCACACAGAATTCACCTGGGCAGTTGCACAGTATTTAGGCATCATGGCACAAAGATACTGGACATTTTTTTGCATATTGCAGTTAATGAGCTCACTGGATTACCTCACATAGCAGCTCTTCAAGCACAGCATAGCCAAAAATGTGCTTCTGAACTCGCTAATGAATTGGTTTACTTGCCTGCCAAACCTGAGAACAGCCAAAACTAACAAATTAAGGTTTATGATCCTGTGGCCTTATTTACAAGGGGATAATACAGAAACTGTTTATTCTGCGAGGTGTTAGAGTGAACTGAGAGGAAAATTAGTCACTATAGAGTATATAACAAAAATCACTTTTAATGGGAAACACTGATGGTTATTTGACTCCATTAACTTGCTCTATTGTTCCATCCAGCCTGGATGTCTGTCTGTCTCTATTAGCTGGCCCTTACTGATCACCAGAGGGGGAGACTGGCTTGACAGGCATAATGGTTCAGAACAACTTCACAATGTAAAAGGAAAGTTTAAAAACCCAAATAGGAACACACATGCTGTTCCATGGAGGAAGACTGCTAGGACAAGATGGTGGTCCACCTGACAAAGAAGAAGAGCATCTTGGAAAAGCAACTTGCCAAACTGGAGGAAGATTTTAAACTACGTTCAAAGTGTGGGTGACAAAAACCCACAAGTAAGTGTAAAAATAAAAATGACTTACACCAAGGTCATGAACTTGAGAAATGGAAATTTGCACTAAGAGCACAGGAGGAATGAGGGGAAACAGCTAGGGAATCCACTCTCCATATTTGAAGCCTATACACAAATGCAGAGTATGGGGAATAAGCAGGCAGAACTGAAACTCTTAATGCACCTGCAAAATTACATTGTAGTTAGCATCACAGAGACTTGATAGAATAAATTTTTGTGTCTGAAATATTGATATTGAAGAAGGTGAGAAGCAGTTGAAAATCATGAGTTAAAAGTAAAATAAAGTAGGAAAAAACAGGGGCAATGTCATTGTAGGAGTCTACCGTAGACAACCAAATCAGGAGGAGGAAGAGGTTGGTAGATGAAGCATTTCTACAAACAAATATTTAAGCACAAGACTGCTAAAAAATGGGGGACTTAACTACCAAGTCATCTATTGGAAAAGTGATACAGCAAAGCACAAAATGTCCAGTAAGTTCTTGGAATGTCCTGAGACAACTTGTTGCAAAAGTAGAAGGAAGTACATTGGGGGAAAACAGCTATTTTGCACTTGATTCAGACTAACCAGAAGGAATTAGTTGGGAATGAGAAGATGATAAAGCAACCTGGGCAAAAGTGATCATGAAATATTTTGTTATTCTAAGGAAAAGGAGGAGTGAGAGCAATAAAATAAGAATAAAAGACTTCCAAACAGCAGACTTTAGCCAACTCAGAAGACTGACAGGTAAGGCTCTATGAGAAGAAAATCTAAGGGGAAAAGGAGTTAAGATGATCTGGCACACTCTCAAAATGACACTATTAAAAGGTACAACTGCAGACTACCCCAATGACAAGAAAAGTTAGGGAGAGTAGTAAGAGGACTTCTTTAACTACCTGAAAATCAAAAAGGAAGCCTACAGAAAGTGGAAACGAGACAAATTGCTAAGGATGAATACAAAAGAATAGTGCAAGAACAAGGGCAAATCAGGAAGCCTAAGACACCACAAAGATGCTAAGGTCAGAAGGGACCAAGCTGATCATCTAGTCCGACCTTTTGCACAATGCAGGCCGCAGAACCTCACCCACCTACTCCTGCAATCAACTGCTAAACTGTGACTGAATGATTAAAGTCTTCAGATCATGATTTAAAGACTTTAAGGCACAGAGAATCCATCAGCAATTGAGTCATGCCCCATGGTACAGAGGAAGGCAAAAAAACCCCAGAGCCTTTGCCAACCTGCCTTGGGGGGAAATTCTTTCAGGACACCAATATGGTGATCAGGTAAACCCTGAGTACATGGGCAAGACTCATCAAGTAAGACAGCCAAGAAAGAATCTTCTGTAATAACTCAGGACCCAACCCATCAATCATCTCATCAGCATACCTACTACCAGGAGCCAAAGATCAATCATCAGACTAGGCATTATACCATCCCCTCCATGTATTTATCAAACTCAGTTTTGAAACCAGCTAGTTTTTCTGACCCACCCGCTCCCTTTGGAAGGCTATTCCAGACCTTCACTCCTCTGATGGAGAGAAACTTACATCTAATTTCAAGGCTAAACTTCTGGAGTTACACTTAGCAAGGAACACAAAAGGCAATAAGAAGAGGTTCTATTTAAAAAAAAAAAAAAAAAAAAAAAAACCAGAGGGGCAGCCATGTTAATCTGTGTGCAGCAAAAACAAGAGTCCTGTGCCACCTTGATGTCTTCAGGCATAAACTTTCATGGGCTCCACCCCAGTCTGTCAGATGTGTTGGAGCCCACAAAAATTAGTCTATAAAGTGCAACAGGACTCTCTCCTTAAAAGAAAAATACCAAAAAATAAATTTCCCCTTTAAACTTTCTCATTGTCTCATCAAGTGTTAATGGGCTAGCTTTTCAAAAGAGCTGTGATGGTTTCATTCTCTCTTTTCCACTGCACTTCTCTCAGTCATTAATGGGCTTTCATGGGAAACAACCCTGATCACATGGATTGGTTTATAGCCCAGAAATTATTAAATTACACTCTTAGTCTATGGTGTGCTCAGACTAAGCATATTGTGATAGCTGTTAAACACTGTTTTCATCTAACACTGAAGGAAGCACTTCATTAGATCAAAGGAAACAATGTTATCCTAGATCCAAAGGGGTAGCTGTGTTAGTCTAGTTCTGTAAAACAAACTCAAAAAATAAATCACATTATCCTAGCCATTGGTACACTGTCAAACTTCTGCAAGCCAGGACCGTATAGGTTCAGAATGCACAACTGTATGTGCCCAAACAGAGACTGTTTGGCACTATGACCAGGAGCGAGGTTTACAAGATATCTGCAAGGGCTGGATAACTTCTGACCTGCAGCAGATCCCAGCCCTCTGGTACCATAAGAAAACTCTACATACATCCTCATGCTTGTTCCTTGTTAACTAAAGGGGCAACACAGGTGGAATAGAGGCTTGATTTAGTATTGAATGCAGCACACAAAGTGTCACATGAATAAATGTGTACCTGTCCATTCCGCTCTTCCCCCCCCCCCGACCTGATTTATTGAGAGTGGTTAGAAATTGTGGATAGCACTGGCAATAATTAATATTTTGTTCCCTCGTGGAGGGAAAAATTGTTTCTAAACAATGAGCATGTTCTGAATGGCATTAAGAGCACTCTTGCACAAGTGGGGTATTTAACAAAATGCCTATATCTTATGAGGCCTTATTCACAGTTGGCAAGGGTTTCTTCACGGGACTCAGGACTGGGCATTCCCCATTTTTAGTAGCAGTGGTGATCACTTGGCTGCACCACTTATGTCCTAAAATGGGCACCTAACCAAGAGATGAAAAAAAGCTATGGTAAGTGACCAATCTTTCTGCAAATAAATGGGCCTGGGTGAATGGACTCAGCAGCCATCTGAACTTCTATTTCTGTGAGGGCAGCTGAAAAGGAAAGAGGCAAGAGGAAGAAAGTAAACACGGGGGGGGGGGGGAATCTGACTCCCTCCCTACTCAGATGTTTCCCTTTCTTGCAGAGTTTTAAATGTAAGGTTATCAGCTCTAACGTCACACTTCTAACAAATCAAAACATTTCAGTGCTAGGATTATGTGGGATGATCTGAGGTGGCGCCCACAGCTGTAAACGCATTAGGCCTGTATTTTGTGACAGAAGAAAGACTCCACATGCCCCTCTCACCCTCCTCCCCCTAATTAAAATTAAAGTATTTCCTGGCCAAAAGTCATTCCTACATTCATTCATCTCCATTCTTTTCTGTTTGGATAAACCACACTCCAGTATTCAGAGGGTGTTATGTACACAAACTATAAACTCTTAACAATCATGCAGTTTGTTATGACTGGCTGAGCAGGCTCTAAAAAGTGGTTCTTGGCACCGTTTGTCCTTGTAGTTCAGGCTCATCGGTCACATGCAATTAGGAAGGCTGGCTGGAATACACAGGAGGAGTACAGCACTAAGGGAGACAGGGAATTTAGGCGAGAAGAGGCAAACAGACAATAGCCCTGCATGGAAACTGCCATTACAGAACCAGGTTGTCCAGCATGAGGCTTGCTTGTATGCAGACTTCTACAAGGTAGTTATGCACTCAGCATTATGGTGCACCCCCTGGAACTACAGGTCCCAGCTAGCTACATTTTTTTTGTCTCAAATCACCTGGTCATTTTAATTTTTAATATTGGGGGGGGGGGCTATACACAAGCCCTGCCTGCATTTTTTTTTTTTAATAGCTCAAAGGATGTTCACGTACCTGATTTACAGTCTGAACTCATCGTTCTCAAACACAGGGAAACCGGAACGGCACACAATATTTCATATAAGGCCTCACCAGGGCCCTGTATAACAGTGCTACCATGCCCCTCTCTCTACTTAAAATGCTTCAACTGGTGCATCCTAGGACCTCATTCACTTTTTTCACAGCCACCTCACATTGGGAGCTCAATGAGCCACTACAAGCTAATACCACTACCTCTGTGGGAGGTGTAGTGCTTAGGTCGCTGTAGTTAGCGTGTGCATGTGCACACTGCGTTTCTTACATCACCTGTTGTCTATCTGCCCTGTGCACTGGGGCCTCACAGCCAGTTGCTTCCTTCCAGTGAATGACAGAAGAGCCTGGGCCTGCCCCCCCCCCCCCATCATTCCCCAGGAGGCAACTGGGCTAAGGTGCGCCCCCCCCCCCAATTCCCTCACTTGGGGGGTGACAACAGCCCCAGTAGTGCTTTAATTACAGCGGTGGTGACTGTAGGTTGACCTAATTTTGTAGTGTAGCCACATCGTTATCTCATGAAATTACATGGGCTTGTAGCACAAGGAGGAACCTCCCGCCCACCTTATTTTTATTTGCTGCTACCTGTTTCCCGTTGGGTCTATAGAAAGTTCCTAGGCACTGTCTGGATGATCATTGGTCATCACGCTTCTATAAATTCCACGTACTAGACAGAGTAAATAATAGCATGGTGCATGCAGTATCTCGTAACGAGCTCCCCAAGTTCCACAGCAGTCAGGTCAAACGATGCAGGTCTTTTGCGGGGCAAAAATAGTTGCAATAGTACCTGATGATTACTGCAGCAGCCTCAGATTGGGACCGGTGGGTTACTTACCAGTAACCGTCCTCCTTTGAGATGGGCTGCCCGGATTCATTACTAGGTGTGGCCGTGCTGCAGCACACAATTGGTCAGAAACCTTTTTGCCCTAGCCGGTCATAAAGGGGCTGGCAGCCGTCACCCCTTGGCCACCCTGTGGCTATATATGTGGCCACCACCTTGTCCCACTCCTCAGTCCCTAAAAGTCACCAACTCCAAGTAGTGGGGACAGTAGGAGGGCCCTGAATGAAACCAAGCAGCCCATCTTGAAGAAGGACGATTACTGGTAAGTAACCCACCATTCTTCTTAGAGTGCTGCTCAGATGCATTCAGTAATAGGTGACTGCTAGCCATGCAGATGGCTGGTGGGCAGAATTGGGTTCTTTTCCATCTTCAGCACTTTACCCCCCCATAATGGCCAGTGGCCCAGGCAAAGGGAGGCCGGTAGGGAGTAAGGCCTGGCCTAAGGGAAGCGTAATGGCCTACGCCTCTCACATACTCCTTGGCTGTGATCAACAGGCGTAGCAGGTGGCCTTAAGTCATAGGAAAAAAAAATGAAAGCACAACTGCCAATTCAAGGATTGGCGAGGCGCCTTCAAGTAGGGGACATCGGAGGCTGGTGATAAGCATCAGTCAAGGAGTGCAGACTGGATACAGCCCCCTGGCTTTAGGCCTACCATATGTACCTTAGCTGGTGATGGGGAAGCTAATGTGGGCCCTGGAGGAAAATCTTGGCCTACTAGTGAGTACATTGAGGCAGAAATGGAAAGAGGGAGGGAGAAGGGGCAAAACCCCCTTACTGGTCCAGCCAAGGAAGCAAATCATAAGGGGGTACGGAGAAAATAAACAACCCCCCTGGTAAACTTACTTCCTCAATGGGCACCCCCAGGGTGGCAAGCGGATGCCGAAAGCACCCCTTCAGAGGTCCATGGTTAGACATAGTCACCAACAGGTGAAGGGGCAGAGAACACCTGAAGCCAAAAATGGTCGAACAAGCCACAGGGTAAGAGGTTGAACTACCACCTTAGGGGGAGAGCAGGAAGAAGACCTTTAAGGGCTAGGTACAGAGGGAAAATGACCCCAGCTCCATGTGATAGGGGTGAGACTAAGGATATGGGCACCATGTTAGGGTGCACATTCCCATTTCCCCCCCCCCCCCCCAAATCGCTAGGGGTGCACCAACTAGGGGGATGGAATGGATGAGGGCGACAGTTGACCAAGGCCATAAAATTCCACTGGAGCATACAACACATTCCTCTCCAAGAAACATGTGACGGAGAGTGAGCTGAGAATATGAGCGAATCTCTGGCTCTGGGTAGAAAGACCCTTGAAAGGAGTGGTTAGGTACGGCGGGAAACCAGTTATGCCCTCTGTTGGGAACCCCAGAGCAAAAAGAAAAGCACCTGAGGACGGCCTTGACACTGAGGGTATGTTAGAGAAGGGAAATATCACATACAAGGAAGACGGGAAAACAGGACCTGGGCCTGTTGACACCCCTCCCCCCCCATCAGGAATGGACAGAACCAGGGAAAAAAAGAGATCCGGACTGGAATACAGGAGGTAGGGAAAAACGGACCACCGAGTGTAGTATCATGCAGCTGGGAGAAAAAAAAATGCCATCAATCAGCGGCTTTACTAGTGACCCTCGTGGAATCGGTGGGTGAAGAAAGTGGTGCTGGGCGTAAGATGCAGGAGTCCTCTGGCCCGCTTGGTGGGTTCAGAGTGAATTGGGAAAAGGCCCACTTTGTAGTTAGATGGGGATTCATTACAACCCTAGAAGGAGCAGGCTGCATAAGGAACTACTGAGGTTGACTTGTCAACCTGATGGACTTACAACTGTCCTTGATTCTGTCTTCTCAGTGGTTGGGGCAGGGCTAGCTCATGAGTGTGTTCTCGTTCCCCTGGGCAGGGCCCTTGTTGTAGGCTCTTGTACTACTTCCTTCAAGATGCAGTGTCCTTGTGGAGACAAGGAGAAGGGCACCACTGATCTTGGCACCTCTGAACTAACCCAAACCATGCTGGTACTACAAGTCTGCAGGACTTATCCTGCACCTGGTGGTTTGGGGACTGTGTAATTAGTCGAACAAAGGAGACTTAGCTCCAACAGAAGACATTAGGCTTTCCTCTTCTAGTGGCGGGAGATAAGGAAAACAAGCAGTTCCGCTACGGTAAGGAGTCCTTAGAGTGTGTTAGCATAGAGGACCTGGGACAGCCTGAGTAGGGATGGGGAGGTATAACTGCACCAGAGGGTTCTCAACTTAGGATGCCTTTACGCAGGCATGTAGAAAAATGCATGTACACCCAGAGAATTACGAGCTGGGGTGAACATGAGCTACAGGCTTGGCAGTCAATGGGGAAGGGATCCCAAGGCCACCATTTTGAATCCCAAGGGTGGGTGTAACCAAGTTGACAGAGTCTCATGAACTTGAGATGAAAAACCCCAATGACCGGGAAAAGGAGCATGAAGGCCACCCCATTGGTAGGCCAGTTAGAAGGGATTATCTATTCTATTATTATTTATAGATAGATAGATATAGATATAAGTTTTTTTAGAAAGGTGGGAGTCACCAGAGGCACAAACAATGTCAGTGCCTGGCGTCCAAAATGCGTGAACCGCGTGCAGGAGGTAATCTTCCCAAGAGGGAAAGAAAATGCCAGCCTTCAAGGAAGTACAACACAGGGAGCCTTCAGGCACCCACATAACCTTAGGAGGGCATGCTCTATAAGGAAAGAAGAAAATGTTGGGGGAGGGGCATACTAGAGACTATCAGGAGATAGATCCCAGTTGGTTGTTCGAGGTGGGTGGAAGTGCAAGGTATTCGGTTTTACAACCCTTCACACATACAACCCATTGTGTCACCTAGTGACCGTGTGTTCTGCTATGGGGTAGGGGAGGGCAGGTGAGAGAAGGGCTCCTCCAGCCATGACCCAAGAGGTCCCTGATTTCGAGGGTAGCTTCTTTCGAGCTAAATAAGAAGGCTACCCAGATGTTAACCCTTACGGATCCTCGCAGGTAAACAAGGTATGACACCAGCTGGAGGGGAAGGAAGCAGGGGGAGGGCATTCCCCGCAGAAGCTGGATCCTTAGGGGATTCCGACATAACGACTGGGTGATACTTGTGGGAGGAGGGCAGTACCCAGGCTTAGGATTTTTGTCTCGGGGGGTCACTCTCCCATGCAGGGTGGGTATACTTTCCTCCTGGTACTTGAAGTAGACCAGGTGATGTTCTCCTGACATGAGGGGAAGCAGGAACCCCCGGTTTGATGTTAGGTCAGTTGGCTCACCAACTGAGGGAATGGGAGGTTCTGCGAAGTTCAAATTGTACTCGCGACTTTAAGAAGGGTAGAAGGTGGAACAGTGGAACGGACCAGAGGGGCATAGAGTAAGCATTAACTGCCCCTTACAGGCTAGGGGGATGGCTAGTAGGCCAGGAAGGCAACATACCTAAGTATTTTACATCCCCTCGGTGGTCCTGGGCACTACAGAGCATGGCATCCATTTCAGCTGGGAATAAGGGACCCAACTTCAAAGGGGAGGTCAAGTATGACCTGCTGGGGGGGGGGCCTCACCTCCCGGAGCCATGCCACTCGCCGCAGGGCTATGGCTAAGGTCACACTGCAGGTCAGTGTGTCCGCAGCGTCCAAGGCAGATAACAACAGGTCCTAGGATGCTAGCCTGCCCTCTTCAAGGAAGGCGTCATAGTCACCCTATTGTCCTGTGGGAGTAAATGTCTGAAGTTGTTCATGGACTCCCACACATCCATGACACATCTGGCTACCAAGGCTTGATTACTGGCTACCGGCAGCTGGAAGTGGAGGAGGAATAAGCCGTCCACCCCAGGAGATCTAACGCCCTTGCATCCCTCGACGCTGAGAGAGGGTCGCAAGAATGCTGCCCCGGACCTAGCGCTGCTTCCACCGCCCCTTGGGACGGTGCCAGGAGGTTAGTGAGGAAGGGAAAGTCCCCTGCAGGGGCCTGCTATTTGTGGCCCGCCATATCCGATATGGGGGCAATGGACCCAGGGGTTTGCCAACACGACATGGCAAGGTCCCATACACTAGGGTGTAGGGGAACTGTTAAGCAGTCAGGTGAAGTGAACACCAGGCCAAACAAAGTGTCACTAGGCCCCATGGGAGAATAAACCTCCAATCCCACATGAGTGCAGACATAGTGAAGGAGGTTGAAGTGTGCCATGAGGTCCCCAGTGTAGGAACAGGGCACAGGTTCAGGGCTCTGTCTGGTGCTGGAGGACAGTGACAAGGCCGGGATGGATGGAACGGTACCATGCGGACCTGTTGGGGGTCTCCTGGGGAGACCATTCACAGGGTTGGTACCTATAGGGGGTTGGTACTGAGGGCCAAGGATGGGGCTGTTTACTCCCCTCGAGACACCTTCCTCAGGGCTCAGGGATTGAGAAGCTTCACGGGACCGTGTCTGCAGTACTGGAGAAGGCAGGGTAACACGGCACAGAAGGGAGGACTCAGTGGTATTGGGGCCTTCTTGTACGGTTGGATCTGGTGCCAGGGAACTCGACACCAAGATCACTGATGAAGTTCCATACCACTTTCAGGGTGACCAGGCTCCCAAAGCTACAGCAGGTTTAACTCTTTTCTTGGGGGGCATCGGGGTGGGGGGCATTTGCAGGAGGAGTGCCTTCGCTGCCTCAAAGGCCTCTGGAGTGGTAGAGTTCAGTCCTGCCAGTCCCGAGGCAACCCCTGGGTCAGGGACATAGAGCAGTGCCGATGCTTTGGTACCAACACTGGTACCGAGCTTGTCTTCTTTTGCTCTTGAGGACAGCAGAGCTGGGAAAGCTTCAGTGCCAATCCAGCATGCAGTGCCGAAGGAAGCCCTGAAGCTTCAGGGGTAGGCTGCCGCACTTGCTCCAAGGCCAACGCACGGCACCTTTGCTCTCTGTCCTTAAATGTCCGCGGTTTGAAGGACCAACAAATAGAGCAGTCAGTGACCAGATGGGCTTGGCCCAGGCACCAGAGGCACTTCTTGTGGGGGTCATCCTGCAGGAAGGCCTTGCCACAGGCAGCGCAAGGTTTAAACCCTGGCATGGTGGGCAGCGAGTAGGAGCAATGTTCCTGCTCCAAGGCTGCGCACTTGGTCACAGTAGCGCTTTTTGGTGGAAAGATGTCCACGAAGAGGTTCTCCCAGCCAAGCAAGCAGCTCATAAAAGATGCAAAGACAGGCTGCTTTTGTGAGTGCAAGGAGCAGGCTGCTCCGATACCCTCTCTGAGGGCAGAAAATGGAACTGAGGAGGGACGGCGCAGCAGCCACATACAGGGTGGCCAGGGGGCAGTGGCCGCCAGCCCTGTTTTGACAGGCTAGGGCAAAAAGACTTCCAACCATCACGCACTGAGGCACGGACGCACCTATTACTGAATGTATCCAAGCAGCGCTTGAAGAAGTACGAATTATTGAACCATTGCAGAAAATATTAGCTCTTCTTTTAGGCAATCTGGCTGTCTCACCTTTGATCTCTATCTTGTTTGAGGCACAAACCAGTTTCCCCTTCCTCCTTTTGGAAATTGCCATCTCCCATTGCCCTAGTTCTCCCCCACCCTAGGATACTTTCCCCATTCCTGCCCCCAATTTCTAAGAAAGTAATTTAGGGCAAGTTGAGGGTGGTGTACAGGTTCTGCACATTGCCTGAACCAGACCCCTAACCTTTTTTTAAAACATGATATTTCATTATATAAATCTTGTCCATTCAGGCATCAGGGATTCATCTGAATGGGTTTTCTAGAGTGCTAATGGGGTAGTAACACATTCATATCATCTAACTTTCCTCTGTTCTCTCAAATAGTGGCATAAGCAAGCTTTTTCCAAGTACATATGATTGCTAATAGCTACTGAAGTTGACTTGAATCACTTGCTAACAGGCCCACCAATTTAGTGCAACATTAAAGTGGGGTGAGGAGAGGGGAAAGCAGTATTCTCCTGGAGAAGAAAACACAATCTCTCATCAGAGAAGAGCAATTCTCCCTCATCATGGCACTCCAAAGAAGGGCCTTAATGAACCATTTAACCTAAGAGTGACATTTTTAAGTCTTTCTTTTATACGTGTGAACAAGCCACATGCTCAGAAATTCCCATTTTTATTTTATATAACAGAACACAAAGGATTATACTTAGCACCAAACATAAGAATAGCTAATTCTCATTGGTACTTTTAAGAGTGAAGTTGAGAGCCTAATTTATATACCCTATTATATCAGAGTAAACAACAGGTTTTGGGACGTCTCCTGCTAAACATGGAACAGGTGCAGGTGCAACTAACTGGGCAAGACCATGGTGCAATTAACTGCAAAAACACAGTTCTATTATCAATGAAGTCCATGTGAATTTTGGCATTTTATCTAGGGTCTTTTAGTGACCAATGGGCACAGCATCAGAATGCAGCTATGAATTTAGCTCTCACAGAGCAAGGATCCATCAGAGGAGGCCCTTTACTGCAAGAAGAAACACATTTGGTGATGTTGTCTCTTTGACATTTTAAATAGAAAATATCTTCCATGCAGGATTTTTAACTGACTTTTTAAGCAGCCACTCTCAGACATGTACACTCTTTCCTAAACAAGATTGCTCAAGGTGTTGAGCAACTAGAAAAATGACTCCTTCAGTGGGTCACCTATCCAAGTATTTTGACTATTATTTCTATATGTTTTGGAACACAAAATCTGTGACAGGATACACAAATCCCGCCCCATCAGTAAAGGTGATAGCTGGCTGCATGCACTCAAGTAGCCCCACCTCTCTGGCCCTGCCAGTCATGCATGGTAGGGAGGCAGACTTTAAAAAGAGGAAGCTGGGCTCCAACACAAGAGGAAATGGTGAGAAATAAGAGCAGGTCCTAGAACAGTAGGAGGAACCTCCATTGTAGAAGCCTGCCAGCTTTATGAGGAGTCTACCAACCCCCAAGGTAAATCAGATCAGGAGAGCCTGACACAACTGCCCAGCCATAAAGACTGCCAGAAGGCTTCTCCCCAGGTGCACCCTAAAACAAGGTGATACTGTTTTTTGTTTTGTTTGCCTGCTTATCAACCTCACCGGGGCTTGGTTAGTGTTGACCTGAACTAGTTTTTTCCCCAACTCAGAAGTAAAGCATGCAAATCCACAATTGCGGGGCCATTACCAGACCAGGAATCACCCTGTGCAGGAAACAAGGCAGAGAAGGGCAGTTCAGCCCAGCTAAGGAGACTCCTTTTACAAGAGTAGTTTTAGTTGTTAGAGGGGATTAGAAGCCAGGCCAGCTGGGTTCTGATACCCAGCTGCAATAATGACTGCAAGGACTAATTACTTGGTGCCACAATCTCCTCATCTGCAAAATGTGTGTAACACCATCTAGTTCAGGGGTCTCAAACACATGGCTCGTGGGCCACATGCGGCCCCTAAAGCTATTTCATGCGGACCGCAATGACACAATCTTTCCCTATATTTGCAATATCATTGTATGGAAAGGTTTCAGTGGTGCAGCCCTCGGGCTAGCATACCAATCCTCATGCAGCCCTCTACTAGTCCTCATGTGGCCCTCGTGGTGATTTGAGTTTGAGACCCCTGATCTAGTTCAGTGGGCTCGTGTGAAGCTTAAGTAGTGGCTGCAATGCATTACAGAAGTGCAAAGTTAAACACAAGATTTGCCATCCTGGATACCATTGTTCCATTAAGTTTGTTACCTTGGCTACATTCTGGGACTTTTAGGGATCCATAAAAATCATTGGGATTATGCCTTGCAAGTAAGAGTTATGTGTAGGGCTGGCAGTCTGGTACATGCAGGACATCTGAGTTTGAGTGTTCACTATACTAGCAGCAGGCTTGAGAAGTGAGTGCTGTACGATTCTCTCTATTAGTCCTATGGCTGAAACAACAGTGTTAATGAGTTCCAAAGGGAGCCCAATCAAGCCCTCTTGGCTGGAGGCAACAGTCTTTGAGGGATAGGGGTTAAGGGGGAGAGAGGAAAATATAGGTTCCAGGCAGCTTCTCTGAGAGGTGAACATGTCTGATTAAAAACAGTGCCTTATGGAATAGCAGCATTCACTGCACTTGCACCATTACACACACTATATTAACAGGGTGCAAGGACCTAACAGAGGAGGCTGAAAATAGAGTCACTCTGGGGGCATGCTCCCATTTAAAAATAGAACCAGTGTGGATGACTCTTTTTTAATCTCCACTGCCTTATATTCAATACTACCCATTCCCTGTGCACATAGGTTCCTTTTTCTCTTAAAGTCTTGTGTATTTTTTTTCCCTCCTCCTTCTGCAATGGCAAAGTGTAGCAGACTCTGAACCAGACTTCTCTGCAGGAAAGAAGGCGTGAGACATTCTTCCTGCTGCAATGGTACACATCACAATCTTACATGCTACTTTGAAAGAGTGTCATACTATCTATTCTTAAGACCGCAGAAGCCACTATCAAGGCTGATATGTTCCCAAATTAGTCTGCCATAAAAGGGAATTTTGTTCTTTGCTTGGAAAAGGCTGGCATAGGGTTGGGCAAAATTTGCCAACCCCCAATTTAGTTGAAGTTGCTCTGCTCAGGAATGTTGCTGCCCCAGGAAAGACCCAGGGCCCTGGGCTCCTGCTGCTGCCAGCCCAGCCCCAGATCCCCAGCCAGGAACGGGGCCGGGTAAGGCAGTGGCTGCCTCCAGCAGCCTGGCCCCGGATACCCAGCCAAGGATAGGACTGGGAGAGGTAGGGGTGTGCCAGCCATTTGGGGCACTGGTACTGAGACTTGGGGCATGTGCCGCCAGTGCCAGGTGCCAGCAACACCCCTGGCCTGCATTATGGGATTTAACTGCCAGGATTGTAGTTAGGTAACAATTCTTTAATGCAGACAGGCCTTTGAATAAATGATTAATATGATGACCGGCATCGGGTACCAGCACGTGGACACAAACCCAGTACCCCAATTCTTTCACTGAATTCTGTGATCGCAAAACCCAATTCTTTCACTGAATTCTCAAGGTAAGTGAAGTTGGGGAATCATCACCTTGGCTAGGCAGGCATAAAATTTTCAGAAGGTGATGTACAGCAGCCAATTTCCAAGCAGTTTGTGCTGGAATTTGTATGGATGTGTTCAATTCTGTATGCCTTCCTAAAGCACGAGTATATCTTTACTTCTGCTAAGAGCAAGAGGACACTAGTTGCCATGCATAGAATAAATTTTATTGTCTACAAAGTTTAATACCTTTCTTTGTTCCATTTGCAAGTTCTGAGTTTGTGCAGAACCACATTCCAAAGCTCACAGAAAGAGAGGGAGAGCATGTGCTCCTGGGTTGTGTGAGGAAAAGAAAAGTGGGGAAGGGGCAGCTCTTTCCTCTTGAGTACCAAGATATATAGGAATTTTATGTGGTGTGTTGGAAAGTTAAGGGGAAAAGGGCTGGATTTGAGACAAGAAATGTCTCTCTTAAAAATATTAAAAATTAAACAGGATATGCTGTTGCTTTGAAAGTCTCCTGCCATTTCACAGGAGATAGAGACCAGCATCACTGATTTCCCAAAACCTGTGCATTTCCAGCACCCTGTTTTACTGAACAGACTACCAAAAGGAGGAGTAGCTGTGAGGCTAGAGCTCCTTTGTGAAGATGATGTTTCCTTTATCTAATCCTCTGGCTCAGTATCAACCTGCTGTAAGAACTAACAGTGCCTGAAACTTGCCTGGTTTGGGGTTGTGATTGTACATGCTGTCCTGTCTGTATGGCACCCTGTGCCCAAACAGAGTGGTGTTTCACATACACAGAGGCCCCCTGTAGAACTATTTGTAGGATCAGGGCACCTTTCTGCATTTATGTTACTTGAATCCTAAGGTAATAAGCATCATATAAAAAGAGCTAGCAGATATGGAGGTCAGAGCCACTCCTATACTGCTGGTGGCTGGTAGTGCTTGCAAATAATTGTCATAATCTTTTTTTGGGTATGTCCGTTAAAGTTGGTAAATAAAGAAGTCAGGATCAAATAGATTAGCCACGCCTTCACAGGTTAAGAGGCATTACTTGAGCATAAACTGTGAATGGAAATCAACTTCCAACTCTAACCCTTTGAGTTCAAGGGAAGGCTAAGTGTCCTTCTCTAACAGTGGAATCTGGGTTCAACAGTAAGCAAAAATGGAAGCAAGCAGAGACTCAGCTCTCTAGCATTGTTTTGCAAAAGCAAATGTAGGTCACACTGCCAGTTCTAAAACTGTTTTATAAAATACAATGTAGCTTCTGAATCCTGTAAGTTATAGGAAGAGTGAAATTTCAAAGTTATTTTCATAGTTTAATGTCTTCCACCTCTGTTACTCCAGTGGACTTGTATTGTTAAAGCAGTGTGCAACCACTTCAGTGGGGTTACTTTGGTGTATTCTCCCCCACTACCACTTTTTTTCCTTCGTCCCCATACAAAGTATAAAACATCTGGCTGAAGTCATTTATTCTGTAGGTCAGGGAGTATGATTTGGGAGTGAGGGGCATTATAGGAAGCACAGACACTGAAAGGCAAAAGATCATAAAGTACATTTTTAATTTGTTTTAAATTCACCTAATAAATATAAATGAGTAGTCATGAAAGTATTCTATCAAATGCCTGTTTTTAAAATGTAGCTAGTTATCAAATACTAAAATGGGTATAAAAACCTGAATAACTGGCATAGTGGTACTTAAGGGATCAAGACTTGAAAGAAGCTCTTTTAGATGTCTCATAACATGCTGTTGATTTAAATTTGTGCTTTCTAAGGCTCAATCAAGCTTCTTAACTTAGCTATGATGAGGTGAATTCCAAAACGTTTCTTTCAGCTCACATCAACTCATTTGCAGTTAATGAAATTTCATAACTTCCTGGGTAATTAAGATCAAGTGGAAGGTAACCCTGCTCCTCCACACAGCTGTACCCCAAAGATTCCTCCTTAACTGTCCTGCAGGGCCCAAAAAATACCTTCTGCCTCTCCTCCCATCTCCAAATCCCTTCATATTTCTTCTACAGCTGCAGGGCAGCTGATTCCTGTAAGCAAAGACGCTTGCCTAATTTGAGTTCTTCTGAAAGTGTTTCAACTTGTTTGCTGCTGTTCCAGTCTGTGAATTTGTGTCCTGCAACTCCCATCTGGAATCAGATGTGGATATGCAGGGTATAAATGGTTTATTGGACAGACCCACACAGACTGGTCATTTTTCCCATTTTTTTACATTCGTTGCTCACAGACTAAACACCATCACACCTCTCACACCCAATGTATCATTGTTTAGACCAAAAGGCAAAGGGACTACGCAGTTAGAGGGTTTTTTTATTATGGCTAAGTTTTATTATTGTTGCAAGGTACAGCTATTGAGCTGTTGCCAGTCTCTCCCTCCCTTCACCACTCACCCTTTCTGTAGGGCTGTATTAAACTCAATGTCTTGGCTTGACTTCAGCTCTTCATTACACTTGGCCAGAGTGAATCTCACCCCTGTCAACCCCATTTTTGGTTTTGGTGTTTTATTGACCATCCTAAAATGGCTGGGGGCTGTTGAACCACCAGTAGAGTCTGTACCACTCCTAACTAATGTGTGACCAGATGGTTTTAGGACTAGGGTGGCAGTCTAGAGCAGAGGCCTTCAAAGTGTGGGGTGCACCCCTTTGAGGGGTGTAGAGGAAGGCTGCAGCAGCCCTGCAGGATGAAAGCAGAGGAAGCCCTGGCCAAACTGTAGACCTGCTGTAGGGGGAGGGGGCACAAACAACGGATGAGAGATAAAAAGTTTGGAGACCAATGACGCAGAGCATTGCTCCTCAGGCATGTCTCCCACTGGCACCAAAAGCAACCAGAGCATTAGCCAGGGCACTGACAGACTGAACAGGCAGATGGCCTCTGTCTGCCTTTCCATCTCATACTCAGCATGTTCTACATCACTGTCACTTCATCTTCCCAAAGGTCAGTGACTGTGGGCCCTAACAAAGAAGCGAGGGTGGGCACTTGCCTTGTGTGAGGGAGACTGTAAGGATATTTGTGTTGCTTTGCATCAGTGGCACTGAGGAACTGGGGTAGCTGAGCCACTCTCTGTGCACCCTTTCTTACCACCACCACCATTTGTTGCATGAAAATCCTCTGTAGAGGAAGAGTCGTGATAACCAACCAATGGCCTGAAACTATTGGCATGGCATAAGATACACGTCTCTTTTTAGTGGTACACCTCACAAGTGTAGTTTCTAAAGTCAAAGTGGCTGAGAACTTAAAAATTGGATGGTAGCAGATCATGAAACCCAGTGATTATTCAGCATGGTGATATTCTGAGTCAAAAGAGCTCTTGGCTATGCTGGTGGGTATTTCCATCTCTTCACTCTGACTTTACAGATACTCCAGGCTTCAAGTGACTATCCTGGAATCTTGTTCTGTAGATTATTGTGCTACTCAAACTGATTGCTCTAGTCATTTTTGCTATGTGGGTAAGTCTCTCCTACCCCCTCCCAAGGACAGTAGTCCTGAAAGTGTGCAACACCTAGTGCTTTATCTGCACTATAGTAATGACTTTGTTTAAACCATGGAACTGGAGCATGTTTCAGGCACAATCATGACTAAATAAGGTTTATAACACTGATTGATTGGCCAGTGTTAGCTGTATTTTTTATACAAGTCCTCTACTTTGGCTGTACCTGGACACAAGCTCATTTTAAAACATCTAGTAAGAAACATTGATCCCAGCCTGCCAGCATAGCCCTATGAAAAGAAGGTTCAGCCACCTCTGTTTGAATGAAGTTCAGGCATATGTGACTAAGCATGGTCTGCAAGGTTGGATTCAGCATTAGCAATATTCCTGAATTGTGCAGCAACCTTGCATGTTATTTAGTAATGCCAAGAAGACCCAGTTTGGTCTCATCTGTACTGGAGACCAAACAACATTTGATCTCTCATCTGTACTGGAGACATCAAGCTTGGCACTATCTTGCTGTGATTTAGTGGCTCTCAGCCTCACATATCTAGCAAAATGAGAAAAGGCAGGTGATCATGACTTCCTGATACTGGTAAGTGACTCCAAATCAACAATCCATGATACAGCTCTACTGGACTGTCACCATGTAACCAGGACCCAAATCTGTTGTCACTGATTTGGGAAACACAACCTGGAAGTTAGGTTCTTTAGACAAAATACTCCTTACAACTAACAAGAGACGTGAAGGGTTACATTTTGCTACGAAACATAAAAGGCATCATCATTTAGAATTAATCTTGTTGATCACTCTCTTCAGTGTGTTTCAAATGTTCCAGGCAGTTAAGAACTGTAACCTACTTTGACTGCATGTTACACATTGGATACAATCTGCCCTTGCCTACTTTTGAGCCATGCACCGCTCTGTTCCCAGCATGGTTGTTATTTCCAGCCTCTGTTCACTTGTGAAATAGGCACCAAGATGTTCGCATCTAGCATTTGCTCATGTATGCAATGAGCGGTCTGAACTCCCTAGAGCATGCAGTTTTCAAGCAGCTGGCAGGACACAACACACTGCCACATCTCCTGTTGATTCTCTCACAGACAGATCAAAACAAATTATTCTGCCAGGCTTGATTACAATATACCAATACCATAGTCTTATTCCTAGACCAAATAATTACCCTACCTTGCAGGGGATTAATCTTGAGAGTTCATAATCAGTCATTTATGACTGACAGTAGTTACAGGGATCCCATAGATATCCTAAAACCACACACTGTACATCCAGACTTCAGTTGTCCTTAAAGAACAACCCCCAGACATGTTCAGGTAAGAGGCAGGGGAAAAGCTAAGGCACCCAAACAATCAGAATTCTACCCTGTAGTGGAATCATGCAGTCATCACAGAATTGTGACTAAGGACATAACATTTGTGATGCCAAACTGAACTGATTTTTAAAGATGGTATCTTTCTCATTTGTGGCATTAGTGCACAACAGCTTCTGGGGCACAGCACTGCAATCAGAGTGCACCAGCTAGTTAAAATGGGTTTACAACCATTGGGCCTTGCTGAAACACTCAGTGTGACAGCTGCTAGCTTGGCTGACGTGCCAGGGACCTTCTGAACCAAAATCATGATCCTTTTTCAGCTCGCACTGAAGAGCCAAAGTGCTCTGCTTGAGGCTGTCAACAGACACCCATCCCCTGCAGACATGGCACACAGAGGATGGTAACACATTCACTAGTGGATTACACATGTAAAGCAGTCCAAGTGTTCTGGTGGATCTGGAGGTTACTTTGCTATTAACTTACTGGTTTAGAGGGGTAGCTGTGTTAGTCCAGTTTAGAGGGCTTTGTTAAAATCAGCCTCCCTAGGGACAGAGAAAGCAGGGAGAACCCAAATGTCTGTGCTTTAAGTATTTCTTTTGCATTCCTGCCTCAGTTTCCCCCCCCCCCCCAGCAATGTTGCCTCAGTACTGACATAACACTGCCACAAGGATCCTTTCAAACACGGATACTCAAGCCAGTATGCAGGCCTGGAATATTTCAAAAGCTAAGCCATCTACCACTGACATCTCTTGCAGCTGTATCACAGCCTCCTTACAAGTAACACAACTGGTGCATGGAATTGATCTTTTTCTATAGCTAAATCATAGCAATTAAATAAAATCACCACTAACAAGCTAACTTAAAAAAAATTATTTCTTCAGCTATAGCCAGGACACAGGATACATCTTCCATATAGTAAGAAGCTGTATTATTCTGTTAGTTTTTGTTCTAAATAATCAAACTTGCAAAATTTTGTGAAGCCCCGGTAAATTTTAACACTGATGGACTCGCAAAAATTGCATTCTGTACTCAAAGAGTATATGCTTAAGTGTGGGGAGGATATGCTGTATTTTTTCGCACAAAACAAAGAGGGTGAAGCCCTTTTAGGTGCAAAATGACACTCAGCCTTCAGTATGGTGTCTCAGGCAGTGCCTCCATAATAAGGTATATCATGTTAACTATCCTAAAACTGCCTCTGTCATCACTGAAATACTAGAACATGGTCATGATTCCAGCAAACTAACAGCAAGGAAACCCGTGGACTAGTAAAAGGCAAAATTATTGCAGGGCATCAGCTCTTTGAGCCTGAAATGTACTGTCCACCAGATTTGTTCTGTTTGGTCTGTGAACAACAGAATTTGTTTTGGGTAGGTTCTGAAAACCATGTTTATAATCCCTGTTCCTCCCACACACACTATCACCACTCCCCTGGTAAACAGATGCATTTCTGGAAGTTGCCCCCCACACACACACTCCCTCCCATAAAAAGCAGGAACTTTGAGTCCTGTTTTAAAGCATAAAGGGCTTTATCTTATCTGGAGTAACTGGGTGCAGGATAACCAGGCTTATCTTATCACAGCATATTTATGTCAAGGTTTAAAAGGACTTGAGGCTGTTGTGCCACATGGAGCAGAACGCCTACACTGATAAAGCCGCAGTGCTCTCATCCAAAACTACACCTTCCTTCTCCCCCATATACATGGGAGAGAGGAGTCAGAAGCATCTCCCCTAGCACAGTGGAATCTGTCCTGGGGTGTGTGGACTAGGGCTGATGGGCAAGGTGCCTTGGTGTTTGGGGATATCCACTAGCTGACTCGCAGTCTGAACTAAACTGTAGCAATCTGAGGCAGACCTGCCCTCAGAAAAGAAAAAGTCAGGGTAACGGGGCTCACAACGGTACTCCCTGCCCATAATTTCTGAACAGGGGCATGCCAAGCATATCAGGCTCAGAGAGCTGCTCAGGGATAAATTATGGCTTGGAGTTACTGGGATGGAAACAACCATGGCAAATGAGCAGTTGTGGAGGAAAGGCATTCAGCCTACGTAAGACATAACTCTTCCAGGAGAGCCTGGAGCAGTGTGTACACTCAGGAAAAGGCGGTTACTACAAAATATGTGGCATGAATGCCCCCAGCATTGACTGACAGTCATCAGCTGGTGTGTAAGGCATGTCCCCAAACATAACTCTAGCTGACATGAACTTACCACAGTCACCTGTTAGCCCTGGCTGCATCATAAATAGGCAACCCTCCCCTCCTGCTTTGTGCTCAAAGAGAGCACACAGCCATCTCATTAATGCATCCTGCACAAGGACGTTGGTCAGGAGAGACTCTTCTGCATTCCCAGTGGTCAACATTTGGCCTTTAATTATAGGTTCAATCTTGTTGGTGCCTTTTTCTATTTTTCATTTGGAGCAGACCCGATGTTTGCATGCGGTTTAGAAGATTTAACGTGCTCTGTCTTTAGTGTCGACCAAGACTATTTGTTACACAGTTACTTATGCCAAGGAAAGGCCTATGCCTGGAACAGCAAAGGAACCATGGATGCTGCTTTTATGAGTGTTTTACATAGGGGGATTTCCCAGCTCTCTCCACATGCACTTGTTACGCACTTGAGAGATCCGAGGGCTTGGTCATGAGAAATGCAGGCACAGACTGCTTCATATGTGGATGTAAGGCAGGCTTGAAAGCTGTGCTTAACAGCTTCTGAGCTTAGAAGCCATGCTTAACAGCTTCTGAAGCGAGGGGCAACTAAGCTGCATGGGTCCTGTATTAGCATGAATACAAAGAGCATGATTAGCTGATTAGCATACTAGGTGCATGGCATAGTGGGTAATGGTATTTGGGGTTAGTCTACTCACAAATCTAGTAGAACTACAGATATTGATAAAGGGAAATATGAAATACCATCCTTGTGTGAACTGCTACACTCTGTCAGTTTCAAATCTGTCTGGGTTAGTTAAGGGGTAAAAACTATGCTCAGTTAAAAAGACACTTGTAGGAAAGGTGACTGTATGTTTCAGCCTGAAAGAGTGAAAACAAGAGTGGGGGGTTAGCACTGTTTCAAAGTTTGAAGCAGTTTTGCTTCCTCTCCTGTTCTTTGTTATGGAAGTAGCTGATTTACAGCTGCTAAAGACTGAGAGCTGAATATCACTGAGCTCACTGGGGAGTCCTTCTCTCTCTGAGCTGAAGCGGAACAGCAATGGGGTGACCAGCAAGTGGAGCCAGCAGACAGTGACAGCAGCCAGCAGTGAGCTGGATGACACAAGGGATCAGACAGCAGCGCTGGTGGACAGTGGGCGGAGCCAGCAGACGAGGAGAGTGGCCAGTGGCGAATTGGGCAACACAAGGGACCGGAGGGCAGCACTGGCAGACAGCGGGTAGAGCAAGTGGACGGTGAGAGTGGCCAGCGCGAGCTGGGCGACACTAGGGACTGGAGGGCAGAGCTGGCAGACAGTGGGCGGAGCTGAGAAACCTGTTCTAGAGGATGGTGTGAGTGACCGGTAGATGGTGTCAGCAGACAGCTGGCATGAAAGACACTCCCTACGTACTCTAGGGTGCTTTGGGAAACTAGTTAGCACTGTTTCTCCAGATTGGTGCCAGTTTTGCCTTTAAGCTTGTATGTTCTGTCATGCGGTGTGGGCTGCTGGGAACTTCGCTCTATACTAAGTTTCCTAGATTAGTGCTGATCTCTGTTATTTGGCCTTTTGCATCTTGTTTTACTATTATTAAAAGTTCTGTTTACTATACTCAGACTCGTGCTTGCGACTGGGGAAGCCTTACCCAGTGAACAGTGCAGGATTCCCAGAAATCTGGGTGGGGGCTCAAGCCAGTTGGTGGTGTTGTGTCATTGGGAAACCCCTAGATATAGAACCCAGCTCTTGTCCTGCCAGCCTGCCCTGGCAGAAAGGTTACATGTACATAAAACAGAAAGGGATAAGTTGGTTAAGGTCAACCAGGGGCCCCTGTCTAGTAACGTAGTAAGCAAGGCCCAAAAGGGAATACTACTTAAATGGCCTGTTTTCCACATACTGAAGAGTGCATTTAAATCCATTCTCTGCCCATGCCTCAACTCTCTTACCTCACATTCTTGAAAGCAAGGGCACATAAGATTGACTGCTGAGCAGTACTTTCATCCATCTGTAGCCTCTAGTCACACTTTGTAGCCTGCATTAAATGTAGATTTTTGTCCTGCTCTAAACTGAGTAATGTTTGCTGAGATCATAGGTGGTAGCTAGGAGACAGCTAAAAGTTCATGGTTGCATTGGTGGCTCTCTCACATAAGAGGTTAATGTGTCTTCTAGAAATACCAACTAAAATTTTTAATTTAATAATTCACTGGTAGAGCCTCATGCTTTTAGTGCTGAAGCTACCAAGCTCAAACCCATTGACAGCCCAGCTGGGCTCAAGGTCTTAAATTCACTCAAAGAAAACTGACTTGCTTTATTCAGTCATTGAAGGAATATCAGCTCTGGGAGACTATCATGAGCACATGGGTTGAATGTCTTTTTCTTTGTGCCTGTGTAATACACAGGGACAGGTTGTTATTGCAGAGATGCGGGATGCACTATGAACACCTACTGGTCATTATTGTGAATAATAAACTATTTGAATCTAGTCTCCAGTGGGAGCACATGGATCCAAATGAAAGATGTGCCAAAAGATATAAATTATATGAAACAGGGACAAACTAACAATTTCAAGGATTTGGCCTCAATTAGAACCAAAAAAAGGAACTTCAGTTTTGAAGAAACCCTAAAATCTTAGCTGCCTGCCAGCTCTGATTTCAGCAAGTGTTACTGGGTTTAGATTTTGAGAGTCTGAGACTTAAACAGCTTTTGCAGAAATGTCATGAGTGACAGTACATGCCACATGTTCATTCTGTTGTGAGGAAGTTCACATGCCCAACATCTATAACTCAGCATGAGTCCCCTTCACAAAAGCACAGGGCTTTGTATATTTCCCATAGTCAGCCTGAGTTTGCTTCCTCACTTTACCAAACATGGGGTCAGCTTATTGCCTTACAATGGACAGGATCCTAAGACCCTCGCATTAATTATGCTGAAACTGTAGGGAAACTTACTGCAGTGCAGTGGGCCTATGCAATCGTCCCTACACCACCTACCTCTCCACACACATTCCACATTAAGGGCTAAAGTGGTGTGGAGGCCTGTGAACTGGCCCACTGCTCTAAAACTAACTGCATTTTAAAGCCCCAGCATAAAATAGATCCCAGACAACAGCCCCATTCATTTTGCATTCTGGCCTTAGTTTCAAAGGGTGGATTCTTTCATGCTGGAGAAAAATTTCAGACACAATAGACTTCTGCTATTATTCTTTGTTAAATCAGTAACAATATGTTTATCCACCAACTTGTCCCCCTCAGAGCCCAGGGTGTCTAAAGTGTGCTTTATATCAGTGCTTCTCAACCTTTGGTGGACCAGGGAAGACCTAAGGCGGAGGTGGCCAAACGTATGGAACTTAAGAGCCACGAGTTGATTATTAAACCATATACTTTTACCTACTAAACTGATTTGCTGACATTCTTCCGTGAGCCACACTTTTTCATTCAAGAGGCATGTGCGGCTCCCAAACAACAGTTTGGCCACGCCTGACCTAAGCTATTAATTACGTGCCACACCTGATCAAAGTGTTCTTGAAAAGTCCAGCAAAAGTGGTGGGAGATCTAAAATGCCCCAGCCACAGCAAAGCTTCCAGGATTGTGTTAATGTCTACTGCCACACTCCTGGAATCTTTGCTGTGACCAGGGCATTTTAAAGTGTTCCTTCCTCCCTCCCCACTGCCACCAACTGGGAGGGGTTGGTGTGGGTCATGGAACACCTGCACTTTGTCCACAGAGCACCTGTTGAGAAACACTGCTTTACATCATTAGCTATCAACATAAAGACTTTTTGCAACCAGGTGCAGATACTTTTTACTGCCAGTGCCACATAACTAGTTGAGGTAACCCCAGCTTGGACAGATGGGTGCATGAGACACCAACATCACACACAGTGAGTGAGTTTGATTTAACATTTGTAATTCAATATCATGCAGAAAAGGATTGATTGGGGTGGATTTTCTGACAACTCAACCAGTACTACCCAAGTTCCCCATCTTCAAGTGTCTGATGTACTGGGATTTTCTCCCACAAAAGCTCACACAATAAATTCATTAGTCTTAAAAAGTGCCACAGGATTCCTTGTTTGTTTTGCTCATCCTAGTTATCCACGGTTTAAGACAAGGAGTGTATTTAGTGTTGGACATCATGGCATGTTATGTGTTACTTTCAAACCTTGGCACATCTTGTCGGTTCTGAAATTCCCATTGAAACTCGATTGAATTAATATCTATATATTTATTAATAAAAAATCGTTTCTCACTTTCACTTCCACTCTCTGCCTCTTACTGAAGATACAACATTCAACCACCCTCCTTTCATTTTTCTGCTCCCTACGGTGAAGTGATATGATAAGTTTGCAACCTAACAGATGGATTGCACAGAATGAGAAAGTGGGCTGTCAGACAGATCATTGAAATAGCTTCTGTTGGCATAAAAGAAGCATGGGCATACGATGGCTTGGCAAATTATTTTACATAAGTCTTTACTTTCCCCTTCTCCCCTTTCCTCTTTTCTGAAAGTTCCCCTCTCTAGGCACCAATAAAAGAAAAGTACACTCTGGGGGTAGCAGGTAGCCGAGTGGAAAGGACGTGTAAGATAGGGCTCTCTCTCACTATCTGCATGTTCTTCAGTTTCAATGTGAAATATTCCATCTAGGTGTAGATGTCATGATGCATATGTTTGAACATGCATCTCCTCCATTCTGCCGTGTGTTGGCAGAGTATGATTCCCAACCACACTGCAGGGAAAAGAGAGACTGTGCTGCTACAGCCTCAGGGACCAGAATGGTTTGTTCCATGTTTTTATAAACAATAGGTGGCAATTTTACCAATTAAGTGTACAGGGAAGCAGCATGTTTAGATCAGATGCACGCAGCAGATGCCACAGCATGACTTTGCAACACAGAGATGCTGCATGCTCTTAACCAAAGCAGGTTTTTTTCTTCCTGCGGTGGGATTAAATCAGACAGTATAAAGCACCATTCCACTTTTGACATCATCCACAATAGGGAAAGCCCACCCACCCCTATGGTTAAGCTCTCTCTCCAACCTGCAGTATTAATTCTGATGGCCTGCTGCTTTGCAGTATTTTATAGGACAAGCTTATGTTTGGACACACCACCTTGCTAGAACAGTAGACGTCAGGGATGTTCGGATGCCATAATGAATGTTCTAAACAGGAATAAATGAGCAATGTTGTTCTGCTGAATCCATGGTTTAAAAATTTGAATTGCTAACTGTCATTTTGTCAGTATAAATCATAAATGTGGCATGTTCCCTATTCTCTTTCACCACCATATTATGAAAGTAGTGTCAAAGGTGTGGCTATTACGAGCTAATGGCATCACTAGCTGGGGTCGGTAATGGTCCAGAAGACCTGTTCTTTAAAAAAAAGAAAAGCCCCTCATCATCCCCTGTCATTTTCTCAGAGTTAATTTCTCAAGTATGGGGAGCTCCCTGCTTGTAATGGTGCACAGGTGATACTACCACAGGTGTAAATAGGTCACAAGAAACTTCTTTGAGCACAATTTAAAAAAAAAAAAAGATGTGTACAACAAACCCACAGGTAGGACAGCCAACAGGACAACATCTTCAGATCCCTTCCAGCTGTAGCTTCAAAGCTATCTTTTGGGCGAGCTCCCCCAGGACAGGAAGAAAAAGGGAGTTGAAGCTGCCATGTGAAGAGCCACAAACCCTGTGTCTGAAGGGCCTCCATCTCCACTACAAACAACCAAGAGAAATATTACAACACAGGGAAGGTGACTTTGAAAGGACAGTCAGCCTTCCTGGAAGCATCACTGGATGAGATTTTAAATGCATGTTGACAGAACAACAGGCTGTGAAGACAGGCTTGCTGCCTGCCATAACAGATGATTTGAGAACATTCTCCATGCACAGCTTTGTGGGGAGTACCACCCCCCTTTGCCTCCTGCCAATCTCTGTAATCTTGGCTTGACATCATTGGGAAACATGTTTAACTGTCCACCGGGGCATTAAGACTGAGCTATTTGGCACTTCAAAACAGCAGCATTATCAAAAACAGACCTTCATTTATGGTAGGTAACTATGCACTGAGGAATCTCTGCCTTATCTTTTATCTCCTGTTTATTTTGGTACTACAGCAATGCCCTAGGTTCTTTAAGTAATACCTTCCCTATCAGCTATGGAAGTAATGATGGATGGGGAGGAGGCCAAAACACCCTGCTCTATAACAGTTAAATCCACACCAGAGGGGTACAGGGAAGGGGAGCTATGAGAGCAGGTACCAGTCTGTTTGTTAGGATTGCTAAACTATGACTCCAAATAAAGGAGATTTTCAAGCTTGTATCTGATAAATTCTTGAGTAGCATAGAAGAGAGTGCACAAAGGGATTGTGCCTTGGTGCAGAACTTGTGGGTGAGTGCAAAGAAATTTAAGGTCATCTGCAAGGATTATTAGCAAATTTCAAGGGCGTTAAATTTCTACTGAGTAAAAAAACAGAGGGTTTGTGAGAGTCAGAGACTAGAGATATCCCAAAGCACTTTGGCTCAAGCATGAACATTATTCTGATGCAATGCTTAGCTATGCATTCCCATCTTTGATCCCTCTCTCTATCAGACTGAAGTTGATAGGTGACTACAGTGGGCCATGCATCAGGTCACCAGAAACAGCCAGCAGTCATTGTATTACAGCAAGACAGGGGTCTGCAACCTTTGTCAACCCCTGTGCCAGTCCTTCCTCCCTAGCCCTTAGCTGATGCCGGTGGCCCCCTCCACTGCAAAAATCTGACATCTGCCTGAAAATTCAGCAGCTGTCATGGCTGGAGTGGGAGAACTTCCAAGGCATGCCACAGAAAGAAGTCACCCTGAGTGGCTCATCTTGATGGTGTGCCTGCATGCCACCAAAAGACACGGCTCCTTTCAGGGGTTCCCAAACATACTGCAGAAAGAAGCTGCCTGGAGTGGCACCTTTGGGGAGCATCACACTACAAAGAGGGGCCACTCCAGGCAACTTTTTTGTATGTCACATGGAGGCAAGGGCATGGGGGAATCCCTGTGTCCCAGCGGCACCTGAAGGAAGCTGCCCAGAGTGGCTTTTGGTGGCAGAAGTGGCAATTTCTGTGGTACTGCAGAGGGTGCCAAGTGCCACTCTGAATGGGCTCAGGTGCCAATGTTGGCACATGTGCCATAGGTTGCCTACCCCTACAGTAAGATCTTGTCCCCTTGTGCTTCCAGTTCTCTTTTTCCTCATATAGCACTTAAACCCCCACCCCCAAAACATGGTAAATTCTTTCCTTACAAAGGGAAGAAGTTTAAAATAAGTTGAGAATGATGGAGTCTTGGGAACATTCATTGAAAAAGTGATGGAGTGCAAGAGGGAAGAGCAAATTGGTTTGTCTTTGCAGGGTGAAGTGATTACTCTATTTCACTCAGTGGGTAGCTTGGAGGGAAGGATTATTGTAGTGTAATTCAGTAGAAGGGGGTACTGTCTGCAGTGGCAGATCAGGGGCTGTAGGGCTCTGTGATGGGGCGGACCCGCCCCGCACTCAAGCAGGCTTATATGCCCTGAAGGGGAAGTTAGCCCCACCCCTTAGGCCCTGCTGGGCATGCTCCAACAGCTGCCCCAAGATAAAAGGCTGCAGTCCTCCTCAGTTAGGGGCAGACCAGCGGAGGGAGCAGATGTATGCTGAAAGCTCCTGCCCAGGCGCTGACTCGACCCCTGCCAATCCGGAGCCCCCTATAGAGATGCCCCAGACGCTGACCGCAGAGACTCCACGGAGGGAGACGTACACTTCCATGGGGGACCCAGAGACCCTGACCGAGGGTGGAGAGCTACCCAATGGACACCGGAGAGTCAAAAGGGGGAGCGACCCACTCCCTTTTAGCCTCAGGTAGGAAGTAGCCCCAGGGCTGTGCTTGCCGGGGGTGAGCCTTAGCACAGGCAGGACCCCAGTCGGTGCATTGCGGTCTGGATCCCCACCGACTAGGTCAAAACCCCCACGGCACCCCCAGGGCCCTGGGCTGGGGTTCAGTGGAGTGGGAGGGCCTGAACCCCCCTACCTGGGCCGCATTGCCCTGCTGTAAAGGGCTAGTGACTCTGGACTCTGGCCGTTGAACCACACCGCCTGAATCAAGGGACCGGGCGGGTCCATTAAAAACCGGGAAGTGCCCGGTTTGAGCTCATGAAGGTTGCGCACCCTGCGACAGGCTCCTGGACCTCCCCATCAATGGGCCACCCCTCACTGGAGGGCCTCCTGCCCCACCAGCGGCCAGCAACAAGGGGGTAGCTAGGGCCAGAAGCCAGCAGCAGCCTGCCTGGTCAGGCCTAGGGGGAGGCTGAGCCAACTGCTGCATATGGTGTGGCTTTGGCTGGACTGCACACGCCACAGCAGTCAGCCCTGTCCCCCCTAGTGACAAGCCAGGCCCAGTTAGTCCACTCCACCCTCAGGGGTGGAGTGACCAGCCCAGGGTGAGAAGGGGAGAGCTCAGCCTGTGGCTGGCTCACCACACCCCTGGGAGCGGATCAGCCAACCCAGGGCAGAGCGGGAGCTCAGAGCCCAGCCTCAGCTCAGCCCACCCCATTATCTTTCGAAGTGCCAGGCTACCAGCAGGACGGAAGGGCCCCCACATTGTAGCAGACCCATTGGCCCATGCAGTAATCCACCCCTGACAGTCTGGAAGCAAGTTCTCAAGTAGATCCAAAGAGAATTGAGAAATCCCTGGAATGAATAAAGTGGGGGGATGAATCCCAACGCTGACGACACAAGCATAAGCATGGAAGCAAAAATAAGAGGTGAAACTGGCTTTTTTATAAATAAAGTCAGGACAAAAGAAGCAAATTGAAATACCTTCTGCCTGGAGCAAATGCTGGTGCATCAAGTGGAAAGCAAACAAAGGAACCGTGCAGTATAATTTTATCATTTGCTTTAACAGTAGGGAGGCTTACAGAGTTAGAGCTCCATCTCTCTTTTCTCCTCCTCTTGGCCAACTGTGAATGAAGGCATCCAAACCAGCATTAAGACAGCTCCACCACACAAGCACTGGAATAGATCATATATGCACATGGGGAAGACTTGCTTCATGCACGTTATTCAGTGAAAAGTGACCGTGCACTTCAGAGGAGAGCATCAAGACTGCAGTAGCCCAGGCCTTGCCTAGCGCAGAATTCTCAACTGCCAGTCCTTCACTTCAGCCCCATCACTACTTGCTCAAGAGGTGTGGTGCACTACTAATCACTAGGAAACTAGGGTTGATGTGATTCTATATAACATGCAGTAATGTTGGCAAGCAGATGTCAAACACACATTTGTACCTGAAATTGGTTGGATAAGAATAAGCCAAGAAGCTCAAAACTAAATTCACTTGAAGGTCATTTTTAAGTGTATAATGCTAAATTAGAAGTTTGGCAAAGCGATGCTTCAAAATCAGACTGAGTTCCTGTTTCATTGGCATCTTCATAGTGCTGGGCACAAATTTAATAGCACAAAGTTTAACAACAAAAATTCTCTATCATGCAATTGACTCCTGGAGAACTAGGGAGTTGGAAACAGAAAGGAGGAAAGTAAATAGGTTACAGCTCTTCACACAGGAAAATAAGATTCTGGCAGTTACCCTAAACTTAACTCCTCTTTCTGTAAATGAGAGAGAAATCCTCTACCATCTGAAGATAATGTAACCACAACAGATAAAAAATGGATGGGGTTTTATAGCATTTCAGACCAACATTAATTCAATTTGCTTGGACATGTACATATAATGCACATGGAAAAATGTCCAAAGCACTGTAAACAATGGACACTTTAAAAGGCAGTAGTTGTCCAAACCATATCACAAGGATCAATATTTGATCTGCTCCTAGTTCTTATTTATGTTCCACCACAAGGGGTAAACTAGGACAGTGATGAAATTTGCAGTTCATATTGAACTGGGACAATGTGAATGCACAAGAAGAATATTACAAAGTGACCTGAGAGGTTTGAATTACAGGCAGAAAACAATCAAATTCAGCATGGAAAAAGTGCAAGTTCGTCCATCTGGGGAAAAGTAACCCACAACACAGATGTTCAACTACAAGGAGAAATCTGGACAGCAGCAACTTTAAAAGAAGATCTGGGCCTGAGTGGACAGCAAGTGATGCATGAGTCCCCCATGTAATAGGGCCACAGAGCCAGTATACTGTGTGTGGCTGCATGTTCCACTTCCCAGTGAGGTAGTATCACTCTCCTATACCACTCTGGTATGAACTCTCACTAGTACAATATAGCTAGCTCTGGGCACTTCCTTATCAGACTGACATAGATAAACTGGAGGGAGTTTTAAGAAATGCAACAAAATGTATTATGTTGCATGTGGGTGCAAGGATTAGTTCATTGTGAAAGTGGAAGACAGCAAAACACAGGGTGTATAGTTTGGCTAAGTGAAAACTAAAGGAAGGAAAAAGGTCTAAGCTTTTGGAAGGATTTTAACCCAACAGCAAATGAAAGGAATTATCCTGGGTGGGACAGAGGGCTTTAACTAGGAGAAACTAGATGAAATTAAGAAAGGGAAAAATTTTAATTTGCGTATCAGGTACAGTACCTGACCATAAGATCTACTAGGCTCTGAAATAGCTTTTCAACAGAAGTTTGAGTCCTAGTGTTTCGGGGGTTTAAAAATTGAACTGAAATAAAAAGTGTGATTAGATGAACCATCCTGGATTAGAAGGGTGAATGGAATAGATGGTTTAATTCTAGTCTATTATTAATCCTAGCATTGTATTTTCAAAATCTGTCAGTTTCATGAGATGGATCCAAGACTTACCTGTCTGCCAGTTCTGGGGACAGACAAACATATGTCTGAACACAGAAAAAGAAATCTGACCTAGTGCACTAAATTTAAAGGCCTACTATTAGAAGTTCTAAACTGATTGATTAGTAAATGCTCAACATTTAAAATTGCACAATCAAGAAGTAAGGGCTGTAACTGTGAACAAGTGATGTGTTCCTCACACAGAGTGGTCGAGTTCCTGTTTTCAAGCGTAAAACAGCTCCTTCTTAAATACGGACTCCCACCTAATGCTTCCATAACTATGCTATATGTAAAATCAAGGGCAGCACCCACACCAGCACAGTGTGGAATGCAATGTAAACACACCTCACTTTATACATATGAGGGTTCCCAGCCCTCACCACCGCCACTTACTACTACTGCTCTGCAGCAGTCAGAGGTTTCCATTGCAAGCAGATGTGCCATTCTTTTTGCATTCCTCATTTACTGGAATATGTGTTATAACTCATTGTTAAGCCGCCACATCAGTCCTGCTGCAGCTTTATTTTCCAAAGATCAGTGAAATCCAATTTGAAAAGAAAGGTGAATTCTGTAGTTGTTAGAGAGGCGAGATAATGAAAACCACTGGAGAGATCCCTGTGGTTTTTCTTTTCACGCTTTATCTATAAGACAGCCTGAGGGCTTACAAAGAGTTTACAAGAGTGTGGATGGAGGGAGTTGGGGGTGAGAAGGGGGGGAGCAAAGCTTAAAGATAACAGCAACATGCACAAAGCACTAACTGAAATCTCCAAGCTATCTGCTTGTGCCAACCTTTTGAGAGAGGCGTCACTACCAAGTGTTGCTAAAGAGCAACAGTGCCATCTAGTGCCAAAGGAGCAAACTGAAGGGTTGAACAACCAGGCCTTACAACCAGCTCTTCTAACTTTAGAACAGCTCAGTAGTCTTTCCTTCACAATAGCCTCAACATTTGGCCTCTGAACAAAGTCCTGTTCACACGTCCAAATCAAGAGACAGAAGAAACTGCTCAAAAGAAGGAACCTAAGGCATGGGTTAAACTTTAAAGCCAAGGTTTTAACCCAGTTATAAAGGAACATGATTAGGCCCTACAGTGGTTTAACTATGTCAGGCAACACGCAGGCAGTAGCCTGGTCACCCTATCTTACGTATACTTGTACCATAGATGGGAACTTGAGCACAAGTAATATAAGCAAATGTTTGGAATCTCACAAGATAAGCACCTTGAGATCCTTTGATTTTGCAATTCACAAGTTACTTCCACCACTACAGAAAGTGCAACAGAAGTTCCAAACGGGCAGCTGTGTTAGTCTAGTAAAGCAAAAAAAGCAAGGAGTCCTGTGGCACTTAAAGACTAACAGATTTATTTATCACATGAGCTTTTGTGGGAGAAAATCCCACTTCATCAGTACAACGGGAAGAAGCTAATCTTGGCTCAAGTGTTACAGACTCCAGCAACCTGACAAACAGGAAATGTCCCAGAGAGCCTTCTGGAAGGATCTCTCACATGCTCCCAAGGTACTAAGAACTCAGGTAATTTGCTTTATATAAGCTTTTTAAAAGACTTCTAATGACCAGCTACAAAAAGGTAGAATCTGCTGTTATAATTCCTCAATTATCTAAAAGTACCTAATATTTATGTAGTGCCTTAGAGCTGTATGAACTACAACCTGTACCTACATGGCTTGTAGCCTACTTGCTGTGATCCTGTTGTGTGTAATGCTAAACAGGATGAATGCTTGGGTAAGAGACCTAAGCAATACCTAGTGTTCCAAGAGTTTTTTGTTAGGTATTAATAATCCTTTGACATTCTCAGTCAGAATCAGGGTATTAACCTTACTACGCTTTCAGATTCCAGATCAGTTAATTCAGTCTTGCCAAATATAAGCTGCCTGCAGGAAGAAGTCAAATGGAAATTTGCAAACCTGAGTTAATTGCTTTCCACCTATTTGACTAAGTTTCCTTTGTACTTCTCAACTAGATATAGATTCTGGTATTTGTCCCTGAGAATACTGTATTATACTTAGACATAAAAGGATTAGATTTTTAGTTATCAGTAACTGTTGATAAATGTTGTTTTCACCACTCACAGATAAGCCAATTAAAAATGGTTACATTGATAATGAAAACTTACAAATTGGCAACACCACTTGAGAGCTTGCTAAAGTTTGATTTAAAGTTAAAACTGACATGTTGACAGTCTGTGTTAAGTTGTAAAACCTTAACTTTTTGAATCTCAGCATCTACTCTTTAAATAACTGTCTGACCCCGCCATAATTCTGCTCAACTGTGCAAATTTTAATTTAAAAAATTTAGATGATCCATCACTTGTATAAAATTGAATTCTATCAAATCTAGCTATATTGTTTTTATAGTCTTGAACAACTACCACTTTCCTCCCCAGATGTGACAACATTACACTAGTGGATGTTTGTGATCTAAATGTAGAGATTGTACACATAAGGACTTCTGTCATAACAGATACTGTGGCTGTAGACCTAAACATATTAACAAATGCTTTTCAAATCCTTTTGAAGGACTTTCTATCAGTACAAAGTATACTGAGTATTATTTAATGCATTTATATCAAAATTACACCTAGAACCCTTGAGTGAGATCAGGACCCCATTGTGCTTGGCATCATACGTATACTTGGCAAGACACAGTCCTTGTTCTAAGGAGCTTACAGTCTATTAAGGAAAGACAAAGAGTGGGAGGGGAAACACAGGCATCAACAGGTGAAATGATTCAGCCACGATCACACAGCAATTCAGGGGCCTTGCTCAATATATAAACCAGATCTCCTGTCTGCCAGCCAGTAGATCAAAACAAACAGTTGCTAGAGATTCAAGGCTAAAGCTTTTACAAAACTTGCTGTCTGTACTAACTGTATGCTGCTAACATTTTAACAAAAGGGCTCCCAGAGAAGCTTCCCCTCCATAGTTACACAAGCCCATTGATTAAACCTCTTGTATTATTGGAGCATCTGTTTGCAAAAGAACGGTGAGAGAACTGTTCTTCCATTTGAACAAAACCACTTACTCACTTTAATTGAGGCAGAGGCATGCACAGGAATTTAAATCTCATCACTGGTGGGGTAGGGGGGGCAGAGTATGTTCTAGCCTCACTGGGGGCCAGAAAAGCCAGTGCCCTTGCCTGCCCCGTGTGTGTGTGTGTGTGCGTGCATGCACACGCGCGCACTGGAACTAAGGAAAGAAGGACCACCACCTGGCAAAGAAACTGATAATAGCTGCACTTGGCCAGAAGTGTTAACACTGGTGAGCTCTAAAACCATAGTGAGCAGACTAATAATAAGCATGGTATTTAACTTGCATCATTTGAAGTGTAGATCCTCACCATCTTTCACTGTGGTCCTTTGTGCAAACACCATGCTTGTCAGTTTATTCATACAGATAAAATAATACAGCCATTTCCCAAACCTGTGGATGCATTTACATTTAAATATGAATTGCTGGCAGAAAACCCCAATTCTCACTCTACAGATATCAGACAATCTCTCAACCTCCAACCAATCATAAGTCAGAAGGCACCTCTCCTCTGAACCCTCAGTCACACCAAAACCTGAAATAAACAGATTCTGAAGATCAGACTGCAACTCTAATGTACTAAACGAAGCATGTTTACATGCTACAGCAAGAGGAAGATTCAGACATTTGTAAATGGAGCTTCAAGAGCGCCTCAGCTGCTGTTCTGCCCTTAAATTCCTACTGCCTGGTAGGATGAAATCTATTAAATTAGAGTCCCTGTAATAAGCAGCGACTTTTTACTTAGACAGGAGCCAGGACATTAGCTTAGTCATTAAGGCAACTGCATTCATGCATATCCATATCACAGTGAAATCTGTCTGGCACAGACCTGCTGTGATATAATGGATCCAGGAGCTGCACCTCTTCTTTGGAAAGAGTCAGGTTTTAGCTATAGCATTATTTTCGCATCTTTTAGAAAGAAATTCAACTTACCTACAAGTCTACTTTAAGCGCAGACACTATGGTGTACATCATGGATCAAATTCTTCCCCTGTGTAACTACATGTAAGCCCACACATTTACACTGCAGAGGAATTTGGCCCATTAAATTCACATCCTCATGGTGAATGCAGAAGACTTATTGACTAGTGCTGTGCAGAACATTAACATTCAGCAAAGCACACAAGCTAGTGAACATCTGTTCTCTAGTTACTGGTCTCTTCAGTATTTGTCCCATAGAAAGTAAAATGCAGGATAAGAAGATGTTTCTGCAACTGAATGGAAAGCAGAAGCTAAAGCAGCAGGAATTCTCTGCACCAAAATCCTCTGTGTGCATAGAGGTAAACTCAGGATTATAAAAACAAATCATTAGACATCAGTTTTAAGTGAAATTCTTTTTCTAGAAGGTGTGAGAGAGGATGCATGACAGGGACACTGACAGGGAGGTAGCCCTCTCAAGGGATGTAATGGAACCAGAGGCAGTTTATGGGCTCCAGAGCCCCTAAACCAACTCCACCAGGTGCCCTACCCCCACCACCACCTGGAGGACTGGCCCTCTGTGGGTGTGCCAGTGCTGGGGGGGCGGGTCTGGGGCCAGAAGCTGGTCCCAGACTGGCTGGTTGGCCTCTAGGGGTGGCAGGGCCAGCTGCTGTGTGTTGTGCAGCTTCCATTATGGCTCAAAGGCCATGCTGGAGTCAGTACTGCATGCCAGCTGGCCCCACCCCCAGGGCAGAGCAATCAGTCATGCCAGCCCACCCCACCCCTGTAGATGGACCTGCTGGCCTAGTGGCAGAGTAGGAGAACAGAACACAGCCTTTGGGCCAGGGCCCCCCCCCCCCCATAGTGCTGGCAGGGTGGAGGGCCCCCACAGGCCTCTGCAGTAATATGCCACTGAATATAGCCCTTGTAGATAAGCCTGTTCCACTGTTTATGGCTTTGGGGTACCGGGCTAGAGTCCCAGAAACTCCCTATTCCCTTCAGCAGCTCCTCTTAATCATCCTAGCTAACACCATTGCTGCGGGCTCCCCCCTTTCTGACAATTCTGTAGCTTCAGGGCATTTTCAGAAGAAAAAGAATATCCTAAACTGAGCATTCATATTCCTCAGGAGATGTATCAGAGGCATTTTGTCCCCCTGTCCTCCCCTGACTGTCCACCTTTTCTAAATCATCCCATGGTGAACTGTACTTTTTACAGGTTTAATTTAAACACAATTTTCTATTACCATTTAAAAAAAAAAAAACTTACTATGGCTCCACAGCATGTTGTTCCTTTTGGTGACTGTATATGTTGCAGTATCTCTTTTGCCTTCTTTTTCTCCAACTCTGATTTTCTTGCATCATTCTTTTTTTTTTCAAAATTGGGATTTTTAAAAAATTCATCTCTCCTCTCCTTTCTCTTCTTCCTATGTTTCTCACTCCCATCAGATTTAATACCCCTCCAGACTCATGCAATTGTTCAAATTTTCTTTCCAGTGTGTCTCCCCAGTCATACATCTCCATTCCCTTGAATCATCCCCTGTACACACCTATTCACATTCATCTGTTCCCTCCAAATATATGCTCAAAATTGACTGTTATGGAAAAGGGAGGTTTCTTGTTCCTAGATTTTCAAAGATTTTCAGTGCTGATTTGGAGAAAGAACTTGAATCCATATCTCCTATTCCCCTTTTCTTTTCTGGATATTTGCTTTGGTCTCCAGTCTGAGTACACCGAGATTGCATTCAGCTGGCTCTGCCTGGTCTCCTTGCAGCTTAGGCAGAACCAGCTGAGTCCAATCAGCTATTTATCAGAGACTGTGGTGGAAGTAAGAAGCTGCTGCAAAGAGGGATGTGATATTGGGCAGTGTCCACTCAGAAAATTAAATTGCTAAATTGGACTTTGATGTAAGCAGAAGAGAAAACTGCCTCAAGGAAAGGGATTGTTTATGCCTCTGCCACCTAAGGTTGTAGCTTAACCTGCCCATAAGGGAGTATTTTCCTTACTGTTCAGGGTCCAGGAGATGGACTGGTGTACAAGAAAATGTCTACACCATTTGCAGTGTTTTATTCATGGTACAAAATTCTATGTTTGTATGGTCTTTGGTATGAGTATTACTGAGATAGGAGACAAAACATGCCATACATTGATGATACACAGCTCATGATGTGCTGCTCTAAACAAAGGAGGGATGAGCAATCCTGTAAGTTTTGCCTGGCATTTCCTGAGCTGCCATGTATATTGCTGTGTAACAGTTGTAACTGGGTTCATTTATTCTTATGCAGGCTCTCACTCTCAAAGCACTGTGCACTGGGAAACAACTGCAAAACAGGACATTTAGTAAGTTCTGTGATAATGCCTGAAGGGGAGGCATTTTGGTTGTACAGCTACATAGAGTTGCCCATACTTCATATTTGAAGCAGGAGGAAGTGTGAAACAACTGTGTGAATTGGAACATCTGCAACCCCCACTTAGAACTCTTTACTATATGATTAATCTTCTTTCTATACTTTACAGAAATAAAGTATGAACCTTTCCAGCCAAGTACACTTGCTGTCAACATCTTTGCCAAGTGATGCTTGAGTAAGGTTATACAAAAGCCATTTTGCTTAAACAGGGAGAGAAACCACTTATGTTTGTACCAGTAGAAAGTATGAGTAACTTCAGCTGTACTAAAATGATAGAATATACGCATAATACTTCAGTTAAAAGGATGTTAATATTACATAGTCAAGGCTTCAGGTCAGGAAAATCCTGAATTAAGGTTTCCAGGCAACTCTGATTCAGACCTTTGAAACAACAGAGGTTGGCAACTCTCAGCATGTGTGCCAACAGTAGCATGTGAGCCCATTCAAAGTGGCACGCAGCACCCTCTGTGGCACCACTAAAATTGCCATTCTTGCCACCTTGAGTCATTCCAGGAGTCTTCTTTCAGGGGAGGATGGAGTGCAGGGTCCAGTTCACTCAGAGCAGCTTCTTTCAGCAGCATACCTGGGAAGCGTCCCACCATTCCAGACATGGCCACTGCCAAATTTTGAGGTGGTAGCTACTTTTTTTTGGCAGGAGAGGGTTGCCGGCACCTGTTGAGGGTCAGGGAGGAAGGGCTGGCATATGGGGATCAGCAAATGCTACTGACCCCTGCATTATTATATAGTCTATCACATACTGGGTTTTCTTCTTTCCCACAAGCCTCATGCCTTGTAGGCTTATGCCCTAGCTCCTCCTCAGTCTGCATTTGGAGTTGATTAGATCCTATGTTCCAAAGCAGCACATAGTGTGATGGCTCATAAAGGCACATACATGCATTTGTGCACATGAAATCATGTAGGATTTTATAGGGAGTAACCAGCACCTGAAGTTAACTGGCACCAGTACAGGGCATAAGTATGATCAATATTCCCAGCCTGCTCAGGGAACAGGGACATGCATTCTCTATTCACTGAGATTTTCTGACATCATCTGCTGAAATGCTAGGATTGGTCACTTGTAGCAAAGTGATTCTCAGTGGATTTTCCTGTGTATTGTATTTTCACCATTTCTCTAGGTGTGGAAGAATATTCTTGACATCAATCCCTGCTCAGTTAGAACAGTGACCCTCAGAATTCCTGTTCTTCACATGCAGCCCCAAAACCTTGCCTACCATCCTTGATCATTTTAAGACCAGTCACTGCCCTGTGTGAATTTGTCTCCCCCAGCTGTGTCACTAACCTAACTGTAAAGGAAGAAGGGTTGTTTAGCATGATCTTGCCCTGTTTAATGTGACTTACAAATAATAGATACAGAGATCTAAAATACAAGATGGAATGAGAGTGAAATCCAGATAAGATTCTGTAGAAAAGATGCTCTGTCTTTAAGTGAAAGTGACTTTTTATCTCTGTCTCCTGGCAGATACTATATTAGAGAGGCTGACATAAGGTATCCCCAGAGGCCCAAATCCAATTTTAAATCAAATGTAAAATACCATCTTGCGAAGGCCAAGAATGAATTGGTTCTGCCAGAAGAAATATTAGCAGAGACACAAGTTTATTTCCAGCCAATCTCTCTTAAAATAACTGCCTTTTTTATTTAATAAGGTCATCCTGATTTGGTTTTTGTTTTGTTTAAAGCTCAGCAAGGAGTCAGAGCCTGAAATAACCAGTCTGTTTCAGGATCACATCTATACATACACCTGTTGCACACAGTGACTCCCAGCCAGGATTTCGTCAGTTAGAATTGAAATGGGCCATTCCTTGATTCCTTTAATTTTATTATCTGAGAGATCTCTAACCCACCCCAATCCCCATTCAAAAACATATAAAAACAACTAAACTAGGTATGTGGCTCCTGCATTCCCTTCCATTTTCATCTTTCTGAAACTGCAGCCATTTTGCTTCTTGGGTATGAAGTTCCTTCAGAACACAGAGTCCTCATACTGCAGGTACCGGATGCTACCATTGGAGAAAGGTCTCTAAATCTCTTATTATTGCTCCTCAGCACATACTGCCATGATGGATGATAAAACTGTGAGCTGACTAACAAAACTGTCTATTAAACATATAAGTAATAGAATTTTCAATGCTTTATACTTCTGACCTCATCAAGTTTCAAATTACCTACATTCAGCAGACAGTCCAAGTAAAATCTCCAGCACATCATCAAGGATCTGCAGCCTATCCTGCAAGATGATCCCTCACTCTTTCAAGCCTTAAGAAATAAGCTCCTCCTCACTTACAGACAGTTCCCTCCTCAACCTTAAGCAAATACTCAGCAGCAACTACGCACCATGCAAGAGAAAGTGGGTACAGGAGATCCACTTTCTTGACACTACAGTACAAATCAGGGATAGACGCATCACCGCCACCCTATACCGAAAACCTACTGATCGGTATAGTTACCTACATCCTTCGAGCTTCCATCCTAAACACACCACACGATCCATTGTCTACAGCCAAGCCCTAAGATATAACCGCATCTGCTCTGATCCCTCAGACCGAGACAGACATCTTGAGGATCTCTATCAAGCATTCTTGAAACTACAGTACCCACCTGGGGAAGTAAGAAAACAAATCGACAGAGCTAGACGAGTTCCCCGAAGTCATTTACTACAGGAGAGACCCAAGAAAGAAAGCAACAGAACACCACGAGTCACCACATACAATCCTCAAGTCAGACCTCTGCAAAAAATCATTAAGGCCCTACAGCCTATTCTAAAAAATGATCCCTGTCTCTCTCAAGCATTAGGAGACAGACCACTCCTTGCTTATAGGCAGCCCCCTAATCTTAAACAGACTCACCAGCAACTACAGATCTAACAACAGGAACATTGAAGCAGGCACACACCCCTGCAAAAAACCACGCTGCCAAGTCTGCCCACATATCTACACAACAGACACCATCATAGGTCCTAATCAAGCCTGCTATTCCATCAAAGACTCATTTACCTGCTCATCTACTAATGTGGTCTATGCCATCATGTGCAAGAAATGCCCCTACACCTTATATATTGGACAAAGAACGATCCCTCTGTAAGAGACTGAATGAGCACAGAGCTGATATCAGAAATCAAAGAACAGAGAAACTAGTTGCTGAGCACTTCCATCTTCCTAATCACTCGATGATGGATTTGTTAACGACTGTCGTTAGAGCTGTACCTGGGACATCAAGACTTCAAAGAGAGACAGCTGAACTCGAATTAATATGCAAGCTAAATTCTGTGAAGGCTGGTCTGAATCGAGACTATGGATTCTTTTCCCATTACAAAGGGTAATTTGACTTAGGCTTCCCATGGTTTGAACCTGTAAACTGCTCTGATTTGCTGTTACTTTATGACCTGATCCTATGTTTTACACCCCCTTGCATTTAGTTTCATTCCTTTCTGTAAGTTCACCCATCTTCGAAGGGTCTGAGGAAGTGGGATCTTCTCCCACGAAAGCTCATGCAAAAAATAAATCTGTTAGTCTTAAAGTGCCACACAACTGCTTGTTGTTTTTTTTACTGGGCTAGACTAACACGGCTATCCCTTTGGAAATAGGTACTGTAGGCATCATGCTTTACAAATGTGGGAAAACATACTGAGATATATGCACTCACCAGAACTATGTAAAGTTTCTATGGGGTAAACCCCAAACAAAAGCTAAATGAAGAGAGAATTCAAGCGGTATAGCTTCTCTTCCTTCCACTATTGTAAGAGCTCTCACCAACCAAATATATGTTTTGTAACCTAAGACTGTCCTCAAAATCGGTGATTTGATTCCCTACTTCACCCTGTGATGCACTCAAAATAGGACCCCAAACCATCCCATCCCCCCCATTTTCCACTGTTCTGTGATTGATATGTCTTAATTGTACAAAGTATGCCTTTTGAAGTATCATTTGGAAAGTTATAATTGGTAGAGTATCATTGTTCTGTCTAAATGTATGTGTCATTGACTATTATAGAGGATGTCTTGCTTTGTTTGTTCCTGAAAAATGTGTTTGAAAAAAGCCCACATACTAGCTCTTCCGTAGGAACAAAGGAGTGAACAACACCTAGCCATTCCAGCAGCTGGAGGAGGGTATAAAATAAGGGACAGCGACATCAGCACCTCACCCCTTCTCCACCACCTACACACTGAAGGCAACAAGATCATTTAGAATACAAGATAAACATTTGAACTTAGGGGAATGGTCTTAGCTGGAAAAGCTCTCCATGTAGCACAGACTGCTTGTAGGTAAAAGAAACCATACTACTACACATTTGACAGCTTGATAAGAGTTTGGGAATTAGATTGAAATTCTGTCTTTCATTTCTGTTTGTAACCAAATCTGAACTCTTATGCCTATATCATTTAAAAAATACCTTTTCTTAGTTAAACTTATATTAATGTTTTAACTAAGCCAGGGATTTTGATTGATATTTGGGAAGTCTACTTAAAGTACAAAGGCTGGTTTGTGATCGTGTACTACCCTTTGATGGAGTGGTAACCTAATTGGTGAGCTTGCGTTGCTGATGGTGTCTCCCTGCATATAGTTCATGACTGGCTGGGAAAAGCATTCATGTATTGAGAGGGCTCAGTACAAAAAAATCATGAAAGTCTGTTAAAGTTACAGAATCTATGACCTCTGTGACAGAACTGCAGGTTTATACAATCTAATTATGTTGTTTGTTTGTTTTTTCTCATTGCTGATCTATGAATGAGACGTGCACTGTCATTTGAATATAAGATGGAACAAACTATCATCCTCCTCTTATTATAAGCATCTACTAGACGTTTACCGCGTAAATAATTTGCCAGCAGAGAGAGATTACTATCAAATGCAAGAAGACAACTAGGCACTCTTTCAGGAATACTTTTAAATGGTGATGGATAAAGAATCCAGTCTGTTTGAACTGAGAAATTAACTTGTGTGCAGATAAAAGCAAGATATGAGCAATGTATAATATTATATATTTTCCCCAACAGTCTTCTTAAATCTTTCTCCTGCTTCTTAATCTGAAAGCAGCTATAAACTGCATTTTATCATATTGTAAATGGCTTGACTTTCTGAGCAGAAAACGTGGAGCGACTGGGGGAAAATCATTGTTTATTTCCTTGTCTGCTTTGCAGCAGTCTCTTTCTAGTCCATAGGGCTCTTTTCTCTGGAGCAGATGAATTCTTTCACTGCACTGAAGTGACCTGCATAACCAGCATGCTTACTTTGGGCTACAGGGATTGTTAGAGCAAACATCTCTTAGAGTCTAGAGTAGACCTATGGGAAAATGTGGCACTCTACCTCCCTGACAAACAAGAGCTATGAACCCAATGTCTCATTTTTGTTTTTCCATTTAAACTGTTCCCGTTAAGCTCAGCCACATCCCACAAACTGTCCTTTTCTCCTGAAATCCAGAATGTACACTTGTCTTCCATGTTGTCATCCTTAAGTTGCCTTCCCACTGAGGCAGCCTCACCCTCACCCAATGTAGCTGGAGAAGTAGCTAAAATTATCTGTGATACAAACTAGTACTCCTTTTGGAGCTTCCACGTAGGTCAAAGAGTGAACAGGCTGTAAATTATCTTTTAAATTCTAGTGTCAATCCCTTAAACTCATATTTGAGGGATGTGTTGGAGGGAAAGTAGTTGACAGTATGACATGGGCAGTGACTGTGCCTGTTTTGTTTATATGGATAAATGCAGAATGTTACTCTCCAGTGCTATCAATCTGCCACCATTCATAAGAACTGTACTAAAAAACACTTAAAGAAAAACTATTTTAAAAAATAGCAGCTGCTAACCTTTCTTAAACCAGCGTATAAATCTCCGAATTCTCAGTGGAAGTGGAGCGTTTGTAGAAATATTAATGTAATCTTTTGATACATCTTTTTTATCTTCAAACAATAAACGCTATTCTTTCTGTCTTCTAGTCCAAAGATATAAATCTAAGACTGTGACTAGGGAAGTCTTAGGGAATTTCTGTCATTTTAAATACAGAAAATATGATACATCATGGGTAAATCAAAGGAAGTATCTTAAAAGAGAAATGGTCAAACTCAAATTTGTCTCAAGATTTAAGAATCTGCTTACAACCCTTACTCACATGATTAAAATTTACTTGGTGAGAAAAGACAGCTAATTTGAGTTAGGAATGGCCACCAGGGGAAAACAAACAAACAAAACCTCTAAGACCATCCGAAGTGATTTTCATAATTACATTGTAATACCAATGAATAATTTTTTTTAGAGAAACATTCTCACGTTATGTGCAACCAAAAGACTGCAGCATTTAGCTCTTGAAAGTAACTCTCCACAAAAGCAAAACTGACTTATTTTCATTTCCCAGTAGAAAGTAAAATAAAAAGTAAACAAAGGGCATAAACAATACTGTAAATGTCTTTTAAAAATTCAATTTGAATGTAACACAGTAGTAGTTTCAAGAAGGAAGTGTTTCTTTTAAAATTGATGGCATCCTGCTTATAAATGTAATGAGTTTGTAATGTAATTTGTTAAGGGTTTCTCAACTCACACTTCAGTGCTGTGTACAATCACTCTGACCTGTGAAGTATGAACATTAATTGAGTTATCTTTGGCTTATGTTTGAATGATGTTTGGACATAGCCTTGTCCCTTATAGTCAAATTTCTTTAAAAATATATACATCACCTCTTATTTCTGTATTATAGCTACAAAATAGACTTTTACAATTAAATCAGCTCCCAAACCGATAAAAAGAAAGATGGGAAGGGAAAATGTCATAAAAAATAAAAAATCAGGAGTAGTTTGCACCAACACACTGAAAACAGGGGGATTTAAGAGTTTGGGGTTGCAGGAAGGAACAATGGCAAATTCTGGGTAGTATGGCAATTATTCTTCATTGTTTCCTCCCTCTTTTTCCCCCAGCAGCATAGCTCCTTCCCCAGTGCCTCAGACATGCTATCTGGATGCAATGTCTAAGTAAAACTAAAGCTCACTCATGATCATAGGATAAAACTCTCAAATGTCAGGATTTTCTTTCCCAGCAAACACTTAAACAAATACTTTATTTATATAAGCATTTCCCTTTTGCTTCACAGGATTGAAATTAGATGTTGGTTTGTAGGATTGGGCCTTTAGTTTTAAGAAGGAAAAAACCCTGGGACTGAAGATCTGCCCACTGTATGTTTTTCTTCACACACTGTGATTAACCATAGGTATGTACAGGGCCAGGAGCATCCCTGGCCCAGAAAAAGACTTGGAGCTCAGCTGCTGGGACTCAGGGCATACGCGCTTTAAACGCGCTGCCACTGCAGCCACCGACCCATGGCTCTGGCACAGGGACTTGGGGCTTGAGCCCTGTAAACCCAGTGCCAGTGATGCCACTGTACGGGGCACCATTGCCCAACAGCTGATAATGGCAGCTTGAGAGCAAAACTCCTGTGCATTCTCTGTGTGATCTTCAAATGCATTCTTCCACTTATTCGAGGGCTCAACGGAACCTGGGCGCCTGGCCACCGTAGCAACTAAAAGTTGCGGCCTGGTGCCTAGGAGCCAGCTGTGGGGTTTTTGTTTTGCTTCGTTTTTGTTTTAATTTAGAAGCTGGCTGTTATATGACGAAATAAATCTGTTAGTCTTTAAGTGCCACATGACTCCTTGTTATTATATTTAGTCACTAAAAGGCGCTCCTTTGCTGCATTTTTGCTGCAGAGCTCAGCAACCTAGGGAAAAATGCAGCAGAGCAGCACCCTCTGGTGAGCCAAAAAAAAGTTGTCAGCTCCTTTAGGGATTCTGCAGCATTTCGGTGAAGGGAGGAGGGGGGCCTCCATGGCGAAGGGTATCCAAGCTAGGTGCCTGGCTTTGAAGCTGGGTGCCTAGCTCAGCAGCAATTTTTTCAACACCCTCCCACCTTCTACTAAATTGATCTTATTAATCATGTCTTCTATATTGTATTCTCTAGCTTTGAACCATTTAGTAAACTTTACAGTACTATGTCACAGAGGAAAATTGTTAAAGAAAAGTAAACAGTGATATTCCTCTTCCTGTTCCACCCCAAACCCACACAAAATCTTCAAAGAAAGTAACAATTAAAGATTTTTACTTTCATTGGGTATGCGGTCTGCTTTCTACTTAGACTGTAAACTGTTTTGGGGTGGGACAGCTTCTTTGAGTTTGCACAGTGTCTAGTACAGAGGAACTGAAGCCTCCAAGTACTACTGCTATATTTAAAAAAAATCCAAAACATGCAGTGAGATGTGAGTTGGTGCCTTCACAACCCTTCCCAGCCTATTTGAGCTCTGTATTGCTTTAGATAGGAAAGAATGATCCTCAGCTAGCAAAAGCTTTAAAGATTGAAGGTCAATACTTTGACTCCTTGCCACAGGAAAAGAGTTACCACATGCCTCAAGAAACATTACTGGCTGATTGAACAGGTGGGTAGATGAGCTCTAGAAAGAGTTCTGTCCGTTCCACTTTGACCAGAAGAAAATGACTAGATACAGGGAGGGCTGTAGATATGGGGAGGACTAAGGAGGGTATGTTGGGTTCTGAACCAAACTGTTCCCGGTGTGTGGAAGTACAGTCAATATGCATGAAAAGAAGGTAGCTTTGCATACTGTTCAGATGCACATAGTGCTGGATCAGCATTTGTCTAGCTGAGTACTCAGCATAGCATTTAAAACCTAAGCTGTATAATTTAATTTTAATTGAATTTCCCATACACACCTGACTTACTAAGCTAGCTGTACATTTCACTTGCCTTCTTTCTGCATGGAGGCTGTAGGAGCTGAACCAATCACTTGTTCTGTGCTGACATCAAGATGCAGTAATTCTTTGCTGTGATTGCAGAGGATCTGTCTGCAGGAACAATGGGAAAACATGTTTTCTCAAAGCCACAATAGAAGGGAACAACTTCCTCCCCCTATTAATGCTACTATTTACAAAAAGATTTTGATACAGTACTTCTAGTTACATCCCCTGCAGTAGTTAACATGCGCCGCATACCCTGCTATTTTTTTTTCTTATTCAAAGATAAGTTGGAAAGGCATCAGTCCAAAGTGAGTTCAAAGTTCACAAACAAATGCCTCCTGAGTGCTGCAAGCTGACTTTCATGACTCAGGCCTCAGAAATACTAAAGCTACATGGTAAATGGGTATCAATGAATAAAGACATCGTATTCTAAATGCTGACTGAGCCTTAGTCCTGACAACACTTGTGTACCTGAATAACTTAGCCTGTTTGAATATACTCTTTGAAGTTCTCTTTTCACAGACCATGAGCCTTCAATTGGATTAATCTAGTCTGCAGGCACAGGATGGTGCCAGTGAGAATTTTTCATGTCTGTGCTGTATTAGGGCTCAAACCTGCAGTGTGCTCTTCTGAGAGCGATGCCGCTCTGCATATTCTGTACGCTTCTAAATAGGCTGAGCCCCTGACAAATTCAGTCCCTAATCCATGAAGCCTGAAGCCCAAACTCATTGCACACCTAAAACTCCCAGTGGTCTCCTAAGGATCCACTCCGTAAATGCACACGTGTGCAAGCATGCACAGATAAGAGAACGGTTTCCACCACTGAGTCCTGAATAAGGATGATTTCAAAAGAGCTCAGTGCATGCAGGAGCAAGATCACAGTCTGGCCTGTAAACCTGGGTCCTCGTCTTACTATGTTGATTCATCTGAGCATGCCTGTTGAAATCAAAGAACACCTTATGTTGGTTTAGCTAGCTGTCTGTTTCAGTACTGCCAAATTTCATGAGTCTTGCAATTGGCACTTAAAGTGCCAACTCTTGGAATTATGGGAATACTAGATCTGGTTGGAAGTATTCTAGCTAAACACGTTTTTGTCACAGTTTACCATTTATCAAAATATAAATGTTCTGTGGAGACTATTCTATTTTAATGATGTTCTGACAAAACCCAAGGCAAGAGTCAAAGCCTGTGTGATCATCCACCATGTGTTCAAGTGGCCACCCCTGGGACAGGAACCCTAGGGCTTCCAGGGTCCTCTGTGACAGCCTACCAGGCAGGCTGCATCTAACCATGGTTCCATTCCCTTGCATGAATGTTGAAATTTTGTAGTTTTTCATCCAAATCAGAACAAACCAAATTTCAAAACATCAAAATCCTTTGTGAAATAGAGCTATTCTACTCTAGTTGTACATGAGATACTCAGTTTTTTTCTTTAAAAAAAAACAAAAAAAAACCAAAAAAAACCCCCACCACCTGTATTCTTGGAAGCTTCATCACATGACATAATCTACAGTTAAAGACTAATCTTTAATTCTTTAAGACTCTAGAACAGGCGTGGCCAACCTGCCGCTCTGCAGCCACATGTGGCTCTTGAATGAAAAACTGTGGCTCCCGGAAGAATGTCAGTAAATCAGTTTAGGAAAGCAGCCCCAGCCTAGGAGTTCAGGCTGAGGTCAGGACAGCGGGGAGAAGTGCAGAATGGTCTGGGATGGCAGGGAGAAGTGCAGCATGGTCAGGATTTTAAAAAACTGGCCACCAGCCTGCAGTCTTCTACATCGAGCAGCAGCTAAGTTTTTACTGTATAGGCCTAATTTTCATGGTAACCTTAAGTAATTGTTAGAATCTGACATTAGTAGGATTTATATGTGCTCTCTTTTCACAATAAAATTAAAGCATGCAATGAATTTTAAACTTAGTAATTTTGGAGTAGGTGAAAGCATATGGCCATATGCCTCAGTGTGGCTCTCAAAAGTTTAATAATCAACCTGTGTAGCTCTCAAATTCCATAAGTTTGGCCACCCCTGCTCTAGGACAATCCTATTCCTCATGTTTGCAGAGGAAAGCATGAAAAGATGATCCAACTGCACCCTACAGGCTTCTATCAAAAGGTAAATAACCAAAAAATTATATTTAAAAAATATTTAAAACCCATTCATGACTTGGGGGTGGGGGAACATGAGTGACTCATGCTTTTCTAATATTTGGAATCAATAATATTGCCAACTGTGTATTCCTAAAGACCCACCCTTGTTTTTAAGTGTAACCCAAGTATATAAAACTAGAAGGACTGGTCCTCCAGTTTATATATTTAATAGATTATTTGACCACCCTGGTGGATTTTTCAATGGATTTAATAGTTGCTGGAAAAATCTAATCTGCTGGCTTTCTCTGTTACGTAGGTCTAAAGATGCACATTGTACTGTGATAATATCAGGATCTCTTAAGCTAAAAGCGTCTGAGTCCAGCTAAAGATGTGGCAGTGTTCCCATCTAAGGGACAACAAATCAAAACCATTGAAAATACAACAAAAAAAGCAGAGTCCTGTGGTACTTAAAGACTAACATTATCACATGAGCTTTCGTGGGAGAAAATGACAAAATGGGATTTAAGTGCCACGGGACTCCTTGCTTTTTTTGCTGGACTAGCCTAACACTGCTGCCCCTTCAGAAACCGAAAGTACAGCAGCTGTTTGCCTACCAATAGGCAAATACACCACATGTGTGTCAGGTGAGAGATAGGGCTACAAGCTACCAAAGCACGAAAAGGAGGGCATTGGAGGACACATGGAGAAAATGTAGTATTAATGTAATATTCTGTTTTTAGGGGCCCTTGGACCGCTTCCCCCTAAAAATAGGGTGTTCTGTGGCATTCCAGCATACTTTAACCCCTATAAATAAAAAGCGAGGCAAAATCATGCATTTTAAAATGCCTGCCAGACAGAGGACGTGAAGGTAAAAGGAGGAGAACATGAAGGTAAAAAAAGACGACACATCCTCCTTTTGCCTGCCATCTGGTAACCCTAGCGAGAGAGCATTTGAGTCACTCGGAGCCAAACAAACAAGGAGTTTCCTGGTACTTAAAGACTAGCAAATGTATTGATCCCATGACCTTCATGGGAGAAAGTCCCACTTCCTCAGACACTCGATGATATGAACTCCCCACCTTCAAAGCGTCTGAGGAAGTGGGATTTTCTCTCATGCGATAAATAAATGTGTTAGCTTTAAGTGCCGCAGGACTCCTTGTTTCTTTCGCTGAACTAGACTAAAACGGATGCCCCTTTGGAAGGAGTCCTGTGTAGGGTTACCAGACATCAGACAAAAGGACACGTCCTCCTTTCTACCTTTATGTCCTCCGTCCAGCAGGCATACTAAAAATACATGACTTGTCTGGCTTTTTACTTACAGGGGTTAAAGCATGCTGGAACACACCAGGACACCCTATTTTTAGGGGGAAGCGTTCCAGGCCCCCCTATAAACAGAAGACTATTACATTAATACTCCATTTTTTCCATGTGTCCTCCAATGTCCTCCTTTTCAGGCTTTGGCATCCGGTAACCCTAGTCCTGTGTCACTTGGAAAAATAACAAATTGGCTTGTGGATAGGGGTGTTAGCCATCAGGCAAAAGGAGGACACGGCCTTTTCACCTTCACGTCCTCTGTCTGGCAGGCATTTTGAAATACACGATTTTGTGTCACTTTTTATTTCCAGGGGTTAAAGTAGGCTAGAATGCACGGAATACTTTCTTTTTAGGGGAAAGCACTTCAAGCCCCCCTAAAAACATAACAGTATTGCATTTTCTCCATGTCCAGGCTTTGGTATCTGGGGGCCCTGTTTGTGGATAAATATTTGCTAGTCTTTAGAGGGGCGACAGGATGGTGTTTGGCTGCCCTAGACTGACAGGGCCGCCCCGTGGCCCGTTGGATGTTACCTACAGGCACCTACCTGCCTGAGCCCTCTCTACCTGCGGGCAGTGGCAGTTGAAGGGGAAGCTGTGGGGACGGGGCAGGTTGGCGCGGCCTGGCCTCGCGGGGCGCTGCTACTTTCCCCTCAGAGGCGGCCGCCCTCATGCTATGCCCCAACGAGCCGCGTTCAAACTGGGCCGCTAACCGCCACTCGGTCACATCAACCGTTGCCACTTGACCGTTACTCGCCGTTAACGGCCCGTCACGTGGCCGAGTTCGGTTACCGCCTGCCTACTCCCTGAGGGAGCTCGTTCTATTGACGTCACTCACTCTGCCCAAAACAAAGATGGGCGCCTGCGTGCCCTCCGGCAGAGCGAACCCAAAATGCGCGGCTCGCCCTTCACGCGTGCCCGCCTCCAAGATGGCCGCCGCCTCCTTCCTCCGCCTCAGGTTGGCTCCCCCCGAGCCAAGCATAGCGGCGCTCTAGCGCGGGCAGCTCTATGACGCGGGCGGAAGTTTTTTCTAGGCGGTGCCTCTCCGCCCGCCGGGTTCTCTATGGCTACCAGCGCTGGCGTCCAATAGGAGGCGCGGGGCTGCCTGTGGCCACGCCCACCGCCTGATCAGCTGATGGGTGGCAATGTGTGTTGACAGCAGCAGCAGCCCCTGTAGCCAGGCTGGGTGTAAGAGGCTGGGCGCTGGGTTAGGGGATCCCCTCGCCCCATTGCCTTGTTTTGGGGCAGAGCCCGGAGGGGACGAGCGGGTGGGACGGTGAGGAGAGACATGGAAGTGGCTGCTGGGAGCATGAGGCCCTGGCCCCAGCCCCAGCCCTGCTCCTGTGTGTCTCACCCTTGGGGCTGAGAGAGGCCTTGGAGGTCAGGCTCCAAGAGGGGCCCTGGCTGTAGGGGACCGGGAAAGAGTGGGGAGTAGCATGTAGGGCGTTAAATTGAATTGAAGCGAATCATAGGGCTGGAAGGGACCTCATGAGATCATCAAGCCCAACCCCTAGGGCTTGAACCCAGGACCTTCTTCATATTAAGTAGTAGTGCTAGCTGCTACACTAGTTACTGGTTCAGGCCACCCACCAAAGCCATCAGGAGAGTGGTGTGGGCAGGTGGAGCTGCTGCTGGGGAGGTGGAAGTTGGTCTGGCGATAAACAGAGCAATGAGGAAGTGGGTGGGAGACCAGCTAGAGGGATGGGGCAGGGTGGGGAAAAGATAGATTTACACCAGTGAAAGCAGGGAGAGGGAAGACAAAAGGCAGAGAAAGAGGTGGGTGGGGTGGGGTTTGTAAGAGGTAGGGAAAGAAGTGAAGGCGACTTGTCCCTTGTGTGTCTTCTGACTTTTTTTTTCCTTTTGTTTAAATTAGATGTGAATCCAAATGGAGCACTCTGAAGAAGGAAACCAAAATCAGCAGCAGCAGCCTTGGGGGAAGTTGATCCGGTTAGGTGCTGATGAAGCAGAGCCCCACGTCTTACTTCTGAAAAGAGAATGGACAATTGGGCGGAGGAAAGGTAGAGTGGACTGTGGTTTACAAGAGTTTGGACTAAGTGTAAGGGCCGCTTATGGTCTTAAAAATATATGGAGATGAACCATGAAACATGCTAGGTGTGTTGGTATCTGACATGAAAATATGGTGGGGGGAGGTAGGATAGATTACAGAGAAGATTTCAAAAGGGATAGTCGTGTTGGTCTAGTCCAGTAAAAAAAAAAAAAAAAAAACCAAGCCGTTGTGTGGCACTTTAAGACTAACTAAAAATAAATCTGTTAGTCTTAAAGTGCCACACAACTGCTTGTTGTCTTTTATAGAGAAGATGCCCAGCTGAATGCTTCCCATAAAATCCCTCTTTCAGTGCTTCCTATCCTGGCATTTCCGTGAGAGAAATGTTTTGCTCTCTCTCTGTCTTTTTTCTTTTCTTTTTTAATGGTGTTCCGGGTGACAACACAAATACTCTATCCAGTGAATTTGTATTGTTGGTTTTCCTGATAGTTTCTGTGCAAATTTTTTTTTAAAAGGCTCTTAATTTAAAACCAAGTTTTGTCATATCATACCCATTTTGTCCCCACTTTCTCCTTTTGCTCATGTGATTTAAAACAAAAAAAATTAAATGCAACATTTTTACGCTTTCACACCCGCTGCCGCAAAAGCTTTAATTCCTTTGGCTACACGTATTAAACTCATTTCTGTGGGAGTGGATTTGAAATGCAGTGTTTCCTGTGGTTAGAAGTGTTGACTGTTCGACTTTATTGTAAGAGAATTCCATGTTTTAAAACAAATTATCACTGTAGTGTTAGAGCAGAAGGCTCTGCTAGTCCCCGAGTCAGTCCAAGTGGTCCCAAGACACACACAGACAGAGGAGGTCACAAACTATGCTTTATTACCTTACAGAGATCTCGTGGAGCTAGCTCCCCAAGGGATACGGTACAACAGGTTTTATAGTATAGTTTACAGGAAAAGGGGTAAGGCGGGCGCAGAGCCAATCATAATTCAGGGTCGGGAGCTGTATACCTTACATGTCTGGTCACCTCACCTGGTTAGGGAAGGGTTGCTTCCTTATATGGTGCATCACCTCATCTGCTGATTCTGGGCCCATGTGACTGACCTGGAGATGGGGGACAGGTGAGATGTGACTACCCTGGGTCCCTGAAATGGTGTCTCAGGACCCAAAATGGAGTCTGGTGACTCATGCTAACCCTTTCAGTAGCCTTCCACTGTACCTAATGGCACAACTTTTAGGTTGCTTTCCATCAACTCAGTGCATATTGTTTGCATCATTATCCTATGTAAAATGTATGGGAGACCCTGGGGAAAAAATCATTTAGTCCATTCTGTTCCCCTTATTTCTTCCCTGCCCTTCCATTACGTTCCAAGAGCCACACAGGATAGATTGGGCACACCAGTTTTTGGAAGAGCCGTTCTAGTTCTGAGTGAAATTACATTGTTCTGGTCACTTTCAGCAACATTACAAGGTCATGAAGTTGTGTAGCACTAGTTGTACTCTATAGCAGCCAGCTGACCCATGGGCATTAGTTGTGGGAAAATAGTGGTACCACAATATTTCACTGTCCTGTATAGAAAGGGTTGAACAGACTGGGAAGTAATCCAGTTTATGAATGGGTAGAAATAAATCGAGTTCCTCAGTTATGGCACCTCTTACAAGGGAAGTGTGGTTAGAGGATGGAATGGCATCTTATGTGTCAAGCCTTGAATATGGCTGGGAAGGAGGGGTTGAAGAAAAGTCAGAATTGTGATGGTTGCTTAGAACCCTAGAATAGGAAGGAAGGTTCCCATCACCAAATCATTACTAAAACTTCCCCTTAATACACCTGTATTTGAGTCTGCCTAATGACTATGAACTGCACTGGATTTTTATCATGGGTAGGGAAATAATAGTTTTAAATGAAGAGTTTTAGGTGGACTAGCTGGTCTCTGTGATGGAATCTGCCTGTATAAATACTCGTGGGATATTTATAAACATGTTGATCTTAAACACTTTCTTTTTAAGGTTGTGACTTGTCCTTTCCTGGCAACAAACTGGTGTCTGGAGATCACTGTAAGATCACAGTGGATGAAGAATCTGGTCAAGTGTCATTGGAGGATACCAGGTTAGCCCTGCTTTAAACTCTTTATTGCTGATTGCTCAAGTAAAATTTTGTTTTGTGCTCATGAAGAGAATACACATCAGAGTGTAGCTGGTAAGTCTTTATTATTTTTCAGTGGTGATTTTTTGTTCTTTTTTTTTTTTTTCCTTGTGGTTCCTAAAGCTAATCTCTTCCCTTTCCCCCAGAGTGGAATGTCTAGCTTGTTGGATGAAAAATAGACCAATGATAGGGCGTGCCCAATAGTTTTGTAAACTGCTTGTTTTATGTGATTGCAATTATAGCATTGTGAAAAAAAATAATCAATGACTTTAGGAGTTTTTAAAAACAGTTCATGGTGAATCACTATTAGGCATACTCATTCCTTATACTATATCTTTCCCTACGTCCACCCACAACTTCTCTGAGGGGAAAAATACATTAAAATCATGCAGTGGATATGAATAGAGATTCATATTTGTTATTCCTGTTGTTATTTAAACTATCACTGAGGTTCGCTTGTATTCCATAGGAACTTTTGAGCTTAAGCAGTTGTCTGGATTTTGGCTTTATTTATAGTTTGAGCTCTCTTTTGGCTCAGATATTATGGTAATGAGAACAGTATAAATACTTATGTCTATAGTATTTTGAAATTGTTTTGCCACCTCAAGGATTTGAGGTAGAGGGGAAAGAAGGGGGGGCCTAATAAGTAAAATTCTTTAGTCATTAAATTTAACTTAATGATAGAAATTGCCCAGTACAATAACGTAGCTGTTATTGCTGCATTAGTCACCAAGTGTGTTTTTTAGTTCTTTCCTCTAATCAGTATTTCATTTAGTTGTTACATACTGATATGCGTAAAGACCTTAATCTTGGAAGGACTCATGTATGTGCTTGACTTAGCTCAATATGAGCAGTCCTGCTGAAGTCAGTGGAACTACTCGAAAGTGTTTAAAGTTCAGCACATAAGTTTTTGCAGGATCTGGTCCAACAAACTTGCTCTTCTAGGTTATCTCCTGCTGAGTTACAAGAATTGTGGTGAAAGCTTATGCAGTGTAGTTCCAAAGGAGCAGCCATGTTAGACTAGTCCAGCAAAACAGACAAGGAGTCTAGTGGCACTTTTAAACACTAACAAATTTATTCATTGCATGAGCTTTCGTGGGAGAGAATCCCGCTTTGTCAGGTGCATGAAGATGGAGAACTTACAGAATGGGAACAGAACAAATGCAGGGAGGTGTTCTGGTTAGGCTATAACAGCAAATCAAAGCAATCGTTAGTATTCAAACAGTGGAGTACAGCAATTAGCAAGGAGGTGGGTGGGGGCAAGGAAAGCAAAATTACCTGTTGTAATGAGAATAGAATCCATAGTCTTTATTCAGCCCAGACTTCATGGAGTCAAATTAATAGGGGAACACTTCAGTCTCCTTGCTTACTCCGTTGATGCTTTATTAATAGCTGTGCTCAAACAAAAAGAAACTGCAGAAGTGGAATTCATATGCAGATTTGACACTCCCGCATCAGAAGTGAATGCAAAGTGGAGCAAATTGTTTAGCATAACTAGCACATATTGTGAGGGACTGTTCAAGATAGTATGGCCCATTAACACCTCTACAGTCAGGACAAAAAGAAGGGGTTACTGCATTACAGGTGGTTGTAATAAGCCATAAATCCAATATTTCTGTTCAGTCCAGGATTTTTACTGTCTAGCAAAGAAATGAACCTAAGTTCCCAGGCTCCACTTTTGAAAGTGGTGGTGTGCAGGTTTCCTGTGAGGATGAGAGCTGATAGCTCACATATAGAGTGAGAGCATTGTAAAAAGTGTTCACTCATAAGATCATAGGGTGTAGCTTTTTATCTTTTGTCATTTTTCTGTGTGAATTCTTTCGAGAATGCAGTCGTTATCTGGTTTTACACATAGTTATTGGGATGTTTAGTGCACTGGATAAACTATACCACATGTTGTGATAGGCAAGCGTAGAATCCATGGATCTTTACGTATTGTGGGGGTGTTGATAGACCCATAGGTTTTGCAACTGTTCTTCTGGTAGTGTGTGCTGCAGCTTTGCATTTTTGTGACATGGTCTGTGCAGAGTTTGCTTCTGATGATGAGGTTAGGGGATTGTTTGGAGGCCAGAATGGGGGTTCAGAAAAAATTACTTTCAGGCTGGGTTTTCCATTGAGTATGGGTTATAGTTGCTTGGTGATACTTGCTCCATCAGGGGAATGGTCAGGCAACAGAAGACAGCACACAATAAGGGCCTTAAATTCAAGATTTATTGGAATGGCTTATAGGAAGGAATTGAGGGTGGCACTTACATTCACATGAACCCAAGTGTTAGCACAAGCATTACAGCAGCAGTGGAAGCTGGGTTAGTCACCAAACTTTGGAGGCAGGGGGTCTCAAGAGGCCGATGCTCAGAAGGGTGTCTGCTGCCAACGAGGGTCGCATCCTTTTTGTCACCGAATCAATAACAACTGACTCAGGCGTTCACATTCCTTTTTCAGGGGTACAGCCAAGTGTTCGTGCCTTGCGGTTTGGTGTGCGACTTTTTTTGCTAAACAGTGACTTTTGCTAACAATACCTATCTTTGCTTCACACTCTCACTTATTTCCTCTTTCACTAAGGGAAAGGGTCAAAAGGTTGGGGGGGAAGGCACAAAACAATACCCTGTTTTGGTTCCAGTGTGGAATGGTAGGTGACAAGCAGGTGTGTATGGTCAGTGGGTGTTTTATTTCTGTATACTGTACTGAAGTATGTTATTTAACTATCCATGTGTTGTAGGAAAGCTTTGATAGATCTTAGTTTCTTTTCCAAAGTCCTTTATAAAGTAAGAGAGAAGAACTTGTGTTAGAGGATTTTTTTCTTTGTAAGGGGGTTTGTAACCCTTGTCTAGCTTTATCTGTTTGGTTTAACTGGCTTTTTGTCTGGGATTGGAGTCAGCAGTGAACACCAGCTACAAGTTGATCTAAATCCTTTTCAGAGTGTTATTAAATAAAACCCTTTAAACTGTTTAATTTAGTTGGGATATACAATCTTTCTTGCCTGTGGCAGGGTGTATGGCAGTCTAGTCAGCAGTTTCCTTTCACAAAACTTAACTTTTTTACCCCCTTGTCCTCTTGATCAGAGTTGGTAGATGTGATGTTGCTAGTGGGTTTCTTTCCAGAGCCAAAAACTCCCTTTTTTTATTAATTTAGGTCGTGGTGTTTTTTGTTAATAAGCTGAGAAATGCTTTTGTCTTCGAGTGCAGGGAAAAGACTTGAACTCCCAGAAGCTGCAGAGCAGAGTGCCATGCTTTCAACTTTACATGAAGCATCACAAGCAAATGTAATGTCTGCCTCATAAAGAGTTTGTGGCCTTCATCCAGCTATTCAGCTGGCCCACACTAGACAAGGTTGAAAACACAAAAAATACTCCCAGGCAGTTCCAAGAGAGTTCCATTCAGAGGCGTGCTCCCTGCTGTGCTGACAGAATTAACCTACATCAGTGCAAAGTGGAGAGTAGAACGATCAGTGCTCCATCAGGCCCTGAAAGAACAGGCTTGGCAGTGTGGGAGCTACCTTTGAGTTTAATGACATGTGAATGGAATTCTCAAACAGAAATTCGAAGTGAGTTATCCCATCCTAACCTCAATATTTGTCTTCACCTTCTACACTAGGTCTTATGCCGGCAAAAAATCAGGGGTGTGAAAAAACGTACCTGTGAACAATAAGTTTTGGCAGCATAACCATGCTTGTGTGTGCACCCAGCACTATGTTGGCAGGAGACACTCTCATGACAACACATGTGGCCACACAAATGCTCTTCCAGCTGCCCAGTTGTATCAGGACACCTGTGCCGCTATAAGTTTTAAGTGCAGACTAGCTGTAAGTCTTTCCTTCCTGCCCTCCTGCCATCATAATATACATTTCCTCTAACTTCAGCTCTTGTGCTGAATCCTCCCCCATCCCTCCTGCTATCCAGAAAGACAGGGAATTGAAGAGCTCAGCCGGCTAGCTTGCAAAAAGAGATGGCCAGTAAAAGGGAATAGCTAACTACAGAGCTAAATAAAACTTTGCTGTCAACATCAGAACAGTGACAAGTTTGTGGAAGGGTATAGGTTTGTATACAGTTAGTCCAGCAGAAAGGCTGCCACTCTAAGTAATTAATACTGCTCTTCAGCAATTGAGAGCATGGCATGTTATATTTCCACATAGCTGACGAAAAGGAAAAAGGCCTTTCATATATTGTTACTGTGTGGATGAGAGGTGATGTGAAATACCGTAATCGCACATGGGATAGACAGACAGTGCTGACAGGCTTACTGCTTGTAGAAGATTAAGCTTCTCTCAGAATTTGTCTGAGACCTCTGACAGTCAAGGCCTGCTATCAGTGACAGCTGAGCAATTCAAACTGGCTGTAAGAAGATATAAATCTAAGCTCACAAGCCAGCCTGGGGTGTGAGGCTTAAGGAGATAACGCCATCCGTTCCCCCATTTACTGTTATATTTGACTAGGTTTGAAAATTTGCTGCATGGTGGTGTTCTAAGTTTTGCAATGTTTTGCTTCTGTCTTAAAGCCAGTATTGCAACGAAGTTATTTCAGAGTAATCTCAGCTTCCATTTTTAAAGAAGATTTTTAGTCATCGTGATCGCAATTCAGACAAGGATTTTGGTGGCACTTTTAAAGCCTAACAAATTTATTCATCGTATGAGCTGTCATTGGGGAGAATCCCACTTCGTCAAATGTTTGAAGATGGAGAACTGAAACAAATGCAAGGAAGCGTAATTTATTGGAGCTGGTCAGACTGATAACAGCAAATCAAAACGGTTGTTAGGATTCAAACAGTGGCGTATGGCTATTAGCAGGGCAGTGGGTGGGGCACAAAGGAAGCAATGTACCTGTTGTAATGCGAAAAGAACCAGTAGTCTTTATTCAGCCCTGATTTCACTAAGTCAAATTTGCACATGAATTCCAATTCTGCAGTTCTCTTTGAAGCTTCCATTTGTTTGAGCACAGCTATGAACAAATCATCAATGGAAGGAGCAGGGAGATTGAACTGTTATGCTATGGACTGCAATTGGAATTCATGTTTTCAAGCTTTTCTCTGCTCCCATACAAAAAGGAAAATGCCCCCTCCCCTTCACTGATTTTAAGAGCTTGTGGTGTTAGAGCAAATCTCATGGTGTAGGGGGTGTTTGTGTATAGTGTTACGGGAATGGGACTGATTCATGAGTTTTGATGCATGAGTTGTCACTACTGGTGTTCAGAGCCCTAGCAGAACCACTGCAGTGTTAGCTTCCTCTTCTGTAAAGGGGATGGCGGTTCTAGAAACATTGCTGTGCTAAAGCTCAGATTTTTCTGACTGAAAAGGAATGCAGTGAGGGAGGCAGCTCGTGTGGGGTGGTTGAATTAAATGGACTCTCTTTCTGCATTGTAGTTAAATCATAAAATAGCAAACAATTTGGGGCATTAGCTCCTCACCTGTTGGCTGATCTGCTGAGTTACTGGAGACAGAGCAATTCTGATCCAGTTTGGAAAGAAAACAAGGAGTCCTGTGGCACTTTTAAAGACTAACAAATTTATTTATGGCATGAGCTTTTGTCGGAGTTCCGAAAGGATTAGACTTCCCCTCCCCTGTGGGGTGATGAGTTGAGAACTTGGTAACCATTTGAATAAACATGCCAGGAAGCTGGTAAGCTAGTATTGATAGCTTACTCTGGTTCTGTAGAATCTGCTTCAAGAGCTGGTTCGTTTCCCATCCTGCCACCCCAGACCAAAAAAAAAAAAAAAAATCACAACCCTTAACTAGTCTCTTGGTGTTTGTTAGAAAAAACAGTACTGTATTAGCTTAATTTATCAGTTATATTCAGGGAACAGCTGGCTTGCTGCAAGGAAAAGCAATTAATTCTTCCTTTTTTAAAGAAAAATTCAAATGCAGCTGATGAAATTGAGATAGACTTCTTAAGAGTCTTTCCCTTTCCTCCATTGGGTGGTTTTTGTGCATGTGTGCCTGCAATAAATAGACAAACTACCCTCTTAATATTAGGGTTGATCCTCCTAGGGCAAGGAGGCACACTGGCAGAATACAATGAGATAGCTCACGCTGCTGCACTGTAACCAAGTTGGAATTGGGCCAGGATGCTGAGATTTATATCTCTAGTCTTAGAAAAAGTGATGTGAGATCTTTTATGATCTAGATTTAGACTTCATGCAAATTATATTCTGATACTAGAGATTCCTTCTCCTCTTCCTCCAAGTAATAGAGAATCCCAAGGAAAGGCTGTTGGGCTTACTTTCCGCTTCACTTACAGTGCAAAGATTTGTAATGCCTCATTAATATGTAAACTTAGCCATTTTCCCAGTCTGTATATAAAAAATCCATTTTGTGATAGCCCGATGTTGTCCAATTTCTTTGGTTAGAGCCTGAAACTGGGTGTGGCGCGCACACACAAGTGCTGCAATTTCATATATATGTATGTATGTACTACTGTCTTGATTAATTGTTTGATTATTGGCTAAGATTTAATTGTAACACATTGAGTTTTCTTTAGTGTGTAGCAAAAGCTTTGATGCTTTTCTTTATGGAGCGATGACTCCCCCCCCCTTTGTATTTTAAACAAGTGATGTGTGTCTCTGGTCAGGTGAAGGAGAAGCTTTGGGCAAAGATTGTCACCTGTGGCCATACTAATTTCATCATTTGGCTTTATGGATAAATTTATCCACAAGATGGCAGTAAAGATTTATAGTACCAAAGGCTGGAATAGAAACAAGAAAAAGGCCCCAGTGTTCTTTGCGTCTCTTCTTACATTTCATATTAGTTGCTAAAGTTCTTGAATTGGCAGAAATCTGAAGCTCTTTAACTCAATGAGCCATTTAAAATATTTTTATTGCAACAAAGCTGAAATTACTCATTTTTGTGTAATTTGACATGATTTAATAACACTCATAACTACTGTATGAAATGCTACATCCCAAAAATAATGAGCAAAGATAGAAATCATTAGATATGTAGTAGATGGCTGGTGGTGCTATGCACTGATGTGTTGCCAGATTTAATTCCTCAGATAAGGTTGTTTTGAAGTTCGTTGCCATATCAGATTGATTCTGTGAAGCACTGACGTAACTCCATGGACATATGCTTTTCCCCATTAACTTTTTACTGAGTTAGAAAGAGTTGAGGCTAACACTACAGGAAATAGATTCCTTCTGATCCAGTTATCTGCAGGTAGCAGGTAGTTATCTACTGGGTAGTGTAATGTTGAAAACTTACAGGTCTTACGAAAAGAACACACTAATTCCAGCAAATCATTTTGTAACACAAATAAGAATAAAATAACTGAGCAGATTAATAACTAAAATCATTTCCTATCTGCAGCCTTTGGCATTTTGAACTTTAAACATCTGAGAGGACAGGAAAGTGTCAGCATGAGGTCCCTCATTGTAAATAAAATGGGTTCTTCTGTCTCTTGGTAGAGTTTACTAGAGAGTACTTCCTGCCAGTGTTAACCTCAAAACTATAATTTAGCATTTTCAGATAGATGTCTGAGACATCATACTACTTCTGTCCCTTTGTGTATTCCATTTATCTTAGCTGTAGTTCATTCCATAGGGAACAATTCTCTGATCATTTTGAACTATTCTCTAAATGTAAGGAATCATCATCATCTGACTATTAGCCACATGTTTTTTACCAGGAGCTGAAAACTAGTAATGAAGTCCTCAGCAGCTATGTGTAAAGTCCTGCAGGGCACATTTTTCCCTGGAGTTATCTGGCTTCTCTTAAACTTGGCAATTTTTTTTTTTTTTAAAGTACCAGTGATTTCCTCTGCTAGAAACTGTTTCTCCCCTTCCTTCTCCTAAGCAATCACTGTGGTAATTCTAAAAGCATTTGGGTTTAATAATTGTCTCTTTCTTTACAGCACTAATGGAACAGTAATTAATAAACTGAAAGTGGTTAAGAAGCAGACATGCCCTCTGCAGACTGGGGATGTGATCTATGTTGTTTACAGGAAGAATGAGCCAGAAAACAGTAAGCGGGCTTTTTTTTTTTTTTTTTTTAAATGGCATTGGCTAGATGTGAGGGGTACAAGGTAATATCAGATGATGAGACTAGAGCTACTTTGTGAATGCTAGAACAAGTCACTTTTTTTAATATTAAAACCAACTTTTTCCTGATTTGATGGATGTTCGCTAGTTATCATATCATCATCACTTATTTATATTATGGTAGAATCTATAGGCCTCAACTGAGACTGAGGCTAATGGCCCTAGGTCTATATACACTCATAATAAGAAATAGCTCCTGCCTTGAAAAAGTAACAATCTAGTTAGACAAAGTATATGAAGTCTGGGAAGAGAAATGGAGGCATAGAGCAGTTGAAAAGACATGCCATATGTCATACAGTATGTCACTGGCAGAGCCAGAAGTAGAAGCCGAGACTCCTTGGTCCCAACCTACTTCCTGAAATTAGTTGTAAAGTATTTAGCATTTGTTAATTTAATAAAAATGTTCAGTTTTCAGAAGTTTCCCTTAAAAATGAAAGGTATATGTATTTTAAATATTACATTCTAGCTGTTGTGTGCAAAACAGGAATGTAAATTTCTGAAATGAAATTTTACAGCGGGCAAATTGAGAAAGTAACAAGTTAGTACACTGTCATGTGCTAAGGAATTACTATGAAGATACTCGGATACTATTGTGATGGATACGGTATCAAAACCCCGAATAAAATGCAGATGAATTTGGTGCCCAAGATTTGGCTAAACTTCAAGACAGTCAAAAGGTCTTAGAATTTGTGTGTGTAATTATGCCACAACAGGAAAATCTAGAAGCCATTTGTCCACAGTTTATTTTAGATACAGATAACTGTTGGAACTTGAATTGTTTTTGTAACTTCACCACAAGTTTTTAGAAGCTGAATTTATCATCTGTTTGTGATGTCAGTTTTACAGGAAACAGATGCACATGTGCACATTCTCTAAATATATGTCTCCCTATCCACTCTTTGTAGAGTCTTTTGGCGATTTCACTGTAGAGGTCAATATTAGCCGAGGAACTTATTTACCCTGTTGCTCCAAGATAGCATAGCTTGTTCTGAGGCAGGATAGTCATTAGGCAGAACATATTGGACTGCCGGATGTTTGTGAACAGACCGTGGAATGTTTTTAGTTACTTATTATCAGTTTTTATTATTTTTTTTTCCCCTCTGGAGTCCAGACCTTTACTTTACCTTGATCAAGAAGTTAAGACCTTGACAAAAAATAATTGACTGGTTTGACTGGTTAATTACCTACCCGTGTTCTGAGGTATTCATTTTTTTAGTTAAAATGTGTTTGAATGGGGCTGCTCAGTGACTTAGTACCTAGCATTCAGTTAAAATTCTGAGTCCTGATTTTTTTTTTTTTTTAACCTCCTTGCCTTGAAATTAGTGGGGTGTTTTGTTTTTTGTTTTGGTGGTGGTTTTTGCAATTCTGAAGCGGACAAAAGAAAATCCTGTCTAGACCTTTGCCAGTGAAAGTGGTCACATCACAAACTTAGCAGGGTTTGGAAGGATCTAAATGGCTGAAGATAAAAAAGCAAAGGGAGACAATAGGCTCTCTGGGGCACTGTCAGGGAGCTGGAAGGTTCCTGTAGACTGGAGAAGAAAAGAATTTGATCTGATTTGTTTGGTAAGTAGGTTTTGGGTTAGCCCATGAATAGCATTTGGGTAGTGGCTTAAAGTGTTGTGTGGAATTTAATTTTAAACTTTTTACTCTGCACTAAAAGGAAAATTTGTATGGAAGAATTGAGCTTACAAACAGTTAAAGCTCATCTCTCAGCCCTCTGAAGAGAACATCCAGTACAGTTGTATTTAGTAAGGGTAGTCGCAGCTTATCTTGACACACAGCAGGATTTAGGGTTAGGAAATGTTTAAGCCTTGAGTTCTGTGGTTGGCATGAACTAAATTTCACACAGAGCTATTTGGCTTGTTTGAGAAGACTAAATCTAGCTGTTTTGTTCCTAATTACCGCCTAAGCATCAGTATTAACATGGGCTATTACCACAATTTTCTGTTTGCCCTCTGCATTCTGGGAAGCAGCCACCTGTGGGTAGAAGTTGGTGAGAATAACAGAGAGACTCTTAAAAACACTGTTTTAGCATTGTAATCAAATTCCTGCCAAATGTTTTCTCTTTCAGATGTTGCTTATCTCTATGAATCCTTCAATGCAAAACAAGATTCAACCCAAGAATCATTAGGTAAGTAAAACTATTAGTTCAAGACCAAGATAGGGAGATGAGTGGCTGTGGCTAATTGCAACCCTTTTAAGAGAGCTTAATTCCTTCAAATCCTGTTAATTTGATTCTGTGGAAGCCATGACCTTTTTGTGATTGCCTGTTAGAGATGTTCTTTCCACACTCTTTTCTGTTACAGAAGCTAACATTGAAAATACATGCCATCTGACCAAAGATACCTCAAATACAGGAAAAAGTGATGATGACACCCAAATTACCTCATCACTGCTAGCCACTCAATCTTGCTATGAGGAACCACAGCCATCTACTTCTACATCTAACCTCTTTAATGCTTCTTCTACCTCTCTTACTGAGCGGGCATCTGCTGAACAGGATCATCCCCCAGCATCTGGTGAGAGTTGTGTGCAGTGTTTGTAAGCTTGATGCCTCAGAAATTATAACTCTTTTGTTGAATCCTAACACATTAATCTTACTGTAGAGGATAAAATCATGATCAAAATCTGTGCAAAATTTCAAATCAAGGCACCTGAAAAATAGTTAATTTAATAACTTGCTCCATAAGAACATCATAGGCTTATTCCTGTTAGTTCAGAGAGGCAATTGTGAGAATTGTGTGTGTTAAAGGACACAGAAAATGTATTTCAATCAATAAGTGTTTTAATTTTGTAGTCTTCAACGTCTTGGAATTTAAATGCAGCTGTTGTGGATTTCTTTTCCCCTACCAAGCTGCATTGTAAACTTACTGAAACTATACAGATCACATCACAAAGCTAACTGCAACTGAATATTTGCACACATGGTGTTGGTCTCTGAGGAGCCATTTTAATCCTCACTGTTGCTGCTGCCATTCACCAATCCACCTTCTCCTATTCAGAGATTTTTAAAGTTAGAGGGACCACCATGATCTTTAATCTGACAAACGGAACAAAAGAAATTTATCTGAAAGATGTAAATGATGTTCCCAGATGTAATTCCCTCCTCCCTCTGCCACCAGTTCCTCTGGGGACCTATTTTAGCTACTCCCTTGCTGCCCAGTTTAACAAGTGAAAATCCATGCTCAGACTTCTTATCCAATTTATTGAATTACATGATAACCATAGACTGCCTCCTGACTTTCAGCGTATCCTCAATTTTATGTGCATGTATACTGCACTCTGCCTCATGACCCCATTCCATTCCCAGATTGCTAAGCATGTCAAATACTTACTAATAATAACTACAGTTCTGGATTTTGCCTGATTATACTGGCTTTTTCACAAGAATTGCTGCAAATGTGCCCTAACTTTAGTATACTCTACATATTATTTGTGTCCACCCACTCCCCCCAAGCTCTTCAGCCAATTTACCGGTAGGCTACATATGGCGCATGCGTGTGTGTGAGAGAGAGAATATCAATGCCAGACTGAATCCATATTACCAAGTATTGGCATAGACCATATTTTTATGAATGAATTACAAGCTCTTCTCTTTAGATGGAAGGTATTTATAGATTCTGTACCAGTTCCTTTACAGATTCTCAAAATAATCAGGTATATTGAGGTTACTAAGATGATGCGTCATATAGTTGTTTGATGTGGCCTTTTCTCATTCAAATGATGGATAAACTAGAATAGGAATGTGTCATGGGAGATAGTTTTTCTTCATTGTTCCCTCTTCATACACCTCTGTTAATAATCTGCACTTTCATTTTGCAGGATCACAATCCTCTATTTTAATTCTTGTGTCTGCTTCTTCCACTCTAGAATCTATGTGTCCAGGAACATCACCTGAAGAACGAGCACAGTTGTATGCAAATAGTGAAACTTCCACCCTCACCGGTGTCACTGATAAAGAGAGAATAGAAATATGTACATCAGAGCCTCAAAGGGAGGAGGAAGAGGACTTGGAACCTGCAAAGAAAAAAATAAAAGGAGGCTAGTATATTATAGAATTATGAGGCCTGTGACATTGGCTTCTATTTTGATCTTTTTGTTAGTTATTTGGGGGGGGGGGGAGCTGCTGCTCTGTAACATAATCAGAAGCTTCCAATTATGTACATGGATGGCTCTTTAACTCTTCCCAGAATTCCGTTGTGTTAAATGAAACACAGGGATGTTAAATGACTTACCAGAGTGCAATAAGCAGTTTAGTGGTTCGGGTTAGATTAGAATCCAAGACTCTATCTATATCTTAGGAAAGTTTAAGACTATTGTTCTTTTCTCTACTGATGTGAAATGAGTCCAGAATGCACTCAAGTTAACCCCCAAAGGGATTGAAATGATGTATTTAAATGGCATATGAAACTCATTCAGAACACTATTTTTTGTATTACAATCAGGTTTTAAAAAACGTGTGTCCTGAGGCCTCTCTTTAGAGGAGTGCAAATATGTTTACTTTTCACAAAACATGACTTAAGAGGACCAAAGGCACCTGATTTTAGAGCTGCTCCAGGCTTCCTGCTATCCTTGTGTTGGCTAAGTGAAAATAAGGGCTGTGTCTGTAAGAATGAGTAGAGATCATTCTGCAAAGGAGAGGACATCATCTGCTGATCATTACCCAGCACTAATAATGGAAACACATGAATCAAAGGGCATGGCATTTGGCTTAGTTGAGCAAGACGTGTGGCACCCATGATCCGATTTTTATGTATTGTTATGAGACTGAGATGTGTCTTCTCTGCAGATGAGAATGCTAGTCCAGCTCCTCAGATGACAACTCCAAGTGAATGTACAATTAAAGTTGGATCTGAAGGTGCAAAATCATCAAATGTGAAACCAGACAAGATGGAAGAAACACTCACTTGCATTATTTGCCAGGAGTTGCTGCATGACTGTGTGAGGTACAAACCGTTAAAAAGAAGCTCCTGTGATTATGTGGGACTTGATATTAGAGAGCACAATAACTGTTGTTTGGGGGAGGGGTGAACTGGTTTACCTTTGCTTCTGTAACTATGTAGGACTCAATATAGAAAGCACAATAAGTGTTGTTTGGAGAAGCAGGGGGCTTGTTTGCCTTTTGTAAATTACTGGTTTCTCCTGTGAGATGGTGAGATTTTTGTCTTTTTATGCAAGTGTGTTTATATATCAGGTTTCACATGTACCATATAGATTTGAATACTTGGCTAGCTCATTTGGACTGGGACTATCAAAAAAGCTTAGAGTGTGAATGTTCACCATCCTACAATGCTTTGGGCATAGAAAACTGGATAGTAGTGTTTGCCTTTGATACTGCTAATAATCAACATAACCATTGTCTGATAGGACAACTCTGTTATCCAGCTTTCTCCCACAACACTGAAGTGAAGTGGAATGTGCCAGAAAGCTTAGCCAGAAAAGCGGATCAAACTAAATAGGGGATGCCCATTGAAGTGTGTGATTTTAATGGATGCTTTCCCACCTGGATGTGGGAAAGGCAAGCCTCTTTGCATCCGAAAATATTTGGAAAAGGTTTGAAATTATAGGGGACTCATTTTAAAAGTAATTAAACAATTATTAATGTTAACATAAAAAATGAAGCAGTGTCCTTCAGTACTCAAAAGGTGCTAGATTAATAGCACAGCAGTCTGTGGATGGCTAATAGAATGATTCCTGCTCTGGTCTACAGTGCTTGTTGTGAAAGTGGGTTACTTTTATTGTAAATATACTTTCTAGAATCTACTAAATCCTGCTAGTCCACTAGCTTCCAGTAGATTGCTAAACATTTGTCAACTGATAGGTGATAGGAATGTGGTCACCAATTGCAATCTTTTGAGTAGCACTCACCCCTTGTGAAAAAAATCTTCACAGAACTAAAACGAGTAGAAAACAGACTTCTGCATAAATCATTTTGTAAAATTCTTTGTGGTATTTCTTGATTATCTAAAAAGAACCAGGCTCTTACTACTTCAGTATTTAAAGCATGTGTAAAAGGCCTGTTTTGAGCTTCAGAATTTCTCATTGATCCTGTGGTATAAACATGTCTGTCCTTCCAGCTTGCAGCCCTGCATGCACACCTTTTGTGCTGCTTGCTACTCAGGGTGGATGGAACGATCTTCTCTCTGTCCCACTTGCCGTTGTCCAGTTGAACGTATCTGTAAGAACCACATACTGAATAACTTGGTTGAAGCGTATCTGATCCAGCATCCAGGCAAGTGTGTTTAATATACTTGCACCTACAATATGTTTCAGATGTTAAGTCTGAAGTAGGTAAATAAACAAAGAAAAAGTTCTTTATCCATGATATCTTTTTTTGCCAGTCTTGCTACTTTTTCAGTTGCTCTCCCTTGGCCATGGCAGTGAAATAACCAATAGCCAGTTAATATGTCAGAATAAAGAATAATACTCAGATATCTGAGAACTGAAAGCAATTTATTATAGGAACCTTTTTATAGTACTAGATCTGAAGGCACTTCACAATATTAAGGGTTTTGTGAAGCTGAATTCATTCTGTGAGGGAGGGAGGTATCAAAAAGAGGCACTGGGAGATGAGGCTTCCTAAAGTTAGACACATCTGAAAAAACAAGCCACTAAGATGCCTGAATTTGGATTTAATCATTTAACTTTCAGCATCTGCTCCTGAAAATCCTTCATCCTAATTGACTTGACCAAAATCATATGCTACCATTATCAGAGCTGTAACCGGAACTAAGGACTCGGGGCTTTAATCTTGTGCTTGTGACTTCATAAAATGTCAGATAAATGAGCATTCTAGAATGTAATACCCTAGCTATAAATATTGTATCAAATATTCATAAATACTATATATATTGTTTAAAAACTTGCACAGAGGGGGTGGTGACTTTACTCTGTAATAGCTGATTTGATGATTTACAGGTATCTTTTTCTTCACATTCTGAACTGTTTCTCTTACAGATAAGTGTCGTAATGAAGAGGATGTACGTAGCATGGATGCCAGAAACAAAATTACTCAAGACATGCTGCAGCCGAAGGTGCGAAGGTCATTTTCTGATGAAGAAGGAAGTTCAGAGGATCTGCTGGAGCTGTCGGATGTCGATAGTGAATCCTCAGATATCAGGTATATTCATTTAAAAAGATGTGCATTGACTTAGCTTCAGGTCCAAGTGCTGGCAATGTCAAACCAGGCTAGAGCACTGCAGCTGTCTGTAAAACACATTTAATCTTTAGTCATTCCTCACTTCAGACATTGGGCAATATGTTTTCATGATCATTATCAGAGTTCGGTTGTAATTTCATTTAGTTCTCAAGTTCATCTTTGGACCTGTCATTGGGGCCTTTTATTTCTTGTGAAGGGCCTTATGTCCCTGGATTTGCCAACTGACCAGGAACAGCTGAAGTGTAAGAAGTCATCAAGGTGTGGGTTCAGGTTCTTGATTCCCTGCAGGCTCAGAGGGAGCCCTTAAAAACTAATGGTTATCGGCTTCATTCTTCTTTGGACCCTGAACTCCAGATTCTTGTTAGAATTTGTATCACTGCTGTTGTTTTTTGTTTCCAGCTTCAGCTCACTGCTCTTCTACCACACCCACCCCTGTACCAGTCAGTCTCTCTTCCCGTCTCTGTACTCTGTGCAAATAATCCACATCCTCCCACTACTTCTCCTTCTGTTGACTTCTCCCTGCTCACAATTCTTTTAATCCTATAATCTTCCACACAATTACAAACCCACACAATGGACCAAAATACAGACTATTTGAGGTTTATGTTTAAGTAACAAAAATGCAGCAAAAGAAATTTGAATCTTCAGAGCAAAAGAAGTTTTCTGACTCTGTAAAAAGCCATTTAGCTGCGGGCAGAGTTAAGAGTTCTACCTTCATATGTGTCAGAGCTCTATTTGAATCACTTGAAGTCACCTGTCCATTCTGTGTTTATAGAAGTAACAGGGAGCTGGTTCAAGTCTTGGCACAAGTTAAATCACCCAACATCTCCAATTTACAGCCCCTACTATGCCGCCTCTGTTGTGCCCCCTCCATCAGAGGTCCATTAGCAGGTGATGTTGAGCAGTCCATGCTTTAGAGAAGGATTCCCCGATATCAGGACAATTCCCAGTTGACTAGTTAAACCAAGTTTCTACTATCAAAGTAGTATGAAGTGGAGTGGAACAGAAACTGGATCTGGCCCCAAGTTACTGCATACTGTCACAACCTTTTTTCCTCCTTCCCCCCATCCTACGCCTTCTTGGACTGGAAGCCAAGGCAAACTTTGTGTCATTTGTATGTCCCATAAAGCATCCGTCTCCCTTGCAGGTGCAATGTAAATAACAATCTAGAGCTCACTTGCACTCATTTCTAGACTAAAAAAGCTTTAAATATTTCTGAAATACTATTAGTAATTGTGGCTTTTTATTGTACACTTTGCAATTGGAGGCACTAGAGGTCATTGCTCTGCATGGCTGACCTTTTACAATTCCATATGTTGTCACATCAGGAAATCCCAGATTTTAACTTCTAGGCTTAGGCCAACACTTTATAAAGCCAGAAACAAAGAGCTAGATGTAGCCACACTGGAAACTATTCATATTAAATTCAGTAACCTGATTGCGTCCATCCTTTCAGTCAGCCTTATATAGTGTGCAGACAGTGCCCAGGGTATCGGCGGCACTCCATTCAGCCACTTCCTTGCCCAGGCCAAGAGGGGGAAGCAGGAGGACTGCAGCCATTGGGAGATGCGCCATCGACGTCTGCCAACTTTCCTGCAAGTCAGTGTGATAAAAGCTTGTTGTTTACATGATGCCGGGACACTAAGAAACACCACTCGTGAGGAAAGGACTCTTTCATGGGTTGCTGTGAAAGTCAGCATCCTGAAATGTGAAGATGACTTTCCTGGGCTAATGGGAGTTAAATCAAGCCTTCTCTATGTAATTAACAAATACTGTGTACTCTGTTTTTAAACATCTGTATGTTATAGCTGAGAGGACACATTTTTTGTCCCCTTGTGGGAGTATAGAAAAATGTGAGTGTCGTCATGAATTTCAGCAAAAGATCCTAGTACAAAGGCAGATCTATAACATGCCCTAGAGGAATTACCAGTTCTGTAGGTTCAAAATCTTACAGGATTTGCAATGCACACAGGATGACTATAGATGACTCTGGTTAGAGTAATACATAATCCACTAACTCCTAGGGTTGAGTAGGATTTCCCAAGGAAGGGAAGAAGTTGTAAAACCCCTGAAAGACATAAGTCTTGATTTTGCTGCTGGTGAACAGAATTGAACATTTTGTCAAAATCAAAATGGCATCCGAAAGGTCTCAAGCCTTTCCTCAGGCTGATTGAAAAAATCACTCATTGGCTTTGATCTATCACCTCTGTAGTTTGCATGTGTACGAAAGATGTGTATGCTCAAAATGTACAAGCAAAAAACCAAAGAGAAAACTTCCAGTTATGTTGCCCAAAATACACAGTTTAGAGCAAGAGTCTCAAACTCAAATCACCATGAGGGCCACAGGAGGACTAGCATATTAGCCTGAGGGCTACACCACTGAAACCTTTTCATACAACAATAATGCAAATATTGGTAATAGTGTCGTTGTGGCCCGTGGGCTGGGTGTTTGAGACCCCTAGTTTAGGGGCAGTTGGCTCTTTTTAGATTCGTAAGATACTTCCTTGTTTTTAGTGAAAGTTTTATAAAGTGTAATGATATTGTTAAGTGTAACATTACACAGCTCCATGTGTGCCTGCATGTGCATGTTTCTGTATAATGCTCACTTATATTGTGATACAATAATTATGTAATTCTTTGATTTCCCCTGCCCCCCCCCCTTCAATCTAGCTGTCCAGGAATACGTTTGTCCTTCTCAAGGAAGTCACATAATATGCACATGCTGTTTTCAGCCAATGCCAGATCGAAGAGCAGAGCGTGAACAAAATCCCAATATTGCCCCTCAGCAATGTGAGTAAATTTTGCTATGCTAATTAAGAAGTTGAGGCTCTTCTCTTACAGCTAATCCTAGGCTGATTTGAAAAACGTTCTGACCATATCAGCTCATGTGCCCTTAACACTAAGAAAGGGTCTTTCCACTTTTGTGAGGCTTATTTAAGAGGGGAGGGGAGGTTTTTCCATATCTCTATTAAGCACAACTAGTGTGAATTGTTTTGAAATATATTAACAGTCTTCAACAATGGCATGGATGGAAAGACTTAAATCTTTGTTGTCCTGGTGATAGAGCAATGTGCCTTAGGTGACCGATTTTTTTTGGTAGTGGAATAGCTAGGAATATAAAAAAAAAAATTTGCTCACTAGCCCTGGAGTGAGAAAAGAATTGCAGTGTGGCCCCTCATCCAAAAAAGTTGGACACCTCTATATTAGATAGTTGTACTGTGTTTTGTGTAAAACCCTGTGAACTATGTGTTTACTGTGCTGCTTTGCAAAATCAATATACACTGACAGTGGTGAGTGCATAGGGTTGTTTGTGACTTTTTTGTGTTCACAGGCACAGTTTGTCTACAACCATTCTGCCACTTGTACTGGGGCTGCACTCGGGTGGCATGTTTTGGCTGCTTGGCACCGTTCTGTGGTAAGCCAGAGGAATCACTGTATAGGCCCTAGCCACTTTGCATATAATAATATCTCAGTTATTTGAGTTTTATCTAGCTTACTTTAATTACATGTAATACAGAGTGCAGATCAGGGTTTAGCACAGTCATGGCAGAGAAGGAAAGGGGAGTAATGTTGTCATGTTCCAAGTACATGTAGCCCTTGAAATATATTATTCTTAGCATTCGGATGCTTTAACACTTTGGCATGTCATACCAAGCTAGCAAATTATTTCTGTGAGTGTAAATAGTATGTTGAGTATTAAAGAGAATCTTGCAACATTTCAGGCTAAGGAGGAAAAACGTACAAATCAACATAAGAATATTGGGAGCCGGATCTTAAAATGTTGAAGAATCTTGCCAACTTCAAGAACTTTTAGACTATATCTTTGAAATGTGTAGTAGGAGTCACAATTAATGAGTTACTGGTTACTGTATTCATAATAGATGCTGAGTAACATCAGACACTGTGGACTATAGTGAGTAATGCGGTGCTTGGTACCTAATCTTGAATGCTTAAAGTTGAGATGTTACCTGATATGCCTTAATATGTGTTTGGTAAACTTGTACTGTGTTCATGAAAGTCCATCTTTGTTACTGGAGAAGAAAAACTTTATTTAAAAAATGCAAAACAAAGATAATTTGCCCTCTTTTTCTTAACAGAAATAAATCTTGGTGACAAGTGTTTAGATGGGATCCTAAACAACAACCATTATGAGTCAGATATTCTAAAGGTATCTTTAAAAATATATGTTGGATATGAGCATGAAAACATGCAACACTGAGACTGTGACAAACCAGTTGTTTTAAAGTTAAAAAATCTAGGAGGGGCTCTCTTTGATCCATCCCATTGTGCATAGGTCCCTCGGCAACTGAGTGATATTTGTTCATTCACTGTCTGGAGAGCCAAGCACAGCTAACATTGTCTTTAATTCAAATTCTTTGTATTTATATATATTTTTGGTAACACCTTCATCACCCCTGAAACTTAACATTATAAGCCTAATCCATTAACTCTTACTCAGTCAAATATTCTTTTCAAACACTAAGTGAGTTTGGATTGAGTAAGGACATCAGGAATGTGCTCAGCCTTTCATGTCAGTATATCTCATTAAGAAGAGTACAGGAGATAACACAAGGGACAGTAACAGCTCTGAGTGCTAATGAATAGGCTTCTACTATATATAACAATAATGTCATACTCTGATGTACTGTAGTGGTATTCCCATTTTACAGCTGGGGAAACTAAAATGAAGTGGCTTGCCCAAAGTCACTCAAGAGGCTAGCAGTGTGAAATAATGTGCCTAACACTAGTTTGTGTGTAAATACATTTTTAAGGATTTAGACATAGAGTGTCCACTGAGCAGACTGTAATTAACCATCTAGTTTGTGTGTGTGTCTGTGCACGTACTTCTACATGCACATGTATACACACACGGATTTCATATTGTAATCTGTTAAGCCCAAAGTGTACTCAGTTCCTGGATGATGAATGGTAATGGATTTTGGCCCATTGTGGCATCTGCTATGCACCAGGACTGATATTACTAAACACATTACTACGTAAGTTTACAAACAATGATGCGTCTGGCAATCTTTACAATAGGACTGTGTCTTGATCGGCAGTTTTAAGCATGTCACGACTGAGTCATGAGTTTTGAAAGGCCAAATAAACAGTCCTCTCCTCAACTCTTTCTTCCTCAAACAAGTAGCAAAATCTCCCTTCCTCCCCCCCCCCCCGCCCCCCATCACAGAGATTGATTTCTCCAGTTTGCACCCCTGATGCAGGTGTGGCAATGGTTAAACACCAAAATTAAATGACTGATAGACACCTTCTGGAATTCAGACGCATTTAGCAAACAGATGTTACAGCTTTATAAATATTAATGATGACTTGCTAGAAAAAAACAGTTCCTAAAGTCTATAAAAACTGTAATGTCCAAAGGATTGATTGATTAAAAAAAATAGGGCTTATTACAGTCCTTTTCCTCTTCTCTAGTTAATTTTAATTTAAAGGATATGCCAAATATCACACAATTTATTATTCGCTGAGGATATGGGTTGAAATCCTGGCCATATTGAAATCAATCAGTTTTGCCATTGACTCTAATGGACCAGGCCTAGCATGTTGAGGCTTCCATCCTGTGAAGTCTTACACAGCCACTTAACTTCAGCAGGAGTACTTGAATGGTTAAAGCTAAATATCTGCATTAGTCTTCTCAGGAAAAGGGCCATGGTGAACACAGAGTATTGACTTAAAGTATCGGTGATCTGACCTTGATGATATTGGTAGTTAGGTTAAAGAAACATCAATAATTTAGATTAAAAATATAAAATGAAATCCATTTTGAAAATCTATTTAGACTTTTTATGACATTGATAACACTTAACCTCTTCTAAATACACTTCTTACATTCCATGTTTCAGGATTACCTGGCATCCAGGGGTTTTACATGGAAAAACATGTTGCACGAAAGTCTCTTAGCTCTTCAAAGGGAAGCTTTCATACTGTCGGGTAAGTCTCTTCATTCCCCTGTTTATTTTGAATGAATGCTTACATACTAGTGAATTGCACCAAACCCATCTTGCTTTCCTAACTCGTCCGTGTATATTCCCAGAGCAGTCATTGAACTTTTTTGAGCTGTTCAATGAAAGAAGACTTAAATTAATGCTATGTTCAACCTGGCTTCTTCTCCAGATTACAGAATTACTGGGAACACAGTGCTATGTTATTGTTGTGGCCTCCGCAGCTTCCGAGAGCTTGCCTACCAGTACAGGCAGAATATTCCTGCTGCTGAATTGCCAGGTGAGGAATGGGGGGAAAAAATTGATTTGATCCCTTGACTGTGCAGGACTAGGAACTCAAGAGTCCAAACCTCTTTCAATTAAAGGGATCCCCCCATGCATATCCTTACACTTAGGTATGGTCCTGTTCAGGTTAGTTGGTGAATTCCTTTGCAGGAGTGAGGTTTTTAGGTTGGTTGCCGTGTTCATGAGTTGTTGTAAAGCTTGTGTGTAAGCAGTTAGAACAGCATTTAGTGCCAACATCTTCATAGAGGATTCTTTGCCTCCAATATGGTTTGTTAGATATTTTTTAAAAATTTAAATATTTGAGAACAGATATGCACACTAAAACATTTCAGATGTAAAGCACAATATGTATTAAGAACTAGCTGTTGACTGTAATTAGCTATAATAAATTTCTTTGCACACTTAAATGCAAATAAGGCATCCGTATTTTTTGAGTTCCAAAGGGGCAGCCATGTTAGTCTAGTTCAGCAAAAACAAACAAGCAGTCCCATGGCACTTAAAGACTAACAAAATTATTTATTGCCTGATCTTTCACAGGAGAAAATCTCACTTTGTCAGATGCTTAGAAGATGGGGGACCTTACAGATGGGAGGAAAATAAATTCAGGGAAGTTTAAGTCATGGGATCAGGTCACACTGTAACAGCAAATCAAAGCAGCTGTTAAGATTCAAACACTGGGGAACAGCATATAGAGGAAGATATGGTCTAATCACCTCTTATAATGAGAAAAAAAAAAATACAAAGTCCTTATTTGTCCCTAAAGAGAGACAGTCAAATCTGCAAATTAATTCCAGCTCCGCAGTTTCTCTTTGAAGCCTTGAGCTGTTGCTCATTTGTCTGAGTACAGCAATTAGTAAATCCTCAGTGATCAGGAAGATTGACATGCTCACCCAGCAGTTTTAGAATGCTGTGATTTCTGATGTCAGACTTGTCTGAGTGATGCCCAGTTATATTGGCTCATGTCCTTAGCTGGTTACAAGAATTCACCCCAAAGTGTGTTCTGACACTGTTAACCAGTACATATCTTCATTATATGGTGGTAGAGGCAATTGAATCTCCTTCAAGTCCAATATATCCCCAGGCTGATGGATTCAGTTGAGCCCTTCTGTTAATCTACTTTTAAGTTGGTTATGCTCTGCTACCTTTCTTTCCCAAACAGACCTTGTTGTTAGCAACAGCTTTTCCACTCAATTACCTGCTAAGCACATTGCAGCCAGTGTGCGTTTTAACACAGCATGGGGCAGACAGGCTAGCCTACTATGTTTTATTTTTATAAGTAGCATTTTTATCTGCTTAGGGAGGCAAGTTTAATTGCTCAGCTTTACATTTATTATAGCTGTGGAGAAAATTACTCTCTACATGTTTTTCTCAAGTCCTAAATCAAAGTATATTTTAACTGTACCTGAATAAGGAGTCTGGGGGCACTTTTAAAGACTAACGAATTTATTTATCTCGTGTGCTTTCTTGGGAGACAGTCCCACTTCATCAGATGCTTGAAGATGGGGAACTTACAGAATGGGAGGAAAATAAATGCAGGGAAGTGTTCTGTAAGTTCCTCATCTTCAAAGCGTCTGACGAAGTGGGATTTTCTCCCACAAAAGCTCAGGCAATAAATAAATTTGTTAGTCTTTAAAAGTGCTACCAGACTCCTTGTTTGCTTGAGATTTTTTGCTGACCTAGACTAACATGACTCCCCCTTGGGAACTTTTTAACTGTAACTGGTATATGATGCCTTCTATATTTAAGGGTTTCCTGTTCCCACTGACATCAATGGCAAAACTCCAAGTAGTATTAAGGGTGCAGGATCAAGTCATGATGTGGAGGGCTGGTCTGTGTTAGCCCCCAGTTTGTGATGGATTTTCCTTTGCTTTAATAGGTATTATATAAAAGAATGATAGGAAATGGGTATAACTTACAGCTGTTTCTTGCAAAAGAAGGCCATTCTGTCCCATGCAACATCTAAGGCCAGGTCTACACTGGCCATGAAATTCAGTGGCAGTCGAATGGAGATGGGAAAGCTGTGTAAAACAACTTGCTTATCTCCTTTCATCTTTGTAGAGTTTACTTACCATGCCATCTCCACTGTGCTGAGTTGAATGGAAGTGCCTTCCCTTTGACTTCGCACTACTCTTCTTGAGGGTGTGGACTTACTGCATCAACTTCTAGACTGATTGAGCGGGTTTTCAGTGACCACTGAGTTGAAACAGGAAGATCAAACTGACAGTAACAAACTTTCTGCCGTCAGTGTAGACCTGCCCTAAGCAAAGCCATTTATAGCAGTGGATTCCAGTGCATTTCAATGACATTGATTCTTGGTCATCTTCTACATATGTATTCATTAATGTATGCAATAAATTATATATTACGGTGGTTTATTTTTTATAGTGACTGTGACATCACGTCCCGATTGTTACTGGGGGCGCAACTGCCGGACTCAGGTTAAAGCACACCATGCTATGTGAGTTGTGTTTTTTCCCTCTCCCACCCCTACTACCCTTGAACTTGAAACTACTAAAAAGTCAGGCTTAAAGGAGTATTTCCTAAATAGCAGATCCTGTTTACAGAACTGAGAAACTATTTTTTGCAGCACAAACCAAAACTGCGTGATTTTGTCTGACTTTTGTTCTGGAATTGAAATTTATGGCAGGTTCATGGACCACAGAACATTTGTTGGTCCAGTTTCAAGTACATGTGGTTTGTCTTATGGTCCCAGGTAGAAACCACGTGATCCATAGAGATTTTGTGCAGACCTGAAACTCGGAGTTATTGCTCCATCCATGTAGTAGTGAAAGAAACAGGTCAAACAAGCACCTATGAACTGAAATAGCCAAATTGGGCAGTTTGACTTTCTCTTTACAGGCTTTGTTTCCAACCAAAGTAGACTTTCTTAGTTCTTTGCATCTGGGTTCTCCAATGCACTGCATAAACCATGTTCTAGTATTTGTGCTGCTTCCTTCTGAAGTACCCTGAGATTCCAAAGACCTTGGGATGCATCTGAGGATGAGATTGCACTCATTGTAAGTTATCTGACATCTCCATGTTGAAATGGGTTAAGAACCTGTAGCCTTAAGAGGCTGAGATGACTTGCCATTCCTTGTTGCCAGAGTGTCTGCAGGAGTCTGGTGAAAATGAAGTATTAACCTTGAAGACAAAAGGAGGATCTTTTACTTTTTCAAGTGTGTAACACTTCTAGCAAACATAGACTCCAAATTCATGTGTTTAAAAACCAGACCTTCTGTGTAAGTTACCCACTAGCAGCTGCATAAGGCTGTATGTCTGATATCTTTAAATGAAAGGTTTGATTCCTTTAAACACTAGGCAGCTGGGTGGGAATTTCTCAGTCATAAAGCTCCTAACCATTTCAGCCTTAAATATTGAGGACATGAGGTCTTTGTTTGGTAGAAGAAAATACTCCAGACGGTTAGTTGAGTGGAGGGCAGTTTCTGGCCTCTCAAGGTACAATCATGCATGAGAAATAACCAGAAGTTGGAAACTCCTATTTATAGAATCAAAAAGCTGGGCCCCCCCCCCCCGCCGCCCTCCGGCCTAGAATAAACCCGTGTAGCCCATATGGTCTTCAGAGGAGTTGCACTCACTCCAAGCATTAAGTTTGGCCAAAAGTTCAGACTTAAAAATAGCTGGCTTAGCTCAGAATTAATTGACTCCATTAATCAGGGAGGGTAGGCAGAAATACTGTTCCTCATTTTCTGAATAATGATTGAGTTCTCAGTTCTTAAAAAGGAGTTGTCACTTTCCCTCTTTTGAGAGATTGCTTTAATGAGCAGAATGTCTTGCTCTATCTACCTAATCCTCTAAGAGGGCAATGCAGTTACCGTAATCTTCCTTTTAATTCAGACTATTGTGGTCAGAAAATCATCCATCTGTGCATCTTACATAGTCAGATCATTAGAAAGACATTAAACATGTTCATCCCCAACCTCTTCCCAGCGTAAAGGTTTTGCAGAAGAAACCCCACAAATTAATTTTCTTTCTCTTTCTGTTTGTGCTGAAGAGCTGATTCAACAACAAAACTAACTTATTCAGGTTGGAGTTAGGTTTTCTTGTATCCCTTTGGAATAAGAGTTGAAGGAAACTTTAAAGATGATTCAGTGCTCTTTATTCAAGCATCAGCTGTGTACAGAACTTTGGACAAGCTGCCTATAGTTCCAGCAGACCAGGAAACAAAACCGTCCTGATGCACCTCTAGTCTGATATCATCCATTACCTTCTGCATCAGTCAGAACTATTCTGCTAACTAGGGTGGTTTTGAAACCGCATTCTTATTCAGTAAGAGGGCTGAGAACCTTAGGCCTACCATTCCATCTGCTGCAAACACACTTATCTCATGCTTCAGGTAGATATTAGGAGGGACTGAACACAAGGAGAACACAAGAACAGGCAAGTATTTGACATTAAGAGAATAGTACATTTAGAGAGTTGTGCATCACCTGTCTAGTCCAAGATGATCAGTAAGCCATTTTTGTGAAACCCAAGTCATCTGGGAGGATGCATCCTTCCTCCATAAACAAGTGGGGAAATTATCCACTCCTTTATTTCCAGAAAGATTTGAAACTCATTTTTGATCTCAGAAATAAAGGAATATTTATGTTGAAATTTATTAGCAAGCTTAACACTCGTTGATAGTTGTTTTAACAATTTGATTTCCCAGTGACTCTCCTAATACTGACTACTGAAAACTGCCAGTGTCTGGCAGGGCAAAATTAATTCTATTTGTGTCCCGTCTTAGTTGCCTCCTTTAAAATAGGCAGCTGCAGAGAGAAAAGCAGTTAGCAGGTTTTAAGTGTACATAATGTAATTGATAGTTGATGGGCAATAGAAATACAGAAAATAGTTATGTAAACATTTATGGAGGGTTGGATTCAGTGTAAAACAATAGGTGCCCCTGTCATTAAGTTCTGATAGCATTAATGTGTATCTGCTGTTTAAAACTTGAACTGTAAAATATGCTATAGCAGGTAGAGCCTTGAATCTTTCATGGTGTTGTGCTTCTGAGAGTGATGTTAAAACTTTTTTCTGTTTTTTATTTCAGGAAATTCAATCACATTTGTGAACAAACACGTTTCAAGAACTGAACATTTCACCATTGAAACTGTCTGAATATTTGTAGCCTGTAGATAGGGGATGAAAACCTGAAATATTGGGATTTTCATTGTTCCCTCACAGCAGGGAGTCAATAACTTTTTTTCATCAGGTACTCTGGTATGACCTTTTTAATTTGTAGAGTTTTACAGTTATAGATGAGTAAGTGAGGACCTTTTTAAAAGAAAATCCAAGAAGCATTCATTCCATCCTCATTATAACATTGTCGTCATTTCACTATACTCAAATCAAGTAACAGCAGCCATACATTAGGAGACCTAAGAATAATCAGTGAGGAGGGTGTTTGCACTAAATGTGTCTGGGGAAAAAAAAAAATCCTCATGATAAAATGGAAATGCTCTGTACTGCTAACTTAATATCAAAGATTGAAACTATCAACATACATTCAGACTTGCCCACTGCTATCTTATCATTAATATGATATTTGGGATGGAAATTTCCACTTTTACAAAACAAGAAGGTGGTCTGATATATGTTCATCAGTGTTTTTCTTGTTAATTTTCCTCCCATTCATTAAACAAAGAACACCTTCAACTTGCATCTCCAAACCAGAACGGTGCTTTGCAGGAACATTGTACAGGAAAACAGTTTTGTTTTTGTTTTTTTTTAATTTAGCGGCTTTGTTTCTTTTTAGAATTATGTAATACAGATACTTGAGCAGATATTTACAAATCAGACTCGAATTTGCTTATGGATGAACAAGCTTCTGCTTTTATTAACTGTATAGCACACTTTATAAGGAAAAACTAAACCAATAGTGTCAACATAGAGCAGACAGTAAGACAAGTTGGTGCAATTTTTTTAAATGGATTTTTTGGTGTGATATTTTATGTTGGCTAGGCATGTAGTTTTACCTTGCATCTATGGTCTAGCTTGTGCACATTGGAAAAAGCATAGAAAGGCTGTCATTTCAACAGAATATAGCCACTTTATTAGAAAGAACAAGTGTCACCTACAAAAAGGTCCAGTGGAGGTAAACTTTAGCAATATGTAAAAATCCTTTGAATTTGGCAGGAGATTGTAGGGGGACACTGATGTCACTAACATGTTGTGAGTCTGTTAATTTTATTTTTTCACCCATCTATATTTTGCTCAATTTTGTTCTGAAAATTTCTTGGACATCTTAAAACTGCAGTGTCATTAATATTTTCTAGCCATTTGGCAAGTAATGGGTGACACGCTTGACTCGGACCAGCTTTTGATAGCTATTTTACCCAGGAAAGCAAAGTAGAATGGGAAGAAAGAGTACAACATTACCTCTGTTTATATCATGTTTTAGGTCTGCCTTACTTTGCAAGCAAGACTTGTACTTGGATATCAAACAAAACCACACGCTATGCTATGTGTTACAGTGCAGCATAGGATGATGTAGCACATTGTATTTGTTAATTAAAATTACAGTACTGCACATATTAATACACATGCTAATTAAAATGTATTTTTGTTCATATTTTTATTTTAAAAGTAGCTGCAACAACGATGGGTCTGTTGGTCATATCCATAATGCTGTTAAAAGTACACTTTGGTGTTGGACTTCTCTTCCTAATCTCTGGGCATTTCCTCTTGTGGGTAGGATTGAAATCTGATCTGGAATGATACTTGAAACTTGTTAAACAAAACGTTGTTTCTACCTTTTACTATTACTAACAATGTTCTCTTGCATCTCTATTCATATTTTATGTTTTAGAAAAAATTATTTTTGTTATGGTTATTATATCTTCTCAGGATCTCCATTCCCAGCTGTTTGGTCTTAATTTCAACTGTTCATGTAAGCAAATCACATTTGTGGACAGAGGGCCTTTGCACATTAAATGTAGAAAGGTGCTTTGCAGTTCCCACTCACAAGTTTCCAGTGGCCCAAGTTGGCTTTTAGCATAGACTTGCCACTATGCGAATGTTCAAGTCCCTAATGTGCTGAATTTTTTCTGGTTTAAGAGTAACCTGTCTACAACCCTATGTACAACTTCTCTTGCACCTGCACAATTTGTTTGTGTGTTTAGGGGCATATGTGACATCTTAAAAATCTGCAACAATGTCAAGTACAAACTACTTGTATAGTAGAGGTTCCTTTTATTCTTTTGATGTACCCCTCTCTATCCCAACCCCCCCCCCTTACAAAGAAAAAATATGCCTTTCTATGCATAGGGGGTTGAAGCAGTGCAATGGAATTTGAAGGTTTTGGGGATTATATTGTACTTGGAAGAGCTGAGAACTTAAAGTTGCAAATGGGGAGGGTGAAAAAATGCTGATCTTTATGTACTCTTAAGTAACTAAGAGCATCTTTCATGGGTATTACATACTCTTATAATTAGTCCTTTTAAAAATGTATGGTTGCCAGGTGATGATTAGATAATGTGATAAACTGTATAAACTATACTTGGTGTAATTGTTTAAATACTGTAAAGGTGCACCATATTTTTAACCTGTTTAAAGCACATCCTCACCCTCTTTATAAGAGACATTTGGGAGCTCAGCATGGAATGTTATAGAATAGATGTTGTGGAAACAAGGGCGATCATGATATGATTTAATGTAGCGGTAAATAAGATACAGTCTCCCTCTGTTAGAAGGGTCTTTTATAAAGAAGGAGGAGTGTAGTTCTTCCAGTTTTTTGTGACTTCCTGGACTAAAAAGTTATTAAAAAAAAAAATTACCCACCGAAGCTGTCTGTTTCCATTTCATCTGCGCTGCTTAATTTCTCCTCACTATAAATAGTGCATAGATGATGATTCTGACATTTTCTCACATTTGGTCATATTGCTTGTCACTTAAGGGTTACTGATTTTTCACAGCAAGATACCAAACTTAAACTCATAATAACTGAGTGTAAGGTATTGCCTGGAGAGCATCTTTTTTCTGTGGTATTTAAGAGATCTGGCTTGCCATTACACCTTTCAAAATAAATTTCCAAAGGATTTCCAGTCTCTCTGCAGGATTTTTAACAAATGAGCTGCACAACAACCCTGAGCCGTTGTGTTTAGAAGTAACCATGCAGACATAACTCTTGTTCTTAAATAAAAGTGCAATACAGGTGGCAGGAGCAAAGAGTTTTATTTCCTTTTGTGGAACTGGATTTTCGTCTACCTTCATTCAAGAATATCTAGATATTCTGATCACTGCTATTCTAGATCTGCTAACAGTAGGATTTAACCGCAAGCTACAGAAAATGAATATTGCAATGTTAAATCTCAATCTAAAGAGTTTGTATGCACATGTGAAAAGATTCTGAATGCCTACTACAAGTGGAGAAGTTACATGTGCTGTAGGAAGTTGCATACTTAACTTGGAAAACCTTTCATCCATACCAGAATTCATTTGACTGTCTGATGAAAATAGTAAAGCCAGTCAAATTTGTCATAGCTTTAAGTTTTTTTTTTTTATTAGTTAGGCCCTTAGCACTCTGAACTCTAAAGAGTTCTCACACTGTCAAATGGAAATTGAAATCCTTTAATATTGTAGCTAATCCTTACTGCTGTTCTTAAGTCAGCTGTCACGCATTCTTGAACTAAATTGAAAAAAACATTAAAACGTACATTTCGAGCAATATGAAGTGAAAGTATAATCCTGTTCTGCGAGCTGTAAGAAAAAGAGACCTGTAGACTTCAAATGTGTAACTAGTTAGGACATCTTAACAGCACTGGTGGGTTCAAGTACCATGTACTTGATTTTTAGCATTAACAGTCTTGTATCCAGCTCAGTTTAAAAGAAAGCAGGTGATTTTTTTGGTCTTACTAGAGAGAAGTTGTGTCATTTGATCATCAGTAGCATCATGCAAGCTGCTACGTATTACCCGGTTTATCCATTATAGAGGGGAGTACCTTTATGGAGTGAAAGAAAATAGCAGCATTTAACATGGAGTCTTCAGTGTTCACATCTGTCCATGAAGTTCTTAAATCAACAGTGTTTACTCTTGGCCACCCTCACTACAGGTTGGACTTCAGTCAGTGAATGGTTACTTTCCATTACAATTCTCTGAGCCATTAAGACCTTTGGGGCAGGTCTACACTGCCTGCCGTTTTTGGCAGCAGTGCAACAGAGATACACAAGTTACCTAAAATAATTTAAAACAAACAAGGAGTCCTGTGGCACTTAGACTAACAAATTTCTTTATCACATGATCTTTCGTGAGAGAAAACCCCACTTTGTCGGACGCTTTGAAGATACAGCTTCAGAAGCTCATGCGATAAATTTGTTGGCTTTAAGTGCTACAGGACTCCTTGTTTGTTTTACTGAACAAAACTAACACAACTGCCCCTGTGGAACTCAAATAACTTGCAAAAAAAAGCAAGGAGTCTTGTGGCACTTAAAGACTAACAGATTTATTTATCACATGAGTTTCATGGGAGAATATCCCACTTTGTCAGACACTTTGAAGAGGGAGAACGTACAGAATTGGAAGAAAATAAATGCAGGAAAGTGTAAGACATGGGAACAGCTTTCTTCCAATTGTGTACGTTCTCCCTCTTCAAAGTGTCTGACAAAGTGGGATATTCTCCCACGAAACTCGTGATAAATAAATGTTAGTCTTTAAGTGCCACAAGACTCCTTGCTTTTTTTGCTTTACTGCACTAGCATGGCTGCCCCTGTGGAACTTAAAATAACTTGTGTATCTCAGTTTGACTGCCCTATCCCTAGTAGGTCTACTGTGCTGAATCCAGTCAAAGGGAGGCTCCTCCCTTCAGCACTACTCCAGTTGCTGTGGTGATGTTCAGAGATTAGTTTCCCAAGTCACCAAGTGCATCTTCACAGACATGATCAGTCACTTGGAAAGGTCATTTTGATGGTGATGACCTGAAGACTAGCCCTAAGTAATTTACATTGAAGGTGTAACCCTGCTCCCCTTAACATCAATGGAGGTTTCTTCTTTGGCTGTGAGTAATAAATAGTGAGGTAGCTATAGCAATAAAAACACCAATGTTTGTGCAATAGTCTTCATTTTTTAAATGAGACTTCAGATCAGGGGCATAGCTATGGGTGGGCTTATGCCCACCCGCTTGGCCAGCAGGTTTGCTGCCCACTGTAGCCTGCTAAAGTGCCCAGCAGAGACGTGAGCTTCACCACCATGGCGGTGAGCAGCAACGCGGGGCAGACAGGCGGTGGTGGGCTCATCTCTGTCGACATCGCCTCACAGCTCTGGCCCTGGGCAATCATTGTGGCCTTTGAGGGAAGAGGGGCCTGGCTGGCTGTCCCACCCTCTCCTTCTCCAAACACAACTCACGGGTATCAGGGAGCTTCTGGTCCCATGAGTGGACACAGGATTGGCTTGGCCCACCCTGGATACTCAGTGGCCTGGCCAAAAAATGGGGGCTGGCTACCCCACTGGCTCAGATGACGTAGACGAATGCTTTCTGTTGGTTTTGTTTTGAGATGAGAATTGGGACTGGAGGGAGTTTTTCTCTGTGAGAAGAGAATCGCCACCAAACCACACTCAAACCTTTTATTTATGCTTCTTTATAAAACTTTTCAGGGAAGAGGTCTTATTTCATGCTCTCTCTCCTCTTTTAAAAACACAACACTATGACTGTTTGCTTAGTCCCCTGATTTCAGTATCATTGCATTTATGAATGTGGCTGGGTAATTTTCCCGCCTTTTTTCCTGACAGGCTGGCAGATGTCTGCATCAAGTTTGGGAACAGGGGCCCCAATTACAATGTCAGGGACAAGCTTCTGAGGAAAACTCATTACATTATTTCCTTCAGCAGTGCCTAATGTGCCAAAATTATTTCTAAATCTATATTTCAGATCATCTTGTTTTTTCTTTACGATTGACTGTTCTGATTTTGAAGTGAGGTAATTTCACCCCTAATCCCATTCGTTGCCATAGCATTTTTTGTATTCTTTTACTAAGGGTGCCATAGGAGCTGTAAGATCTGACATTTGCAGAAAGGCCATGAATATTTTCTGAAAATTCAGTGCTGGTGGTACGTGGCTGGGTTAGGTGACTCAATTGGCTAGGGCCTTGTCACCTTTTGTTCTTCTTCCATTGTTCTCATTTTTATCCAAGCAGTACATTCCAGCTTTTTGACAGACAGCGTGACTTTATCAGAATATTTCAAACATTTTGGTAGGTCAGGTCAGGCAACATTGTGCTGGAAACTGTTTTTCTACATGGGGGGGGGGGTCAGAAATATAAGCAACAAAAATAATTCTAGTTAATTGACTGGATTTTAAAAAATGATCAAAAGGAGAACTGAAACTCAGGTTTCTGCTACTGGATCTTCCTGCCCAGCCAGTTCTCTGTATTAAAAACTCGACATGCTAACTGTAGTGGATTTAGATATGAAATGCTTATTAAAATCTTCAAGCTTAGTTCAACCTTCAGTGTTTAATTCCCTTAAACTTAACCTCCTTGCCATTTTAGTTACCTGTGTGTAGCTGAGATTCTGAAGAAAACTAGGGCCAGAGAAACAGGTTTTGCTATACAGGGGTGTAGGGTAGCTTCTAGGACCTACTGCTACTACCTTGATGCTGATTTACTGCAAATGAGCAAAAGGTGTCCCATGCCCTCTTTTTGAAGCTCTGCTGCTACCAATTAGCTAACATTGTGGCTGAGGGGACAGAAATGCCTTAATCTCCTTACAAGCTACTATCCGATTGTGTTCCTGATATGGACACTTACTATAATACAACCCCAGAGCTATTTCTAATCAAAATAAAGTGAAATATAAAAATTCTTGCTATATCAAATTTTAAACACTACTTTCATAATCTCTGCTCAGTACTTTTTTTCCCCATAATTGTTAAATTACTTCCTTTCTCCTGTTAGTGTTTTTTATCTACTGTATTTAAGAAGATTTCTATACAAATAAAAACATTAATTAACACTACAAACTGATGAGCTTGTTTTTAAAATAAAATGAATTATGGAATGGGTTTAAATATCCAAAATAGGTGGGGGCATTTCTGTACCCTTGGCTTTTTAAAAAATATAGAACATGAATGCACTTTAAAAAAAAAATTCCTTACAAAAACCTGGCTAACTTCTCTGATTTTCTGCTTTGCCTAGCTTTTCTACCCTTAATCTGCTCAACTGAATGAGAATTTCAAGACGTCTTTTGTCTTGCATGTGGTGTGATACGCTTTCAGATACCATGCTGATGAGTGCAGTATAAGGACGTTTATAGAATAGGAAGCTTTGCAAATCATACATAGGCTTTTGGGATAGGCTAGCTTTGTCAGAGATCATCTGACATAATGGTCCAGAAGACAGCTTTTGGGATAGGCACGTCTGTTTTACCCTGCTTCTTCCACTTAGAATGGCCTCATTTATTTTTTTCCCCCCTAGGTTCCCTCACTTTCAGAACAAGGCGACATCTGTCTAAATGAAGTAGTGAAGACTAATGTTTGTACAGCTGGTAAGATGAAGTGACAAGTTTATATATTATACCTGAACTCTTTTTAGTTTTTGTTCTATGGAAACATTTTTCTTTTACTAATTCATGAAAACACTATACAACTTTACTCCATCAGCAGCTTTTTTTTTTTTTTAGTCAAGTGTTACCCCTGTGATATTTAAGCTGCTCTTCAAGAGAAGAAGAGTGTGAGGGAATTTTACCTTGGGGAAAGCTTACTGTCCAATAAATGCACTTGATTTTTAGTGGGGAAAATGAAGATTCAGCCATTCTTCTGAAACCACGTTTAACATAAAAATCTGTATATTGTGGGACAGTTCCCTATTCTAGCTTTTTATCCTATATCCCTCTGTACTAGGGTGTCTTGCACTTGTAAAGTTTACAGCATCAGCTACAGCTAGTTTCAGAATAAGTATATATTCAAATCTGTATCAGTCTTAAAAAAAGGTAAGTTTAGTATGTATACTATTCCTGTTTTCCAGTCCCATTGTAGTAGATATTATGGCGGTAGCACATGGTATCAATGAACATGTGACTGGTATATTTTATACAGCAAGACTCAAATGCAACATTTTCCTCCTCCTCTAGCAATGGTGGCAGGCTTAAGAGAAGGCACACGTGTCTATTCTTTGGCTTCAGGTATGGCTATGAAAGGAAGTTTAGTGGGGAGAATGTGGGAAATAATCTCATTTTAAGTCATAAACAAGATCTAGGGATAGAAATTCTCTTGCTTCAGGGCATTAACTTGGGCTGGGGGAAAGCTTCTGTCATGAGTACATTTCTCTACAGAATCTGGTGTTGTTGGAGACCAGATATTGTAGTAGATGGTCATAAATTCCAAGTCCCTTGGGGACTATTGTCTTCATTTAGTCTGACCTATCAATCATCATCTTAAAAAACATTCAGTCCTGATTTAAAGATTGTCAGTGATGGAGAATCTACTATGACCCTTGACGAATTGTTTCAATGGTCAGTCACATATTTATGCCTAATTTCAGGTCTAGCTTCCGCCTCCAGCCATATTCCCTCAGACTGAGACAGTGTAGTAACCACCAGTTGCGCCTGTCATTCATTTCAGCATCCCAACACAGAAAGCAAGCAATAGTCCCAAAGCAATTTATTCAACTAAAGAAATTTATACATTACTCAATACTAATTTAAAAAAAACCACCTTATTTTCCCTCTCCCCCCACAAGTAATTACTGAAGGTACTGGTCACTTGAATGTTTTCCAAAAGTATTTTATTTAATATTTTGATATCAGTTTTGCAAGTTGAAGTCTAAAAACAACAAGGCATAATGACTCTGCATTACAAGGCAAGTGTTACATGTCAAACTCAATACATAATAAAAGAGTTCATTAAAAGATAGAGGGCTACAATTTTTGCTAAATATATTAACTCTTCCCTTTAGTTCTTGTCATAGTATTAATTTAAAAAGGAAAAAAAAAAAAAAAAAAAAGCTGAAGCCAGAGTTTTTGTGCTTTAAAACAGCTCAAAGCAGGCTGGCAGTGATAAGGTTTAACAAAAGTCTGCTTTCGTAGTTTGGTTTTTAAAAAAGAATATTGCTATGGGAAACTGTCTTCCTCCTCAATGACTGCCAGATGCAGCACTTCCCTTTCTACACATAAAACATGCTAGAGTAAACTCAGACCATGTGTTGTGCATCTCAGACATTAATAGGTGGCAGATGAAAGCTGGAATGGCAGGTGAATTCTTAAATAAATGAGCCAAATGAGGGTTAAATGGATCAGCTACCAGGTTTGGATATCTGGGTGTAGAAATATTAAGAGGACTTCTTTGACTTCTAGTATAGTAGATACAGGGTAAATTTATAGGAGGATTTTCCCCAGCTTTGGCATGGTTTATCATGCATTTGAAGCCTTCTGTCAATTTTTAGAACAGCCTTAACCCACTGCAGTCAGACAGCTTCATGTAACAGGATCCTTTCATTTAGGAAAGCAAAATGCATTCAGTTGTGAGTTAAGTATGTACATTTCTTGCTAAGATGTGAAAATATTAACGAGAGGCAATTAAAATTGTGGTGTTAAATGGAACAGAATTAGCAGACTTCCCTTTGGTTCAGTTTTCCATTGCATAGCCTGTTTTGTAATCAGGGTGGCATAGCTACTAAGGAGGTCACTTCAAAAGAGGGCTATGAAGTCTGCTCCACTCAGTTTGTTTACTTCTTTGAGGTTTGCCTGCTAAAGGAAGAAATTCTGCAGTCAATGTGCGCTAGCAGCAATAGCCAGTTGACACAGTATTAAAACAATAGCAGCTGCAAATATTAGGACACATCAGATGCTGAAGACTTTATTGCTAGTGAATATTTTACTGTTTTTCTTTACACTCTCCTATTGCCATGAAGCATGCTCTCTTAATTAGTTTCCAAAGGGATAGCCGTGTTAGTCTAGTCCAGTAAAAAAAACAACAAGCAGTTGTGTGGCACTTTAAGACTAACAGATTTATTTTTTGCATGAGCTTTCGTGGGAGAAGATCCCACTTCCTCAGATGCTTCGAAAATGG
>ML682041.1:13899981-14061608 GCA_007922195.1 Podocnemis expansa
TCTGAGGAAGTGGGATCTTCTCCCACGAAAGCTCATGCAAAAAATAAATCTGTTAGTCTTAAAGTGCCACACAACTGCTTGTTGTTATTTTTCTCTTAATTAGTCAAACCTACACACTTCTAGGCAAGAAGGTAGAAAGTTTGACAGGGTTAATATCGGAAATGAGTATTAAGGCAAACTCATGCTTTTTAATGCTAAGAAAACAGCAGAGATGGATATAAAGAAACTTCATACTAACAGGGAGAGGTTACCAGCTATTTGAAATATTTTACAGTTGAAAAATGCCTTTACAGTGGTGTTTTTAATACATAAAGCTGCAATTCCAAATTCTACACTTGGTAGCTGGAGGCAACTTCAGTTGATAGTGGTAAGATTTATGCAAGCAGATCTGTGAGCAGAATTTGGCACATAACGTAGCAAAGACTAAAGTGACACCACAGTGACCCTGAAGACTGGTCTACATTTCACACCACATGCCATAGAGTAATCACTCAGATGGTTTGTTTTCCTGTATTGTACCAGAATGCAGTTACTCAGTTTTAGACATCTTTTTAGAAATCTTTGTCACTGTCTTCCATAAGCCACTATTAAAATTCCATGTGAGAACTGAAAGCAACTGTGTTATGCACATTAGGCCATACTGGACATGAGAAAAGACAACTTTGTGCTTTGCTATGTTAGTTTTTCCTATAACTCCAATCTGTTGATGGGAAAAATAAAAAGTTGCCTCCATCCACACTTGCTGCCTTCTACAGGCACAGAAGCTTCTCCAGCAGGAAAGTGAACAGCTATGGTCCTTATTGCATCCATTCTCACAGAACAATTTCTTTAGTGATTTCACAAATCTCACTGAACTGATGTTTGACAGAATGTATGAGCAGCTAAGGAATCAAAATTCTGTGGTGACTCAGTTGTATTGGGGTCTGCAATAGGCAAGCTGAGCTGGTTCCTGGAAGAACTATAGGTCTTCACATGATCTCTATATAAATTGGGAGACTTTTCCCAAATGGGGAGGTCTGTTGTGAAGTTGGGAAGCCTGGCAGAGCAGTCTCCCTGAACAGTCAAGCCCACTGGTTGTTTATCAGGCATTGCCTTCACTGCAGTATACACAGCATTTTGCTCAGACAGAGTCTCCCTGCACTGACTAAGATGCTCTGCTAGGACCAGAGGCTGCTGGTCGTCCCCTTCTTCAGAAATAACAAAAACTGGTTTGGATTTGTCCATTTCTGTTGAGAGTTCCTTGGTTTTTGAACAGTTGCTTTTGAGGGCAGTAAGGCCTTCTGGAGAGCTTTTTGTGCTGTGGCTTTGGCTGTCAAGTGGAGATGTCACCCCCAGGTATCTTGAGGGATCCAAGGGCCTTGTCTGTTTGCAGTCAGGAGAGTTGGTTAAAAACCCAAAGTAAGGGTTCCCAAACCTCAATTTCTTCAAGCTACAGGAGCTTAGTTTCCGCTGCTTTTGCACAGACTGGGTTAGTGGGTATGATGCAGTGCTGGTGGATGAGTCAGAATGAACCGTATCTGAGATTCCCTCAATCTCAGCAACTGAAATTACTTTTCTTGCTCCTGCACGCTGGTTTCTTGGGGATGTAGAAAGGCCCTATCAAAATAATAATACATTAATAAACATACTTTGAAAAACAGCAGTCAAGAAAACCTTTAAGCTTAGGGAATCAAGAGCTCAAATTCCATGGTGCACTTCTCATGCCCAAGAGGCTATGTGCTTCCTTCCCTTTCCAAAAAGCAGTACCTTGTGCATTGGAAGACATGGAAGCATCATGTTAACTCTGTAACAAGCATTCTTGGTCTGATGTCTGCAGAGTTAATGAGAGAGACAGCTAGTCATCCTGGGTCCATGGATTCCATGCAGTACAATACTACCATGTCAATTAAAAGAAATTTTAGATAGAACCAGAAAAAAATTATGCAGAGGAACTCAAGACGATCCATTCTGAAAAAGTAGTTTGTAAGTTTAAGGGAAAATAATAATTTATCCATATGCTTAACCCTTGGATTTACAGCTTCTCACTGCTGCATGATCAAACCCTAGATGAACTGTGTTATGGTAACATGAATTAACAATCTCCATTCTTTCTTGTATGTGTGCACGCAAGAATACAGGGCCTTGGACCTTTATGACTTGCTCAACTCATTCACATGGGGAAGGCAGAGGAGGGGAAAGAGGAGTTGACATACAAAACCCAGGTAAGTTTTTGAGCAATATAAAGTACCCTTTTAGAATTTTCCTTCAATGGTGTTATGAAAATGATGCCTGAATCCCAACACGTTCCTCTCTTGTGGATACTTACACTGCTGTCCACCAACTTAGTGAAGGGGCTGTTATTGGTCCAGCTATACCATTTTTTCTGTAACTGTGGTAATGGAGCCAGTAAGTCGTGAAAAGTTCGGGCGCTCCATGTCCGTTGCCTTGGATGATGGTTCTCAGCCTGCACATTCCCTTTATCCACAGTGCCTGCTCCTGTAGCCGCATGATCAGAAGCCAGCCAGTCTGACACTGAAGCTGGACTTGTGACACTCCTCTTTAGATTTTTGTCCTAAAAAATCAAGAAATCTTTCAACATATTTCAGCCAAAGGTTTTTACATGTGAAGGCCCCAGTGGCGCTAAGAAACACTATGGAACTCCTTATAGACATGACACTGGTTCTTTAAACACACATCATCTTGGGACAAAATAGGTCAACAGGGCAGCTTGTATAGCACCTGCTTAAAGTATGCCAGAGAAGAAGGCATTAAACCCACCATGTTTGCCATTGCTTTGTGTTTGCCTTCCCTCCCCACCCTAAAGTTGGGCCTTTATCAGTCCATTTCAAAATATCCACAGCTCAGATAGAAAACCCTTACATGCCAGCAAGGCTCCCACAGTCCTTTCAAGCAATCACACTAGAGTTTATTTACATGTCCCAACAGGGACATTTACCAAGCAGCCACCTTCTCAGAATTCTCTTTAGAACTTTTGAGGACTAATTATTTCTATAGCAATTAATTTGATGATTTAAATTCCATCCGGTGTTGAGACTGATATGTTGTGGGGGGGGGGTTTGTTTTGTTTTTTTTAGCTTGATGTGGTAGATGCACTGCTTTATTTTCAGTTTAATATTAGTAGTGTCCTCTTCGCTTTGGCGTTCATTGTGTTTTGCTGGTTTCATTTTTAAGAATTTTAATAAGATTTATATATTTCTAGAAAAGATATGGGGTGGGATTTCTTTCACTAAACAATGTGGATCAAAAATGTTTTGAGTCCTTGGTGTTTATCAAATAGCCAACCCAAGGGCCTGACCAGTTCCCCTCAATCAGTCTTTGATTCTCACACACCTCTTGATCTAAAATCAGAAACCTCAACTGCCTGAGCTAAAAATTCTAGGGCTCTTGGCCAAAGGCATTAGCAGACTCAGAGGCTTCTGTAGTCTAGCCAACAGAGAGGGACGGATCGATGTTGTAACATCTACACAGTTTATATGCAGAATTAAACAGCTAAGATGGAGAGCGTACAAAGAATAAGAAGGGGAAAGATGATGGAGTAAAAGCAAAAGACAGGCTAAAATGGGTTAAAGCAATCACCAGGCTTGCATTTTCTTTAGTTGTTCACATGCTCCTATATTTTCCCTTGGAAAAACATTCCTCTAACTTCTTCACATCTGAGATCCTGCAAAAAAAGTCTGTTTGCTCCCCCAGTACATTGCCTGGATGTACCCTTGACTCCGGAGGGTGGATTAACTTCTGTGGTTGGTGTTTAAATCCAACCTGTCGCTGCCCCCCCCCCCCCAACAAAACTCAAGCTCACACTCAGTGGGAGGCATGAGAGCTGTTGGCCAACTACTATTTCTCAGTAAAAGGATTTAAATAATCTGTGTGCAAAGCCTCTTACGGTTCATTTTGTCTAGACAAGCATGTTGAGTGAGGTGAGTCTGGAAGTCTTGTTTATGGTAAATGTTCAAGATGTCACACCTTCATAAATATTAAAGTGATGTCAGAGGTAGAGCCCAGAAAGCAGTTTCATTCCATGGAATAACAACATAAGATATTAGGTACAGAAGCTAGCACATACAAACCTTGGGGGACGGGCAGGGGGAGAGACAGAGTAGTAGCTACAGTCTAAGCTTGGAATATTCAGACCAAAATAATGGAGGATTAGACAACACATTTTTCAGGACAGCCTCCTTTGTGTAGGTTCAATTTTTGCCCCAACAATATGCAGCAGCATTTCATCAGTGCAAATCTGAGTAGCTGCACTTTAAACTCTTGGAAAGAGAGGGCAACTCAGCTTGTTTGAATTGCAGGTGTTTAGATATGGGCCTGCAAGCCCTTTTGTAGGCACAATTTGCTTACAAAAAAGGGAGGATGGGCCTCAATCATGCTGAAAAACTAGCACAGAGAAGGATTTTCTTAACCTCTGCTTATGTAGGCTTACCACCATATCAAGCAACAAATATGGTTCATAAACCCCTAATCCAGACTCTTTAGCTACCTGGCTATGAACATGTTAATAGGAATCCCTGCTTAGTTAGTAGTAACATCAGTTGGCTCCTCCTTTATCTTTTCTCCAGGATCAAGTGTAGTACTGCTTTCACATTTTATATATTTTCTAGAAGCTAGGGGATGGGGAGGGAGAGGAAATAATGGCCTGATTTTGGAAGGTGAGCATCTACAGTTTATTTTTTGAAGGGGGAGAAAAGAGCAAAGATTTTCCATCTATCCATAACAAACTGTGGTTTCATTTCCTCTCCACCAGCTAGCACTCTCACCAGAAAAGTCATACTTGTGGAAGGAAATCCAAATCTTGCCAATTTCCTCTCCAGCTTCCTATTCACCTTTGTGAAGAAAGGAGGTTTTAGATATTGTAAAAATTTTAAAGTTAAGCACTGCTTGTTTTAAAAAATTGACTCCTGCCTATGTAAACCATTTCCTCTCTTTCACACTTTAAATGTTTTAAGATCAGATGACATTACAGGATGGGAGATTAGAGCAGTATTTCCCAACAACAGGTCCATGGACCAGCACCGGCCCCTGAGGTCTCCCTGACACCGCTTAGAATGGCAGGAAGGTGGTTCCTTGTATCGAAAAAATTGAGAAACTCTGGATTTGAGAAATAAAAGGTTTTGACTTTGGTCTTAAATAGTAAATTCCTGACCATCAAAGAGAAGACTGGTTTAAAAAACACAGCAATGGCTCATGTTCATTTAAGTTTTCATCGTTCTAAAGTCTGGCTGTTTTTCGTTAATAGAGATAATTCCATAGAGATCCACATACATCAGTAAGACTAGAATTTAAAAATACAAAAAAACAAACAAACAAACAAACAAAAAAAACTGAAGAGCTCTGGCACATAAAATACCAATTTATAGGCAAACATTTATTAAGCTTCACAACCTAGGAGCTACAGTAATACAAATAACAAACCAACAGCAGCTCTGCAAGATAAGTAAATAACATTCCTGACAGATTGAGGAGTTGCCTGGTCATATCTCTTGCCCATGACAGGTTAATAACAGAGCCAGGAATGACACCTAGGCTTTTTGATTCAGAGTTCCCTCCTCCAACCACTAGAAATCTTATCCTGCAATATGCCTCATGTATCTACCTGAAGTCTGTATGTGGTGAAACTCAAGCCGCTGGTACCAGGGCCGGCTGAAATAATAAACACTTCATCGCTCCCAGTTTCAGTAGTCACTGCAGACAGGGTAGAGGGCATGTCTGGGTCAGTATGCCGAGAAGAGTGTTCTGTGCTGCCTCCTGAGGAAGTGAGTAAAGGAAGGAAAGTCATAGAAAGTTTTAAGTGACAGTGTCCTTTTGTTTAGGCTGGGCAAATAGCCCGCCTTCCTCTTCCCATTCTAACCCAGGACAAAAAAATGAGTCCTTGGCTACCACACAGATCTGAAAACAATTCAATCATTGAACCACCTGTGTTGTCCTAACCAGCTGAGATTTGGTGAGGAAGCCAGAAGGATTTAAAAACAAAGCCCATTTTTAAACAGAGATCAATCCAACCCAAAATTGTAAATCCAGCCACCCCCAGGAAAAGTTCAGCTCTTGATCTGAACTTTGCAGATTGACTCAACCCATCTCATTTTTATATGCCTTATAAACACGTAGGGGTGGCAAGTAGGATATTACGTGGAGATAAGAGTCTTGCTTGTCCCGGCCACCATTCCCTGCTCACCTGCCACCCCACACCTCAAATAAATCCTGTTTTGAAGACACCCCATCCCACAAAGTTGTGGTCATGTCAGTTATACCTCATTGATCATGGGCAAAGAGCTCTGGCGACTCAGACTGCCAAAGCTGTCTGGCCACAATCCTCTCAACCGACATTGGAAAATGTCAATAGTTAGAAAGATTGTCAGTGCAGAGTTGGGCTTTTGAGGTTTGTGAGCTTCTGTGAAACAGAGGCCCATTGGTACCAGCTGGGGAAAGAGTTTATTGGCTTGTAACAGTAATTCTTAACAGGCCAAACAAACTCAATATACCTAGCACGCTCCTTCCATAGTAGTTAAGCATAAAAAAATATCATGGGAGCTCTTAAACGAAAGCCAGCCTCATGCTGGTCATTAATATTGTTATGATATTTATGTAGCAATGCAATGTATGTTCCTAAGGTCTAAAGCTAGGACTGGCAAACACGTTTCCACCGGTCTACATCAGTTCAGCTCTACATTGAGCATTGTAAGCTACCACAAAGAAAACATCATGTACAGAGGAAGTCAACAGGTAGCCAAGGGAGACTGAACACCTGAGAATTGTCCTGTCTTGGGGCGGGAGGGACAGATCATGAACTTCAGAGATATAAGCAGACAGCAGGGAGACACCCTTTATCTTGTATGTGAGCAAGTAAATGGACAGCACATTCACATTCCTGAAAACAAGACCTCAACCAGGCTTGGTTAAACATTGCAAAAGACTTTTGAGATAAGAAATGTCTTTAGACAGAAGGTTAGCCTGTTAAATATAATCTCTGGCAATCATAGTATGATTTTATTTTATAGACTCTTTCTGTTTCCATTATCTTTACTCACTAGCTCTTGTTTATTAGCAAAGAGGGATTTATCATTGTTTTTACTATAAATGTAAGTCAGTGCTGTGGCTTTATACAACAAACTGCTCCTAAGCTGAATCATCCAAGCAGGTGTGTGCATTGTTCCTTTGGGGGCAGCAGTGCTGGTATTTCTGTGAGGGTTCAGTGGATAATGGGCTAAAGACTAAAGGGAGAACCCTTCAAAGGACTCAGAGACTGGGGTACCCCTATTGTTAACCTGCCTGGCAAAAGAAAGGCTGACATAACCCCAGCGGAAAGCAGGGCCAGCTCAAGGGGTTGTGGCACCCCCAGCCAACTCTTCCTTTTGCACCCCAGGGCAGGAGAGCTGGGACTGGGTTGGCAGTCATGTGGTGGTGGGTCAGGCTGGCACCCCTAAGTGCTGACTTGGCACCTGGAGTGCACTGTGGGGGCAGGAGGGGCAGGGCCAGCCGGGCGGTCACGTGGCAGCAGGGCCAGGCTGGCGCCCCAAGCCAGTGCCATACTGGCTCGCCCTTTAAGCCAGCCCTGGTGGAGAGCACCTGAATGGCTAAAGGGCAGGCTTTGTCAGGAAGCTGGTAGCCAGTGTCCACAAGAAAGACTCCCTCACACTAAAAACAATGAAAGTCCAGTGTCACCTTAAGGACTTACAAATTTCTTCCAGCATAAGCTTTCGTGGGCTCCAACCCTCTGGAACTCGTCCCTCACAGTGGATACAGGGGGTTACAGATGACTGAGGCCTTGTCTATACTTGGAAAATGTCAACATAAAATATGTTGCCTTTCAGCCACCATTATAATTAGTGGTGGCTGATGAACACGTTGCTTTCCTTAGATCGAAAGAGTGCGTTCTCACTAGGAGCAATCCATCAATCTAAGGGGCAGTGTAGGGAGCTAAGAGACATCCCTGTGGTCTACCCCCCAACCCCAATCAATCCCAGTTGGGGTATGGGGACTTCCACATTCCCAGGGCAGGAGCAGCTACCCACCTCCCCCCTAACCAGCTTGCCAGCATCCTGCTTTAACAGCAGGGCTGCTGTTGCCTGCAGCTTGCCAATGTCCCAGGCTGCTAGCAGGGCAGCAGCTGCTCATAGCTTTCAGGGGAAAAGAGCTGCAGCTTTCTGCGCACAGATGGTAGCCAGGCTGCAGCTGCCCTACTGGTGGCCCAGGACAGAGGAAAACACAATGCTTGAAGATTCGACAGGTGCTTTTATGCCAGCAACACAACTGAATGAACCAAAACCATGTTTGCTCTCCTAACAAAGTGTCTGCATTGTGCCTCTGGACATGACAGCTTCTGTTGGCAGAATTCAGAAATGACATTTATGAGGAACCATTGCCAGGAAATTACTCTACCAGCAAGGAGGAGGAAAAGAAGGAGTAATTTCCACTCCAAAAACTTTTTACCATATGATGGCTTGCACTGCATCTCCTCATGCACATCTGAAGAAGAAGATTCAAGGGGAGAGGCTGACTTGACTATAATGGGTAAGAGGCTACACTTTGAAACAACATAATTTACTGCTTACCCGCTTGGTCCTGGCTGACAGCGTGATTGTTGTTTTCATTCTCGCGAGTTGGCACCACAAGTTGGAGCTCATTGATATCAATGGCAGAATTCTGGATCCCATTCTACAACTCAGAACATGCCCCAGTAAACCTCTACAGATCGACAGTATAACAGCCAATGTGCAAGAGAAACAATAACAGCAAAATAATTAGCACTAACCTCCTGGTCGCTGTGTGCGCTGGGAGAGTTCCTTTTGGGACACATTTTCTGTCTGAGGAAAAGACATTAAGTACATGAATGAGAGTCCATTGGAGAAATGTTCTCATCCATGTTCACTTTAATAGGACAACACATAACAGAACAACTGTATTGCATTTCTATTCTTGCAAGATTTCATGGCACTTTACAGCCTTCATTGTATCAATGCCTGTGTGTTAAGGGGCAATTTTTCCACCCATCTTAACAAGCAGTCAGCTAAGGCAGAAGAGGTTAAGTTACCTTGTGCAAGGGCCCTGCAGCAAAACCAGGAACAGATGCCAGATTTCCCAAGTCTCACCACCTATATTACCCAGAAGAGTAGAACTTAGATTTCACTAAGTAGAGCACATTGCAAAAGATGTAGGCCCTCCCTTCATGTCAGGCTGTGATATAGTTCATTGGCATTTTATTATACAGAACAAAGCATTCTTGGGTTTTTTTTCACTGAGTTGGAAAGTAGCAAATATTATTTATTTTTATGAAAATTAAATTAAGGAAAACAAAAGCAGCTCATTCGCAGGTAAGAAAACTTTTCAAAGATGGAAAGAAACCAAAAGCAGATTCCCTAACAGGATCTTACCTACCAGTACAATTTCATCTTCTAAAACTGACGTTCTAGAAGAGCCAGCATCACTAAAGTTGTAGCGAAGTACAACTGGGAGATGACTCTGAAAGAATCAAAACGCTCCCTCAGAAACCCCAGGTACTAACAGAAATCAAAATGTTCTAAACAAATATAATTATTTAGGTGTATAACAACACTTCACTTGGCACCTTGCAGGCATGTAAGAACATTAAGGTCCTGCCCTGAACACTTGCAATCTAAAAGCTTCAAAGGGGCAGCGCGCTAGTTTAGTTCAGCAAAACAAACAAGGAGTCTTGTGGCACTTTTAAAGACTAACATAATACATAAATGTGTTAATCTAGAAGCTGACAGACAGCATTCCAACCTCTCCCCAATACAGTTTATTAAATTGAATAAAAGATTTTCAGTCATTCTTTAGCAAATGCTTCTTTTTGGGGGTGCTGTCGATGGTGGGACAAGGGTTTACAGGTAATTTAGAGGAGATAAATGTCGCAGTGCAAGGAAGGATGGTGACACTGTCATTGCAGACCCATCAGTAAAAGTTACATGGACATGTAACTATGTGAAAGGAGGACACGAAGAAGAATTCTGAAGCATGGCTAAAGTACTGCTGAGGGGACAAGTGAAAAATACAAGAACAAAGTTGTGCAGTGCCTTGGAGTCAGGGTCATGGAGATCAATTTACAGAAGACATCTTGAACCAAGGTGCAAACAACCGAAATTAAATATTTAGATAAAACAATAAGAATATTTAACTCATTGAGCCATTTTCCAAGTTTGCTGCCAGCTAAGACAGTCTGATCCAGGTCTACAGGGCTAATTCAGGCCTACTTTCCGATGCTATCTGCTCTGTTCAACTCTCTGCTTGTCTGTTCACTATTGGGATCATTCCCACAGAGACTAAGGGGGAAACAGTGGTTGTAGCCAAGGGTTGCAACTTAGAAGGGACACACACCCCCATACACAAAATACCACTTGAGACATTCTATACTTCAGAGTAGCACCGAATGCCTTCCCCCCAAATTTTCACCATATGTTTTATACAAAGTATGCCTTGTGAGGTATCATTTTGAAAGCCTTGACCTGTTGAACATTAATATCCTGTTGGATTGTATGTGCTATCACTATATGTGAGGTTATGAAGTATTGCTATACAGGTTACTGAAATCTGTTGTGAGGCTCGGAGCACCCACAACCAGCTTTTCAGATACAACAGTGGAGTAGCCAGACAGCAGTTAATGGCTCATCAACACCCACCAAAGACAGAATCCAGTGACCCAAAGACAGAATCCAGTGGAAATGGCTCAGAGAAAGCATCTATGCAATGAAGACTGCTTGACCAATGGGGACTGACAGACCCAAGATCACAGCATAGACCTTTCCAGCAAGCTGGGAGAAATTATAAAAGAGGGGCCTTGTGACATCATCACTTGGCTTCTCTCTCTCCTCCCACCCATCTCAGTACCTAGAAGATGGTCTAGCAGACCAAGACTTGAACTTGGGAAACGTGATCCCAGGCTGTGTAGTGAGGAACAGAAACCTGCTTGTGTCATCTGTCAGGGTGAGACACTGTTTATTTTCTAAAGCCAAGACTGCGTATTTACTTTTTTCCTCAAGTAACTGACTCTGATCTCTAGGCTTGCTACTTGCAATCACTTAAAATCTATCTTTCTATAGTTAAAAATCTGTTTTATATTTTCCCTTCAACAGCGTGTTTTGGTTGAAGTACTTGGAAAATCTGAGCTCAGTTTATAAAGACTAACGCATGTCCACTCCATGCTGAAGTAGTGACAAACGTAAAATTCTTCTTAATAAATTGGCTTCCGATCAGAGCACAATACAATTCTGGGGTGCAAGGCTGGGGAGCTCAGGGAAATTTGGCTGGAGCCTCCCTACTGAATGTCTATGAGGCCATTCATGTGATCAAGTAAGGTGTGTCTCTGCCTGTTGATGTCTGTGTAAGTGCAGCGCCTAGTAGATGTTTGTAGCTTAACATCAGCATCACAGTGTGAGAGACAACTCAGCTGGGTGGCTTTGGGAAGGCTCAGAGGTCCCATGCTTCAAGTTGCAACCCAGGGATTCCAGCACACAACATTTTAGCCTGTCACACACCATGCATCTGACTTGGGAATTTCAGGTGAACTCATTGAAGGTGGGGGACATTTCTCCTCAACCCAGAAACTTTAAAAACTTTAAAAAGTGCTCCAAATGTTATGACTGCCCATAGTCACGCAGTATCTCATGTGGCTGCACAGTCTGATCCATGAGGAGCAAGATCAAAGAGAGCTCACACAGGAATATGCAGGTTCCCCTGAAGACTTGGCTTGAAGGTTGGTTCTTTTTGCAATCAATTTTTCATGGCTGTCATCTTCTGAGTGTTTGACAGTTGCTTTCTATTCAGCTCTGTCCCTGGCTATGTCTTCAAAAGTATTAATATTTATGCTGTATGAGATGAAATTCAGCTTAAGGGTATGTGAAGTGTTTTCATTAACCACTCCTGTGCTTTCAGAGCTTCAGTCATTACAAAAAACTTGGTTGAGAATCTATCATAGACCGTTCTGATAATATGACCAGTCCATCTGAGCTGATCTTTGATGATCATTGCATCTGATGAAGTGGGTCGTAGCCCATGAAAACTTATGCTCAAAGACATCTGTTAGTTTATAAGGTGCCACAGGATTCTCGCTGCCATTGCCCCAATGTTGGTTGTTTTTGTTCTTTCCATGATGTGATTTTTGAGAGTTTGTCTTGTCAGTGGACCTTCAGAATAGAGCAGAGACAGTGCATGTGAAAATTTTTCAGGTTTTATAGTGTGTGAGCAATACAATGTCCATTTTTCACACCCACTTTAAATACACTGCTGGCACTGCTGCATTGTATATCAGATTTGTTGAATGTCTGATGGTGTGCCGATGGTGTATCCTATGGAAAAAGGTTTTTCAAAGTCTTGTTTACCTTTCATATTTATTTGCCATTTCTTGATCCAGGGACCTGTCACTTGAGATGGTATTGCCAAGGTTTATAAACTGGTTGACAGTTCTATACCATAGATTAGTGGTTCCCAACCTGCGACCTGGGGGTTCAAAAGTGGCCACCAGGGGCTTTCCACAGGACTAAAAGACTGGTGTAGGCTCCTAGCTGCAGTCAAGGGGATGGGAGATCAGCGCTCCCCTCCCCCTGGCTGTAGCAGAGAGAACGGTAAAGCACTGGGGTCCCTGCTGGAACCAGAGGGAGGAGAACGCTGATCTTCTGTCCCCATGACTGCAGACCAGAGCCACAGCTTTGGGACCCTGGTGTGCGTTTGAGGTTACAGAGTATGTGTGATTTCCCTGCTGCAGCAGGGGAGGTGGGAGATCACAGAGGAGGGAGGCAGCCTCCTCACCGAACTCCTTCTGTCTGTTTGCAGTGGGGCGGGTGGGGCTGGAAGAACTGCTGGTGTGGACTGGGGGCTCTTCAGGGTTGTAAAAATGATATACGTTGCTCCTGAGCCACAAAGGTTGGGAACCACTGCCATAGATGGTGATGTTTGGTTCAGTAGTAATTGTTGATGAAGCTGTTTGAAGAAGGACTTAAGTTTTTTTTTTTCCCCAGGCTGTTGATAAGCAACTGTTTATTTGTCTCTGAGAATCTGCTAAGGATAAGTTGTAGGTCACTTTCACTATGACGAAGTAGAGCACAGTCATCCTCAGAAAGGATTTCACATAGGAGTTCTTCAGGAACATTTATCTTTGCAGTTAGCCTTCAGAGACTAAAAAGTTTTCTATTAGTTCAATATGTTATGTAGATACCCCTTTGAAGCTTCTTGTTCTATAATTCAGAACGGCTTCAAAGAAAAGACCAAAAAGCAATAGTGCCAGTACAGAGCTTTGTTTTGCTCCATTAGATATGCGAAATGGCATTTGCTGAGATACTTGACCAGTCATGTCTTCTTGGGATTGACGTGTGATATTAATGAATTTGATGGGACAGTTAAACATCTCTACAATTTTCCGGAGGCCATTTCTGCTCAAAGTGTCAAACAATTGTTTTAGATCAATGAAGATAGCATACAGCTACATCCTTTGTTCAATCCATTTTTTATGAATCTGTTGCACAATGAAAATCAGGATTTTGTTGCTCTGATCTGACCTAAATCCCCATTGGGTCTCTGGTAGAAACTTGTCAAAATAGTATTGGAGTAGATGATTGACCAAAATATGAGCCAGGATTTTACCATCTACCAATAACTGGGAGATACCCTGGCAGCTACAATTGTCAGATGTGTTGGTTTTATTTATGATTGCATCTTTGAAATTCTGTAGAATTTCCTTGGCTCCAGAAGTCCAGGGAGACAGTGAGGAGTTTAAGAAAGCAGACTTTATTAAGTCCATGGACTAGAAGACAGAGTAGAGGGAAACCCCAGATTTCCTTACAAACCTCTGGGAAAGGTGATGTGGAAACCCTCTGACAAAAGGGGAGACAGCAGAATTTGGAGTCAGGCTATCAGCAGAATGAGCCCTGAGTCGGGTTTCTCTACACAAGAGCAGGTGGGCAACCTTGTAGAACCTGGGGGAAGGAGTGATGTGCCTGTAAAGAAGTGAGCCCAGATGGGGTGGATGATTTAGTTTACTGGATTCTTTATTGCCCTGAAGGGGTAAGACAAAACATTATCTTGCCAGAAGGTGAAGCCACAAGGAAAGACAGAGCACTGCAGGATCACAGGATCTACTGGCAGGCATCACCTTGCAGGAGAGAGACACTGCACTGAACCAAACCACAAGAAGATGCTCTAGCTGTGAGTCCCCCTTTCTATAGGTGTGAACAACCCAGTCTGTATAGAGCTATTAGCATGGAACCATTTACTCTCTTTTTGGACATCTACTGATATTTTAAAATAAAGACATCTTGCAGAAACCTTCCAAGACACAAAGAAATTCAGCTATCTGGGTCTTGAGATATGGCCTCTTTAAATTCACTTATATAATAATATTCAATGTCATGCAAATGTTTATAAGTACCTTTAGAATAACTCACAATTCATTTGAATTCTCCTGCATAATATTGAGCAGAAGGTAATTATTAGAATACAAACATCTCAGATACCAGGGCCTGGTGTAGAAAAATGAACGTCCTTAATTATAACACCACCAAGCTTTTATATAGCACTTCCGGTGGGTAGGTCTTGGTGTGCTTTTCAAAGGAGATCTGTGTCTTTACTGCGATTTTACAGGCAGGGAAACTGAGGAAGAGAAAGAAGAAGTGATTTCTAAGGTCACCCAGAAGGCCAGTGGCAGAAGGAAGAATACAACCTAGGTCTTCTGAGTCCCAGTCCAGTGGTCTATCCATCAAGCAACATAACTTCCCTTAGTAGGACAAAGTGTGTGTCTTATATGGCCCTGCATATCTAGGAGTGGGAGAATGGGGAGAGAAAGCCAGAGAAGATCTGGCACTAAACATCACTCTGTCAGGCCTCTTGTTGTCAAACAGACAATTCTTTTGCCTTAGAGATTCAAGCAACCAATAAAGGGGCTCTGTCTGTAGCCAGGTTCCTGCCCACTTTCCTCAGAGGGCATCACTGCAAAATGCAAGTGGAAAGAGTAAATGATTCAACAGGTTTTAGACAGTGATGTTTAATACAAACTTAACATTTATGAATAGCTACCATACCACAGTATTCAAAATACCACAGTTATTTCCTCTTCCAAGTGTGGAGGAATAACTGCAGAATCTAGCATAAGAATGAGGTCCATTTTCCTTCCCAGCATTTAAAGTGCTTATGTATAATGAGCAAAATACTAACTAGGAGTGGCCAAAATGTTTCAGTGGGAACTTTTTCTTTAAAAACTGGAAAATGGGGTTTTGTCACAAAACTAAATGGGGGGGCGGATTGCTTTCCACAGAACAGTGTAATTGTTCATTCAGTAATGAAATCAACTAAATAAAAACACCTGAAAAGTCAGATTCTGGCCCCAAACTCAAGAAATTCAAGAAAAAAACTGAAAAATTTCTGTTCAGAAGTGTTGCCCAGGTACCTTATACTCACATTTTTCCTTTTGAGCCTGATTCCCTAGTGAGATTACAACTCCCATGATGATGCACTGCAATAGCTCAGCATCACAGAAGATTTAAGTCTGGCCAGACAACCCTGTACATGGAGGAGAATAGGTGCCTCATCACCCCCAACTTCAGCTCACATAACACACCTCAATGACATATCTGAATCAAAGCTTTTGGTTTTCAGCTGAAAAACTGAGGAGGAATTGTGTTGTTTCTCTGAAAAACTGAAATTTGCTGTGGAAAATTTAGAGATGGAGAGCACCGACAGATGGAGGCAAGAGAGAGGGGCTTTTTGGAGTCTATACTCAATGCAGAGCTGCAACAATTGGCAGATAACCTTCCTGTTTTTAGCACACTCTCAGTGGTCAGTCAGATTCCCCAGGAAAGTGTTACAGGAGTAAGAATTACCACCTGGCAACTGGCTGATCAGCCCCACTTTCTATCCTGTCCGATCATTATTATTTGGGTCTTATGTTGGATGAAACAGTGCGACATCATTTCTGCCCACCCAGTGGCAACTACAGAGACAGGATTAATCTTTAAAGCAATTTGTGTGGTGGAAAGGGGAACTAAGAGGTATCTCTTCACGTGAAAAGGATGCAAATTGAGGAGGTGTAATAAGAATAAGCTCCTTGGCAGGGTGCAAAGATGTAAAATGTCCCTTCCTCATGAGCTGCAACCAGTGAGCAAAAGTCTGATTGCCCTGGGCATGATTAAAATTAAATAAGGTGAACATGTCTCTTGTTTTTGGGGGCTTGGGAAAGAAAATAAAAACCTCTACTACTCAAGCCAGGCTTCATGGCCAAAAGTAATTAGAATTATTGGCCATCTAACAACCGATGCTTTCATTCTCTCCCCAAACACCAAACAAAAGCAACTGTGTGGCAGAAACTTGGAGTGTCCCCAGGGAGCTTCGCTGAATGGAATAAACCTGGGCAGGCATTGCTGATGACTCCATTTATTAGGCAGTGCTGGGTGCCAAGCCTGTCCTGTGCCATTTTTTGACCACTGATGAGACAGAGCCTGCTACTTCTAGCTGCACAACCGTGGCGGCTTAAGAAAAAAAACCAAACCCAAAATAAAAAAGGGTGAGGGAACATAGCACAACTAAGCTCCAACTTGTTTAGACCCCAGAAGAGCAGGTGGAGTGGAGAGAAAAGCAGGTGGCAAGTTTAGAAAACAGTCTGAAGGTTATTATTAGTATCTACTGTTGAGGTTTCCTCTGCAGCAGCACATTCCAGTCAGAGCATATGCCGTTCCTCAGAGAGCTGGTCCTGTTTCTGAATGTACAGCATTCTTAGAGAATCATCATTTTTCCTAATGTAGCCTCTTGTCCATACACTAAAGGGACGTTCTGAGAAGGCAGTATCTGCCATAATGGGCTCCGCTGAACACTGCCATCATCTCAGCAGCCACCCTCTTTTGTCCTTAACTTTGTGTAAGGGTGCGGCAGCTTCATTATAGAAGACAGGCCTGAACTGAAATCCCTAATAAAATCCCCACAACCCCTATCTGGACTTCATAGTGGGCACTTTTTCCAGCCAGGGCCCTCAGTTTCAAAGCCACCTTCACACTATGGATCCAGAACTGATCTTTCCCCAAACTTTACAGCATGAGCATTCTTCTTTCTTATTCTTGCACCCCCAGTCTGGACCCAATCCTTCTTTCTTAGGTTTAACTAGTTAGTGTTTTCTGCAAGGAGGACAAGAAGGAGACAATGCACCGCTGAATTCAAACTGTTATTTAGGCTGCACAAAATGAGAAGTGAGTTTAGTGGTCTCATTCTGAAGTATTTTTTTTAATGCGCTTAACGTATATCACACAATTTTACTTCTAGTCCACATAAACCAGCACAGCTAAGTAGCACTGGCAAGCTTTTATCAGCAAAGGCCCTAGACGAATATCCTGGAGGTGCATAGCTAGAATGGCAAGAAAGAAAACTAACACAGCATCTGCCAGGACTAAATAAACTGACTTACTCAGTGCAGTGGGTCCCACACTATCACAAGCATCACGTTTCACTCATGCGTTCAAGTTTGGCAAGAAATCAACATATGCCCAAAATAACCTATCCTTGGAAAGACAGGAGGGTTGCACACGAGGAATATATGCAAGCAGGATAGGAAATGGCCTTTTAAAAAAGCCACAAACACAATGTAAATATGCATTCTAAATAAAAGAAGGTAACTTTCCCAAAACCACAGCAACACAAAAACCCAGGAGTTAAGCTACAGGAGACAATTGCTTCCTGCAGTTCTAGTCCAGTGACCATGATGAGCTATACTCACAATCAATGGATTTTCAAGATTTATACAAAGTTTAAAAAAAAATTACTCCATGTGTTAATGCCCAAATAGTTCCCCATTTTAAAAACATCCTATGTTGAAAAAGCCAGTTAAAACAAATCCCACCTTTTATGGGCAGAACAATAGTTCTGGCAACTGAGCCTTAATAATAAAGCTTAATAATTATTGTCTTTCAAAATGGGCTCAGTGTTTTTACCTGGGTTGGCAGCCAGCTTCATGGCGTGCAAGACCCACATTGCACCAACGAATGGCAATGTCTGGGGAGTAACATGCTACTCTGCATAATAGAGTATCAGACTTGGAACCAGTATGCACAGGATTAGGCCATATCTGCTAACTATAGGAGAGAAAGCATTTACAAAACATTGGCAAAAGCTTAAAAATAAAAATAAAAAAATTAGACTGGAAGATATTTTCCATCAGATTGAACCATTTTGGGGCAGGTGAAACTTTGTAGTCTGAATTATGCATTTCTCAGTGTTTTTCAAGAAGGACAATGGTCATCTATAAACGTGTGGCTAACTCAGAGTTTTGCATGGTTTAGTTAATGAAGCAGTACAGCCTAACAGGTGGACTCTGAAGTCAAAAATGTTCATGTCCACCAGAGATTATGTTTAAGCCTAACCAGCTAGTCTGTATCCCTTTAAATGCAGTTATAGAATATACTTTGTATCTATTCCACATGTCCAGGGCTTCACCTGCCAAGAGGACCTCAAGAAAAATAAGTTATCAAAATATTTTTGAACACACCCCCCCACACACACACATTAAAGAACATTAAATGTTGCAAAGTTAAGTATGCAAATATTAGGAAATGCCACAATTAAGGAAACCAGTCCAATTTTAATCCCCCCCAGGGCATATGCATTATGAAACAATTTTCAATTACAAAAGCACATAAGTGTTTTAAATTATATGACCACATAACTGGTTTGGTTTTTTTTTTTTTTTTTTTTTACTTAAAGTGCTGCCTCATTTAGGCCTTAGGGTGCACTTGCTCTGGGGATAGTTAATAAGGGCGGGCGGTTCAGAAAAGGTAGCTGTTGTCTATAGGACCTCTGCTTCATTTTTGCAGAAATTGGGTGTACCATGAATCAGGTAGGGGATTGCAAGGAAAGGGGGAAAAAAAGACAGTCTCTTAGTTAAGACAATTGTGTGTTGTCCTGGAAAACGGGATTGTGTTACTGGCGAGGGTCTGTATATGAAATAGAGTTTGTTGAAAGCTTTTCTATCTCAGTCAAAATGTCATGCAAAACCAGCAAGGTTTCAGCTAAGTGATTGGGGTGGGGAATCACACAGAAAATTTGTTTCCTATTAAATTTGTTTTAAAAAGTTGAAATTGGCAAAGAAATCTTTTGTGGACAAGCAGAAATAAGATTGGATTTTTCAACTTTAGTTTGCAGCAAAAGAAGAAACACTCTCCTACAGAGCACAGACCAACACAAAACTCACTACAGGAAGCATATATGGCTTGTTATAGGGTGACACTTCTATGTCTCCCATGTGATGTGGGAAGGGCGAGTAAATGTTTGAAGGACCCATAGACTCCTACCAAATAATATTAGTAAATTATATGTAATATTAACAATACATTAGTTTGGAATTCAGCCAGAGTTTGACCTGGTGGGCAATTTATTTATCCGGATTTGGTTCTGAATAAAATAAAATTTTAAAAAAACCTCACTGGGCTTTTCACCATGGCATCCGTTATACCCCAGATTTTATGGAAGGTTCAGTTTGAGAAGTTTAAATCACTAAGAATATCTTACCTACAGGTTATGCAGAGGGTAGACAAAAGAACAAGGGCAAAGAAGACAATTCCCGTTACCATTGCCAGCATCATTGTGTTTTCCTTTCCATCCTGCCTCACCAGATCCAGGACCTTACGTTCTGTGGTGTTCCTGTATTCAAAGAGAATTGCAAAGCCCCGTCCACGATCTGTGGTGGTGATCAGTTCCATTATCACCTCCACCATCTCCAGAGATGAACTGAAGACCATGGTCTTGTTTAAAGGCAAGTTTGTCCCACAGAAGCGAGAGGAAAATGTGATGAGGTCAGAAACATACAAGACATCATGGGGACACACATCCACTGAAGACTGCTGGGTGGTGGAACTCTGCCTTGGTAAAACTGTTGTGGAAAGAGTTTGACTCTCTCCAATGACCTCATCTTTTCCTCTCTCATTGACGTGGACAAGGACTTTCCTTTTCAAATCTCCCTTCATCTCTAGGCCACTGATATTTTGCTGTGGTGTAGTGGTGTTGCCAGCCACAATGAATGGCAGTCCATCAGGATGGGCCTTAGCTATTTCTTTGGGTTCTGCCATCTGTCTGAACCACTTTTCTTCATATGTTTGTTTGTATTCTTCTTTTTTGGAGGTAGTTACTGGGAATCCAGCATAGCGGCCAGCAAGACCCTTTGACTGAGCTCTTGAGTTGCTGTATTTTTGGGTTGCCTTTGACATCCCAGGAATAGGAGAGGATTTTGTAGTGGCAAGTGTCCTGAGAAAATCAGAGTTTTCTTCAGTAGGAAACATCTCCTTATTTTTTCCTTTAGAAAAAGAAGAAAAACCATCCCAAGGGTCAGGAGTTTCACTTGAGCTCTCAAATACATCAAAATCAAGAATTTCCAGGATAAGACGGGTTTTAACAGGAATGAAAAACTGCCAAACACAGTGTATCCCTGGGTAGTAATTACTTGGAAAACCTGGTGATAAAATAAGACCTCTTTCCATGGATTCCAATACTGCACCACAGGAATAATACACCTGAGGAAAAAAGACAGACAAAAAATATTGAAATTTAAAAAAAACACTTTTTAAAAATGGATGCATGTTAATGCTGTAAACTAAAGAAATAGTACACACAAGTCTAAGCCTATCCATCTTAAAAGCAACTATCTCCAGTTGATTGGTGTAACTAATATCCTTTAAGAAAAGAAAACTCATACAACTTCTAAAAGTTCTATTCACCAATCAGATCATTAATATTTACTCATATGACCACTTTTTGGACGTGTATGTTGCATGCCCAGTCTCCCTTTCTTTAAATGGCACAAATCTCAGATGGCAAAAGTTTTTAGCCCATTGGTGCTTGTGACTGAGAAGGTAAAGAGACATCTCTCTCACAGAATTTTTGTGCATGATTCCACCACAGACATAGGGCAGGGATCTGCAATCTGTGGCTCTCTGGCTGACGCCTTTGATGCTCTAGGTTTTGGGTCCCACCCAGATCCTCCTCCCTCACCTCCACCAGCAAACTCTGTGGATAGCCCACTCCTGGCTCTGGGCTCCCCCTGCCACCTGGGACCCTACAGGCAGCCCATGCCAGGCTCCCTCTGCCACAGGGGACCATGCAGGGGGACTACTTGTGAGTCCAGGCTCCCCCACAATCACCAGGGGACCCTGCAGCAGGCACCCTGGCCCAGCTCCCAGCTTCCCCCACTAGGAGGCTATACCGATTGCAGCTCTCAAAACACTTGGTTATTGAAGAAATTTTAAAAAATGACTCTTCTTGTCTTTTGAGTTGCTGACCCTTGGCATAGGGAAAGTAAATGTGACCTGTGCTTTGCACAGTATTCTTGAAAGGAAGAAAATCCATAAATAATTAGGTCACCAGTCCTGGTCTAGGAGCCATGTGTTCACCAGTGTTAGTTGAAGAAAAAGGAAGTTTTTTAAAATTTAAAATGATTAGTTATCTTGGTCTGTTATCTGTTTAAACACAAAAGGCGCTTGGCAGAGCAACAGACAAATCTTGAAGCATCTGTATGTAGCCATGAGGTCAAAACATTCCAGATTTTTATTCCCCACCCCCACCCCATCCCATCCCATGGTTCACTGACTTTAAAAAAGAATTGCTTTGAAACTCAAAGAATTATTAAATGTTCTCAAATAATGGCCAGTTTTGCTTACAGATTTCCAGGATATGAATAAGTGATTTTCTGCAGATGATTTCCATTTTTTTGTGGGAGTGGAGGTAGAAGGGGATGAAAGAGATAGAGACTATTTTATGCTGAAACTAAAATATTCCTTGGCTAGATTTAAATATCAGTCAAAATCTGTTCTTAGCTTAGGTCAGGCCATTTTGGTGGTTTGAGGGTGTGAGTCAGGTCAAGTGTGCCAAACATGTGGCCCACAAACCTCTTCCATCTGGCCCATGATTGTGCTCCATGCAATGGGACAACACTGTCTCCCTAACAGAGAGAGAGAAAGAGAGTATGGTCTCATATACAGCACTCTGTAATGCCATGAGAAGTCAGGTGTCATGACATCACAGAGTGCTGGATATGCAAGGTTGCACTCCATGAGACCATGCTCTCTCCCTAACGGAGACAGAGAGAGTGAGAGTGTAGTCTCACAAAGCACAGTACTGCATACCTAGTGCTCTGCAATGCCACAAGAGTGCCCTAGTATTTTGATTTAATGTATGTACTGCCCACTTGAAATACATTTAAGTCAAATCTGGCCCCCCATAGCAAATGAGTTTGGCACCCCTGAGTTAGGTTAAAGCATCAAATCTCAAGTAATTAGTTTAACTATAGAAACTCAATTTTTAATATCACCATGTTATCAGGACATACACTGCAAATTCCAAATTAGGCTAGAACAGTCATCTCAATGGTGCAATCATTTATTTATTTTACTGTGAATGTCTGCTTTTAAAACTTGATCCAAAAAGGGGACAATAAGAGACAGGCTATATGGAACAGAGCTGAGAAAAAAAGTTTCTAGCAAAGATACAGGATGCTCAATTAATAATCCACAATTAAATGATTGACAAATTCTTCAGTGAATTTAAGTAATCTGTTACAGAGTCTGAATGTCATCTGTTAAGATGTTGGCCATATTTACCAATTTTTAGTCAGGGACTTTTGATGCATTTTATTTCTAATCTTGCCAGCTTATGGTTTTTTTAAAAAAGGGTAAAATGTGACACTATCAATCAGATAAATCATGTGGAAGGCTGATCTTTTGCATCTCATAAGAAGATTTTAGCAGATGGTCAGAGCCTGCACAGGGGCCCTCACATCAGCCTTTTGAGTTCCCATGAAGAATCTTACAGCTGTAGCAACAAAAGAGTCTTCCAAAGATACCTGATCAGAATGAGGCTAGAGAAGTCACCATTGGTAGTGCTTATCCACACCAGCACATGGAAGTGAATGACCTCCTCAGACAGAAGATGGTTCCAAGGGGTGAGATGAGGAGAAGGAAAGGGAAGGCATCAGGGGTCAGTGAACAATGTGATAGTTTCTAGGCTCCAGTTACTGACGATCCTGTAAACTGACAGAGAATGTGGAAGGAGAATAGGACTATATCCCACACTGTAGCGGAAATGCAGAGCAACACTGAACACAATCATAGAGAAGTCTATCATTTGGACATGGCTTGTTCACTGCTTATAAGTACTCCTGTTTGGACTAGGATTCTCATGTTTTGTCAAACTCCATTGAATGGCCAATTCCCCATTCACATGGGTCAAGTATTATCTCCTACCTTCCAAACTCAGATAGCTATGCCACACAGGTGATGAAAGTGTAAATGTGGGCTAGAGAGGCCAATTAACCAACCTGGGTGCACCTGGAGAGTGTGCCATGCCTAATTGATCATGAAACCCAGCTGGGGAAAGGCCTGGGAGGTGCAATAGATAAACAGAGGAGGTTTAGAACAGAAGGGGGCTACAGGGAGAAAATATATAGCTTCTTTCCTGATAATAACAAGTGAAGAACTCTGTGTAGAAAACAAAAATGACTTGTTAGATGAGAAAGACTTTGCAGGAAGACCAGGGAGGTGGCAGCAAATGGTTTGATGGAGTGAATCCTGATGGCCTTTCCTGGAGTCCCTATGCTGTGACTCAGTATAGAGGGCCAGACTTGGTTCTCCTACTTGCCACCCACAGAAGGAGGTATGACACCCCTGATGTAACTGGTTAAAAGTTTTTGAGATCCCTCAAGGAATGCATGTACCATGGGGCGTAAGACCAGAAGTAGGGATTTGTTGTACTTTCTTTTCCCCCTGGAAGAGGTGGTACTGAACATGTCCTGGGCAAAGGGCTAAGTCATGAGATCAGAGACATAACATTGCTGATAGAGGTTGCCAGGGAAGGAACACCTACAAACCACTCAGCTGTAAGGGGCCAATCCAGCGGTGAGTGCAGTCTTCTAGAAATGGTATCATGATTCAGAAAGAAGTCTTGTTCCATGTTTCTTGGTTAGAAGTAGGGTAGTTGTGATGGTGCTTTAGAACACTGCCAAGATGATTTATTTCCCCATTTCACTTTATAGAGACACCTTGCAAGCAGAAATCTCTTCTATGACTAACAAAAACAAAATTTAAAAAAAAAAACACAAAACTTATCCCCAGAAAAAAGTGAATCAAAAACATGGGTGTTTTCTACACATAACTTAACTGAGTTGCAACAGTCTTAGAATAGAGGAATTCATAAATGACAACCAGTCAATCTCTTTCAGAAATCTGTCTGAATGCTAATGCCAGATACCCAGGGTGCAACTGCCACAAGAATGGTTTCTATTTAAAGAGAGTTGGGAAGAGAGGAAACTCAACAGTTCTTCAATAGCTCCCACAAAGTCAGTGTTTCTTCCAAGATTGACTGCTGTGGTCATGCTCATAAATAACTTGTCAAACTACATGTAGCAGTGCTACCTAGTGACTCCTACCAAAACACTGCTTAATGAATTCCTCAATAATGGAGGAAAACAGAGTAGTTTAGTTAAATGCCAAAACCTACCACATATGACAGTTCACCATCAGGCTCCGTCAGATACACATGTTGTATGTCCTACTCTCAGGGGTGCTACAAATAACTGAATGGGACAAGCTAGTGACCACCACTGCTTCCCACTCGAAGGAGAGGCACAAACTTCATCTAGTTACGCTTGAATCACACAAGCAAGAAAATTGACTGTCAATGAAGCATATTATAGTAGAATCCCTCCATCCCCCACCAAATCCATTTGTACAACACCCAAGAGTTTTGATAGCTCTAGTAAAAGAAAAAAAAAAGTGAGGGAGAGATGCACGTATCAGACATGACAAGATGGAGATTTTGCATCTGTTCAAGGCAGCATATGGAAGGTACACCCCAAGCTGTAACTTAATTTTTTTACCTGCACTCACACAGCTCTTCAACACTGCTGTGAAACTTTTCCTTACCTTTTGAGTTTTATTTATTTTACCCAAAGACAAGTCAACTCAAATTCAGTACCTAAAACCAAAGTTGCCCTAGGGATTAAGAAGATTACTTGGCAAAAATCCCATGAGCAGTGGGAAGCGGCTTACGGAAAGTAAGATTTTCCTTGGCTGAATGATCACTAGAAGAAATAAATTACTATAAACAAAACTCTACCACAATTTCTATAACTTTACTATTGCTAGGCCAAATTGTGCAATCTTATTCAGGTAGAGACCCAGAATGAGCAATGTATTTGTGTACAGTAACTGGTCTAGGCTTCTGGCAGACCTGTGCAGAAGCACTTTCTGGGTCAATTTCCTGTAGCAGACAGTATGAACACAGTTTCTATTCATGATTTCTCAATGATCATGAAACAGACAAGTGTCAGAGTGAAGCAAAGGAGCAAGTGGCTTGTGCCTGGTCACTCATTCCTAACTCATGAAGACAATGTGTATTTCATACTCTTTCTGAAGCTGGTAGTTCAGTTTGAGGTTATTACTACATTTCTGGGTGGTGCACATGACTTTCATTGACCCATTCCCATTGACATTAATGGGAACCACATAGCTAAAGCCCTTTGAAAGGGCCTGGCTTTCTGCCATCACCAACTCTGTATTCTCTCCTTGCATGAGACATCCACATGACTGAGCAAACCTGTAAGGGATACTTGCAGCAACCTCCACTGAGTCAATGACAGTGGACCCTTTAACAAGTTGTCCTATGCAAGCACTGGGTCAGCCAAAGGCAAGCAGCGTAGAAAAACATGGGAAATTGAGCTCTCCTTGCCCACAACAGAAAATGCTGTCAGCATAAGGTTGTGAGGACTGGTGTGTGTGGAGGCACATTTGTTTCTTATATGTAAGCTCCAAAGGGAAGCCCAGCTGAGAAGGGGGAGACATGAAGTAAGATGAGCTATTAGCACATTTCTAGTGACAGCCATGTTTGAGCACAAGGCACCAACACCTTTTACTTGTCTATGCCAGCTACAGGAAATGGTGGCCTGCAGCAACCAACCTGCCCAGTTCTTCCAGCATTGTAGGCAGTCTCCAAAAATATTTCTTCTAAAGGGCCCAGGAGAGGAAGACCCAAAACAGAGTACCCTCATCCTGTCATCTCAAGGTTCATGTAACCCCTCACATGCAGAATCTCAAAGTCCCCAGTTTGGGACCTACCCAAATAGTTTGTTTTATTTTATATTTACTCACCCAGGACATATCTGATCCCTTGGAAATGCACCAAGTATCAGAGTGAAGCTCTCCATAGAGGAAACAGGAGGTGCAATCTACTGAAGTTTTAACATGCACACACTGGGCAATCCAAGCTGGTGATAATGATGGTCTAGCCTTTGCCAAGCAACCAAAAACCCAGAAGTTTAAGTCCAAAAACACTAAGGGTATGTCCGCACAGGGCTTTTATTTCGAAACAACACTGGTTGTTTCGAAATAAAAGTCCCTATGTCCACAGGACATTTTTTTGTTTTGAAAGGAGGGAGCTCCTAGTTTCGAAACAAGAGCCCTCCTTTCGAAACAGCTTAAACCACTTTGCTTTCGAAAGGAGGGTTATTTCAAAACCAGTTGTTTCGAAATAAGCCATTTGGACATGTTATTTCAAAACAAGGATTGTTTCGAAATAACAAGGACCTTCCTCCCAGTGTGCATAGCAGCCTGGGTGGAATGTCCTGTCCCCCCCAGCTCCCAGCTAGGGATCAGCACCCTGGCCAGGGTGCTGAGTGGAGTGCAGGGGATCTGAGGGTGCCCCAGCCATTTTCCCCGCTGTTTCCCCTTGCTGGGAGCAGGGGGGGACGGGTGCCTCAGCCCCCTTTGCCCCCCCCACTCCCGGCAAGGGGAAGCGGGGGGAAGCCAGCTGGGGCACCCCCAGGGCTCTGCCCCCTGCCCGGGCTGCATGGGAGTTGCTGGCCCTGCAGCCCAGTCAGGGGGACTACAGCCCCCATGGAGTGGCCACCCCCAGGGTTCCCTGGCGCCCACCCACTCCTGCCTCCCACCGCTCCTGCCGCTCCTTCCCCTGCCCCCCTGCTGCTTTGGCTGCAGGCAGGGGGCTTCTCCTGCCCCCCCGTGGCTCCTGCCAGGGGTAGGGGGCTTCCTGGTGCCCCCCACCACTTCTGCTGCGGGCGGGGCCGGGGCCGCCCCCCGTCCACGGGGCTCCGGGCCCCCCCCCCCCCAGGGGGGGGGGTGCTGGGGAACCCCGGACGGGAGGCGGCCCCAGCCCAGCCCATGGCAGAAGCAGCGGGGGGGCAGGGGAAGCCCCCCGCAGAAGCGGCGGGGGGGCAGGGGAATCACAGGGGTAAGGCATCCCCAGCCCAGCACAGGCCTCCCTGCACCTCCCCTCCCCTGTTTCGAAATAGAATGTCACAGTGGACATGCTATTTCGATTCCCTCTTTTTTCCTTATTTCAAAATAGCTTTTTGTTATTTCAAAATAAGGCGTTTCGAAATAAGGCCTTTATTTCAAAACAGCTTGTTTCAAAATGGCTTGTTTCGAAACCAGGGCTTGTGTGTGGACATAGCCTAATTTTTCTTCTAGGCCATAAAAGTGCTACCATGTATATTCCAGTTTTACTCCAAAGGTCTCACCTTCCTGTTGTGTTTATTCATAGTTCCCAGTGTCAGACTGAGCAACTGGACTGAAAGGTCACTCTCAGTTCTGTCCCTGTGCAGACTAAATAAATGGAGCACTGTCTCAAACTTCTGCCCATCTAAATTTCACATAGAGGAAACAATATATTTGACTACTCTGTCACTGATAGTGCCCTTTAACTTTTCATAATGGAGTTTTATTACCTCCCCTTCAAGACAATCATTTTTATTGCTTTGACTATCATACAACAAAGACTTAACGTTAAGAAGACAAAAGGGCATAGAGAAGATACACGTGCATAGACTGAGCCTACACATTATTCTTTAGGCACACCTCTGAAATTCAGCTATTACCCTGTGTTGTCCCATCCTTTCCTGCATGAGGTTTCACTACTTTAGAATTTTGGTCATTTTTTTACAGGGAGAGGTGAAAATGTTGCATAGTTTTGATTTGTGTTTTGTTTAAGTGCCTTTTCAAGAAACAGCAGCCTGATCTATCTCAATGTACTAGGAATCATTTGAGGGATCTGTAAGCCTATGTCTATGCTACACAGGTTTTTTAAGTTGACTTAATAAGGTCAACTTAAAGTCAACTTTATGAGGTTGCCTTAGTGATACCTCATTTGTTTAAGTCGACTATATAAAGTTGACTTAAAAGGCTCTATTCCACTAAGTCAGCTTTATTAAGTCAACTTTAATGGGCACATTGTGTTAAGTTGGCTTAATAAAGTTGACTTAACCCTTAAAGTTGACTTTAAGGGTAAGAGTTATTAAGTTGACTTAAGCAAGTGCTCTAAAAGTGGCCAGAGAGTTGTTTAAGTCAACATAAGCCCCTAGTGTAGACATAGCCTAAGAAACTTGCTCATGCTGCAGCTAGCTGAACAAGTTCCATAGAAGGGTGTAATTAGGGTTGGTTGCTTGCTTGCCTTTTTTTTTTTTTTTTTTTAAACATCAGTAGGCCCTGTGCTGGGGAGGTCAAGATATTCACACTTGCATACCTAATTTAGGTACCTGACTTGAGTTGCTGGGGAAGGAGACATTAAAAGCTGCACATACTCAGCCCAGGTTTAACATATGTGTGGCATGCATGCACATATACTTTTCTTTAAATGTCCAGTTTTAAAATCACGAGTTTGAAAGCATCAGCACCCTCACCTTTTATTTTACCTCAGGCACTTTTTTTTTTTAAAATGTCAGTTCCCGCAGTAATTCTGGGTTTACCCAGACTATGCTGAGCAAAGCGCAGTGTCTCCATTTCGAAGCAGAGGAAGTTCATTCTGAATTAAGGATCTTAAATTCACTTGGCTATTAAAGCAGTGACTGGAATGAAATAAGGTTTGGCCTGAACTTTCAGCCAAAACTGGAAACACATAATTTGAACATTTACACACCCTTCCCCCAAAAGTTTATTTTCATTGTCTGTAAAGATCTTTCTTGCTGATCAAGGGTGTTAATTTCACACACACTGAAAAATTCACACTCCTGAGTGACATAGTTAAGCAGCCTACATACCTGTGTAGACAGTGTTAGGTTGATGAAAGAATTCTTCATTTGACTGCTCCCCAGATTCTCCCACTAGATGCATCTATCAAATTCAGATTGTACAGGATATAAATAAAAGCAAAATTATCAGTCCTAAATCAAATTAATGGTATCAAAAATTCAGTCCTGTCTAAAAGGAGTTAGAGTGAATAGTCGAAGTAACATGACAGACTTCAAAACTCAGATGCTTCAGAGTTCTGGCAAATCCAAGCTTTAGTCAGTTTTAACCCAGCTATAGTACCAAGGTTTTGAAGCAAGTTGCCTGGGAGTCAGGAGCTTTGCTTTTGAAGGAAGGACATAGACACTCTTCGCTTCTTAGGAGGAGGAAAGAGACTGAAGAGCTGAACACTTTCACTTCTTTCCCACTAATATGCAATGCCCCACAGGTATAGGGGAGGTTAAGGCTACAGAGCTCCGTGTTCCTTGCCTGTAAAGAAGGATTTTCCCCATCTGTGCTCACAGGATGAGGAATGAAAAGAGTCTCAGAAGGGGAACATCTGCGGGAGACAAGCAGCTTGTCAGCCAAGAACAACTAACCAGACAGTACGGTGACCTTACCAATTGTTGTCAGTTCCCTCAGTGGGAGTTTCTGTGTTTGGTTTCAAGGTAGGTCTGCACAACTGGCTGTAGACCTTGGAGCCATCACCCTTTCTGCACCAGTCTGCTGGGCAGTTAGGCGGGCCATCACCACAAACCTACATCAATCGAAGCAGCTGCAGAAGTGGCAAGATCAGGTCAGCAGTCTGTCTCTTTACAGAGGCCCTTGGTCTCTCCTTGCCAGCTGGGCAGCTTCACAGCAGCAAACTAATGTATTTTGATATCTGGTCTCAAGCAGATTGCATAATTGTACCATGCAGCCACTATCCACCCTTTCCCCTATATTTGATTTTCTTAGACGTTGGGGCTGGAGTGGGAAGGGGAAATAGAATAAACATGGTCACACAGACAATCATCAGGCAGAAGAACAAGGCCCTCCAGCTTCTACAGAGAACAACAGAACTGGTTCTCATTTATTAGTAGGGGTTTTCCAACTTACAAACAAATGCTTGTTTCCAGGCACACAAACAAAGGCTATTCACAGTTTCTCACTGAGCACTACAGCTGTCCATGATATAATCAGCAGCCCTTTAACAGCAACATAATGTGCATCTGCGCATTTCGTATTAGTGTGCATTTGTATACAGTGCAAATACTGATATGTCATATCAAAATCCTTCAGCTAAACATGTTTATATTCTTTCGAAAAGCTCAAGTGAGGAACCAAAATGTCAGAATCTCTAGCATAATATAGAGAAGGGCCCTGTCTACAAAATACTATATGAACATGATCTTTGTACAGAATTTTCACGAATAATCTCAGATGTTGTCTGCCAAATTTGAGACACCCTGGGACTGACTTAGAGAGGACAAGCACCTGTAGGTCCCATTTATTTTACTGGGACATGTAGATTGTCAAAGCTTTGAATATAAGTATCAAGGTGGGCTCCCAAAAATGAAGGCACAGGCAATCTTTCTTAAAAGCAGTTTGAGCAACCATAGCAAAAATGCAATAGTTATTTCTTCAAGGTGATCAAATATATGGAGAGACCTCTTTCATATGCATTTGACACAACTTCTATTCATCACCAAGATGACTCAACAATATAGTAACTTTCACTTTACTACCTAGCCTTTACGCTCTTTAACCAAGAGCAAAGAATAGGAAATGATCTAGCAAAGAGAGAGATTTACTAACCTAATTTTATTGCTATAACTCTGTGGACACTCTTTGCAGTATAAGATTGCCTTTTCCAGGTTTAGCTTAAGCCTTAAACCCTTTCCAAAATGGACAGTTTAAACTGGGAAAAGGCATTCTTAGCCCAGAATAAAAGGGTCCACACAGAGAGTTATGGCAGAATAATTATCCCAGTATATTTATGGTGGCAGATTTCCCTGTGTAGATAAACCCAATGCATCTTGGCACAGGAAGAGAGATGAGGGGAGACAGTAGGCTTACTGGTGAGAGAACACCTGGATAGTGGTCAGTGACTGTTTCATAGTGGAGAGACTGACAAACTGGAAGTAGTTCTGAGAAGAGTAGTAAAGACGGAGATGAATGTGAGATTAAGAAGAACTAAATATACAGAATTTGGCTAAGCAAAACGATAAGGGAAAGGGGCAAATTTATTTAATTTCCTTTGTCGGCCTTTGGGATAGGGACCAAAATTTTCTCTCTTTGTTGTGAAACAGCCTAGCGTATCATGGGTATTACTGCAATATAAAGAACTATTTGGTGGTAATGGGATGACGTGAAAAGACACAGTTTAGACTGGAGATCAGGAGAATGTTCCTGACTGTGAGAGGTGTTCAGTTGTTGAAAAGTCTCCCAAAGGAAATATAGAAGCCCCAGTACTGCAAACATTTATAAACTAGACAAAACACTAGAAGTGTACAATACAGATAAGTGTTCTGCACTGGCAGAGAAGCAGACTAGAGCTGTGGTTTTCAACCTTTCCCTCCATATGGTAACGTATCCCCATGTTATAATACGAAGTCTCCCTAAATCTATCCAGAAAGAAAAATGATGCTAAGAACCCCTGGTTCAGTGGGTCTTTCCTATCTTTGGATTCATGTATTACATTAGAAGCAGAATTTCCAAATCCATTCTAATGGGTAGGGGAAGACAGGACTTTTAACTAGCAAAGAACATCTATATTAAAAGCAGAAATCTGTCTCTCATTAATGGCTCATGCAAACTAGTGTTACCTATGGTATAAGCTTCCAGAGTCATTCAGTGAGTTCAATGCAGATGCAAACAGCATTGGTCATTGTTTTTTCCCCTCTCTTCTTACACAAGCTTTAGATAGCTATAAGGAAGCATACAACATACATAAGACACTATAAAGAGGTGGAGTTCACAGTTCACACAAACAACTGGTGTCTTCACACAGACTTTTTCCAAATCCCAAAGTTATGGGTGAGTCTTGAGAAAATTTGTTGTATGACTTGACATGCAATAAATTCAAACCCTATTAGGTCTGAGACCACTTGACTGTGTATTATTTTCTTTACAGAGATTCTGTGGTTTGGATGCAAAATGCCACCTCAAGTAAGATTCTACATGCATACAAAGTTGCCATCCTGTTGTTCCCCACTTTTTGAAACAAATGCAATGTCAACTGCCCTCATTTAAAAAAAAAATGTCTTGGAAAGAGAAACAAAGGCATCATTTAGAGCAGGAGGTCTCAAACTTGCAGCCCATGGGCCTCATGGGTCCCTTAAAGTTATTTCCTGCAGCCTGCAATGATGCTATCACTATTGATATTTGCCATATCATTGTATGAAAAGGTTTCAGTGGTGCAGCCTTCAGGCTAATGTACTAGTCCTCATGTAGCCATCATGGTGATTTGAGTTTGAGACCCCTGATTAAGAGCATGTCCTCAGGCAAATAATCACAAATGTGATGGGAGTATTGTAAATAACAAAGGTAAAGTGGTGTAATGAAGAGTTCAGGATGCCATAATCATTTACTTCAGGGCTTTAATCAGTCAATATAGGTCCTTTTTCTACTAGAGTGAGCTCCAGTTAACAAAACATACATAACACAACACTGAAAAGCTCAATAGTAAATGATAGGGCTGGTGGAAATTGGTGGTGGGTGGAGAAGAAACTTTCTGAATGTCAATCTGGTTTTCATTTTCCAGAAACTAAACAGACTGATGCAGGTCACGTTAGAATAAGTGAGTATGGGGGATTGTTTGAACTGCTCAGCAAAAACGAAAACGTGTACACCAACCAAAACATATAGTGTTGCAGAAAAAGAATCTTGTTTATGTAGTATAGGTCAATAAGACAACCTGTGTGAGTCCATGAAGATATATTTGAATAGGGTTATGGATTATTTTTTTAAATAACAACTTGTCTTATGGAAGTCTTTTGTTAAAGGAGATTTCAAATAATTAATCCATGCACAACTCCACTGTCCAAAAAAAAAAAAAAAAAAAATCATCAAAGCAGAAAGGACTGCGTAGATAAGTCTCTTTCAAGTGTGTACTACATAGGGTGGGTGGGCGTTTTTTGGCTATTCATGGCCAAAAAAGGTTTGTTTTTTTTTAATACAAAAAATCCACAGTTATAGACACATAAAAGTGTCTTGCAGATCAACAAAGACTGGTTTTTTTCCAGCTTGGATTTCTTTTTCAACCACATAAAGTGATTGTTCTTCACCCAGGCACTTTGAATGTTTCACATGTTGGGTGTTTACATTGTAAAACCATATGGAGAAGAAAACATTCCACATGTGAAAGCTCATCTGCAAACATTTCCATCTTCCCACTTGTACCACAGAATCATTAGAGTGCCTCCTCTGATGCTTTTCTTGTCATTCAAGGAAACAATTTCAAGGTAAGGAAATTAGGATGTGTGGGAACCTTACAGACGGGATGTGGATAATGATGATCCTTTGATACTTCCAAACAGCTCCAGATAGTACTGTTTTTGTTTGTAATTAAGTTTTTAAATTTAGTTTCTATCCAAAAACGTGTTATAGTTTGTATGGTGGGTGTACACATGGCAGTTCTTTTCCCCACTTCTCTGTGCCAGTACTAATCTCTTCTTATTGCTTGTGCTGTACAGGGAAATTTACAAGACTCCTGCTCTGCCAGGACTTCAGAGAGCAGGAAGCTTGTAAATTTGACTTTACTGCCTACACACAAGCCCAGAGTATTGAAGGAGAGAGGATGGAAAATGAGGATGCCTCGGGAGCACAACAGCCACAAGAAAAAATGAGCATTGGGTTTGTTGTTATAGAGTCTCAAGCAGAGAACTGTTTATTTTCCCAAATAAATCTGCTCTGCAGATGCCTTTTCTTTTCTCCCTTTCAAGTTAACAGGAAACTTGGAATAAGTTACTGTTACTTTTAGAAGCAAGTTAAAATGTCCAGCTTACCAGGTTTGACATTGTCAAGGCCAGCCTTTAAAAAGAAACAGCTACACAGGGCCCTGAAACTCAGAGCCAGGTCTTCCTGTTCTGAAATCACAAGTCACAGGCGGCCAGACACCCTTTCCACGCAGGAGATCAGAGGACAGGCAACTCATGGGTTGATCCTCAATTCTAGGGTTAACTGGTCATACATATTCCACTTATCTGGACTCTGCACTGCCTCCCTTACCCAATATTCTTCAGCCTGGAATGATAGTTCAGGCCCTTTTGAAGGTATACTTTGTAGGTTGCCAAAGGGATAGCCATGTTAGTTTAGTCCAGCAAAAAAAAACAAAACAAGGAGTCGTGTGGCACTTTAAGACTAACAGATTTATTTTTTCCATGAGCTTTCGTGGGAGAAAATCCCACTTTGCAGGGTTTGCATAACATATAATTTGCCAGGGTAATTTTTGTATACCTATTCTACATATAACTGAGATGGTACAGACTCACCAGTAACATGCCAGGACTTGTCCAAGCAGAAGATAATTTTGTTCTATTAGCACCTTTCCTGCTCAAAGCAGAGCATAACCCCCATATCTAATGAAGGCTCATCTGCTAATTATAGGCAGCAGTACCAGTAAATTTGACATGTCATATTTAGTGTGTGTAGTCCTAAGCAGCAAGTGCAGAGCCATGTACAATTGCAGCATTTTAGCTTTGAACATAAATATCCCATAGGTCTTTAAAAATTTACAAGTTAAACCATAATAGCAGAACTGCTATGCAGGCAAATGAGGGCTGCTCAACAAGGAAAAGCTGACAGAAAGGACATAGAAAGGGGGGACCTGTTCAGTTCAAATATGTTAAGGGATATTATAAAAGGATGCTGGTCCACTGAATGTAGAACTAGAAGTAATTGGCTTAAGCTGTAGCAAGGGAGATTTAGATTAGATATTAGAAAGCTTTTCCTAATTCTAAGGATAGTTACCTACTAGAATAGGTCACCAAGGCTATGTCTACACTAGAGGGCTTTATTAAGTCGACTTAGTGAGGCCCCATTTGTTTAAGTTGACTTTATAAAGTCCACTTAAGCTAGGGGACACAATTAAAGTTAACTTTAAATGGGTCCCTGGCTTAAGTCAATTTGAACAGCTCTCCTGACTTAAGTTGACTTTATTAAGTTAACTTTAATGGACACATTGTATTAAGTCGACTTAATAAAGTCGACTTAACCCTTAAAGTTGACTTTAAGTGCAGGAGTTATTAAGCTGACTTAAGCAAGTGCTTAAGTCGACTTAATGAACTCCAAATGTGGGCAGGGAGTTGCTGAAGTCGACGTAAGCGTGCTTAAGTTGACTTAAGCTTTCAATGCAGAGATGGCCCAGGAGAGGTTGTGGGATCCTGATCACTGGAAGTTTTTGAGAACAGATTTGACAAACACCATTCAGCAGGGATATGCACAGAGATTTCACTTTGACCACTTGGTGCTTCCTGGGAGGAGCTTACTTTTCCCTCTGCCCTGCTTGCCCTGGGCCTCAGAATCAGCTCCCCCTCGTCTCCCTGTCTCCAGCCACCTGAGCAAGAGCGCACTCTTCCCTCACTCCCACCACTGCCACAACCCTGGCAGAAGCTCATTCTCCCATCCCACCCCTAGTGCCGGAAGGAGCTTGTTCTCATCACCACCACCACAGCCCCAGGCCTAGAGGAGTTCTGTGCCCTTGACAGTAATTGCTCCTTCTCCTTGTGCAAGCCCCTGTCTTTCAGGTAAGCGCTAGGTACTTGGTCTTGTCTCTGCATGGGAGATGAGGAGGACTAGGGGACTTCTCATGGTCCCCTCTAGCCTTACATTGCTGTGATTCTAGGATGTGCTATATTAGATCGAGTCATTGCTCTATTTAGGCCAATGTTTGGCATCCATCTTCTGATAGTTCTTGGCACCCAGTATTTTAAAGACAGAACAAAAATCTTAATGCTCCCAGTCTGTCATATGAAATATGGAAAAACAACATACTCTACTCACCAGCAGCTGAACACTATACAATAAGAACACAAACCCAGGAACCTATCCCTGCTACAAACCCTGCTGCCAACTCATGCCACACATCAAGTCCAGTAATACCATCACAGGCCCCAACCAAATCAGCCATACCAGCAGGAGCTCATTCACTTGCACATCTACGAATGTTATATATGACATTGTGGCCAGCAATGCCCCTCTGCCACGTACACTGGCCAAACCAGACTGTCCTTGCACAAAAGAATAAATGGACACAACTCACACATGAAAAATGGTACCAACCATAAACCAGTAGGAGAGCACTTCAGTCTCCCTGGATGCTTAGTAGCAGGCTTGAAGGTTGCCATGCTTCAACAAAAAAAACTTCAAAGGCAGATTTCAGTGTGAAGCTACAAAGGTGGAACTCATGCAAACCTGACACAATTAGACTGGGTCTGAATAGGGACGTGGAATGGTTAGCACATTACAAAAAGTAACTGCCCCCGTTCACACATTCTCTCCTTCTAGTCTAGTGGTGTGAATGGGCTTCATCTGCCCTAATTGAACTGTTAGCTCTTGTCCTTCCCATTGTATTGCTTCTCTTTCATCCTGGCATGCGTATATATACCTCTCAACTGTAGTTTCCACTCCATGCATCCAACAAAGTGGGTTGGTGCCCACGAAAGCTTATGCCTGAAGAAATTTGTTAGTCTTTAAGATGCCACAGGACTCTCAGGTTTTTAGTCATACACTACTATTATTCTTGGTTACCATAGGAGAAGAGAGTCACCTTTTCTTTTTGAATAGTGCCATGGTCATTTGCTTCAATCTGGACAGCTATCAGAACGGATAGTTTGTATCTCCAGTGGTGTGGGACCCCCATTAATGATTCCAGTCAGGATTCCTACACTGCTAGGTTTATCTCTTGTCCTCTTGTTCTACATCAAGGATACATAGAAACATATAAATAGATATCATAGTCAAACTCTGAGGAGAGTCCGATGTGACATGCAAGCCTTGAAGCCAGCCTTGTAATTCTTCATTATTTTCAGTCTCTTCAGTACTTACGTAATTAGAGTTAGTGGGACTAAAATGCCTTTGGATCACATTGCTGATCAGTGTGAAGTTTAAGAGAAAGAACTACATTCAGAATATTCTTCCACACATAAAATTGCCTGGAACTAGGCATACCAACTCCAGGATTTTATTTCATCAGAACCACCACTTGAACTTTAGCCTCTAGGAGAAAACCTTCCTACATTATTCTAATTCAAACACCAGTTAGCTCAGTGGCAAGATGCAGAATAACATGCATGAAATAAGGATTCTATGACCTAAATCAATTATGTTTTAAGGGCACTGATTTGGACTCAAGAAATATTTTAGACGGAAAAAGAGCGATATGGGGGGGGCAGAAGCAGTTTTGTAAATAAGTTCAGTGCAAACAAGTTTTATGTATCAGCTGGAGTTTAAAAAAAAACCAACACATTTATTCTATAGCAAACTAAATAGGCTCCAGATTTGTTGTGTACTGAAGTTAACAGTACAGTGAAATTCTAAAGGGGCAGCCATATTAGTCTAGTTCAGTAAAACATACAAGAAGTCCTGTGGCGCTTAAAGACTAACAAATGTATTTATTACATGAGCTTTTGTGGGAGAAAAGCCCATTCACCATCACCACTACAGAACAAGCATAACACATTTCATTTCTTTAGATGGATTGTATGGAAAAATATACTTCCAAATATAAACAAGTGATTTTTAGGAATTGCGAAACCATACATTTTGGTTAACGAAGGCAACACATATTCCTTGTGTATACAGAAAAATAAGTTGTTTAAAAGCCATTTAATTTACAAAAGTCTGAGAGGAAAGATTTGAAATTTGAAGAGGCAATTGCAGGAGATCAGAATCTAATACTGTAGCTACAATATTTAATTAAACTAATTATTTGTACATACTAAGATTGGGGTAATCAAATCTTTTGCTTTAAGATGTTAAGGAAGGAATTCCCTCTGTGGACCCCTCCCCCCCATATAGCAGGATGGACAAAGCTCCAGACCTATCTGTTAGCTATCAGCGAGTTAAACTGAGTATCCCAATACATCATGCAGCAAATACCTGTCTGTGCAATGCTAGCAAATACAAGTGTACTGTAAGCAAAGAGAAAAGCAACTGCAATAAAAATATTATCAGTCTTATTTAAAGTTTATGATATTTTATTTCTGCTGCACCATTTCACTGATAATGGAGAGACTAATGGACCCTAAGTTCATTGTTAGTGAAAGCTTTGTTGTCTCTGAAGATGGTTTTATTTTCTTGGCTGGTTGATTAGCCTTTTACAGTAAACCTCAGAATTGCAAACATCTCGGGGATGGAGGTTGTTCGTAACTCTGGACAAAGCATTGTGGTTGTTTTTTCAAAAGTTCACAAGTGAACATTGACTTAATATAGCTTTGAAATTTTACTGTGCAGAAGAAAAATGCTGATTGATTTCCCCATTACCTTTTAGTAGTTTAGCTTTAACAGAGCACTGTACTGTATATGCTTTTGTTTTTTCTTTTCTGCTCTCTGCTACTGCCTGATCACATACTTCTGGTTCCATACAATTTGTGGGGTTGATTGGCCGATTTGCAACACTGGTGTCTGTAATACTGAGGTACTACTATATGTATTTGTAAATCTCTGTGTACTCATGTAGTGAACAATAACATAATGATTATGCAATCAGGAAGTCCTGTTCCTCTTAAAGACTAACAAATTTATTAATTGCATGAGCTTTCATGGGAGAAAATCCCACATGAAGTAAAATAAATTTGTTAGTATTTAAGTGCCACAGGACTCCTTGCTCTTTTGCTGAACTGAAAAACTAACTGAAATGTCACTAAAATAACTCAGCATACACCTAGACAGACAAAGTGAGTGAGATAATATCTTTTATTAGTGCAGGTTCTGTTGGTGGGAGAGACAAGCTTTTGAGCTTCCAGAGCTCTTCTCAGGGAAATGTAGTTGGAACTGCTCAGTGTCACAGTTAAATACAAGGTGGAACAGAATGCACCTGGCTGTCTGACTGAAAACCTGATTAATAATAGTATTCCTATTCTTCCTCACTTCTAGAAGTTCTACTATCCAATATTTAGCTGTCCAAGGGGCGTTCTTTGAGTACAGGGCACATCTGGGGACACCTGAGAGAGCAGCCTGTTTTTTCCACTGCAGTGTATGAAGTGCAATAGATTTTAACTCTTGTGCTCCCTTTTAAAGATTTCAGGTTCTACATACGCTAATGTCTAAGGTGCATATTTTGCTTCTCCAGTTGCATAATTTACTAATTCAGACGCATGCTTGGTTGATCTGGCGGGATGCTGTGGTTCAGTAGTTGACATTCTGGATACATTGCCAATTGTCCAGCATGCTTTGTTGATCAGCTACAGACTTTAATAGCTGAAATTTTATACACTTTACTAATCAGGCCACATTCTTTGCTAATTGAGGAACATATTTTGGTAGCTAAATTTCTTAATACTTGACTGGCCTTGCGAAGGATTCTGCTCTCACTGCAGACTATGGCAAAATTCCCACTGATTTCAATGGGACAGGAATCAAATCCCAAGCTCGAGAGTCTGGGGATCGCAGAAGACCCTTATTTATTTATTTATTTATTTTAAATTAAACACTTTTTGAATGCAACAAATGAACAGCAGCATAACCATAGGAGGGTTCATATTTTAATAAATAATTTTATTAACAGAACTGTACTTTGCACAGTATTGGAATTTTGATTTCCCTGCTATCTGTTTGGCTTCCAAGTTACATTTTCTCCCACATAAACCATCTATTGAGCTGGAGATCTTGTTCCACTTGCTGGAGACAAACAGGAATAACCACCTCCAGCACTACTTTAGTTTCCCTTTCATTTGATCTGTTTAAGTCATTTATTTTTCTTGTTAATATAGTGCTTGGTTAACATCCCTGGAGACAAACTTCTATTTATCCACAAATCAGATACAGGCTTCTGATGGTCCAGGCTTCTCCAGAGACTTGCCAATGAGCTTCAGCTCTGACCTGGATAGGTCAACTTCAAGGGTGAACAGTCAGTTCAGTCTCAATGACCCACTCAGTCCTCGACCTCAGTACTGAAACCAGTCCAAAAGCTAGCAGGTGTCAGTTCTGGTCATAAGTTTTAATGATGTGAACTACATGCCACTGAACAACAATTCATGTCTTCCAGGGCATAATACAGTTTCCAGATGGGCAAGAGTATTTGTCACTGCTAAGCTGAATTGGATTTGAAACATCAGCCTTAGAGGAAAAGTAAAACTCTTAACATTAAAAACCACTCTTTGAGAATCAGAATGGAGCCAATAGGATAAAAAATAATGAAACTTCCAGACTGAGCACCATAACGGTCCTTGACCATACTAAATAAATTCAGCTTTCTCACAAACAGGCATACTGCAAGACTGTTTTCAAAGTCCTGTGTTGAGATTCTGCTACACAGGATGCCCGTTGAACTCAGTAAGACTTGAATAAACGCATAGATATCATTCTGAAGAAAACTGTCCTGTACGGTGATGGAAATTTACAGGCCATACACAATCAAAGTGGGGAAGCTGACTTCGCCAGATTTAAAGTCTATGGAGGAAGCTACAACTAAATGCACTGCTGTATTAAAAAGGCAGCTTCTTAACAGTTGGCATAGGCCCAGGTTAAACACCTTAAAGGAGATTATACTATTATATTTGAAAGTGTGTGAACAAAAGGAATTAATTTGTGAAGTTATTTTGCATCTAGCAAAATATATAGCTTGCACAAACAGTCCTCAATGTCCCACCCACCTGCAGTAGCATGAAACTCAGCTATTAATTCCACCTAACTATATGGAAGAAATTACAGTGCAAAACTCATTCAGAAGAGTATAAAAACTGAGGCAACTAGGAAATTATGCAGCTCAATAAGATAAGCATGCAGCTGGATCAGGGAGTTATGCATCCCCAGTAACAAAACAGATAAACTATGTACCTTGCTTAGTAAATTATGCAACACCATATAAAGGATATCCAATTAATTTTTACAGCACAATAACTACCATACATTAGTTATCTTGCTATGAAATCCTAGCGGAGAGCAAGGCATCTGTAGTTTTTTACTACAAGATAAATAAGTGAAATCAATGCTATTCCCTCATACCCATGGTAAACCAAGCAAGGTCAATCCTATGGTAAAATTACATTGCTTACTCTCTATTATGATTTTACAGATGAATAATAACTAACATGCATTACTTATCCTTCATGAAGCAGAATTTCTTCACTACTTAAAAAAAAAAAAAAAAGCTTTACAGGGAACTTTTTTTTATAACAAGGTGGCTGGGACAGAGAATGAAGGAGTCATACTATACTTCCCAGTTATCTCAGAGCCATTAACACTTGTTCCAAAAGGATCTAATCTTGCTCCTACTGAAGTCAATAGAAGTCTTGTTGACATCAGCGGAGGCAAGATTTTATAGCATTACATCAGAATGGTTCATGACCATTCCTTATATAAATAACTGTATATAGCAAAGAATACATATACTGTATATGTTTCCCTCAGAAACAATAAATTGATATTTTTTCTGGTATTACCTGTTTTATGTGTTTGAGTTTATACCTGTGTCCCTTTAGATGAGGTACCATAAACGAACAATTAGGGAAGTAATAGACAACAAGGCAAGTGATTACACCAGGTTACCCACATGTCTCAAGTGCTTTATAAAGCACTAAATCAAAGGGTAGGTTACTTTTGCTAGTTAAATTCTGTTATTTCTGCTTTAAACTTCACTTCATGTTATTGCTTTTATATGTTCTAAGATTTTTTTTTCTTTTTGGTAACTAAGAAAATGGACGTGCACTCTCACAATACAAAGTCAACATTAGTTATATTATTTTTTCTGGCCCATTTTATACACAATAACACATTACCATAAACTTGTGTTACCATCTCTTCAGTTCATCACTAAAGGATAAATGAGGGAAAAGTGCATGAGACGTCTGAATGCTCAACCTTAGGGCTTGCATGCCTGGGAGATTTTTCTAGATAGTATAACACAACCACTATAATTTTCATATGTGGACACACTTATTCCAAAATAAAAGTGGCTTTTTGCAGTTTAGCATAAACTGGTTCCAAAGTGACAAACTAAACTGGAAAGGAGCACTCTTCTTTTGGAATAATTCCCCATGGAGAGTTATACAGATGCATCTATAGTAGTTTAAATTCATACTTTACCTCATACCAGCATAATCTTCCCATCTAAACAAACCCATACAGAGTCCTCACACTGCTCAGCATGCTAAGGTACAAACGTGGGGCAGGGATACAAAATGAATACAGGAGACTTTACAATAAGGGATTACATTTCTTTTGTATATAATCTCAAACTTCACCACTTGGCATTTCTGAGGTCAATAATTTTGTCTTGAAAGCAAGACAAGCTAGTTCTGAGCCCGGGCAAATTCACATGTAAAACAATGAGCTGTTGAAAATAATGGCATTCGCAGTAGAGAATACGCAGTATAATGATGTTTGAAAAGCAAGCCACATAGTAAGTAAAATCTTTGGGACAAGGCCTTTTGCCTTCTATTTTTCTGTACAGCACCAAGCACATTTTGGGCACCACAGTAATACAAACAGGTAAAGACATCAAAATATTTTTTCAGTTAACCAGAAAGGAGATAGTGTAGTAGTACAGATGTTGAAACAAGTCTTTGGGCTCAATGCTGAGCCCTGCTGTCACCGCCTTCTATCCCTCTACCAATCCCTGGCTGGCAGATTGGCTCCTAGGGTAGTTTACAGGCTACCTAGCCCCCTGCTGCTCTTGGCTTTTGGTGATTTTTCCAACCTCAGGGCTATGACTGTTTAAATCCGAACACCAGTGCTGGAATTCTGGCTCTGTCATCAATTCATTGTGTGACCAGGAATAATATAAAGTCTAGTTCAGGGGTGGCCAAACTTCTGGAACTCAAGAGACACACAAGTTGATTATTAAACTTTCAAGAGCTGCACTGAGGCATATAGCCATATACTTTTACCAATTAAATTGATTTGCTGACATTCTTCTGCAAGCCACACTTTTTCATTCAAGAGCCACAGTTTGGCCACACCTGGTATAGTTCAACCTAACAAACAAGCAGTCCTGGGGCACTTTTAAAGACTAACAAATTTATTTATCACATGCCTTTTCATGGGGAAAAAATCCCACTTCGTCAGACACTTTGAAGATGGGAACTAATGTAGTCTCTCTGCCTCAGGTCCTGCATCCATACAAGGAGGTTAACAACATTTATGTCATTCCAAAGGTTAGGTAGGATTGGTGCAGCTCTTGGAAAATATGAAGTATTTTACATATAGTCAGGTCACCCTCTAAGGAACTAGAGAAGCTTGTCCCAGGCATGGCTTTTGTCTCACAGCCAGGGAAGACATAGCCAAAGGCAAGGCACTTTGGGTCAGCCCCAGAGCTAATTAATTGGCTCCAGCAAGTTCACAGTCATTTTCTCAGTCCCTCCGCTGAGCACTATGGACTTTGCAGGCTTGCTGCAAGGTGCGAAAAACTTGTGTCTGCTGTGGCCGAGCCCTTGCAACTTACTTTTTAAAAAACTCTCTAAGAAACTTTCCGCCCATTTAGTGCAAAAAGGGGGGCTGGGGGAGATTCACAGGAGGAGGAGGGTGTCTGGGGGAAGAGAGGCTCATGTAATCCCAGGCAAGCAAACAGGTTCAGTCCCCCCCTCGGGTACAGACCACAGGGAGGCAGCTGCTTTTCTCTCTCCCTTACACATGGGCACGATTTACAGATCAAAACATTTCCCTTTCCCCCAGCCCCAAAGCAACCTCAGCTCCGACCACCCACCCAGCCCCTTTTAAAACAGCCCCAGCCAGACATGCCCGGGCCACACCACCTCCCCATGCACCCCAAAACCAGAGGACCAGCCCCACTCACCTTGCCTCTGGCACCCCATAAGCAGAGCACCACAGCTGTCAGGAAAAGCCACCCCGAGCTGCCCTGGGTGCAAATTTTCTCCATGGTGGCTGCCAGTATCTGGGTCCTGATGCTCTGGGCTGCCAGTATGCGCTGGCTGGAGCAGCTGTTCCTAATACCCAATCCCCCCTCCAGGCTGGACCTCCCTCCTTTTCCTCTTTCTCTGCCCCACTCCCTCCTCCTGCTGTGTATCCCCCCTCTGCAGGGAGTCACCAGCAGCCGAGGGCAGGAGGAGGGGTGTCAGGGGCAAGAGAAAGCTCTTGCATTTTCCTTCCCAGGCACCCTGCCCTGGGCTCTCCAAAGCAGCAGGATGGAAACCCAGAGGAATTTCAGCCGGCGAGAAACCGAGCCTGATTTTTCCAGCTCGGGGAAAGACACACAGGAGGAGTCCTGGAGTTGAAAGTCTCTGCAGACAGGCTGGAGGGAGTGTGGTGCCTGGATGTTTTCCTTCCCACCCCTGGGGCACATGCCATTCTGAACTGACAGACAGTTCTGGTTGGAGGGAGAAGCTAACAAATTCGGGATTTGGCACTAAAACAAAGTGTGGGTACAGCTGTCCCCAGCTGGGGTAATGAGCACCTTTTAGAAGCTGGGGTGCCTATGGATGGCTGGGCAGGTAAGGGTATTTTCCTAACAGATCATTGTTGCTGTTGGGTCAAGACTCTCGCTCAGGGCTGCCCAAATTCTTTATAAAAAAACCCAAGGAGTCGTGTTAAGACTAACAGATTTATTTTTTGCATGAGCTTTCGTGGGAGAAAATCCCACTTTGTCAGATGCTTCGAAGATGGGTGAACTTACAGAACTTACCCATCTTCGAAGCATCTGACGAAGTGGGATTTTCTCCCATGAAAGCTCATGCAAAATATAAATCTGTTAGTCTTAAAGTGCCACACAACTCCTTGGTTTTTTTTGTTTTTTTTTTTGCTGGACTAGACTAACATGGCTATCCCTTTGGAAATTGACAAATTCTTTCTGTTGGAGATATTAGCTAACAAGCTGGTCACACAGATCTAGGACTGCGGAGGCTTTGCTCTTTTCCCACTCGCTAAAGAAGAACAAGACAGCAAATTGTTTGAGGAATAAAAGAATCAGGAAAGCACAGACTTTTCCATCTCACACATGCACACCTGACATTCATGTGGTTTTTTTGAAAAGGAAAATATAAAATAGTCTTCTTCTCACTTCATAGCAGCAATAGCCTCTAGGGACTCTGCTGATACACCAGAATCCTATTGTGCTAGGTGCTGTACATATAAAAAATAAAAAATCAGTCTCTCCCTTCCTCTAGGAGCTTAGAATCTAGTATAAAGCAAAAGATAACAGGCGGGTACAAGAGAACAGATATGTGGAGCACAAGGAAGCCATAAGACAAAACTGTATGAAAAGTTACAACATACCAGCTGCACAACCCTCATGTTGTAGTCATGGCACCACAGGAAAGTTTTAAAACACATGGTGCTTTTTAATGCATAAGCTTTTGTGGACATTACCCACTTGCTCAGATGCATAAAATTAAAACTGCAATATGTTAGGTATATCTACATATGCAAAGAAGGGTGAGTCACAAGGTCAATTCAAATGTTTCCAAAGGGATAGCCAAAGGTATATTTCAGCAAAACAAGTTGTTTTAATTAAACAGTCCAGTTTGGCCAATGTATACATGCCAACATGTACCAACAATGCCCCTCTGCTATAAACATTGGCCAAACTGGACTGGCTCTGTGCCTAATAAAAAAAAAAAAGACACAAGTCAGACATTGAGTGGTAACATTAAAAATCAGTAGGGGAGCACTTTAATCTCCCTGAACACTCTGTAACAGACATGAAAGTTACCATATTTCAGCAAAAAAAATTCAACTACAGAGATGTAATTCATACACACACTTGACACTATCTGGGTGAGTTTGAATAGGGACTTGGGGTGGCTAGCTCACTACAAAAGGTAATTTCCGCTCTTCAAAGCCTCAGTGAAGTGGGATTTTCTCCATGAAAGCTCATGCAACAAATATGTTAGCTTTAAAGTGCCACAGAACTCCTTGCTTGTTCGTTTTACTGAACTAGGCTAACACCACTTCCCCTTGGATCTTCCCCTCTTTAAACATTCTCACCTTCTCATCAATTGTTCTTAATGGCCCACTTCCACACTGTTTGAATTAAAACACTCCTTTTGTTTTGCTGAAATATACTAACACTGTTACCCCTCTAGAACTGTTTGAATTGACCTTGTGACTCACCCTTCTCTACATGTGTATATATAGCTAACTCATTGCAGTTTTAATTCCATGCATCTGAGGAAGGGGGTTATGCCCATGAAAGCTCATGCATTAAATAAATTTTGTAGTCTTTGAAAGTGCCACAGGACTTCTTGTTTGTTTTGCTGAAATAGACTAACACAGTCACCCCTTTGGAAATAATGTTTTTTGTTTGATGCAATTATTTTCTGATTTCCATTGTATATTCTCCTTACCTCCACGTTGCAGGCAGGGCACAGAAGAGCCAGTAATCTAGCTAGCCCAAGTAGTAGTAGCAGTGTAGATGCGGTAGCAAGGACTTCAGCACTGGCTAGCAACCAGAGTGCATACCTAAAATTCCTAGTAGGCTTGTAGTCTAGTAACTTGTCCATGCTGAAGCCAATGCCATCTATACTGGTATTGTTAACTAGCTAGATACCAGTTACCACATCTATGTCTAGCTGCATTATAATCACACCTTCATTTACGGCGTAGTTATTCCCATAGAGCCAAAGAGTCTGTACTCTTTAGCAAAGAATTCTAATGGACTCTGATAGCTAGCGTTAATAGTAATTGTCTCTAGATAGAGTTTAAACAGTTTTTTTTTTTAAATTAAACTCTTTGGTAAAGGAGAAAATTTCTTCAGGGAATTTGTGGAGGTGTTGTAGTTGTTGTTTTGGTATTGTTGAATTGCCTCCTCATAAGAAACAGTCTGTGGAGGCTTCAAAGATCCAGGCATTAAATGGCTGGTTTTTTTGGAAGAACTTCCATCTCTAAGGACTTTATTTCATAAGTCTACAGTAGAAGATTTCTTGCAATTTTCTCTGGAAGATCTAGCACCGTTCAATATTGGAGACAAGACACTGGACTAAATGGATCATTGGTCTCATCTGGTATCGCAATTCCTATGTTTTTAGAAGAAGAAGAATAAATATATTGCTTAGTCAACAGTGGAGCAATGAATAGAGCAGTGGTTCCCAACCTGGGGTCCGGAGACCCCTGGGGGTCCATGGACATGTTGCAGGGGGTCTGTGGCACTTCTCCCTGCCAGGGCCAGAATCCAGCTGCAGCCCCAATGCTCCCCATGGGGCTGCCTCTCCCCGCCTGTGGCCAGATCTCAGCAGGGGGATAGGGCTGCAGCAGCTCTCCAGCAGACGCAGGGGCCCATAGCTGCCGCAGCTCAGCTTCCCAGCGGCGTGGGCTATGGTGGTGGTGGTGCCGCTCACTGATCATCCCAGTGGTGCTGCCAGAACAGCATGGGCCAGATTACATAATCAGCCATGGGCGCTGCAAAGGTTTTTCTTTTGTTAAAAAGGGGTCCCCCGCCTAAAAAGGGTTGGGAACCACTGGAATAGACAATAAAGTCTCTGACTGAAAGCAGAGGTCTGCCCGTTGTGGGGCTGGAGTCCAAGAAACACCACTTACGTTTACTATAAAAGTAAAATGTATTACTATAAAATGTTCCCCCATGGCTTTGTATTTCTTTCACTGGCACCTAGGACAAGTAACTTAACATCTCCATGCTTCATATATCCCATCTGTAAATAATAGCACTTAATCCTGACATAGTTCAAAGAGCTGTACAGGCACAATCTAATTAGCCCACCTGCCAGCTCTGAGATGGAGCTGTATTATTCCTCCATCCGGTTTTGCAGATGAGGGGAAATGGGAAGAGCTATGGCATAAGCTGCCAAAGGCCACAGGCAGTGGCAGAGCCATAGTTATGGATCAGAATTCTTTCATCTGGGCTTATTCTTCTACTGCCTCCCTGAAAAGAGGTGGGAATTTGCATTTGTTGGTGCCCAAATATCCTGGGCTATGTCTACATTGGGGGGACCCTTTGAGGGCAACTTAAAGTCGACCTTCTTAAGTCGACTTCAGGGTATGTCTGCACTGGACACAGTCTCGATCAGGCCCTGGACCCCATCCAGCTCTGTGGGCCGATTTGGCTCCAGCTACCAGTGGCAAGGGGCTGGGAGGCAGCTCCTGCCAGCTGTGGCAAGGGGCACAGAGCGTGTTTTGGCTCCTAGCCCGTTGCTGCAGGCGGCAGGGGCTGGCTCCCCCCGCCTCCTGCAGCAAGAGGCTGGGAGCCGAATCGGGCTCCCAGCCCCTTGTCACTGGTGGCTGGGGCCAGATCAGCCCCCAGAGCCAGATTGGGCTCCCTGAGCCCAATCAGGAGCTGGAGCAGAGCAGGGGGCAGGGCCCAGAACTTCCTGCCCTGTAAAGTTGACTTAAAAGTTGACTTGCAAGGCCAGAGTTATTAAGTCAACTAAAGCAAGAGCTTAAGTCAACTTACTAAATTCTAAATATAGCCCTGGTTTTGCTTAAGTCAACTTAAGCCTCCAGTGTAAGACATAACCCAGTGATGGGCAACATTAGAAACACCGTGATAAATAAATTGCCTGCCCATGTTAAGACTGGCAGTTTCAAGACTTCTATCTGTATGGCATTGTTATTTCACTGTTTTATTTCGAGAAAGATTCTGTGAAACTGATGTGTTGGTTCCTGGGCTGAGATGTTGTCAATCATTTGTTGCAGGTCCATGCTGGTTTATGTTTGAATTTTTGATCTTCCTTCTCTTGTGTAATACTCCATGCATTACCTGTGAGTTATAATGTACTGTATTTACTATATAGGAGCTATTCTGGTTAATACACTCCCCATCAATTGGCAGCCCTTGCAGCATATTTTTTACAACAGAGCTCTCCTACTCAAAGCATAGTCTGGTGTTTATCACGTAGGTGTTTATCACGTAGGACCAAGATGTACTGCTTTTCTAACACTCACAGTTAAGTCGCAGATGTCAACATAAATACATGTTAAGCTTTCAAAATTCCTTAGACAAGGTATATATTATTTTCCACATGAGGTTCAATGTGACAGAAGTAAATAGAGAGATTCTATCCGCTGCTTCCTTATGCTACATTTCAGTTGTTGAGGATGTTCAGTCAAGGACTAGCAGAAAAAATACCAGAACAGTGATTTTTATTTTATTTTTTTTTTCATTTTGACAGGACTGGAATAATAGCACGAAAATATCTTAAGGGAAGTGAGAACATGCCAAATCTAGCTCTTTTTTAAGGATCTTATATCCCTGTTATTTAGATTCCTTTGCAAGGGTCATTTGAGTGCAGGCAGGCACCCATAATCCTTTCAAGGCAAATTGGCTGCCATGTGGACTGTGCTGCAGTTCCAGACAGAAGACCTGTACCAGCTACCACACACAGAAACATGTGCTGGTTTCTCATTTCTTGCTTGAGCTGTACGTATTCAGTATTCCTTTGATCTTCCCAGCATCCCTCAGTACAGGTCTATCTCCAATGCACTTTGAATTGTAACTTCCTAATTACTAACTAAAGGCTCAGAATTAGAAATTTTAAGTTACACAAATCTGTTTACAAGTAGTTAGCTAGGGCTGCTGAATCTCTCCAGGTATTTTTAAAGTTCAAGTTTATGAACTTCCCCACCCCAACGGTGAGTCAACATTTTTCTAGCCAGAGAAAATCCTCATCTTGCTAACTGTTCACACTTAAACATTCTCTTCAGCACTCCCACTGCAGGCTACCCTGTGTGAGTAAAACCAGTGGGCTTCCAGATGTGTAGTGAGCATCCAGAGTGCCTTCTATGCAGAACAGTGTATAAGATTCAGTAAATCTTAAAATTCATCAACCCTTTATTGACTGCCACTATACCTAATAACAGGAGTACTCTGCTGGCCACATTGGCTCCCAGCTGTATAGTGAGACATACTGAAAAGTTCCCTGTTCATTGTGAAACTCCTTCCCAGGACTGGCTTGATTGACCTAAGGGACCCTCTTTCCTATGAGGATCATGAGCCTACAACTATACAATTCACTTTTAGAAAAGATTAGAATGATCATGAACAGTAAAACTCACAGAAATATGTGTAAAAACTATTGATTGTGAGAAGGCTAGGCCAAATAATGGTTAAAAAATTATTCCCATGGCCATGGGGAATGAAGAAAGAATTTACTTCTTTAATATAATATAATATAATATAATATAATATAATATAATATAATATAATATAATATAATATAACCCGCAAAACCCATGGAAATTCCAATGGAATTTACGACAGAAGTTAATACAGCTCTTTACATTTCAGAACAGCTGGAGAACTCATGCAAAAATAAATCTGTTAGTCTTAAAGTGCCACACAACTCCTTGTTGTTTTTTCACTGGAGAACCCAAACAGCTTCCAGTTTAAACAGGAGGGGAGCAATCAATGGCAAGATATTTTTAATACTTGGTCCTTAACTCTGCACCTTACTTTCCCTCTTGGTCCACTATTGTTTGGATTTGCTGGCCTTCTGCCAATGAGTTGATTCGATCCAGTCTGATCCAGTCTAGGGTTTTATATTGAATATTGTTATATCTGAATGCCTTCCATGTTTACTGAAATGGAACCCCAAAGCTCACTCATGTTTCTCTCTCTACACCCACTCTACTTCCCTCAAGAATTTCATAACTTGGAGAACAACTTTTTAAAGGATTGTCTCAGGGTAAAGCAGAAATTTCAAAGTCTCTTGGGTAGGTGCAATCTTAAAAATATTAAGAAATAATCTACAGGGAAGTCTTTTATACAGCAAGTTTCTACAGATTTTAGTGAATTTTTTTTTATTGTCTATGTTAAGTAAAAAATAAATGTTTTTGAGATATGACGGGAAGCTGGATGCCAGAGGCTAAATACAGTGTACCAGGCTGGTTAGTTACTTAACCATTTGGGCTTTGTGTGTGGTCAGGATGAATAATGAGGGAAAAGTTCTTTCAGGTTGAATAGCACCAAAGAAGAGGAATGTGTAAGGAAAAAAAAAATCTGATAAGCTCAGGGGACTGAAACATACACATGATATTGTCAGTAGTTAGAGACCAAGATCTCTGTTAAGAAAACAATTAGGAAAACAAATCTAGTTCTCTAACTGGAAAATATACACATCTGTTGGACTATACACAGGAAGAGTCACCTATTGGGTCTCAGGAGTTGTTCCATTGCATTTGATTTAGCTTTTTTGGACTAGGGTGGATGAATGAAATATTTATGATCTTTTGTCCTATGAAAAACAAACAAGGAGTCCTGTGCCACTTAAAGACTAACAAATTTATTTATTCCATGAGCTTTCGTGGGAAAAAGCATCTGATGAAATAGGATTTTTCTCCCACAAAAGCTGACGCAACAAGCAAGCAAGCAAGCAAGCAAGAAAGCAAACAAACAAAAATTCATTGGTCTTTAAGTGCCACGGGACTCCTTGGTTGTTTTACTGAATTAGACTAACACAACTGACCCTTTGGAACTTTGTCCTATGAAAATCATAACTGTGGCCAAATACAAACTGATTACTATCAAGGATGTATCACTTGCAAGATCTCATATTCCCTTCTTTACTGGTGCAATTTTGAGTACACGTACAAGATAAATTTATGGTGCAAATAGCTTCCAACAGATTGTATCTTAACATGCAATTCTGCAAAGACTTACACATATGAATAGTCCTATTCCACTTAATGGGACTGCTCACCTACCTAGTTATTTGCAGGGCCAGTTCTTTAAGTAATAGTAGGGGGGGAAAAGTAAATAGTAGTAAACAGAGAAGAGAGGTTTTCAGCTGAGATTATTGCAGTGAGTTACAACCCCCACCCAGACATTTAAGTCAACAAATGTCACATAAAAGTTATCAGTTTACTTTGTACAAAGAAGAGATATTTAAATGTGCCTGGATATTTTACTAGTTCTATTCAGTTAAACATAAGGGCTCCTCCCGCCCGCCCCCAAGGCTAGAAGCTTGCTTTCCAAAACAAAGTAATCAAGCTTTACCAAGTAAACAGTATTAGCACTTGGAATAGGTTCTAGGACCAGACTGCCCTCTCCTGGCATCCCAGTGATACTTCTATGGCGATTGTCCTAGAAGAGGCTTTGTACCACACAATATTCCTGTATGTTATGGTGGATGTAGAGTTTCCTCCAGGCTACTCCAAATTTTGGTACTGTAATTTATTTGCTTCACAGGATAAGACCACTGAATGGCAGTTAGAGGAATAAATTGCAAAGAAACAACTTCGGACTCTTACATATTAAAAGAGCAATACTTCAAAGTTTTGTGGATAGGTTGATACTTTCTATTAAGGATAAAAGCCGATTTCTCATACTATAAAATTATCATCATGTTATTTGGAGTACCCTGCTCTTCTAGTTTTCTATGCATATTCCTAATTTTTGTTATCTGTTAACCTCTCTAAATTACAAGTTCTAAAGGCATAGCCGTGTTACTCTAGTTCAGCAAAACAAACAAGGAGTCTAGTGGCACTTTTAAAGACTAACCAATTTATTTATTGCATGAGCTTTCCTAGGAGAAAATCACACTTCATCAGATGCTTGAAGATGCAGAAATACAAACCAATACCTGCTCAAACCACAAAACTGATCCACAAATATGCTGCAAGTCAAAAGGTTATGTAAAAGAACTTCTAACAAATGCATCTACTGTGCAACAATCTATTGCACCACACAGATGGATGTATGTAGGTGTGATGTTTCCCCGGGGTACCCAGGGTTCTGAGATACCTCACTACCACCAGCCCTTCATGTCAGAAAGCCTTATCTGTGCCTGCCGTGGGTCAGCTTCCCAGCTCCATCAGTCATGGAAAACATAAGCCCTCCCCTCTAGGCCTCACAGTCCCTCTACAGCAGTGGTTCTCAACCAGTGTGCTGGGACACGTTACAGTGTCACCATGCAGGGGTAAGTGTGCCACGGAGAGCCAGGGAAATTCTGGAATTGGACAGGGGTGGGTGGGCTGGTCTGTCCTGTAGGTCGTGATATGCCACCAATTATTGTTGTCACCCGCAAAAGGTTAGGAACCACTGTTCTACAGGTTAGTTATATCCACACTCCAACCCTCAAGTCCACCGAGCATGTCTGTGAAGTGTCCCCTCCCCTATTCCACTGGACATCCACAGTATTCATGGACTCGTTGCTGCCAAAGAAACAGTGCCCTGCAGTTTGCCAGTTCTCCTTCAGATCACTGCTCTGTTTAAAGCATAACACTTAAGATATGTTTATATTGAAATCAGATATGTTTATTTAACAAAGCAGAGAGATTCAAGAAACAGCAAGTAGAAGTATTAGAAGCAAATGATTACATATAAAACAAAATTGTAACATGCATCCCAGAGCCTAGCCTTCATTAGCATGACATTTTCATGTGTTGTAGAATATTGCTCACTCAAAATCATTGTTGCATATAACAACCAGGCTGGCTGTGACTCACCTTTCATAAGACAAACATACTTTAAACTTCCTTCCTTAATGAAGGACCCAGGGTGTTCCTCTGTCCCTCAAAGAAATACAAGTTCTATCATTTGTCTTCATAAAGAGGACACCACCCCATGCTGTTTTATTTTTTCCTGGAGATTTTCTTTCCAGTAGATTTTGCAATCTCTTGACTGGTGCATTGCACAGGCTCCAGATAGGTCTCCATTGTGAGGCAGGTAATGCACCATACACATATGACCAGACAGAGAATATGTTTTTCCTGGCTGCAAGGAACATTTCCAAGATATGTCACCTCTTGGTGACCTGCCTTAATTCCAAGACTTTATGAGCATAATTTTTGGTATAGATACATCACTTTTTAAATATTGTCTCTAGATACATTTCACAATATTATGATGGCCAGTGGGCTGCTGTCTTGTTAGAGACCTCACATGCCACCCTTTGATAAACTATGGCACATATATCTGACCCAGGAGATCCCTGTAAAACCCTACAGACCAGGGTGGCCAAACTAATGGAACTCAAGAGCCACACAAATTGATTATTAAACCGTCAAGAGCCACGCTGAGGCATAGACCCATATACTTTTACATACTAAATTGATTCGCTGACATTCTTCTGTGAGCTACACTTTTACATTCAAGAGCCACATGCGGCTCCCAAGCCGCAGTTTGGCCATGCCTGCTATAGACCTCCTATGCTCTCTGCCAGTTGGCACTATGAGGTCCTTTGCTGTAGGACCAGTTCATGTTCAAGTCACTCATTAGGGAAGGGTGCCCAGCATTCTGCTGGCCACTCTTGACATCTTGCTCATTAAACTGACTGAAAGAAAAGAGAAGGCCACTACAACTGAGCTCAAGAACAGCTAGCAGAAATGTGTTTTTCCCTCAGACTGCTCAAGCATGGTGCACTGAACTAAGGGCAGTGACTTTATTGAATAATCTACCTATTTCCATCAGGGGAGTGAGATGCTGGGAAATGTCACCTGGAGGAGAGGGGTGGCTCTCTCCTGCTGCCCACCAACAAGGCCCAGGGGAACTCGCTTTCCTTCAGGCCCCAGGACTGCAGGCATTCCATGCCGCCAACCATGACCCTCCTAACTCCACTGCCTATCCCTGCTCCAAGACATGTATGACAATTTTGTTAGTGAATGAAACCCACTGATCAACAATATGGTAGATGTATGAAACACTTTAAAAAGGCACCTTAAAATCATTAAAATAAATGATAGGTAAATGCCAAGCCTTCTTTATGACGGAAGTTGTGAAATGCCCCCAATTTGACAGCCTTGCCAAGCTCCCAACTGCCACAGCTAAACTCTAACCTCTCCACTTCCCCCCCCGCCAATCTATCAATCCTTCCAGGTTTTCTTTGGAATGTGAATAGAAAAAAACTCTGAATTTTTCTGGGAGTTGGGAAGACTGACAGAAATTGAGATTGCAAAATCAGGTGAATGGAAAACTAATCAAGGACCTTGCACTTCCTTCTGACGGAAAGTGTATGTGTGTGTGTAAATATATAAATGTAAATTAGCTGCCGCCCCTTACCTATCTGCCAGGGAATGCTATTATACACAATCTTACAAAGGTAGGGATCTGACTGCTCTGTCTTATGATATAAAACAAGCAAGCAGTCATGTGGCAACATAAAACAGATAAGCAGTCTTGTGGCACTTTTAAAAACTAAAATATTTGTAGGGACACAGCAGAAGTCATTGTGACAGACAGCTAAGTGGTGCCCATATCCCTTCCCCAATGAGTGACTTGACCATGAACTGCTCCTGGGCTCTGTGCCCTGAGCTTCCAGCTGTGGTTTATTTATATGCTGAAGTGGTTGCTGTTGGCTATTTTACTTGCTTCTGTGTTTATGAAGTTGATTTGGGAAGCTGGCCTGAGTATGGGGGACAAGGGGGGACAGGTGAACCTGATCGCCCTACTTCTGAAATGATACAGTTTAGCATAGCATAAGAGGGGCAGCGGACTTTACCACAGGACCAAGGTGCTGCAAGAACCTCCTCGGGGTCATCTGCAGTCATCCAGGGGTCCCCGACCGCTGAAGACATGTAAGCTCATCACTGTATTTTTGTGCACACTTAGGGTTCCTTATTCATCCTGGCATTCAATAAAATATTTAAATGGTCTCTAACTATGTCTGCTGAATCCAAAAGCGAACCTGCACCAGTTTGGGGGTAACAAAATGTAGTTAGGTTTTTTAATTTTATTTAATTATTTAAGTTATTCATTAATTAAGAATCTAAAAGTGTCACCAGACTCCCTTTTTGTTTTGTTGAATGAGACCGACACAGCTACTTTTTTTGAACTTGTCTTATGAGGTTCCAAAAAGGTAGCCATCAGCCTAAATTGGCAAAGCAAACCAGGAATCCTGTGGCATTTTTAAAGACTAACAAATTTATTTATTGCATCAGCTTTCATGGGAGAAATCCCACTTCCTCAGATGCTTGATGTAAGTTCCCCATCAGCAAGCATCTGACGAAGTGGAATTCTCTCCCGTGAAAGCTCGTGGGATAAATAAATACATTAAAACAAGCAAGGAGTCCTGTGGCACTTAAAGACTAACAAATTTATTTATTGCATGAGCTTTTGTTGGAGAAAATTGAACTTCATCAGACCTTTTGAAGGAGCTTCAAAGTGTCGGACGAAGTAGGATTTTCTCCCATGAAAGTTCATGCGATAAATAAATGTTTTAGTCTTTAAGTGCCCCAGGACTCTTTGCCTGTTTCCCTGAACTAGACGAACGCAGCTACCCCTTTGGAGCTCACAAATTTGTTAGTCTTTAAAAGTGCCACAGGACGAGGGTTGTCAGATGTCCAGCAAAAGGAGGACATGTCCTCCTTTTTATCTTCATGTCCTCTGTCTTCCATGCATTCTAAAAAATAGGTGATTTTGTTGTGCTTTTTACTTCCGAAGAGCAGAATGTTAAAAAAAAGCCCTATAACAGCCAAGCTCCTGAGCTCAAGCAGAGGGATCTTCCCCCAGCAGCTGGGTAGTAGCATAGTGATTTTGGAAGTGGTTACATGCATATGTGGCCCAATTATAGCTGGGTAGACTAAGAGCCTCTTAATCTCAGAGTTGTGGGTTTGAGACCTTTGCTAGGTAGTCCAAGTTTTTGCATTGTTGCTCGCTATGAAAGGGCTAAATCAGGAAAAAAGATATGCGGACACTAATAAAATGAAGGGAAATAAAGTACACCAAAAATAAAATTACTAACAGAGTCCAATTAAGTAAAACAAATAAAGGGGCACATTTGAACTGGCTAGAAACAATTTAGGACAGTTCTTTTCTTAAATTGTAAAATGGGCTGCTGTGAAAAATGACAACTGAGAGGTGAATTAACAAACATTTTTATGTGCTTTTCAAGTTTCTATTTGCAAATTTAGTTTTTTAACTTTTTCTAGTCTCATCAACATTAATGAAAGGGTGATGAAAAACTTTCATTTAATGAAAAATCCAGTTTTAGGTGAAAGAAAACATTTTGGTAATTTTATTTCCAAATAATTTTAAAAAGACATGCCACTGTGCAATTTTAAGGCTGCATGCATTAATCATTACCCATTTTTCATGACCTAATATGGTAATGACAGTTATATTAATACTATACTTTCTCCATGTCCTCCTTTTCATACTTTCTTGTCTTCCTTTCCATGCTTTGGTATCTGGTAACCCTACACAGGACTCCTAGCTTATTTTAGGAGGTGTAACCCCAGAAGTTCCCACTACCACAGTGTTCCCTGTAATTTTTCATAGGCTGTGTGTGCAAAAAATTTCTTTTGTGCAAATTTTGGAACCTATGTCCAAATTTGTGCATACTCCAGTGACTGTGATCAAACTTGTGAGTGCAACAAAATAAGTGTGTATGATGCAAATAATGTCTAAATTTTATTTTGATATGGTGATGGAAATGATTTTATAAATTACAAAAAAAAACCAACCACCAAGGAGTCGTGTGGCACTTTAAGACTAACAGATTTATTTTTCGCATGAGCTTTCGTGGGAGAAAATCCCACTTCGTCAGATGCTTTGAAGATGGGTGAACTTACAGAACGGAATAGAAATAAAAAGTTCACCCATCTTCGAAGCATCTGACGAAGTGGGATTTTCTCCCATGAAAACTCATGTGCAAAATAAATCTGTTAAAGTGCCACATGACTCCTTGTTTGTTTTGCTGGACTAGACTAGTAGTGGCTAACACCTCTGCTTAACATGCAGAAGGGCCTGGGTTCAATTCCCAGGGGGTTGGACTTGATAATCTCATGAGGTCCCTTCCAGCCCTATGATATGAACACCGCTATCCCTTTGGAAATAAATTACAAAACCTTATTTGAAACCTGCTCCTTGAAATCACCTACTGAAATTAGCATAAAAATATTAACACTGTTGCATTTTTTTTGTGCATGCTTTATTTTGTTGTCTGGGCAGGTTTCACAACACAGCTTAGCAGGACCCAGCCTCACCCACGTGCTGGAGCGAAGGCGCAGCTCAACCCTCCTTTCAAAGCTCCACGCCAGGGGGTTTCCAGTCACGTGAGTTGGGGAAGCCCCGCTCCATGACGTAGGCGAACAAAGCGGCGCGAGGATTGACCCGCAGACTCCGCCCACGCCTGGCTGAACCAACAGCGCAGGCGCACACAACCCACCGCTCCGTAGAGCGCCCGAGCTGTCAGAGCTCGACAGCGATTGGCTGCTTCCTGAGGGAGCAACGCCCCGCCCCCCGTTCCGCCACACCAATCCCAATCACCACCCGACGCGTCCGCCTCCTCCCGGAAGGGTCCGCCCGGCTCAGTCCGGCCGGGAAACACCGCGCCTCGCTCGTTCGTTCCGCCCCGCGCCGCCGGCGCCGCTCCCGCGCTCCGCTGGCGCCCCGGGCTGGGGGCAGGGGGGTCGTCGGGGGAGGCGGAGCCGGAGCCGGCGGGGAGCGGCCCGGCCCGGCGCCCGCGCGCCGCCGTTCCGGGGGGGGCGGAGAAACGCGGCGCACCGCCGCCCCCCGCCCGCCGCTGAGGCGCCACGTCTCGCCGCGGCCACAGGACGGAGGAGCCGGAGCCGCGGCCTGGTCCGGGGGCCTGCGGCTGCCAGGTCGGCGGGGGGCGGGGGTCGCCATGGCAACGCTCCTGCCGGTCTCTCGTCTGTGGGGGGGGCATCAGCCTGGTGTCGCCTCTAGCCCGGCAAAGCCAGCCAGCAGCCCTGGGCGGCGACAGGCGGACCCAGTTATTTGTGGTATCAGCTTTGGGGGAGCAAAATCCCCATTCCCGCCCTTGGGAGATGGGGGAGCTAGACAGCGACACCCACAAAGCCTGGGAGTGCCCCGGCTTTACTGACCAGCCCTCCTGGGCACTTCTAAAGACTAACCCATTTACTGAGGGCCTCCGCTTTGGTGGGAGACAATCCCACCTAGGGAGGATTGGCTTTAGCAACAGCGGGGAAAAAAAGAGTCGTGTGGCACTTAAAGACTGATTTATTTTTTGTGGGAGAAAATCCCACGGTTTTGGGGCGGTGAATTACAGCGTTCGTGTTAGACAAGCAAGGAGAGCTCTGACACTCATGTTTATTTATTGCATGAGCTTTCCTGGGAGAAAATCCCACTTAGGTAGGATTGGCTTTAGGAACAGCGAAAAAAAAAAGTCGCGTGGCACTTACAGACTGATTTATTTTTCGCGTGAGCTTTCGTGGGAGAAAATTCCACGGTTTTGTGGCGGTGAATTACAGTGTTCATGTTAAACAAGCAAGGAGACCTCTGGCGCTCGTAAAGACTAATATTTATTTATTGCATGAGCTTTCCTGGGAGAAAATCCCACTTCGTCAAGTGGGGTTTCCTGCCAGGGATAGGGTTACCAGATGTCAGGCAAAAGAAGGGCATGTCCTCCTTTTTACTTTCACGCCTGCTATCTGGCAGACATTTAAAAAATATCTGATTTTTGTCTGGCTTTTTACTTACGTGGGTTAAATTATTCTGGAATGCCCCAGAACACCCTATTTTTAGAGAGAAGAGTGTCAGAGCCCCCTAAAAACAGAAGACTATTTAATTAATACTACATTTTCCCCATGTGTCCTCCAATGTTTTTCAAAAGCTTCCCTGTCCTCCTTTCCAGGCTTTGATATCTGGTAACCCTACCCAGGGAAGCAGAGCCATAACATGGTGATCTGGCACCCAAGGCATGTTCAGATCGGGACGCTCCCCTTGCCATTAGCAGTGTGTGGGGCCAGCGCTATGAAACGTGCCCTTTAATAGAGCTGCTCCATTGAGCTGCTCCGGTGCACCCAGGGCAAAGCCACATCAGCTCCACCTTAGTTATGGCCCAGCAGGGAAGCTCATGGATAAATAACTTGGTTAGTCTTTAAAAGCTCCTCCAGACTCCTTGTGCGTTTCGCTGTCATTTTAGATGTCTCTGGCTTTTGCTGCCTGTAACTTTCTTCCTCCCTAAGAAGCCGTTTTATTAAAAGCACAGCGGAAAGCGACACCGTGCAAAACTTAGCGTAAGGTTGTCAGTGCTTTTTGGTCTAGCGAACACCTGGCTATGTAGCCTTGTCCCGTGAGCTTCTGTGCTGTAAATCAGGGGTCTCAAACATGCAGGCCACATTTAGGGTTACCAGATACCAAAGCATGGAAAGGAGCATAGGGAAGTATGAAAAGGAGGATGTTGGAGGACTCATCAAGAAAATGTAGTACTTATATAATAGTCTTCCATTTTTAGCCCTGGAATGCTTCCTCCTAAACATAGGGTGTTCCAGCATACTTTAACCCCTGTAAATAAAAAGCCAGACAAAATCACGTATTTTTAAAATGCGTGCTGGACAGAGGTAGCAAAGGTAAAAAGGAGGACATGTGCTCCTTTTGCCTGACATCTGGTGACCCTAGCTGCACACGGCCCCTGAAGCTGTTTCCTGCAGCCCATAATTACACTATTGTTACTGATATTTGCAATATCGTTGTATGAAAAGGTTTCAGTGGTGTAGCCCTCGGGCTAACATATTCATCCTCATGCAGTCCTTGTGGTGATTTGAGTTTGAGACCCCTGCTGTAAATGTTATCAAGAGAGAGTTTGTAATGGCTTGTGGTGCAAATTAGAAGTTAAAATGTGATAACTTTGTCACTAGGAAAGAAGATTCTCAGGTAGAGAGCATTATATAGAGGCAACACTTTGTACAAACTTTGTTGCTATTTTTAGCTATGTTTTAAAGTCACTCTGTGCGGTATGAATGTTTATATACAAGGTATGGGTTTGTTGCTAGGGCTGCGTGGTGACTCATTTAGTATGGATTGTGTAAGGTGTAACTATGGTGATTGTAAACTTTCTTTGCCCTATTACGAGAGTCAGGATCCACTTGTGATTTCTGTCTGTCCTAAAGTCAGCACTGGTGACTGCAATTATGGAAGTTTTAGGAAGACATATATATAACTTTTAAATGTCCATATCAGCAGTTACTTGTAATGTATGAGTCCTTCTTTTCTGTGGAGGGAAAGGCCATCCTAAAATTCCTACTATAGTCCAGACACTCGCTATGAAAATTGTCTTGGATTAGCTGCTGGCTTTCTAGGGTCATTGCTTTTTTGTTGTCCATATGACATGGACAAGGGATGTTGGGATAACACTGAATCCAGTTCTATGCATGTACAGCTTCCATTGATTTCAGTAAGAGTTTTGCCTACATGACTGCAGGATCACATGTTAAATCTGGTTTGAGATCATTGCTCTTGGTCCCCAAGAGACCAAGTGGTGTGCGGCACCATAGACGTTTTAGATGTTTTTCTGCAGAGATGTAGAAGGAGTAGCAAGCTAAGTTGGTGAAATTATGTGATTGTGTATAGAAGTGTAATTAAAAATACCATTACCTACAATTCTGGGTTTTAGTCAAGTGCTTTTAAGTGTCTTCTGTATTTATATTTAATTTTTCTGTTGGTAATTGAAATAATCACTATTATAGTTATAATTTGTTAAACAAATGATCAGGTTGTGTCTGGAGCCAGATTTAAACATCTGGCTGTTTGTCATTTGCAGAAATCTGTGACGTTGGTTAGGAAATTCTTTGTAGTCTTACGCCAAGAGAAGGCCAGCCTTGACTGGCAGTTAACTCTCATTCTGGCTGCCAACACATGCTGTAATTAGTAGTTCATGCTCTGGCAAAGTGACGTGTGTGGGTTTCTGTGCAGGAACTTGAGCTACAACTGAGTAAACAATAGTGCCATAATTAAAATAAAAAATGAGATTCAAGCCTCTATTTGCATTTGTACAGGTAATATAACTTAGACTTCCGCTGGAGTAACTCCCCAAAATGAAAATCACTGTATAGCAATCCAGATTGGTCACCCTATTGATTCCTATATGTCCCATTGTGGCCAGAGTGGTCCCCTTTTTAAGCTGTTTCCTGACTTTTTTGGTAAAACTGGTCACTTGTCCTGTTTGATCTTGCTAACTGATGATGAGTTGTCAAGTGCAAATGATACAAATGCCAATTTTTAGCAAAAAAGAGAGGTGTGATTCCCAATGGGGGCATAGAGGAATGTTTACAGGGGAGGTGAGTGGCAATGTGAAGTTCCATGGGGTGTATCTGGCCCTGGCAGTGCAGGGTAGAGCCTCAGGTGAGCCTGGGGCAGTGTCCTTTTTTCACTTTGAAAAATATGGTCACCCTTGGAATATATAACTGCTGTAATTTGCTGGAGTAGGATGGTTTCATGTTCCCTAGTTTGTTTGCACTGACACCAATTTAAAATATGTATTTACATTAGAAAGGGTTTTAGGATAATTAAATCAGTCTGGGGCAGAACCAGTTTCAATAGGCTTGCACAGGTCTTTACACTAGAAAAAGTTGAGAAATATGTTATTAAATAATGCATTCATAGTGTGTGAAAGTGGCTATTTCATTTTGTTTTATTGTCTCCACTATCATTTCATGTGCTGACTCTGTGTGTTGAAGTAAATGGTTTGAGTGGGTGCAGAGCAGTTTGTAAAAGCCACTTGTCTGTCTGGTATCTTCAAAACTGTGAATATGTGTTTTTAAGTAATTTTTTTTTGTTTTCAATGAATGTAGCATCTTGGTAACTGCTTTTTTGGCTGCAGGCTATTTTCATGACCTGCTGGAATTTCTCAGCTGCCTACTATAAACCAACAAATGAAAAGCCCGGTATTGTGCTGCCATACAACATCTCGAATAGCACTGCTGCTAATGGAGAGAAATAGGACGTGGTAGTTCACTTGGAGGCAAATTATTCAGAAGAATTAATTTTTTTGGATCTGGATCACTCTTACCATGGACTCGTCATCAGTTCAGCAAGATCTCCTTTTGGAGAACAGAACTAGCAATGAGGCCTCGTGCAGTTCTGAAGGGCATCTGGATTGTGAAGTACAATCAGCTCACTCCGCTGAAGGAGCTGAAGTCAATAGTAAGTTGTTGGGTTTTTTTTTTTTCCCCATAAAAATTGGATCGCTTTCTGATTACACCAAGGTGCCTCTCTTACTCATGATTTTATCATATGAAACATATTGCCAGTTTTTTTGTTGAATTAAATAGCGTACTGTTCTGTATAATACTACAGAACATCTTGTGAAATCTATAATTATTCTCTGAGAAATTCAGAAGAAACCCATTTTTTAGAATTAAAAACTACTTCTAAATTTTGTTCTTAAAGCCTTTACTTAAATTCTGCAATTAACTGTGATAGGATTTCTCAATCTGTGTTACGTTTCTCTCTCACTGTAATTAAAAGAAGTAGGGTCGTTAAGGATTTGTGTGTATCTGGAGCTATTCTGGAATAGCTATATAAAAAGTACTTTTTCCCCCCAGTGTAACTTAATCCATCTTGGTAGTGGATTAAACTAAACTCAAAATAAAGCCCTCTTTTTCTGGAATAAGAGTGTGTCCACACATGGAGTTATTCTGGAAAACCTAGGCAACTTTACAGATTAATAAAATAGAAGACTTTGCACTTGTTCACAAGAAGTTTAGCAATAGGCTGCCTAAGTAGGCCTCCCTATCACGAAGATTTATTGTTGAACATAAGAATGGTCGTGTTAGTTCAGACCAATATTCCATGCAGCTTAGTATCCTGTCGTCTGACAAGTTCCAAAGGGGTAGCCATGCCAGGCTAGTTCTCCCACAGAAACCCATATGATAAGTAAATTTGTTAGTTTTTAAAAATGCCACAAGACTCCATGTTTGTCTTCTGACAGTGGCCAATGCCAGGTACTTCAGATAATAAACAGAACAGTCAGTCACTGAGTGATCCTCCTTCAGTTCTCCATTCCTCGCTTCTGCCAGTTAGAGGCTACGAGTGCCCGGAGCATGGGATCTTATCCCTGATCATTTTGGTTAATAGCCTTTGATAAACCTAATATGCATGCACGGAACTGATTTAATATTGGAAATGGTCAATGTATGAATGTATGTGTAATTATAAGATGAATCATTCATCTCACATGCAGTTAAAATTTAACTGTTTCCTGTCCTTTTCTCTGCCAGACTTCTTCCTAACAATGATGGCTTATAAATAGATTTAAAACAATAAGAAGACATTCAATTTAATTACAACTTCCTGCTCCTTCAGGAGATTGCAGACAAATATCAAAATTACTGCAACTAAATAACATGAGCAATAGCATTTAGAGTCCTGTGTGTTCTTTGGCTACAGAATTTGTCATGAAATCTTTCCCATTCTGCAGAGTTGTACTCAAGAATCTCTCTCTCTGTTTTTTTTTTTTAACATGTTTTTAGCCATTTATGGTAGCAATGATAACCTTTAAAACAGGAACCAGATATAAACTGATGCTGTGTTCTCTCTGTGGTGAAAGACAGGCTGAACCAGTAGTTCAAAAGTAGGAACTGCCCCAATCATTTCTGATTCCTAGTCTACATTTAGGAGAAAGTCGACAGCAGTCGACCACTGGTTATACAAGGAACGTAAAATTCCTTGCATAACCAGCGGCAACTTTCTTAACTGCCGTTACACATTAGGGGAAAGTCGATCACAAATCACTTGTGGCTGTCTTTCCCCTAAGCCCCCTGACCCCCAGGATTGCTCCTGGAAGAGCGAATTGACAGCGGCAAATTTGCTGCTGTCAGCGTAGACATACCCTGAATTGTTATGGCTGAGGTCTGCATATGACACTCATAGCTATTTCAGGACTCTCCATCGCAGTAGAAACATCCAGCTAACACGCCAATTGCAAATTGCCTCCCGTACCCCAGTGTAGCTTTCAAAATGGTGCTTTCCTCTTGGCAATTTCTGGTGCAGTTAGGCACTGCCGATACAAAAATCTGAGATTTAAGCAAAACTGAAACAGCGGCACCAGTATAATAATTTTAATATAAAAACCAAGTACACAGTGTTGCTGTAGCAGCTGTGGTGTTCATTTCAGTATTTAATTCAATCCAGATCTGCCCTGTTCACATTTAAAGAAAAGGTTTGATTGATTTTCAATATATTGCACAAGGGAAATGGCAGGTCAACACTTGATGTTTTTGCTCATATAGTCACGTTGACTGAAGTGGTAACTTGTTTTTAAATAATATTTCTATACTGGGAAAAAAACCTAGGTGTAGGATGATAATTATGCCAGCAAAACTGCTTTTGCAAATATGCATTGTTTGGGGAACTGCTGTCACTGTATTGGCAAAAGCGTTCTTTTGCAGGTCTGTATCTACACAGGGGGTTTTGTTGACATAGATCTACTGGCAAATCTTTTCTAGGATAGACTGGGTCAGGGATGTTGTTGCAGAATTTAGTTCTAGCTTACCACAAAATGCATGGACTATGACACCAGTTAACAGACTGTCGTGAAGCCCTTTTACAACAAGACGTTTTCTTGGTAAGCAGTGGTTCGTTAAACTTGGAAAAACACCTTTCACACTGCAGTAAATCTCAAACAAATGGGCAATTTTCTACAAATGGAGTTTCATGTACATTATAGTTATGGGGGGTGTGTGTGTGTGTGTGTGTTTCATTTTTTAGTTAATAGATAGCTTCAGTTAATTTTTGTATCTTGAATCAATACATTCCTTTGTTTACTATCTTTCTACTTTTAAACTCTTCTGAAGTGTAATTTGTCTGCATGAAATGAGAAGTCCAGTTTTCATATAACAAAACAAAAACACTGCCCTCCCTGAGTTCTCCCCCACCATATATCTTATTTAACTTCAGACATGTGCTTTAAAGGTTATAACATCTGAGAATTATTTTTGTGCAACTTCCCTTCTTCTTTGTCTGATGGTCTGATCCTATTGTATGCCAAAAGTGTTAACTAGCTTAGCAGTAAGTTTCATATCCAAACAGAAAAAGAAACGCCTTCTTTAATCATTGTAATCTGTTTGCATATGCCTGCGTGGGTGGGTGGGTTCTGCACGTTATCAATAACAGCCCTACTTTCTGAAGCAATGAGTGTATGGGAAGTAAGCAGCAGAAACAATTCTATTGTAGCCCAAGTTTTTTTACAGCTCTGTTTGTTCAAATAAACTTTCTTTTCTTTTCTTTTCTTTTCTTTTCTTTAATAAACTGTGCTGGCAGAGTGACTATTTCAGCTTCCTTTTGGATAGATCTTTTTTTCTCCTAAGAGATCTAGAAACATGCGTCTTAATTAATCATGAAATTCCACCACATCAATGTCTTAAATATACATTTTGTGCTCCATCAAGCAAAGGTCTAAAATATAATTTGTATGTTTTATATTTGTGTTATGCTAGTGTTGAAGGTATATTTTTCCTTATAAAAATGCATATAGGCACCACCAATTTAGAGTGAGATTCAGATTTAAGTTAGCTCTTTTTATGTTGTGTATTAAATCTAAACAAAATAAATTGAGAGATTTTTGTTTCATTATTTTGACCCATGTTATTTATTGAGCTGTCTACGTGATTCATCCAAGGATTGGGATGACACTTACCTATCAAGGTTGTTGTAAGGGGGCTCAGTTAATGCTTTTGATGGCCTTGAGGTCATCTGATGGACATCATTATAGGAATGCATCGTACATCTGCTTGTTCTGCTCTTACTGAATGGAGAGAGAAGTTTCCTCCATCTAGTTCCTCTATTAAGTGGAAATCATTGCAATTTGTAGATGATGTTACAGTCCAAAGACCAGTCCTATTAATTTGTTGGGTTTGGTTTTGGAAGTATGTGTAGGGGTGAATGGGATGACTTACAGGAGCCAGTGTGAATTAATGCAATGTAACTTTCTTTTCAGCAACCGGTGTTAATGCCAACAAAGTGCCAAATGATGGAGAAAACCTGGAGATAAACAGCAAAGGGGACACTTACCAGAATGGACCAGGGGCACTGTATCCTGACCTCCCTTTGTCTTTTGAACCCATCAGCAATCCACATGGTCAAGTGTCTCCAGGTGTGGCTGATTTCCATGAAAACCTAAGGAAACCTCAGGGAACTAGTGCTGAGGGCATAGTTCTTAGAAAAGAAGCTTTGCAGTCGCTCAAACTAAGTCTTCCCATGCAAGAAACTGAATTGTGTAAGCATCTGTTTATTGTAGAGCCCCTGCTTCTCTTGCTTCATAAAGCTTTTTTCTCTAAGCTTGTCTCCATGATATCACTTGGGCGAAACTTCATTTTTGCAATAAATCTTTACTTTATTTTGGACTAAAATTCATTTCTGCAATAAACTAGTCCCTGTTCCCAGGAAAGCATGTGCTTTAACATCTAACAAGTTTGGTTGTTCTGCTAAGCCGCACATTATGATGAATGGGAAGCTTAATTGCCCTAGTCTGTCTTTTATTGGAAGAAATGGGATATCACTGAAAAATTGACAATTTTAGGCTAAATTGTACCAAAAATTTCTTACTGTGGGATGTCCTAGACTAGAATAGTGTCTCAAGGAAAGTAAGGGAAGCCACATCATTTTTTAAATTTTAGACTGCCCAAAACACAAGAAAATGTACTGTAGGGAGCAAACTTATGCTAGCCTTTGAGGGATGGGACTAGATAACTGAATAGATTTTTGCCTCTTTCTGCCATTCTGTCAGAATATGGGTTCTAAAATAGTTGGGCTTTGAATAGTAAAAAAAATCTGCATGTTCTTGCTGTGGAGGGTTTGATCACTCGAAAGAGTTGTGGCATTTGTAAATATAAATGATTCAATTAAGCACTCTGTTCTCAATGCTTACACAAGGACGCTTTGGAAGATGGGGGCGTATACCTGAGCTGCATGCAAGGGGGCTGTTCTTGTGAATGATGCCTGCTCTGCTTAAGCATGAATATGTTGTGTATACGTTGCTGAGGGAAGAAGAGGTGGATGTAAGGATATTTTCCACTCTTTCTATGTTGTATTTGCCTTTGGAAGTTTTTGAGTGACTTTAGAGGTAACTTTTGTGTATAGGTTCAGCTGAGTCTTCACTCCCACTGGAGAAGGAGGAACAAATCAGACTTCAGGCAAGAAGGCGTTTGGAGGAGCAACTCAAACAATACAGAGTGAAAAGGCACCTAGAAAGAGTAAGAACTTTGCAGCCGATCTTATTTCTCAGTGATCTTCGTGTAGATGGGAAGCAAGGAAAATGGATCCCATACCAGCCCTAAGCTATCTGTTCAATGGCTGTAAACATACAGTAGCCTTCTAGGCAGGAAAAGAAGGATTTTTCTATTTATTTTTCCTTCTCTTTTGTATGTGCCAAATTCTGCCTTCAGTTGCAATCTGTGAAGATGGCAGGATTGCACTAGTGTAATCGAAGGAAGAATTTGGGCCTGTTTTTTCCCATGAGGTTTCAATGTTTATTTCTTGAATATATTATGATGTCCTAATTACCTTAATTCATGACTCTGAGTGACTTTCCCCCACTCCCTGGGAATTTCACAAAGAAATTGTTGCTTCTAGGCTTTTTGATTGAAAAATTTGGAAAGCCTAATGTGGAGAACAGTAAGATGTGTTTTGGAGTAGCAGAAATATAAAAAAAACAATCTTTACAATCTCTTGTTAAAAAAAGCATAGCCCTGAGTAACCTGCCACTGCTTTCTGCAAAGAATGTGCTATACTCTGCACAGCTTCCATGTAAGTACTATTTGCAATAAAAACTACACACTTTTCATCATACCACTATCACTTTATGATTTGTTTATAGTGTGGTAAAGCCCAAAGCCCCCACTGAGGATGGGGATCCATTCTATTAGATGCTGTTAGTAAATTTTAGCCTGTACTAACAAACAGGAGGAGATGGCCCCTATCCAAAGAGTGTACAATATAAACTGCAAAAACAGGTGAAGCCTAGGGGGAAAGGGCACAATAATCAAGCGAATGTCCTGATCTTGTGATGACAGGTGCAATCCAGTCCTGAACAGAATTTACCATGTAAGAAATCCCACTGATCTCAAACGAGACACCTGACATGCATAAAGTTACTAATGATTGTGATTGTAGGATTGGGGGCAGCAAGATCAGGATAACGATGGGCACGTGCTTTATTTCCTTGATATACCAAAAAAAGGATTGGGATATAGTGTGGGGCAATGGTAGGGGCAAAGGCCAATAATCCAGAGATAGAAAAGTAGAGAAGAAAGAGGGCTGGTGAGGATCAGTGTGGGGCAGATTAAACCCTTTGGAGACAAGTTTTGGGTAGAGGATCCTACAGTCCATATTTGGGTAATATGAAATTGATTTTGTCTCTGTCATGCTTCTGGTTATTTCTAAACTGAGGTTATTTTGTGCATTTTTCTCATAATGTGATGGTTTAATTTAGTATTTTGAGCATTTAATTGTGTATTTATGTAATCAGTATGATTGCATTTGATTTCTCTAGTGTCAACATATAATTGCATACTGCAATTAGAATGTGCAAATCTGATCTAATCCATTGTTGTGAAGGGGACAGAATTCTATAGTTTAAATCTTTGCAGTTTCACTTTTTGTAGTAAATGCTAAATACAGTTGGTTCCCATTAATTGACTTACCATAATTTTGTTTTTAAATGCACACACATCTAAATCATAGATTTTTTTTCTGAAAAGTATTTGAAAAATCCATATTCTTTGTCGTCTTATAATGGGGGGGGGTGTTAAATCTTTGGGAAAGCTTGAAGATCATTATTCCAAGGTTGAAACCTTTTATTAAATTGTTGATTGCAATATTTTCTTATTAGTTTTCCCAATTTACCTACATTATTGTCATGCTGTCTGGATTGAGCCTCAGCCAGTTAGCTCTTCTCCATATCCAAATCTCAGCCAGGACTTGGCTGATTAATTAAGATTAGCTTGTTTGTTTGAAATACATAGTCTGACTGCTGTTATAAAAGAAAACTGAACCTTTTGTGCCTTTTTAAATACAATAGCAGCAGAAAATTGATGGGATGTTTCAGTGTAGCATTCTAAAATTTATTGTTAACTTCTGTTTTTCTGTTTTGTTTTGTTTTTTTCCTAGTCCAGCTCTTCTACATCCAAAAACCGACCTTCCAGTACACTAGATCCTGAGCTGATGTTAAATCCAGAAATGTTGCCCAGGGCCAGCACCTTAGCTATGACAAAAGAGTACTCCTTTTTGCGGACCAGTGTCCCACGGGGGCCAAAACTGGGTAGCCTGGGGCTTCCAGCACCTTCAAAAGAGAGAAGAAGCACCAACCCTTCCAAGTCAAGTAAGATCCGGTCCTTGGCTGATTACAGAACTGAAAATTCAGATCCTGGAAATACTACTACAAATTTTGTGACTGCTGATACATCTGGTGGGTCTCTAAAACAGAACAGAAGTGGTCTGACTTCTGTTGTATCTGAGATCGTTCTCCCCTCTGAAACAGATGACCGACTGGAGAATTCCTCCGTGGCAGGAGACAGTGTTTCAGAGATTGATGGAAGTGAATTAGGAATAAGGCTGGATGGAAGTGAGAGTGACAGCTCTACCTACAGCAGTGTGTCAGGAAGGGGGCTATATAGCATTTTACTGAATGCAGAAGGCAAACAGGGCGTTTCGTACACAATAAATGGCCAGGAGATCCCTCCAGATGGAATGGGGCAGTTTCCTTCCATTAGAGAAGTATTGCAGGCTTCAGCAGCAGAGCATCAAGCCCTGGAGCAGGAAGTTGATGGGGAAGTGAGGAGTCGGAGAGACAGTATTTCTAGCAGGTAAGACATGTTGCACAGCACGCAGTTCTTTGGCATATGTCCATTTTCTTTGTACTTCATGGAGGTATTGGAAAAAGCATTCTGGAGAAGGGGAATTGGGTATATGCCATGCTGAATAGCTCTTCTTCTTTCATTTGTGTTAGCTGTGAAAAATAACTGTTCACTTTCATGTTGAAATAGTTTTGTGTGGTTGAAGAATCACAAGACTGTTTTTTTCCTCGAGGTCCATAGATCTCTTGGTAAAGGGATATTTAGATTCTGAGGATAATAAAGTCAGTCCATTACTTTCTTTCCTAGAGAACAAACATCAGTCCCATGATATGCCTGGTTTTTAGGAGTTGAGATTGTTTCCAATCCAGTGGGTTTTTTTGTACTTAGCAGCTATTTCTCTTTCTGTTGGGTGGCAATGAAATTTGTTTAATTCTTTATGATGAATCATTCACAAAGGTAAAAAGACTGCTCAAAATGCTAGTCATTTAGAACTGAGTTATTTAGTGGAGTCTGAACAGCTTATAATTTCAGCATCACCTCTCCTTAAATGGGTGATTATAAAATCCTAACTCTTTAGATGTGTGTGCTTTCTTTCTCTAGTGTGTCTATGGAAAGCTCTGTCACAGGAACTCATGACGAAATGTTGCAGGTCCTAAAAGAGAAAATGAGACTTGAAGGACAGCTTGAAGCACTATCATTAGAAGCTAATCAGGTAGAAAATTATTCTGAGTTTCTGTATTTAACAAACTACAGTCTTTCTTTAATTAAAAATTTAAAGTACCTCTCACACTACGTTTGCAGAGAGATGGTTTTAGTAAGTGTTGCATGAGATAAATAAAAAGACTGTTTTATTTAAATAAAGCTTTTAAGTCTGAAGTAAATAAAAATATACCAAAGAGATCCATTAAAAAAATGACAAAAAAGCCTTGTAAAAGAAAAGTAATAATTATTGAGCTAGTAGTAGATAAAACATATATATTAAATATTTGCCTTTAAAGTGGGAGGCAGTTTCAGATTTTTTTTATCCTTCAAACAGAGAAATGGAATGGAAGAGACATTAAGGACAGCTGAGTGCCAAATAGTAGGAACCATGAGAGACAAATAATGATCACTATTTAGCACAAGACAGTCTGTGTCTAGAAAGCTATCTTAAGTATCAAATACCTGTGTCATTGTCTGAATTTTTTTTTTTTTAAAGGATGCTGTCTATTTTGTATGTAGGTGTAGCTCCATTTTTCTTGCATATTTTGGACATTTACTAAACACTGCAGTTTTTTGTTATCTTACAAACGCATGTTATCTAGTATATCAAAACATATTTTGGAGCACTTGATTGTTTTAGGCAGCATATTGATGTCTCTACCCTTCTTGCTAATGTACTGCACATTTGTTAGTTTCTTCCAAAATTATCTATTGTTTGGACTTGTGCAGGCACTTAAAGAGAAGACTGAGCTTCAAGCCCAGCTTGCTGCTTTGAACATGAAGCTTCAGGCACAGATGGAGAACAGCCAGAGCAGCAAACAGAAGCAGGATTCTTTGAGCTCAGAAGTGGCTACTTTAAAGCAATCTTGCTGGGATCTGGAACGAGCTATGGCTGACCTGCAGAATGCCCTGGAAGTCAAAAATGCTAGTTTGGCTTCCTCAAATAATGATCTGCAAGTGGCAGAGGAACAGTACCAAAGACTCATGGGAAAAGTCGAAGATATGCAAAAAACTGTTCTCAGGAAGGATAGCACAGGTGAGCTGATGCAAATTTGATTCTTGAAAACTTGTATCTTTTTTCCTGATATAACACTCCTGCAAACAAGAAAAAAGATTAACTTGCTGTCTATCAAGACGCTACTGGCAGGGTCTTACTGGATAGTATTTCCCTCTTGAAACAAGAAAGAAACTGGTTTCCATTTAGGTATGTTTGGCATTAAAAGGAGGAAATAGGGAGGAGTTACCAATTTGCATCTCAGTGATTATACCAGATTATAGAGAGATTTGCATGATTTATTTTATTATTACTGTTTCTTGTTTTGCAGTACAGGAGTTATCACAGTGTGCTAGGCACCAACCAGATGCAAAGGGAGGGATAGTTAGAATCTGCAGTCTAAAAACCAGTTTGACAATTCATGAACAAATTTTATTTCAAAAAGAGAAACATAGTTTGGTTAGCATCGAATATCCTTTCCATCTCCCAGAAGTGCATTCCTCCAGATCTTTTACTTGTTTCCTCCTTCCTCATGCTTTTAAGGAATCTTGAACATGCAAAGAAGTGACTTCAAAAGTCATATTGTGCTAATGACCCTAATTCTATGGAATCTTGTTTATGGGAGTGAATGTTCTGTGTTATAAAGGCTCACTTCCATTAAAATGATAACTGTGGACACATATGTTTAAGGTTCTTTGCTACACTTAAAATCACAGAAAAATTGGACATTGGAATAGCATCATTTAACTTTATTTTTTAGTACAAAACCTACGACAGCAAATGGTCTCCTTACAGAACCAGCTTCAGCAGGCTCAGTTAGAACAGACCACACTGACCAACAAGCTAAAAGCATCTCAAGCAGAAATTACATTGCTGCAAAATGTCCGGCAGTGGTACCAACAGCAGTTGGCACTGGCTCAGGAGGCACGTGTTAGACTGCAGAGTGAGATGGCCAACATACAGGTAAATTTGTGAACTCATGACACCCTTACTGCTTTCTTTCTTTCTTGCATTCACTGTAGCCCCTGGATGAATTATCTTTAGACTTTTAAGAAGGAACCAGTCTCATTTCTGTATTTATGTAAGGTGGATGATGAGCTCTGTCCTTTTTATCCTGTCAACATTAGGCATTACTTCCTGTCTAACACTGACATATAATCTTAACCGATGCACTTGCTGAAAAGCTTATTAAGGTTTCTTGTGGATGTAGATCTTAAATCCATTAGGTGATAGCTAAGGCCCAGGTCGACTGAATGCTCTTCTCTGGAACTTTTTAGTTCCATGGTTTGACTATTCGTATTAATAATCTGTGACTTTTCCTTCCTGCAGGCTGGGCAGATGACCCAAGCAGGGATGTTGGAGCACCTCAAGCTAGAGAATGTGTCATTGTCTCATCAGTTAACAGACACTCAGCACAGATCCATCAAAGAAAAGGAGCGTATTGCAGCACAGCTGCAAAACATTGAGGTAAGGCTGTAGGTGGCTGGTAGGAAGAGTTTTGTTGTTTGAACTTTGTATTTCAGTTTAGCGATCAGTGTCTTCAGTTGTGTTATGTCTTACATGATCAAGGAGTCTTTTCACTTAACATCCCCAGAAGGCAAGTGTTGCTTCTCCAGATTTTAAAAATACATGAAGACTCTTGCTAGTTAAAAAGCAAACAGTCAACCTGTGAGGGTCACAAGCCTACCAAACGCAGAGACACTGTTGATAGGCCTAAATATAATCTGCTCTGATGAAAGTAAAATGGAGCATTACAGACTGGGACCTGAAGTCTCAGAACCCATGCTACTGTATCTGAGATTAGCCCAGCCTTGAGACACACTGGAAAACTTAATGAGCCACCCAAACTGTGGCCACCCAGTTGTGAAGTATATACATGAAGGGATTTGACTCAGAATTATTTTCAGCAGATAAATTCTACTGATACTTGAATCCTTAGTCTTGCATTCTGGTATTAACTAAATATTGGGAAAATCCATTTACTGTGGCAGATCAAAAACATCTTACTCATTTCAGTGTTAATTATGACTTCCCAAATGTCACTCTAAAACAAAAGGAGACTGGCAAAGATTCATGTTTGCTATTGCAGAGTAAAATGTATTTTATTTTAACAGTGTGTTCTGGACCATGAAATGTTGTCTCCTCCATGAAAAGGCTATTGTATTGGGGGGTGTCATGGTACTGCCGCCCTTACTTCTGCCCCATCTTCAGAGCTGGGCAGCCAGAGCATGATGGTTGCTGGCTCAGGCATCCAGCCTTGAAGGCAGTGCCACTGACAGCAGTAGCACAGAAGTGAGGGTGGCCTGGTGTGGTGGGGGTTGTCATGTTTTTGGAGGGGGGAAGGCTGGCATTGTGGATGGGCAACATGACCAACTGCCTGGGGCACAGTGCTAAGACTGCTGGTGCCTTACTCAGCCCTTACCTTCCAACACATACGCCAAGCAAGGAGGCACAGTATAGGGCTGGGGAGCCCCAGGGGGGGGGGGGCTCCTACCATGTGCTGGGCTCTAGCTGCTAGTCCTAATCTTAAATCCTGTTTTCAGAAATGACTTAGTGAGATTCAGACTCAAGACACATGTGTTTTCTGAAACTTTAATCCTGTGGCTGCATCTTCCACTGCATATTAGAATCATAGGGTTGGAGGAGACCTCATGAGGTCATCTAGTCCAACCCCTTGCTAAAAGCAGGACCACTCTCACTAAATCATCCCAGCCAGGGTATTATCTAACTGGACCTTGAATATCTCCAAAGATGGAGACTCCACCGCCTCCCTAGGCAACCCATTCCAATGCTTCACCACCTTCCTAGTGAGACAGTTTTTCCCAAAATCCAGCCTTGACCTCCCCAGCTGTAACTTGAAACCATTGCTTCTTGTTCTGTCCTCTGTTACTACTGAGAACAGCCTAGCTCCCTCCTCTCTAGAGGACCTCTTCAAGTAGTTGAAAGTTGCTATCAAATCCCCCCTCAGTCTTCTCTTCTGCAGGCTAAATAAGCATAGTTCCTTCAATCTTTCCTCATAAGTCATGTGCCCCAGCCCCTAATCACTTTAGTTGCCCTCCGCTGGACTCTTTCTAATTTGTCCATATCCTTTTTGTAGTGGGGAGCCCAAAACTGGACACAGTACTCCAGATTTGGCCTCACCAGTGCCGAACAGAAAGGAACAATCACATCCCTTGATCTGCTGGCAACGCTCTTACAGATACAGCCCAATATGCCATTAGCCTTTTTGGCTACAAGAGCACACTGTTGACTCACATCCAGCTTCCCATCCCACTGCGGGTTTCTACAGTGCTGCTGCTTAGTCAATCAGTCCCCAGCCTGTAGCAGTGCATGGGGTTTTTCTGTCCTAAGTGCAAGACTTTGCACTTGTCCTTGCTGAACCTCATGAGATTTCTTTTGGCACACTGCTCCAATTTGTCTATGTCTCCTTGAATCCTGTCCCTGCCCTCCAGCCTGTCTACCATTCCCCCAGCTTGGTGTCATTCGTGAACTTGCTGAGCATGCAATCTATCCCATCATCAAGATTGTTAATGAACAATGGGCCCCAGGACACATCTCTGGGGCACTCCACTTGTTACTGGTTACCAACTAAACATTGAGCCGTTGATTCCTACCCTCTGAGCCCGTTGACCTAAACAGTTTTCTACCCACCTTACGTTCCACTCATCCAACCGATACTTCCTTAACTTGTCAAGAAGAATGTTGTGGGAAACCATAATCAAAAGCCTTGCTAATGTTGAGATATATCATGTCAACAGCTATTCCTGCATCCACAAATCCAGGCATCACATCATAGAGGGCAATCAAGTTGGTCAGGCACGATTTGCCCTTGGTGAATCCACGCTGACTGCTCGTGATCACTCTTTTTTCCTCCAAGCATTTCAGGGTAGATTCTTTGAGGATCTGCTCCATGATTTTTCCAGGGATTGAGGTGAGGCTGACTGGTCTGTAGTTCTCCGGATCTTCCTTTTTCCCTCATTTGAAGATAGGTACTATATTTGCCTTCTTCCAGTCCTCAAGGACGTCCCCCATTCGTCATGAGTTTTCAAAGATAATGATCAGCAGCTCTGCAATCACATCGGCCAATTCCCTCAGCACCCTTGGATGCAGGTCATCTGGTCCCATAGACTTGTGCACATCTAACTTCTTTAAGTAGTCCCTAATCTGACCTTCCATCACTGTGGGCCGCTCTCCTTCTCTCCATTCTGCATTACCCATTGTGGTAGTCTGGGAGCTGACCTTGCCTGTGAAGACTGAAGTAAAAAAAAGCATTGAGTACTTCAGCTTTTTCTGCGTCCTCCACCATGAGGATACCTGCCCCAGTCAGTGTATCCTGTCAATTTTAAAAAAATTGAAGGCACTTAGCCAGTATTCAGTCTGCTATGAATGTGTAAGGTGTACACTAATCATTCCAAGGGTTGTGTCCTAGAAGCCTAACTCATATAGTGAGTGCATAACTTCACTGACAGCTGCTGGAGCATAATACAGACGAGTGAATAAGGTTTGCTTGCATTATTCTCCAGCAACTTTTCTAAATTGTCTAATTCATTTCATCTGCTATTTTTACCATTTTCCTTTTTCCTTTATAAATGCTTCCTGCTTTTCTCTATGCAGGCTGACATGTTAGATCAAGAAGCTGCATTTGTACAGATCCAGGAGGCTAAAATGATGGTGGAGGAGGACCTGCAGAGAAGGCTAGAGGAGTTTGAGGAGGAGAGAGAACAACTGCAGAAAATGGCTGATTCCGCAGCAACGCTGGAACAAGAACTGGACCAGGTAGACTTGATCATCAAACATGTTCCCAAGAGCTTCATGGGGGACACTTACCTGAGAAACCGTAATACTTGGATTTCACTTAACTTTGTTTAAGGTGTCTGAAAGATTACTCTAAAAATGGCATGGAGGGATAAGGATGTGCATCTTAATTGAATTCTTGGTCAGACTTGCTAAGTTACAGGTAAAAAGATACCACCTGTAATCATAAGCTCTTGTACTCTGAGCTGTTATCTTTCCGGCTCACGTGTCCTTAAGGATAATAATAAAGATGTGGCAATTGGAGCAGAGTTAGCACTTCTTTTGATGGATGAACTGGAATAGAACTGAGCTTCCTCTCTCAGTGATTGGTAGTTTGCAGTGCCAGAGGAAATGTTTTCACTGAAAGCAGCAAATCTGGTGCCCTCAGAACAATACTTTGGGATTGACTGAGTTGAAGTGGAGACTCCCTCATTCAATTTGGAAGTTGATTCACTAAATCCGTCCCTGGAAAATGAATAATGCTCCCTTGGTGGGAGGATGTTTTTCATCGGCACAGCATGGTGGGGACGGCGTGCTATTTAGAAATCAGGAATGCTGCTGAATTTCACAGTATGTGTGGACTAGACCAAAAGAACTAAGTAATAATGAAAATTAGATGCATTATTGAATTCTGCAGATAATGATTTTGCATATGGAAAATCATTCATCCCTGGTGTTGAAAGTTGTCCTTTTAGCAAATCATTTTCCTGAGTGCAGCATCACTTTACACCTGTATTTTGTGAAGTATTTCATTTTATGTTGTTAGAAGATGCCATGCGGCTGAATGAAATGGGAGTCTGGTGCATGATAGAGCTCAGTGTTATGCCCAGAAAGGATTTCTAAGGGTGCTGGTATTTTAAGCAGAAGCTAACCTGTTTATGTGCATGCTGGACACTTTATTTAAAATAGAAATTAAAAAGGTCATAAAGTAAAACGTGTAGTCTTCTGGGATTGCCAGGCTCATCAGCATTTACTCTGTAATATTCTAATTGTTGTCCAGAATGGCCCCCTGCATAATCAACACTATGAATAGAGAAAATCCAGGAAATTTAAGATTACCTTCAACTTTATTCACAACTGTTTTTGGTTAGTTCCTCAAAGATACTAGTTATTTGATTTTTTAAAAAAAATATATAAATAACAGTGGATTTTGTAGTTTAAAGTTCACTTGTGATAGATTATGTCTTTTAAAAAAATATTTTCTTTCTTCAGGTGAAATTGGTTTTGCATCAACGAGATCTGCAGCTTGAATGTTTACAAGAGGAGCATCTTGAGCTCATGAAGCAGTTTACCTTAACCCTGGAAAAGCTGCACACCAAAGAGCAATCTCTCAGTGACTTACAGACTCGATATGATGAGCTAGAGGCCAGGTTAGAGGAATTCCAAGGTGATGTTGTTTCCAAGGATGACACGATCCAATATCTGCAGAATGAGAAGATTGTCCTAGAGGTAGCTCTGCAGGCAGCAAAAGCAAGCAAAGAAGAACTCGATGAAGGAGCAGAACGCTTAGGTGAAGGTACTGAGGCAGCATCAGAAATCTTGGAGCAACTGAGACAAGAAATAGCTGTTAAGTCAAGTCAGGTAATGAATTTCTGAAATTATTCTCTCATAAATAACAGACGTTAAGTGTTGGCACAGGCCTGTGATAAAGTCATGACTTGAGCATTGCACACGAGTAGTGTTTGAGATCTAGTGAAGGGAATAAATCCAGTTGTTTTATGACTGTTCACTAGTAGTGGCTATTGCTTATTTGTTATTTTGTCTGTATCAATGGAATGTTCCTCATTTATTATTATTTTGTATTTGTGGTTGTGCTTCTGGATTCATGAAGTTTGATGCACAACTAAGTTATTGTTGCATCTTGAGAATTTAATATACAAAATTTGTTCTTTTCCAAGAGATACAGAATCACCTCTGATATAAATTTTTAAAATTAATAGATTTATGAGATTATAACTTATTGTATAAACTTCAGCTTTTTGGAAATAATATTTTTAGCGCACTGTGTTCATGTGGCACTCTCAGCCAAAGAAAATTTCCTCGTGCATACAGTAAGGTTAGATTCTTTCTGTGTACTCCTTCTGGAAGATTTAATGTCTGCTTCATAACTTAAAACATACTAGACCTCATTTTTGTTTGTGTTGTATGGTAGCAGTGGAACACAAACTTTTTTTTTTTTTGACTATGCATTTACCAGACCAGATTTGCTGTGTACTCATATTCTGGTATGCATGCTCTAATCTACAGTGGAGCATCAACAAACCCAATATTTAGTCTTATAATTAAGTTTGAATCACAGTTTGTGTAGAGCACCGCAAAAATTAGGGCAATATCACCTACATTTCCAGTGGAGGCTGGCACTGGGGTCCAGTAAGGATTTCCCCTGTAAGGTAGGGAGAGGGATTTTAGAGTATTGATCTTACCTCTCTATAATATGAAGCACCTGCTACTTGTTTGGTTTTTTTAACTTGAACATGTAAACGTGAATTTGTGTCATCTTGATACACTGTATGGAGTCTGGTGTATCCTAAAACTTCCATGCCCAGATAATGGGAGATGCTGCATTCTTGAATGCAGTGGGAAGACTGTGTTTCTGAATCTGTCTCAACTATTTTATTATGTATATTATGGTAGTGTCTGGTGCCTTAGTCAGGGTCAGGGGCCATGTTAGTCAAAGCCCTATGCATATACAGAACAAAAAGACAGTTCCTGCTCCAGAGAATTTATAATCCAAGAAAGACAATGTATCTGCATTTTTCTCTAATAGGTGGAAAATCTGCAACAAGAAAGTGCCAGCCTGAAGAAACAGACCCAAAAAGTAAAAGAGCAGTTCCTACAGCAAAAGGTAGATATACACAGCATTTTCAAAACTGAATTAAAAATGAAGTAAGATTGTGTGCTGCAGTGAAGGCATATACTAATAAGTTAAGGGTATCTTACCTCTTACTGTAAAAGGCATTATTTAACTTGCACATCATTATATCAAACAGAAGGACTGTTGTGCCATTCATTATGCAAAGTATATTTCTGTAAGTCATGCATTGATCTTTAACTGTAATTGACAGAAAAGTGCCAAATCATGTTTCCATTGAAGTGTGGGAAGTTTGCCACATGAACTTCATTTTGGCCTCCAAAATGTTCAATTTTCGTTATTCATTTGTATGAGGTGACAACTTTTACGCCAATTTACATTGTCACAAAGAAAATTGAGTACTGGTAGCCTTCAGCTGTCTCAAATCTTAATGCAACCATATGAAATTCTTTTGGCCTGGGGAAATTAATTTAAAAGAAGCAATTTGTTTTGCTTTAGATCTTTTTCTGAATTATATAGAACCTGATTCTAATTTTAAACTAAAGATTTACTAGGATAGTGGTGCCAATGACTGTTACTATTTACTTGCTTGTTACTCCAACAATTGTTTTATTTTATGTAAACTAATTTTTAGACAATGCCATTTTAAAAATATAAATTAAAATACTGCTGGTTATGCATTGTCTTTAATACTCCTGGAAAAAGAGAGGTATCTTTTGTGCCTGGGCAGATCAATTTTCATGATTGTTTTGCAAGGCTAAGTTTGTTAGAGTTATTACAAGCTAGTTTTGTATCAGTTTGTACTGAATGAATAGGAAATAGGATAATGTAAAATTGAGGATAATCTGTTTCCTAGTTACTACTGCTGAGACTATATCTATTTTTAAAGGTGATTGGTATTTATCTTGCAATCATCTTATTAAGTCTCCATAAAATCTGTCTTTTGAACCAATGTAAAATGTTGCTGTATGATATAGTGCTGAGTTTTGAACTGTTTGGCATAAGGGGTTGGAAATTCCCAGTACTCTCTCCCTGAAAGCTGGAAAGCTCAGAAGTTTCAAGGGGGCAGAGTTAGCCCTGATGGAATCTTTTTGATTTGAGTTCTTCACTGGTACCTGTATCATAGATTTAAAATGTAAGGCTGTGATACTTTTCACAAAACTACCTTCTCTTATAGAAATTGTGCCCTGCTGGAGATCTCTCTAATTCTGACATGTGCACTAGGTAATGGTGGAAGCTTATCGAAGAGATGCTAGTTCAAAGGACCAGCTGATTAGTGAACTGAAATCTACAAAGAAGAGGCTGGACTCAGAAGTGAAAGAGTTAAGACGGGAGGTGCTGAAACTGCAAGGTGAAAAGCAGTCCATGGATGTTGAACATTCAAGACTGCAGAAGAAAGTATCCCAGATTCACCAGCAGATGGAGGAGTTAGAAAGCCACCTCCAGTTGGTGCAGAAAGAACGGGATGACATGGAGATGCAGCTACAGGTGAGGAGGAAATCTAGTGCAGTTATCTCAAGAAGCAATGCACATATGTGTTCTGCAACGAATCCTGTGAATTATTGTGTGTGTTCCAGGTAGCAACAGTCTTTAAGGCTCCCAAATACATAATTGCTCCCTTTGATGTGTAAGCCGAATGATGATATATTACTGTGTATTGGTGGTACTATAGAAACCCATACTGAAATAAGTGTACTTCCACTGATTTTTATACCAGTAACAGAGTGGAGGATTAGTCTGCAGATATGGTAGAGGAGTTCATGGAGGCCAACATTCCTAGACTCCGGAGTGGATAGGAAACGAGAATGTATTATTTTGCTCAACAATCTTTCATGTTAAGGACCTGTATTAGCATGTGCCAAATGGACTACTGCTCAGTCTGTAGATGTCAGGATGCTGACTCTAATTAAAGCACTTGAAGTAGAATTAAAGGGGAATCGGAAGGAGACTTTTGGGTACCTTGAGGGAAACATCCTTCCTTTCTCACCCCCAGTCCTTGAATATGGAGAAAGCGCATGGTTTTAAAAATTACCTACATTACTTTGTTGCTAGTTCATTAAACTAAACCTTACTGTAAGCTGGTTGCCAAATATGTACAAAAGTGGTCCTGTTTTTAACATTCTTATACATTCTTTATGTATAGCAAATTGGAATGAGGATTTCTTTGTGCTTATCCTTTTTTTTTTTTTTCCTTTAACCCCCTCTCCCACTTACCTTTTTTCCTTCCAGTCTTTGCAGGTTGATAAAGAACAAATGAGATCTCTTGCTGAGGCAAATGACTTATTAAAACTACAAGTGGAACAAATGCAAGAGGAAGCCAAAAAGTAAGTCTGTTGTTTAACATAGCCAGAATAATAGTGGCACTCACTATTCCTATTGTGCTTCTTGAGTCCAGTGGGCTGTACAGAAATTGTTTTTCCCCTACCCCTGTATACAAATGCATACTGTGTGCTCATTTTACAGCTGAATAAACTGAGGCAACGAAGTTAAGCAATGTAGGTTGGGCACAGAAGTTGTTGGTGGAAAAGAAGCTCATGAGTTTCAGGTTCATATGGCTCTCCTTTTACCATTACCTTGACATGCTCATCATGCCTTTTAAACAGCCACTGAATCAGTGAATTGATTCTGAAATTAAACATAAAGAAATGTTAGGTTAACTTTGTACTGTATTTTGATTTTTACAAAGCATTGTTATGGTATTGAAAAAGTTTGTTTTGATTTGTGTTTTTAGTGGAATTTTCTGCTTTTGCAGTTTGACATCTTGCCTTATTGTGTGATGTACTGTATATTTTATTTTAATGTTTTAACTTTTATTCTCCATTTACTACAATAGAATTAAATTTTGCATTAAATTTTAGGATGATAGCCAACATTCTGCTCATAGTGCTCTTTCTTCTGCAGCATATGTTGTGTATTGTATGTGCTAATTTATCATTATGTTCATATTTACTAGAATTAATCTCAGTTCATGATCCCTGAGTATCAGCCAAGACTTGCCAGCTTTTTAGAGTCATTCTAATAACTTTTTGCAATTGCAGTAAGAGATTTCTCATGCTGTATAGTGACATGCACTAAGAATCTGAGATAAGAATCTGGCTCTAAAAAAAAAATAAGGTGCCACAAGACTCGTTGCTTTTTTTGGCTCTAAAATGTGACTGTTTACCTACTTTAGGGAAACGGTAATATATTTTCTTTAGCTGCGTTAGGATTTTCAGAACTCCAACAATGATCATTTCATACCAAAAGTAGTGTTCTCAAAGTGCAATTGATAATGTTTAGTCATTACTTAACATTCCTGTATTAATCTTTGAATTATTTAAGGACACGTATTAGTGCTCTTCTATTTAATGTAAAGGTAATGGCTTTAGAATAATCAGATTCTTGTAGCAGGTAAATATCCTGTCAAATCAGAAAATGATTTTCTGCAATTAATTTATTTGTTCTTTGGAATAAACCACTTGGTATTATCCCTTAATATTGGAAAAATATGATTTATATGCTAAGCAAAAGCTATAGCTGTTTTATCAGTTTCTTTGATTTTGTGTAAGTTTGGCTTCTTTGGGAATGAGTGTTTATGCTTTGGATGTTTATTGTGACCTATCAGTGATATCGTGCTCATCTAAAAGTTTAGTTCTTCAACACAGTTGTTGAGAGAGTTCTCATTTTGTTTCTCATTCTAGGGCCATCACTGAACAGAAACAAAAAATGAAGCGTCTGGGGACAGATCTGACCAGTGCACAGAAAGAGATGAAGGCAAAACACAAAGCCTATGAGAATGCAGTTGGCATTCTTAGCCGCCGACTGCAGGAAGCCCTCACTGCAAAGGAATCTTCTGAAGTGGAGCTAAACAAGCTAAAAGCTCAAATTGCTGGTGGAGGAAATAACCAGGCTTCCCATGTAGGCCAATGTCCTGTAAATTTGTTGGTAGAGATACAGGATTATCTTGCATTACTACTAAATTATTAAAGACACAGCCTTCATAGGTTCATTTGTGATACAGAAGAAAAACTTTAAAAATGAGCTGATGTTCTTTGTGCAGGATGGTTTTTTACAGGCTTTAACCTTCTGCTGAAAATACTGTAGGTTTTTCTGTGTATCTGGTATTAAGTTATACCAAAACCAGAACTTTATCCTTATAGCTAGCTCAGTGAAATTTTCCATCAGGACTTTAAAAGTTACTGACTATAGCTATGGTGCTTAAGAATGCAAAATAAACTAGAAGCCTGCATGCATTGAAATCTATACGTAGTGACTATTCTATATGCTACATATCAATCATAAAGGAATTCACTTTATGTGCCTTGATTTATTTGTTAAAGAAAACCCCTTCTGCAGTAAGCATTGCTTGAATATCCTGAAAATACTGCATGTGTTTTTTCCAGACCATATTCCATGTCCCAGTGTCTCAAACTGTGAGAGCATTTCCTTAGCAAAAATCAGGAAAATGTGTAGGTAATTTTGGAATATAAAAATAAAATAAACAGCCAACCCTCAGCTTTAGCTATGAGGAATATCGGTTCCAGCCCTGAATTCTTCTTAATGTCGCTGTTATTTAAGCACAGATTTTCACTATTTGTATTGAAATATATTGAAGCCTTTTTCACTCAAATACTAGTTTCTTTTGCTTGCACCAAGCATTCTGTCCCCTGCCAAATCTCTCCTTACGTCTTGATGTTTCTGTGGTTTCAAATGCTAAAATTCTTTTTCTGATGCTATGTAAAGTATTATGGGTGTTTGTCAGTGAAAGAATAAAAGCTTCTCAGGGCAGAGATGTTACTCTCTCTATATATATTGCAGGTATGATGAACCATAAATAAGGGAATTCAGAGTACTTTTCATTGTAGAAAAATATTAATCTATTAATGTAGTAAATTGCTTCCCCCCCCCCGACCCAAAGCATTGTCCATTAAACTGTAGTAGATATTTTAACGTTATACCAGGCGAAGGAATAGACTTGTTAAAAAGAACAATTGTTTCTGCAAAATAAATGACATACTAACGAGACTTCTGATATCTTTGCCTTTAGGAAAGGATTCAAGCTCTGGAGACAGAGCTGCAAGCTGTTAGCCACAGTAAGATGATGCTGGAGAAAGAGCTGCAAGAAGTGATTTCACTTACCAGCCAGGAGCTTGAGGAGTACAGGGAAAAAGTGATAGAACTTGAGGATGAGGTAATTGCCTGAGCTTTCCTAGCAGACAGGGAATATAAAGTCCAGGGGGCAAAAGAGAATTTGGGACTGTAATTTTATTTGAATAGTAAAATATGCTAGCATATTACAAAGGGAAGATTGTGTCAACCACATTTAGAAATTTTGCTGCAAGCTGCCAATTCCTTGATTTTATTGGACCATCTATAAAACAGGGGAAAAAAAGAGGAATGATGAATGAAAAGAAGCTCTTGCATTAAAGAGTACAACTAAGCCTAGTCAAGGGGTGATGAGTACTCACTCAGCCCTTGCATTTGAATTTTAGTCTGCTAAAGAAAAGCAGAATAAGAGTCTGGCTCAACTAAATTTTAAAAGCGTCTGTTGTGAAAGTTGGAGAATTTTTCCATCATACGTACAAAGCGGTTATGTTTAATAAGCCTACCTTAATACCTTCTTATTGCAGTAACATTTTGATTTTATTTTATTTATTATTCATTTTATTTTATTTATTTTATTCCTGTAGCTTCAGGAATCTAGAGGTTTCAGGAGGAAGATAAAACGTTTAGAAGAAATAAACAAGAAATTGGCCCTCGAACTGGAACATGAACGAGGGAAGCTCACTGGTCTTGGTCAGTCTAATGCTGCTTTGCGGGAACACAACAATATCTTAGAAACGGCACTAGCAAAAAGAGAGGCAGATCTGGTACAACTGAATCTCCAGGTATTCAAAGCAATTGACTTTTGGTATGACATTTTAGGAGGGAAGGCTAACATTCTTATTTCACGGGTTCCAGTGACCTGAGTATGTCTGTAGATTTCTGTTTACAGCATGATGTTCAAAGAAAAATTGATGTGCTTTCTCCAGGTCTCCTGTACTTAATGTTAGAATAGTATTATAGGCATGAGGCATGTTATTTAAAAAAAATCCTGCTGGGTCAAATTAAAAACTTTCTCAAGAAAAGCGAACACAAATTTGCAAAAGTGAAAATGGAAAATTTAATACAACTCTCGTTAAGATCTACAGTGTACCACATAAAGATCTAATATTGTTGATGCTGCTACTAATTTAATATTTCTGTCAATATAACACGTACCCTCACCCCCATCTGCAGTCTGCATACACCATTACTGAAATGTAGCCATCTCTGAGTTTAGATGGCAGTGTGCAGTGAGCATGAATAGCAATAATGGGAGCAGAAGTTTTGCCAAGAATTCTGAGACACTTTCTTAGGTGTCATGGTATCTTTTTAAAATGTGTAGAAGAGCAGAAAAGATCACACACCTAGTACATTCCATGTTACTTACTTACTTACTTTTTGAAGGTTTTATGGCATTTTTGTTTATGAAAAGCACATCCTGTCTGCACTGTACTGTACAGAATTCTGAAAGTTAAATAACTCAGCATTTGTAATTCACCTCCACCTCCAAAGGGGGAATTGGGGCACAGTATTACTATTCCTCTGTCTCTGTTGGAACTTTGAGAATTCCCATGTTTCCCTCATTCCCCAATGCCCTTGAGACTCTGTCACAATGAAATGGGATTTTCCCCCACGAAAGTCCATGTGATAAATAAAAGTGCCACCAGACTCCTTGTTTGTCGTGACAACAGTTCTTCCATCCAAGAGAGTCTGTTTAAAAACATCATTAGATTATCACAGCCCTGCTGAGTTGTGGAAGAGGCATTGATTACCTCAGTAGATGAGTGCACCCAGCTGGAGTTGTGAGTGGAGTGGGAGGTTGATTCAGGATGTTTGAAAGAATGATTAAAATTATAGCTAAAATCAGGGATAATATTTTGTTTGAAATCAGTCTTTTTTAAACCCCAAACTTAAATACAGCTGACACTTCAAGCCCTACACAGAACTGCCTGCAAATGAACAACACTTCTTTGGGCAGCATTAGCATTGATCCCTTTTTTTGCCTTCTCTCCTGTCTTCTGGACACTTGTGCACAGAGCCTGTGTTGTGCCACTGAATCTCGGGTTTGTGATCCCATAGGTTCAAGCAGTCCTAAAGCGTAAAGAGGAGGAGGATCAGCAAATGAAACAGCTTATTCAAGCCTTACAGACTGCCTTGGAGAGAGAGAAATCAAAAGTTAATGACCTTAAGGAGCAGGTAAAGGTTCAGCTTCTGCTTTGTTACTTCATAGGTGATTTAAACACAAAATATTGAATAAGTAGTTTTAAATGAATCCCATACTTAAAACCAGTTGCTCCCTGAAGTCCTCTCCCTTGATGCCAAGCAGTGGATAAGCATCACAGATGTTTTTGATCTTCTGATATGCCCTGCATTAAACACAGTGATGTGTGAAAATGTTAACAAAAGGCCTCCTCAGAAAATCTCCATAATTGGCAATGTGTGAGACATTCCCCAAGTAAAAATATCTTCATCCCAGTCCCTCACAGAAAACTTAGCAAATATGGCCTTCCATTGCATTAGTGAAGCTAATGGTAAAAAGCTTCTCCATTCATCTGGAATGTTGCCTTTGAATATCACTTTTTCTGCCAAATAAGAATAGTGGCAAAGGCAAGACATTCCTTCAGTAAATTCTGTTTGTTTGTGCATTTCTCACCCATGTACCATCTCTGTCTTTTTATAATCCTGTAATACAGATAAGATGAAAAAAAAGCTGTCTATTTTGCATCTGCAGGTTGCAGGAGCCAAAGTAGATGCAGCACATAACCGTCGTCATTATAAAGCTGCTGTTCTTGAGCTGAGTGAAATTAAGAAAGAGCTACAAGCCAAAGAACTGCTTGTCCAAGCCCTTCAGGCTGAAGCTGACAAATTGCAGTAAGTACACAATAAAATATACTAAAAGCTAAGTTTCTTAGAACAAGATGGACGAAATCTGTGATCTACTTATGTATCTGAATTTTTGACTTTGGGACCACTGGTCTTTGGAACTAGTTCTGAGTCTTAGCATTTGCCACAATTGTACATCACTTGCAAAAAAGCTTCTGTTCTCTGTTTCATGATCCTTTTACTATATCTAGGACACACCTTCTTCATATTATGTCACCTGCACATCTTACAGTTTTGACACAAACAAACCCTGCTTCATACACTACACAGGGTTAACACTTAACACACTATCTTGACTCTGTTGCACTTCCCTTTTCTGCATCCCTGAGATCTTACTTGCAGGAAGACCTTGATAAGCAAGTGAAGCTTTAGCTGACTAAACACTGTTATGATGTATACTCCTTTGTTTTGTTATGTTAGAATTCACTGGCTGCCTGCTGCTGACCATATTAGTTATTCCATTATGTTTCCAGTGTCTTCACTGGAACAATGTTAGAATGCAAGATGTGGAAATTTGAAGTTGAAGGCCTCAGTGAACCTGCTAACTGGATTTTGAGCTCTTCAGACAAGTGCTTTAAAAAAACAAAAAAACAAAAAAAGTCAAACTTTGTACTGCTTAAGTGTACCAGTGTAGTTAATTCAGTCAGCCTCTTCCACTGTGTATGGTATAGCTTATTCCCATTATGAGAAGGGAAACAAGCCATGCCCTGCGTAACCACTTTTATAGTGCTATAACTGCAACCACGGTAAGAATTGTGCCAGTATAATTATTTTGGTAAGAAATCACACCCTAACTGAAATTGTATTGGTATAACTAAAACTGTGGGTAAATCAGGTCTTAATTCTCCCTCCACTGTAAAATTTGTCATCTCACAGCTGTAGTCTAGCAGATGACAAGTATCAATGCCAGAATGGATCAGTATGGGAACTGCTTCTTAAAATACCCTAGAACAGCTTTCCCTTCATATGAAATGTTAACAGCTATCAAGGCATTTGTCAAGAAGTATATAGCGATGTAAGACAAAAATTCTGTTTTATGGCTAAAATCCTGGGGTGAGCATGTCGACAAGCCTGTCACAGAAATAGTTCACCAGACCATACTGCCCATTTTATCAGACATAAACTATGTTGTGATTCACAGTAATAGTCAAGGACTCTTGCTGTTAAATATCTCATTTTAGCTATATCTGTTATAGCATAAAGATGTAAAGATCCAGATTATAGCAATTTGAGTATTTCTGCTGTTTACATTCTAGGATTGAGGATGAGAAACGTTCTCAAGAAGCATCACAGTTCCAGCAAGACTTGGCAGAAGCCCGGTGTCAGCTCCAGCTGCTACAGAAACAGCTGGATGAACAACTTAGCAAACAACCTGTGGAAAACCAAGAGGTAAAAACTTCATAATTCCTTCCCCTTACATAAAACGTGTTATTGAGGAGTATGAAACAGGAGGTTAAATCCACACCTCACTCTTGCTTATTGTATTATTTTGTTTTAAATTAGTAACAATTAAAATACTTGTCAACTTCATGATTGTTTCTCTAGTGAAGTTTAAGGTACTTTTTTTCCTGCCCCCTGAAGGTTGAAGACCTCAAATGGGAGGTAGAACAGAAGGAGAGAGACATCCAGGCATTGAAGCAGCAGTTGGACATGACTGAACAACGCAGTCAGAAGGAGTTAGAAGGAATACAGCTGGTACTACAGGTATTTGATCTGGCCTGTTTGACCCCTGATAAATGGATGTTTGGTATTGACAAGTAAATCTACAGTGGCTGAGGGAAAGATGCTTCACAGAATAACATTTAGAGCAATACTGTAAGGTTAAAAACCAGAATACCATACCAATGTAGATGGTTAAAACCAATAGACTTTTTGAGTTTTATCAGTTTCCTTTTCATTATTGTTTGCTTTTTGTATTGAAACTAGCTTACACAATGAGAATAGCTAGTTGTGTTTCTAACTGGCTTCACTTTCCAGTTTTTCTACATGGGCATGATAGCACTGAAATTAAAGAAATGATGGAAACATTTCTTCTTGTTCTTGTCAAAACTTAAGAGTTTAAATTTCACATGCCTGTGTCTCTTCAAGAAACCTTGCGCTGATAAACTTGTAAAATACTAAAACTAGTAGAACGTCTAAAACCTCTAGAATTATTCAGCCTGCAATTTAATGGATTTTAGCAGTTGAAATATGAACACTGTATTATCCATAGAAATATAGGTCTTCTGTCCCCTGCATTCAAGGCAGGAGCAGTGGTTAAAGTATAATTTGACTGGCCCCAGAGCCTTCCTAATCTCTTGTCCCCCTTCCCATATTGTCTGGGCCCCTTTCATGCATGTGTGGGCCCCAGCCCAGGCAGGTATTTGTAACCACTTCTCAGTACCATATACATCAGTTATCGCTCCATTAAAAATACTGGCCCCAATCCTGGCCTCACACGCTGTCCTCTCCACCCCTCTGCACCTCTGTGACCTTGATCCCACCCTCACACTCTGCCTCCACTGCCCCCCTGGCCCTGATCCTGGCCTCACACACTGTCCTCTCCACCACCCTACCCTCACACTGCTCTCACATGCTGCCCCGACACCCACATTCTGGTCTCATGTTGCCCCCCACCCACACTCCTGATCCCAGCCTCACACACTGTCCCCTGTGCCCCATAGATAGTACTTGGTCCTGGCAGAGGACTGGGCTCAGTGACCTCTCATGATCCCTTCCAGTTCTAAGATTCTATGATCCTCTTGTCTTAGCCTCCAAACTATAAGTTGCTTTCAGTAGGACACTGTGCACCTCACTCAGTTTTAATAAATCAAACCCAGATTTTAGAAGCAATTAGGGCAATAAAAGAACAAAATCTAAACTACTAAAAAATATGTTGTACTTGCTCATCCCCGAAGTGGTAGCAGTTTTAAAGATCCCCTTTATTAGACATTTTAGGAAGAAATTGGTAGTGGCTTCCTATAAATAGTGAGTGAGTCTATGGAACGTACATATAGGGCAAATAAGCACTGTTCAATAAGACATTTTAAATAATTCAGATTTTAGTCTCTAGAGTGACTGGGAAATGTGCATGGCTCCTCGGATCTGTAATGGAGGAGATGTGGTCTCCATCCAGGACAATGTTATCCTTATTATCATGGAATCAGTAAAATAGGGTGGGAGGGGGAAATCGAGAAAAATAAAATCATTTAATGAGTCATTCACTTCCAAAGCACAAGCAGAAAATAATTTGCTGTGTTTGACCTTTGAAATATATAACCACTCATGCAGATCCCATGACTCCCTGACACTCCCAGGCCCCTTTCCTGCCCACCTGCCCTCCCCCCCGTTCCTAACCCCCCATGGCTTTCTCCAGTGGCTTACTGACAGTGACTGGTGTCCCAGGACCAGGCCCACATTACCAGTCCCCCCCACCCCCTCCGGCAGGAGGTGTCCTGGCCCCTGACCCCAGCTGCCCTGGGGAGGGGGAGTCTGTACCAGCAGTGGAGGGACATGAGGCTGGGGGGACGCAAATCCCCACCCTGCACTGGCCTCCCCTGCAGTTACCCAGTGTGTGGCAGCCACTGGTCCCCTGCAACAGCCCTGCAGCCCAGCTTGGCTGACACGAGGCAGCCTCACTACCACACCCCACCCGGTGAGGAAAGGGGGGCTAGATTGGATCTTTACTGCATGAGGTGGGGGTACTGAAGGGCATCCCTCAGCACCTCCTGCATCCCCCCTACCTGCCTGAAGGGCTACTCTGGTCTGGCACCCCCATCCCTATCACTTACTGTCCCAGGCTACAGCTGGGACCCCAGCTACTGGCTGCAGCTAGGTAGCCTCATACCCCCCTTGCCTGAGGAGAGAACTTCACAACATATGGCAGGGATGTGGGTGAGGAAGTGAGGGGTCCCCTGGACCAAATCCATGGAATATCCTTCACTTTCATTGACTGAAGGGGCTCCAGTGCTGTGCTGCAGTTAGATGCTCCCTCCTGGGTCCTAGTGCTGGAAGAATTTCATTGCTGTGTAGGTTGGGTAGCCCAGCACACACACAGCGGGAACCCTCCCCGTAGTAGGACCCAAGAGGTGGCTCCCAACAGGCTTAGCCTGAGGCTGTTTCTCCTAGACGGAGCAGCCACAGCTCCCAGGCCAGGGCAGAGCCAAACATGCATTCCGCCTGTTTTTTCTAATTTTTGGGGCCCTGAAACAGTGCCCCCTCAAATCTGTGGTCCCCGGAACAGCATTCTGGGGCATCCCGGTGTTATACCAAGAAGTGACAACGAGACCTTTTGCGGGGGACAAGGCAAATGAGCCACATTTATTGAAAAACACAAAAACTTTCTATAAACTAAAGGTACAGGAAAAATATCAACAGTTCTGTCATGCTCAGAGCTTAAATCCCAACACACATGCAGGCACGCACACACACATTTCTGCAACAGGGAGGGAGATAGTTACCAGCGTCATGTTGCTCGAGTCTTAGCCACTGGCCAGGTGGGAGATCTCGAGTATCGGAGCAGGGTCCAGTCGGTCACGACACAATGCTCCTGTAGTTGCAGAATGAACCCTGAGTCCATTATTTTCTTCACCCTTTTTATAGGGACAAAGCCAGAAATTGACATATTTTGTTAAGTTGTTTTTGTACTCGTTAATTGTTCCACTAAGTTGTTTTCGTGGTCTTTGGATATAACTCCTTGATTGTCTGTTAAGTTGTTTCCGTCTTTGGACATAACTTTTTGATTGTCCATTAAGTTGTTTTCGTCTTTGGACATAGCTCCTTGATTGTCCCACTCCTTTCATCCTGCTGAGGTGATGCTGTCCTTATTGTTCGGCCCTCCTGACCATGTTTACCTTCAGGCTGGCACTCCTCACCTCCTAAATTATACATGCATACAAATTCAGTCCCCCCCCCCATTCTATTACTACTTCTATGAAAGAAAGATATGAAAGGTTTGATCAGTATATTCTTTTCAGTAACAAAACATGTTACTACTTTTATGAAAGAAAAATATGGAAGGTTTGATCAGTATATTCTTTTCAGTAAACAAAACATCAGTCACAGCTTTTGTCATTATTCTTGCAATTCTAAAACACAATTGTTTTGCCCATTGCTATCTTCTCTACAGCCCAGCTGCAAGCTTATCTCACGCTGTGAGTGTCTGGTGTTACAAGGTGATGTTAATCTGCTAAGGACCATCACTTAACCTTTGCATAAGAGTGAAGGAGAGGGGAAAAGTTCAGGCTCAAGCTTATTACTTTGGTCAGCTCTAAGGTCTATGGGTAATTTAGGCCAGTGTGGCCTACACCCACCCACTTTAACCCCTGGGCAGGACTAAGTATTATCTAGAATAGATCAGTCTAATCAGTTGAAATTTTCCCCTTCAAACTATTGGCTTACAGTTTTTAAATTTTTAACAGTTAATTTTTCATTCTTTAGAATATCAAGACTGAGTTGGAGATGGTAAGGGAAGATCTGTCAATGACTCAGAAGGACAAGTTCATGCTTCAGGCTAAAGTTACTGAATTAAAGAACAGCATGAAGACTTTGCTGCAACAGAACCAGCAGCTGAAGACTGACCTGAAGCATGGCAAGATGAAGAAGGTATATAAGTGGAAAAAGAGCTTATCTTAAAATAAGTGAAATGTGACATGGGATCACGGTTTTCAGCATAACTTCATGAAAACCCTGGTACATCCACAATGTCACAATTACACATGACGATCAGTGGTTTTCTTGTATTTTAAACAGTAATTCCTGTAAAAAGTAACTCCTGAGTGATTTGCTGGTTGGCAAGCAGGGAGTTCATTTCTTTTTCAGGAGAATGCCTTTCTTTCAGTGTATTGAACCATCATACTGCTTTTACGTGTTGATTCAATGCAACAAACCAAACAGAAGAGAGAGAATAGATTATGGACAAATATTGGCACCTTTAGATAAGCCCTTAAAAATGCAACGTGCTTATGCAGCCTATCCAAGTCTTTTCTGGTCTCTTTCACTCATATTTTCAGCAATTAGTGAATTCTTCACTAATTCTCCCATATTTAGTACCTGTAAGGAAAGGTGCAGTAGCAGTGATTCACTCTCTAATGGCTAAAGCTCCTTCTTCTTCTGACTCCTTAGTAAGAGAATCTTTCATGGGCCAACTCCCTTTCCAGTACTTGATTCTCAGAATACTTCACCTAGAACACCTGGAATGGTTCTGCAGATCACTGGTGATCCACTGACCACAGTTTGAGAATTACAGCCCTTCCGCATAACTCAGTGTCCAAAAGGACTTCATCCTATGCCACCATTTTGTGTGAACTGGCCTGTATAGTAACTTTCTCCTAAGTATAGTTAAACTTATCACAGAGGACTAGGGTAATTAATTGAACTCTGTACAGTCTCAGTTCCCTATTTATCGGTCCTATAATAATGAGACCTTGACTAGATTCTATCCCTCTTATCCAGTAGGTAGAATTGAAAGAACCTTTGACTCCACCTCACCTACCTATGTAGAATATATTTGTTTATTTACCATTATGGTTGACAGATTAGACTGATTTAGTCTGTTATATTCCAGAGCCCCCTGTCTTATTAACCTCCTGTATCCTCTGAACTCTGACCATTATGCAGATATGTAGAAAAATTTAAGATTGTTCCTCTGTGATAAGAGTGGAAGTTGAGAAAAACGGTTTATTCTGTTTTGGGTTTTTTAATTTTTTCCTTTATATAGAGGAAAGAACTGAAGGGAGAAACTAATTCTTCAAATCCTGTGACTCCAGTAAAGATTCCTGACTGTCCAGTCCCTGCTGCTTTGCTGGAAGAGCTGTTGAAACCAACAGCAGCTGTGAGTAAGGAGCCTTTAAAAAACCTGAACAGCTGTCTGCGGCAACTAAAGTAAGTCCTGTTTTTAAAAACCACATTCTTTCGTCTTTAAAATATTTTTAAGTTGCCACTAGTCCGCATCAGGAAAGTGACCCTTGTGTTCATTTTCTTGTTGATGTGCTGCCTGGATTCCTGTCTGCTACAGAATGTTCATTGAACATTTCCCGCCTTTGTAGTAGTTTTTCATACCTCACCCTACAAACCTCCAAGTGAGCTGTATTGCTAAGAAAGCTACATTCCCTCCCTATCCAAAGCAGACTCTAGGATGCAAGATTGAGTGTGATAAGATTTTGTCTCTTCATTATTCTGTGTTGCTTTCTGCCTCTTCTTCCACCTTACAGCATTATTTGCTCTTCAGAATATTACATGTCACTATAATGTATATCCAAGCTGCTATCACCCAGCTGCTTGGGTGGGTTAAATGCTTCCACTGAGGCTACATTTCTGCTTTATGTCTGACAAGGGAAATGTATGGGAAACAAAACACTCCAATATTGCCAAGGTCCAGAGGGGCAGCTGTGTTAGTCTAGTTCAGCAATAAAGCAAGGAGTCCTGTGGCACTTGAAGAGTAACAGATTTATTTATCGCATGAGCTTTTGTGGGAGAAAATCCCACTTCATCAGACGCTTTGAAGATGGGGGAATTTACAGAATGGAGTGAAAATAAATGCAAGGGAGTGTAAGACATGGGATCAGGTCATACAGTAACAGCAAATCAGAGCAGTTAATATTCAAACACTGGGAAACAGCACATGGAGGAGGGTGGAAAGAAGCCATTACAGCAGGTAATTTGATTTCACCCTCCTCTCCTCCTCTATGTGCTGTTTCCCAGTGTTTGGATCTTAACTGCCCTGATTTGCTGTTACTGTATGACCTGATCCCATGTCATACACTCCCTTGCATTTATTTTCAGGCCATTCTGTAAGCTCCCCCATCTTCAAAGCGTCTGAAGTGGGATTTTCTCCCACGGAAGCTCATGCGATAAGTAAATCAGTTAATCTTCAAGTGCCACAGGACTCCTTGCTCCCCCCACCCCCCCTTGTTTTTACTACAATATTGAACTCCCTTTGGGACTAAATGGAATCTCTCCATGTCATTCCTAGACCAAGGATTAAGATTCGTGAATTTCTTGGAGACTTATGCCATGTCTGCACCTAAAACGTTGTAGCTGCACTGGTGTAAGTGCTTCACTGTAGACAGTCAGTGATGGGTGAGGTTCTTCCATTACTATAGTTAATCTACCTCCCAGAAAGGCAGTGGCTAAATTGATGGAAAAATTCTTCTGTTGACCTAGTGTTGTCTGCACCAGGGGTTAGGTTGGCATTCTTAAGGATGTGAATTTTTCACACGATAGAGAGATGTAGCTACGGCAGTGTAAGTTTTTTCAGTATAGATCAGCCCTTGCTTTTCCCATATGTAAGTGCATTGTGATTCCATTTTTCTTTAGGGCTAGGTCAATGCATTAGTCAAAGTTTTTGTGACTAACTTTCAACTGATATTTTTGCTTTCCCCCACTGCTTTCAAAGGCAAGAAATGGACAGCCTGCAGCGTCAGATGGAGGAACACACCATAACAGTACATGAATCCATGTCTTCGTGGACTCAGATGGAAGGGCAATTAATGGACCTTACTTCTACCTGTCCTGCAATAGCATCAGGTGAGCAGGAGGTTCCTGCTGAGGACATAAATGAACAGAATCTCAATGCTGGTGACAAAGAAGCATTGAAACAATGACCACCTCAGCTGTTGTTTTTTCATCACAACTGCTTTAAATGTGTACACAAATCTTTATCATAATTTATTTTTCTCCCCCCCCCCCCCCCATCGCACATAGTTTGAATTCTGCCTTTGCCTTTAAAAAAGAGTAAATGAATCGTTTCAAGGAGTCAGCAAAACATTTATTGCAGATCGTGCTGTATTAAAGTTTCGTATGAAATTACCCCGTACCCCACTGAAGTAATGAACTTCATGTTGGGGACAGATTAATATGGCTCATTTGTGAGTCTAGGCAGAAATTCAGAAGAAAGATTGAAAAAAACCCCCAAAACCTGGATTATTACTAGAGAGAGGCAAAGATGACTGCTGGTTCTAGATCTGGATCTCTTTAATTTGGGAAGAGCACACTGTAATCTTGCCACACCAGATTATCTCAAATTTTCCATCACCATGGGCTGAATTCAAATTGCATCTGGGAAATAGATCTCTCTTTCCAGTTCCAACCATAGATGCTGGGTCAAGCTTGGGGAGCTGAATTCTAAACCTCCACTGACTTGAATTCAGGCTGCAGGTATCTGAATTTCAGATTTTACTTCAGGTCTGTTTCTAGTTATGACAAATGCCATTGAATATTGGCAATATTGAAAGAAATTTGACTGTGCGGATCTGTAACTTTGGCATTGTTTTCCCAGGATGTTTTCTGGAGTGCCTGATTTTTAACCTCTTGCATTCTCAGGCCAGCAGGGAGCTTTGTTTCACTGCACAAATGTGTGTGTGGGGGGCAGAGGGGTAATTTTTTGTTGGGTGCACCTTTTTAGTTAATTTCTGGCGTATACGTTCCTTGGTACAGGGTATGCATATAAATAAGAATTATCTGACCTGAAGTATCTGTTTTAATATGGTTATGCAGTAAATTAAGATTATCATGGGCGTTTTGTTACTGTCAGTGTCTTAATATTGACATTTAAGTTTGCTTTTGGAAAACACTGTACATAGGCCTTAGGGAAACTAGCCCCCCAAAAACAGAGCTTTTTAGACATGTAACTATTTTATTTGTATCTTTTTTAAGATAAAATTGTAATGCCTATAAAATTATTTTTATTTTCCTAAGCTTTAACTTACTCATTTCCTCTTCTCATCCTGCTCCCAGTAGGCGCACATTGTTTATGAATGGGAGCATTGGCACTAGTGAAGCCTTCCTTGCAGAGGCACCCTGCTTAATCTAATGCAAGACGACTGAAGCAACTGCCTTAGATTAGTTTCCCCTTTGATCACTTTCCTGTCCTGTTAACAGTGCAGCGATAGGTCATCCCTTCCTTCTGGTTCCTCAAAAAGCAACACAGGCTTTGTTTTGCTTATTCTACATGCTGAATCACACTTTGGCACACGACAAACTTTTCACCTAAATCAGTGGACGCTTACATAACATACATGTGTGTTTTGTGTTTGTTGAAAGATATAGAAAATAGGGACAGTTACATGCTGTGTAGTCTGGATTTTTTTGATCAATTAGTAAAAGTAGATTAAATTAATGAAAAAACTTGATGAGGTTCTCTTCAGATAAGGATTTTATTTGCATGTGCTGAAACAGATTAACATCCTTATCTCTGCTCTGCAGGTGGCCAGAATCCATCTTTTTCTACAGAGGCAGTTATCTTTGAGAGGGCTGCTTTTTTGCAACACCTTAAGACAAACAAATCTGCCTTCCTCTAAAAATTAGGTTCTTAGACACCTGTTTTATTCAAGCTTTAATCCTGTTGAACAGTTTATCCTAAAAGAGTGTCTAAACTGACAGACAGTGAAACTTCAGTACTGGATTATATCTTATTTCTTATGAAATGAAATAAAATATATGAGGGACTGATGTTAAAGTTAAAAGTCAAGGATTTCACAATTGTGAGGGAAGGAATGGTTAATATGGCATTAGCTGCCAATCATGCAGGATCACTAAACTGTTTAAAGAAGCCAAAAGCTTTACTGACTAGCCCAGGTGTAGTTTTTTGTATACTTAACTTTTATTTTACAGAGTAAACGGTACTGAGTAATTTTGCTGCTGTTCATGTCCTTTAAGCTGCCGTATATTACACGCTAAGAGGGGGAAAAAAACCCATATTGTATTGTTAAGAGATTGAGTTAAGACTACATAAAGACTAATATATTCAGTGCAAAAAAAAAAAAAGTATCAAATGTTCAGGTTTCCAAATAGAATACCATTTGTCTGGGGTTAATGTTACTGTTCTGTGTTAGAAGTGAGATTCCATTATGTTTTAATTTGTAAGTTTGGCAACATCAGTACTGCCAAAGCATTTATCTGAGATCGAGAAGCCGGTATCATAGGGAACATTAATAGTTTTTCAGAATGCCTGTCTCTTTTTATATTGTATTAGTTATCATAATGCACCCTTTTTCAGGGCAGTGCTTCCTCTTTCTCATGAGCTTTTTAAGATGACAGAGTGTCTATTAATACATCTAAGTAGCCTTAAGTGTATAGATTTCCTCTTGATAGAGAAATTATGTTAAATTGTGAGATCTATTAAGTCAAGTCAAGTCATATCAAGTCATATCATAGGGCTGGAAGGGACCTCATGAGATCATCGAGTCCAACCCCCTGGGAATTGAACCCAGGACCTTCTGCATGTTAAGCAGAGGTGTTAGCCACTACACTATTATGTGAGAATTGATTTCTCCTTTATTACACCCCGCTATCGCTGAGGGTACCCATTAACTTTTTTGATTCCTAAGGAAACATATTTCTTGTTCCTTTTATAGTCCCATCCTTTAGAAAATAGAAACAAAACCCATTCTCTTGCCCAAAAATTGATGAATGCCAATGGGGGGACCTTAACCCTGTGAAATGCTCAGCACATCTTACTCCTAGTGAAGTCAGCATGAGCTGAGGAAATCAGCATGTCTGCCTAGGAGATGCTCAGCACATCACAGGAGTAGAGCTGCAATTTTTTAGAGCCCATCAGATTTATTCCATAATTGTTCAGAGAGGTGGTGATGATTGTCTTTTTTAAAAGGTTCTCCTTTCCACTCTGGGCCTCAGCATGTCTCCACAGCTGTCCCAGACCTCTTTTTCCCAGGCCTGCAAAATTAGGGGTGGGAATAAAAAACGTGGTCTTGCCTGCATATATAAGAGCACTGACAATTAAAGGAGAAAACTGGTGCCTCATTAACATTGGTGCGCTTTTAGAAACTAAAGGAATAATCTCAAAGGGATCTATTTTTTGCTGTGTTTTGCACTGCCATGGAATGTAATTTTTATGTATGTTTCCTCCTTTCTAGTTGCTAGTTCCCCAGCCAAGTTTTATTGATGAAAGAGAAATAAATGTTGCTGTGTTGTGAAAATATTTACTAAGTGATAAGGTGTTAAAGGCTGCTGCATTATTTTTCAGAAGTGTATTGTTTTTGTTGTTTTTAAAGAAACTTGCACAGTTGTCTGTTTTAAACTTATGCTGGAAGGAAGCTTCTATAGTTAGAGTCTCTGGTATTGTATTTTGCATGAAGTTTAATTCCACTGTCTTCCAGGTTACTTGGAAAATTTTGTGTACCACATTAGGTGGTCAACTCAATCCTTCCTCTGCTTGTGAACAGAGTCTGATCCCATATTCCTTCATTCAGACAAAATACCCCTTTTGAAATCTGTGGAAGTTCCATTTAGGGCATATACATTTATGTATTAAATGTTCCTTCTTATATACTTGAAATTCAGTATTGCAGGTGTTTAACAGAAGGTAAGCTACCCACAGGGTGCATTGATGGTAATTAATCTGGTCAATATAAATTTGAGTCAAAGATGGCAAATTCACAGCTAGTTTGATAGATACCCGAACGGGTGATGTATGTTAATTTTGGCAGTGAGAGGTGAATTCTTGCATGTCATGCCTACAGTGTCCCAGAAGCCTTTTTTATGGATAGAATGTTTCATTATAAAAACAATAACAGCCCAGAAAACTATGAATGCTATCCAGATGGGAGTTAAATGTTACCAGATCCCAGTAAAGTGTGCATCATTCTAGTCATAGGGCCCATTCTCACTTAAAAGTTGCTTTATCCTTATTACAGATGCACAGATTTTAGAGAAGGAAGCGTGTTCTAAATATTGTAAAAGAAATGCTGTCATGTTTTATATGTGATTTTCAATCTGTCTAATCTGATTGTATTTATAACAACATTGTCATTTCACAAAATTTGAGTGGATAACCCAAGAGAAGGAGGAGTTATAGTACCTACAGTTAATGATTATGACTTTATAAAGCATGTCAATTTAAAAAAAATTAAGATGTGCATAGGAATTCCTTAAAAGTTTTGTGCAATAAACTATTTTTGGTAAAAGATTTCATGTTTTTACTTTGAAAGTAAAATAGGATTTAATTTCCTTGGGTTGATGGGGGGGGGGTTTGTTTTGTTTTTTTTTTTGTTTGTTTGTTTGTTTTTGTTTGTTTGGTTTTTTTTTGAAGTAAACTTTGTATATATCATTCAAAAGATACTGTACAGAAACTTTTTAAAAACATCTGTTTATTTTAAAGGAATACTTTTATTGTATATTACTTTACATTGAATCTTAAAGTATTTTAACTATTGATTGTATTTGTGTTTCCATTACATTTAAGTTACTAAGAATTTGCATTGAACATGTCAGGAAAGATGAAAGAAGCAGGATGCATCTATCCTGGCCTTATTTTGCTGACATTTGAAGTCAAATGTAGAAAACTGAACAGCGGGGAAATGTAGTCTTGATGTTAATTTAAATACATACATTTGAAATGAAAAGAATCTAATGAAGGTTTTGACTGTACCATACTTTCAGCATTAAACAGTATAAGATAAAGCAGGGTTTCTCAAACTTGTTTTTTGCTGGGACTCCCCTTGAAAATATTTTATGCTTTGCTGACCCCTCACCCTGCTATGCCACCCTAACCAGCAGGTGTGGGGGCTGACAGTTCACAACCTCCTTATAGTAACCTGATGACCCCCAGTTTGAGAACCCTTGTGTTAAATGGATGTTGTCATCATCCTTTACTTCAAGGCCTCTCACTTAAATTTGTACACCTGGCTGCTTTATTATACCATCATTCCTGTACACTCCAAGCTTTCAAGGTAGATGTGCTGTACATGATAGGATATGTATGGACTAAGTTAACTGTGTCATTCACAGTGGACAGCAGTTATCTTTACTAAAATAGTCTTGAATGGCTATCAAAGAACACTTTGATTCATGATTTGTCCACATTGCAGACAAAACTATACATTTTTTAAAAACCTACTTTTTTCTATAAGAATTGCTTTTGGTCACCCATCACATCAGTATTTGCAGACAGGACCGAATAGTGGGTGTAGTTTAGACAACCGATTTGCAATTCAGAAAGAAATTACAGTCAAATCAACCTTCATGAAATGTTGCCCTAGCAAACAAACTTATTTTCTACATTTGCCTGTTGACAAGTGCTAAAATCTGTAATTTGACCTGTGTTAAAATTAGCTGGTAGGAAAGGGATTCCAAACTTGTTTAATTCACCTGTCTCCATGCCTTCCCTATCTTTCCCCCTTAGTTCACTCTCCCGTGACTCTGCCAGTGAAGTTCTGAGACCTCATAGAAGCGTCTAGTACAAGCTGTCTGTGTTTCAGATTTATGCATGCGTGAAGCTATGCTACATAGCAATGTCATGAAGGGAGTTAAAATGCAGTCTTGCCTCCAGCAGAAAAACTGTGGTTCAATGATTGGTTCATACAGAACTGCTGCCCTCTTTATTTGATGACTTTTTAAATGGTAGTTTTAGCAAAAGCAGAGCTGTGAAAAAATAGATTTACTTTCCATCCTAGAAGGGCAAGCTAAAAACAATTATAGAACTATACCCTCAATCAGAGCTAGCCACCCCTGAGCTGGACAAGAGACCAGCAGGCTCTAGGGAAGCTTATCAATCCTTTTGGTAGCCAAAGCTGCAGAATGGCCCCCTCAACTAGCTGGTCCAGTAAACTAAGAGTCATTCCTAGGAGTCACCATTGCCAATACATTCCCCACAGCAGGCTCCAATGTCTTCTTTTTTCAAATTCTTCCTGTAGCTTTGCTGCTCTTGTGATACTGTATTAATAAAACAAGAAGCTGTAGATCAGCTGCTATACTGGATTTCATACTGTCCTGTCTTGTGCCTGTGGTTGAGGGAATTAACTTTTTGCGGCAGATTTTGTTTTATCCAGCTCAACTACATTGTTCGCACTAAAACCACCATTGAAACCATTGGGCTTCTAAAACTAGTAGAAGAGCAGTGGTCACTTGAGAAAGGTACCTAAGTCATCAGGGGCACGTGTGTCAGTATCTTCTGAAACTATATTTCCCCCCTCCCAACCTGGTTCTTATTAACACGTACCCATAAAAAAGCACTGGAGAACAGCCTGAGCATACAGTAAATTTAGTAACTGAATAAAGGAATAGTCTTTCATAGTAAATATTTTGCTAAAATACAGAGCTTCTGCACACATTTACTAGGTTTGTAAATGGCTGAATCCAGATTTGTGCTGTTTCTTTTGACTGTTTTAAAAACGATTTGTTTATAGCTGCATGATCTTTTGCTGGTGTTAATAATTCCCAAGTTCAATGAGATCTAGCTGTTCAGTGACTCATGCCATCCTTAGTGGAACAAGCAAGGGCTTGACTACACCATTTCCAGCTGGATCAAAGTTTAACAGAATAAGTGAATAATCTTCACAATAAGAGTAAAAAATAAACGGGGGGGGGGGGAGGGCTTTCAAAAGATTTTAACACAAAGGTCTTAAAGTTGTGAAAGTACCAGGGGTCAAACAATGATAAAGTGTGAGACAGCCAGTGTTGCTGACACAGTGTGGTACAAAATGCAGACTACAAGAGGTCAGGGTCCAGGCATCTGCTTCCTACACAGTCTGGGAAACTTGTCCAAATCAACTCACGTTTTGCAAGAAACCCCCCCATTTAATTTCCTACAATTCAACCTACTGTTTTTTAAGGCTGCAATGGCTTGAGGGAGATGTGTTGCAGGAAGGCAATGAGAGAGATTTTAGGCAAGGGAAGGGTGAGTCTAATCTAAATCAACGGCCTCCTCACACTTTGAAAGCAGGGCTGAAACCTGACTATGGATTTTTTTCACATTGTAACAGGCAATTTGACTTCACCTTCCCTCTGGGTGCTGTTTCCTAACATTTGAATCCTTACAGTGTTCCCTCTAACTACTCGTAGACTGTGTGCACAAACAATTTCTTTGTGTGTGCAAAAACATTTCTTTGTGAGCACCAATATTAGCACTGTTGATTTTTTTTGTGCACATTTTGTTGTGTGTGTGGGTTTCATGACCTGTGTGCACATGTGCACAGCTTAGAGGGAACAGTGCTGCAAATAATGTAGTGGCTAGCACCTCTGCTTAACATGCAGAAGGTCCTGGGTTCGATTCCCAGGGGGTTGGACTTGATGATCTCATGAGGTCCCTTCCAGCCCTATGATTTGATTGATTTTGATTTGAAATGCTCTGCTGTTGCAGTCTGACCTGACCCCATGTCTTACGCTCCCCTGCATTTATTCTCATCCCAGTCTGCAAATTCCCTCTTCAAAGCATCTGATGAAGTGGGATTTTCTCCCAGGAAAGCGCATGCCATAAATAAATCTCTTAGTGCCACAAGACTCCTTACTTTTTTTTTTGCTTTCCTACACTAACAGCGCTGCCACTTGCTAAAAGGGAGGCTAGAACCCAGCCTTCCCTGTCGCCCTCCACGTGTCCCCCGCGCCTGCGCAGCTCGCCTCAGCCCCCTTTTTCCCGTCAGGCACCGCGTCGGCAGGGGGCTGTGTGAGGCCCTAAGGACCCTCCGTTACATTTCCGCCAGGCGGTAGCCGGGGCAGCTAATTGTGGCGCGCGGGTATCCTTTTGCTTCCGCGGCGGGCGGCGCGCGTTTTCCCAGCCGCCAGCTGTGGGCGGGCGCTGTTTTTCCCGTCAGGCAGCGGCTTAGACAGCCCCGGCCTCGCGCCGCGGTGGCGAGCGGCGGGGTCCTGGCGGGAAGGGCGGGAGCGGCGCGCGCGGGGCGGAGAAGACGGAAGCCGGGAGGCGGCCTGAGGGAGCCGCGCGGCCCAAGGGTGGGTCTGAGGGGAGGGGTCGGGGCCTGCTCCGCAGATGGAGCCGGGGACTGGGGCCGGGGCCTGGGCGGGCTGGGAGCTGCTGGCCGCCTGCGCGGTGATAGGCGCCGTGGGCTGGCTGCTGCGCTGGCTGGAGTGGAGGCCGCGCGGCCGCCAGGCCCTGGCCGGGCCGCTGTGCGGGGGGAGCCGGCGCTGCAGCGGGAGCCGCCCAGGTGAGAGACTCCGGGGAGAGCGGGGGCGGGGGCGGCGGCGGCGGGAAGGGGGCCCTCAGCCCGGCGCCTGTTTGGGGGGGTCTGCGGCGAGGTTCCCTCTTTTTCATAGGCACGAAAATCCGTTTTCTGCCAGTTTTCAGAGCCAGTATGCGAATATGTGCGCGTGTCTTTAAGTGCTCAGACGTGTGAGGGCAACGAGGCCGGTGTAGCTGATGCAAATCATTTGTTGGATAGGGTGATAGAAATCATTTTATAAATGATTTTATTTGAAGTATACTGCTTGAAACTCTTCACTTAAAATATTAGCACTAATTTTGTTGGTGCCTGCTTTATTTCATTGTGTGTGTGTGCAGGGTGACAGAAATCAGTTTAGAAATGAGAAAAATCTTATTTGAAGTATACTGCTTGAAACTCTTCGCTTAAAGTAGCATAAAAATATTAGCACTAATTTTGTTGGTGCCTGCTTTATTTCGTTGTGGGCACAGGTTTCACGACTTGTGTGCATGCGCACATGTGTACAGCTTAGAGGGGTCATAGGTCTGCGGCCTGCCCGCCAAGCCACCTGGCCTCCAGCCCTGGCAGCGCTTTCTCCCCCGCCCCGGCTGCCTCTGCCTCGAGCATTGCTCCCTGCTCGTCTCCATCCACCCCCGTGCCTCTGCCCTGCCCTGTCCCCACCCTGACACCAGCCTCTTCCTCAGCTGTCCCGGCCCTGCCTCCTCTTTCTTGCCCGGTCCACTCCCCCATCGTCCCTGTCCCTGCCGCCTCCTTTCGTTGCCCTGGCTAGTGCTGTCAGATACCAAAGCCTGGAAAGGAGGACTCATGGAAGAAACGTAGGATTAATGTAATGTTTGTCTGTTTTTAGGGGGCCCTGGAACGCTTCCCCCCCAAAGTAGGGTGTTCCTGGCATTTCAGCAACCTTCAATGCTGCATGTAAAAAGCCAGACAAAAATCATGTTTTTTAAATGCCTGGCGGATGGATGACGTGACAGTAAAAAGGGGGACGTGTCAGGCAGGAGAGCATCTGATAACCAGTGTTCCCTCTAGTTTTTCATAGGCTGTGTGTGCAAAGCATTTCTTTTGTGCAAATTTTTGGAACCAGTGTCCAAATCTGTGTGCACTCCAGTGAATGTGGTCAGACTTGAGTGCAGTGAAGCAAGGGTGTATGATGCAAGTAATGTCTAAATTTTATTTTGATATGGTGATGGAAATGATTTTATAAACTACAAAACCCTATTTGAAACATGCTACTTGAAATTGCCTTCTTAAAGTAGCATAAAAATATTAGCACTGTTGAATTTTTTTGTATGTGCTTTATTTTGTTGTGTGCACGTGTTTCACAACTTTAGCCCTGGCACAGCTTGATACCAGTATTCCCTCTAATTACTCATAGACCATGCAAACAATTTCTTTGTGTGCACAAAAACATTTTTGTGAGCACCAATATTAGCACTATGAATTTTTTTGTGCACACTTTATTTTGTTGTGTGCACAGGTTTAATGACCTGTGTGCATGCGCACGGCTTAGAGGGAACAGTGCTTGTTACCCTTAGTTAATTTGAGGCACACCACTGTATAGTTTCTAAATGAACTCATGGATATTCAGGAGCCAATCCAGAGCTCTTTGAGTGTGGTTTTTTTTTTTTCTCCCTTCCCCCAAAAATTTTGCGGCACACCTGCTCAGAGCTGATGGCACACCAGCGTGCCAGGGCACGGTGGTTGGGAAACGCTCTAAGCCTCACCTCACCTTCTGATGAAGTGGGATTTTTTTTCTCATGAAAGTTCCTGTGATAAATGAATGTTAGCCTTTAAAAGTGCCACTAGACCCATTCTGTAAATTCCCTATCTTCAAGCATCCGATGAAGTGGGATTTTTCTCTCATGAAAGCTCATGAGAGAAATAAATTCATTAGTCTCTGAGTGCCACAGAATTCCTTGTTTGTTTTGCATTTTATGCTGGTAATCATCTGCCTTTTTTCCTGCTAAGTGCCCTCCCCCCACTTCTTACCCTAGACCAGTGTTTCCCAACCAGTGTGCCATGCCACACAGGTGTGCCCTCAGTCCTGAACAGGTGCACCATGGAGTTTTTTGAAAAAACAACTCGAGTTCCGGATTGGCTGATGCATATTCTGAGTTGGTGATGGTGGTCTAAAGTGGCAGCTACGTTAGGCTAGTCCAGCAAAACAAAACAAGGAGTCCTGTGGCAAGAGTAACAGATGTATTTTTCTCATGAACTTTTGTGGGAGAAAAATCCCACTTCCTCAGATGCTTTGAAGATGGGTGAACTTACAGAATGGAATGAAAATAAATGCAAGGGGGTGTAAAACATAGGACCAGGTCATACAGTAACAGCAAATCAGAGCAGTTGTTAGGTTGACCTGATCCTATGTTTTACACCCCCTTGCATTTATTTTCATTCCATTCTGTAGGTTCACCCATCTTCGAAGCGTCTGAGGAAGTGGGATTTTCTCCCACGAAATCTCATGGAAAAAATAAATCTGTTAGTCTTTAAGTGCCACAGGACTCCTTGTTTTATTTGTTTGCTGGACTAGACTAACACGGCTATCCCTTTGGAAATCAGAAATCACAAAACAGAACTAGTTGCTGAGCACTTTCTAATAACTCTAAATGATCTGTTAACGACTGCTCAGGGATGTCAGTGGGAGATCAGGACTTCAAAGAAACAGCTGAATTGGAATTTATATGCAATTTAAGTGGCGTGAAAGCAGGATTAAATCGAGACTATGGGATTTTCCCATTACAACAGGGCATTTGATTTTAAGGTTCAAACCCTGGAAAAGTTGAACAACTGCTCTGATTAGCTGTTACTATATGACCTGATACCATGTTTTACACTTCCTTGCATTTATTTTCATTCCATTCGGTAAGTTTCCCCCATCTTCAAAGCTTCTGAAGTAGGATTTTCTCCCACGAAAGCTCATGGAAAAAATAAATCTGTCAGTCTTTAAGGGCCACAGGACTCCTTGTTTTTTTAATATGGTGGTGTGCCTCAAAATAAATCAAGGGAACAGTGTGTGCCACGGCAAAGAAAAAGTTGGGAACTACTGCCTTAGCTAAACATTCCCAGTCTATTTTCATCATGTGCCTGGTAGAGAAGTCTCTTGGGTACCATAATAATAGGCACTTTAGAAATCCAACAGTTTATTCCTGCGGTTTCCCAAATGATGCATGGCAGAGTAGTGTGCACATCTCAGTATTTCATCCTAGTTTTAGGGTTGTACTGGCTGTGTAGAAGGGAGGAATGAGGATTGTATGGTCTCATTGGGCCATTTGTCACATTTTTCTTCAAACTGCAGGAAATTTCATAACTTTAGGCTTTGAATGAGAGATTTGCAAGTTCTTGTATGTTTTGTAGCGTCTGTCCTGCCTGAAGTGCTAATTTTATTCAAGAGTGTATGTAGCAACTAGGGCAAGGGTTCCCAAACTTTTTGTTACATCATACGACTCCATTTCAGTATAGTATTTCCTGCTTGGATCCCAGACAGCATGAAGGATGCTAGTGTTAGAGATTGCTGTGACCCCATTTGGAGTCTCAACCAATAGTTTGGGAACTGATGAGCGAGGGAAATGTCATAAAAGTAGGAGCATCCTGAGGAGTTGGGGTGCCTTATCAGATACATTTACCGTCTTTTTGAAAATGGGATACAATTTTAGCCCATGGCTTGCTTGTATTTATCCAATTTTGAATAAATTGTGGTGGTCTGCTGTTGTAAGAATGAGAGAGGAAAGCTTTCCTTCTGGGTTTTTCAATTACTAGTATCTTGTGTGCAGGGGGGGGAATCCCAGTTTCCTACAGCTGTTATCGCTTAAGGTGTGATGTCTCGCTATAAAACCTGCTTAAATAACTGGCAGGACCTTATGTTAAGCTTGAAAAGATAGTACTGCTGCACTTATTCATACTTCAGATCACTTCATAGTTAAATCAAATGCATTTTTGTAAAGTACAGTCTAAAAGTAAATGTTAAGGTTAGGGTTTTTTTTGTCTGCTAATGCCCAACTGTTGGGTTGTCAGAGTACCATTAAAGTACTGTTTATTGAGATTAAACTCTTAGGTCTTTAAATCACTAATTTTTCATTTGGCAAACAGTTTTGTGGTTCATCCTGTATCAGTGTTGTCACAGTAATGACTACTGTGTATCTGCAGCTTCTGTAAGTGAAAGGGTATTTACATGTGACAGGTGGCTATACCAAATGAAACTTCAGCATCACTTAAAGTTGGAGTAACTCTCAAATTAGTTTAAGAAATAATGGTTTGTAAATTTCTTTATATAATAAACTTCTAGTCTTGAAGGTCCCACCATATATATTATCAAACAAAAAGCAAAATTTATTTTTACCAGTGAGTTTATACAAATTATCAAACCTTTAATTTGTGCTGCATAACATGACAGCCGTTATTTAGGCTGCCTTTGGGATTACATTTCTATTTCCTGAATGTGGAAACAAATTTTATGGAGATGTAGATGAATTCAGTAGCTCAGGAAGCAGCAAATATCACCAAAAAAACCCCCAACCTGTAGAAATTAAAAACTTCATAACAGAATGGCTATAGTTTTTCTTCATGTGTTTTCTGCTCTTTTCTGCAGTAATCACTATGTCCAAAGCTCCTTTCATGCTAGGTAGGAATAAGACTTTGAAACTAATATTTATTACTATGCTTGCTCATTTCACATCACTACAATGAAATAATGTAGAGAACAATTATGTGCATGTCCGATGTGTGTTCTAGTTGTTGCATATTTCAGAAAGACTGACTTGAGTGTCTTTATCTTAAAAAAATGTAAGACCTCTCAAATGTATTCCTTCAGGGTTCTTGGTAGGGACTATATTTATTTGTTTTTGCTTGTTTAATTTTAACTCACTCCATGAGCCAGAAGTGAATGTAGAATTTTTGTCCATATATGATGCCTAACTTTTGGCCTACTAGAATTCCATAAGAGAATAAAGGAATCTGGTTTAAGATAGCATTTCAGCATGGCTGTGCTGGTTTTGGGGTTTTGAAGTAGGAGGAAGTGCTTTCATTAGCTGAATTTATTCCTTTGTGAATTACTAGTGCATAGCCCTGAAAAATATCTCAATACACTGATTAGCCATTGGTCAGTAATATTTCCCCACTAAGCTTTTCTTATTTCTCAGCTGGGCTGCAGTTTTCATCTTCATTATGGAAGTGCCAGGGAAATAAAGCATAAAAAGTGTTGATGTGGTTTCATCTTGCATCAAAGCTGAGCTCTGTAGCTTTTAAAAATTCACTGTGGACATCCTCTGGAGTGGGAGAATGTTCTTGGAATTAAAATTCAGATTTAGGAATGAGGTGATAGGATTTTTATTTTCAGGTCTGCTGTTTCAGACTTCTTGTGTGACCTTGTGCGAGTCACTGATCACCTGCTGATGTGAGAATCTGGTTGAAGTGTAATATGATGCAGGAGTGTTCAGTGCCTCAGCCAATGACCTTCCAGAATCAACAAACCTGAGCATGCTGAGACTTGGTTCCATCTCTGAAGTAGGAATAGAACTCCCCTCCCTCACCATGTTGTTATGGTTACATATGTTAGTTTGTAAAGCAGCAGACAGGCACTTTCTCAACTGGAAAAGTTAAGTAAGTGTAGAATCTTCTAATCATTCTAAAAGTAGTTAACAAAAACATGTTTTGTTTAATAAAATAAAATTTTTTCAGGTTCACACTCAAATGTGAAATATATGGTATTTGCTCCTTAGTTCTTAAATTGTAAGGTATTTAGTGGGCTGCATCATACAAAAGCAGTTTACATCTTGAGAAGCAATCTACATCTGGTGCCAAAGTTTTTATTATGCCTGAAATAAAGCTATATAAAAAAATCTTGAAAAATGTAATGCTGTCAGCTCTAGAATATTGAAATATTTAGCATGACCAAAAGAGGGGCAATTACTTTTTGTAATGAGCTAGCCATTTCAGACCCACTCGGATAGTGGTGAGTTAGCATGAGTTCCAGCTCTGCGGTTTCATGCTGAATTCTAGTTTTGAAGGGTTTTTGGTTGAACAATGGCAACTTTCAAGTCTGCTGTAGAGTATCCAGAAGGATTGAAGTGCTCACCTATTGGCTTATGAATGTCACTGTTCTTGATGTCAGATTTGTGTCATTTACTCTTTTGTGTAGGGACAAGTCTAGAATGGTCAGCTCATTGCAAAAAGTAGCTAGAAGGGCTAGTTCATGACAAAAAGTAACTCTCCCTTTTCACACAATCCCACTTTCTAATTGACTGCTGATAGGTCTCATCTGCCTTTGCTGAATTGACTTTGTTAGCACTTGCCCTCCGTATTGTAATGTTTCTCACTCATCCTTGCAGGTACACATATAGCTCCTTAACTGTAGTTTACATACACTTCATGCATCTGAAGTGGGTTCAGCCAATGAAAGCTTATGCCTGAAGGAATTTGTTAATTTAGTGCAGTGGCTCCCAGCCTGAGGAGTGGACCCCTGGGGGGCAGGTGCAGAGTTGTTGCAAGGGGTCCCAATGTCACTGGGAGCTGGGATCATTTAAAATCTCCCGCCTTGTGCAGCCCAGGCACCTGAGCTGCATAGGGTGGGGAAAGCCTGCTGCAGAAGCCGTTTGTATCTGCTAGCTGCAGCCTGCAGGTAAGTGTGATCGGGGGAAGGGAGTGAATAAGGTTGGGGGTGTGTATGTGTAAAAAGTATTGGAGTTGAGGGGCTGGTGGGGGCCCCAGTGGGGGGACAGGACTGGCAGGAGCCCCTGAAAGACCCATGGGGTTTGGGGAGGGCCCAGGGTTGGAGTCATAGGGCTAATGCTGGCCCTGCAGGGGCTGGGGGCACTGCTAAGCTAGGAGCTGGCCCCGAGGCCAAGCGACAACTCTGCTTCCACTCCCTGGCTGAGCGTCTGAAATTTTTTGGTGGTAAAAAGGTGTCCCCGTACTTGAAAAGGTTGAGAACCATTGGTTTAGTGTTTAACGTACCACAGGACTCCTTCTTTTTGCTGAATGCAGACTAAGACAGCTACTCCTCTGCAGCTTGTCAATTTGTTTGATTTTTATAGCTCTTGCCCTAGAGGTATAAGGCTTAACCATAAACATGCTTCCAACTTTGGCACGTAGTTTTCAAACACAAAATAAATAGTTAATCTAAAAATTCAAAATGCTGAATATTCCCACCCTGTCATTTTACCAGTGCTTCACTATTCAATGAACATCAGTTTTCCATACATAGCTTTGTACGTGTTACAATATGGAGATTCTAATCTATACTGAAAGTTATGGTTATAAATCCTCTTCATAAAACAAAAAGGCAACAGTAAACTGACAAACACTCCCCAAACTGTCCTGGCTGTCTGCGAGTGTTTTGGGAAGTGATTTTTGAAAATGGGTGGCAGTTGACCTACTCTCCTGGAAGATTTTTTTTTGTTTATAAAGTATTAAAATTAAAATATTTAAAATGCTGCATGTCTGGGGATTATAGTTTGCTTAAAATGGAGAGAGAGTCTTGCTAAAACGAATTCATTTAGATAGCTGTTGCAGAAAACACTGTTTTACAAACTGGGTAGGTGAAAAATTGAACTGAACACTTAATTCCAAAGGATGAGCTGTGTTAGTCTAGTTCAGCAAAACAAACAAGGAGTCTGGTGGCACCTTTAAAGACTAACACACTTATTCATTGCATGAGCTTTTGTGGGAGAAAATCCTACTTCATCAGATGCTTGAAGATGGGAAACTCTCACTGGGGAGCTTAATGTGAGTTTCCCATCTTCAAGCATCTGATGAAGTGGGATATTCTCCCACAAAAGCTCATGCTATAAATTTGTTGGTCTTTAAAAGTGCCACCTGACTGAAGACTTAATTGTTGCTTTAAAATACAATATTTGAAGCAGTCTAAAAGAGTAGTAAAAGATGCAAAAATGAAGTTTATGTATTTTTGAAAAAAGATGGGAGACAGGGAGGGGAAATTTGTTCCCTAATGGCATAGTATGCAAATACAGCCCTTTAAATCTCCAGTTTTATTCCTACCTTTTATGTGGTAGGGACCTGACTTATATGGATAGTAAACACGATTTATACAGCCAAAAATAGTAGTATCTATTTATAATAAAGTCTCAATTTCCTCCCAATGCGGCTGAATTTTAATTTTTCCCTTACAACCAGATTCTTAGAGACTATAGTAGGAAAAACTAGATCTTAGGATGTCTTGTAGTATGCTTTGGGGTGCTTTTTTAAAGCATTGGTGTACCATTTAGTTTCTAGAAACTAATACTATATCTTAAATTTAGTTAAGTCTGCAGAATATAATCCCATATGTGGCTTCTTATGCAAGATATATAATTTACATTGATCATATATGCTTGCAGCCTCTGCTTCCTGACGGACAGCAGAAGCTGTCAGCATGGGTGTTAGATTCAGCGATAAGACAGCCAATCATAGTGCAGGCCTTGCCTGTGGTAAGAGAATTCCTTTGCTACCCAATAACTTTGAGGAGGGCTGGTGAGAAGCAAAATGAAATCTCTTCAGTGGAGATGGCAGTCAGGCAAGGTGACCAGACCTAGTTTCCAGCAGTCTGCCCTGTGAAAAGGGAGAGGAGATTTTTAGCTGCTTAAATATTTGTTAGTGTTGACTGGAAGAAAAGTTGTCTTCAGGCAACCTACATAGTTCGGAACCTGTTTTAGTTGATTTTTTCCTGCACTTTAATAAACACTTTCAGTAGTTAGAAGAAAGCAGAATGTTTGTTTGTAATGACAGTTGCCGTCATTTGTTGTTTTTTTCCCAGATGAAGTAACGATGGATACTATATTATCTCGACTGAAGCAACTGACTTCTGATGATCTTAGAGAAGAAATTATGAAAGCAGGACTCAAGTGTGGACCCATTACCTCAACCACCAGGTTTATTTTTGAAAAAAAATTGGCTCAGTCTTTGTTGGAACAGCAGGGAGGGTTGGAAATTAATGCATCTGCTGTTTCAGAGAAATCTGAAAACACTGCATCTGGTGGTAGCCAGTCAGAAGTACAAAAAGCTTTGAAATCTACGGCAGTGAACTCCAACAGTCATGCTAACTTCTCTGAAGAGGGAGACTTTGGGTACAATATGGGCCTGAACCCGCCAGAAGAAGAAGCTGTAACTCAAAGCTGTTCTGCATCAGTCAGTGGAGCAGTAGAGGTTGATTCACAAGTAAATTCTCAGACTCCATCTAGAGATCCTCCCCTGTACTATGGTGTATGTCCAGTTTATGAAGACATATTGGCAAGAAACGGTAATTTACTTTTACAGTTTCATGTTTGATGACTTTTGAAGGTCAAAGGATAGTATGTGCCTTTTACTTTTATAGAGCAGGGGTGGCCAAACTTGTGGAACTCAAGAGCCACACAAGTTGAAGATTAAACCTTCAAGAGCTGCATTGAGGCATAAAGCCATATACTTTTACCTAAGTTGATTTTCTGAGAGCCATGCTTTTTCATTCAAGAGCCACGTGGCTCCCAAGCTGCAGTTTGTCCATGTCTGTTATAGAGTATAAATGAAAATGTTTTCCAGTGTTGTGGGTATAGTATTCTCATGAACTGAGATAGGTAAGAAGACTGATTAGGGCAAGTGAAGCCATATTATGACCTATGTTGTCTGTCTTTAATCTGTTGGTAGAGTTTGTGGCATACTCTGTTTAGAATAAGTAAACGCATCTAGTCTCAGTAAACCATTAACCTAGCAGTAATCACCTAGTTTGGGGTGGGCTCAGAGTGAATTTTGTTAAACAAGAAAGTTAGGGTTGCAAAGCATTCTTGCAGACATTGTTTTTAAATTACAAAAATTACCTTAACAGTAGCACCTCAGTAAAACTAGGATGACAGTGAAGATAGTCCTGGCCACACGGAAGGGACTTGAGTCTGTCACTCATGCTTGAAAACTTTGTGGTGACTATTTGTTTTTTGTGAGGTGGTGCAGCTATGGGAGTAAGTATGCATGACGGTTAGTGCTAAAATAAATGGAAATACTCCTTGGAAGAATCTCTCCAAAAGACAGATGTATAATAAATGGTTAACATGTGACTTTTCACCTCTGATATTAAAACCAATTTTGCTGGCGAAGATATGGTTTTACTGACAAATTTTTAGCTGCAGTTGTAGCCGTTTGAACAGTTTTTCAGCTGGGATCATTTGCACATAAATTCCATTGGGCTTTTACCATACCTTTGACAAGTCATCTTTGTGTCTGCGTGTATTTCAAACCAAGAGAAAGTGCCATGAATTTATCAGGGACATGAGAACCTGGCATGAGGTGGAACTCTCTAGCGCCCTTGCTCATTTCTGAGGAGCTGGGGCTGGGGGAAGCAATGCCTTTCCCTAGATAGGAATGGTGGTGGAAGCTGCTGTACAGGGGAAGGTCCCAGGCAGAAGGGTTGGAGTACAGGCCTGTCCCTATAATGCCTGGTACTGGGAAGGAGTTCGATAACAAGCCTACCCCCATATTGATTACTGGGCCTTGTCCCCACCCTGCTTCCTTCCAGGCATGTGTCCCAGCCAGTGGGCTGGTGGCAGCAGGCAGCCAGGGTAGGGGAGCAGCAGCTGCAGTGTTGAAGTGACTGGTGTCTGTGAGAGGAGTCAGCAGGTGCAGTCATTTTATCTTCAGTTCTTAGTAGTGTAGGAGTTTAAATCAGAATTAATGTATTAAGTTCTATAATGTTAGTTTGCATTGTACTTCACAATGTTGAATAACACATTATTTTGCCCCAAGGAACATATGGTAAGTTATTTTGTAGCTGCTTCTGGTCTGTGAAACAAGAACTGTCCCAAGATCTTCATGTTATGTTTTAAAGTGGATGTGTTTCACTGATTCTTTTATTTTCAATGTTAAGAATTTACATAGAGGGCCCTGTGTAAAAGTGACTTTATTTTAGAAAATTCACTACCAGAATGACAAAGTATTGAATTTTGCAGAGTTTGTGGAATGAATTTTACAAATAAATTTAGTCAATTTCAAGGATGGAATGACTTGGATATTAAACTTATGTTTTTCCTTTTTGAAGCAATCATGGTTTGGGAGCATTTTTGTGCTTTATGCAACACCCTACTTGTAACTTCTTGTCTATTTCTAATTAGATGAGATCAGTGTATGAGTTCATAATATTTAATTTTGCAGCTTTTGCTTGTTTGAAGGTTTTATCTAGAAGTGCTGGAAGAAATGGTACACAGCATTTCCAATGCATAGAGTCATAGTTGTAAGTCATGTCACTTGTCCTATTAGATGGCACTCAGGTGAAAGAAATACTTTTCCACTTGTCAAGTAAAACAACAAGAAAAAGCCATCATAATTTAAAAAAACAAACAAACTATCAACTTATGTCTGTAGGATTTTTTATTGCCAAGTTCTATATTTGTTCACATCTTAGTCATATGCTGTCCCAAGGCCTGATCATATAATTCTTCCTTATTTATTCCTTTGATGCAGCCTACAATAAGGCATTACCAAAGAACTCAGTTCCAAGATGTTAATAATTCAGAATATTTTCCAATAGAACGTAGGGGGTCTTCCTGAGAGAGTGGTAATTTAGTCTTCATAAAAACCAGGGGGTTTTTGACAAATGTGGTGTCCAACAGAATAGAATAATAAAGATCTTTGGCGATTATCTAAGTTTCTGTGCTGGGAAGTCTTCAAGCTATGACAGTGGGTAATTTTTGTAGCTCTTATACAAAAGAATGTTAATGTTTTAGTTTTCAGTTCTGATCTGAGGCAATTGCATCTTTTTTGGTAAAGATGGTAAGTCATCTGTTTTGTTCTCTTCTTAGAGAGAGGTGCTCCGATGCTATTAATACCGTTAGAGTCTCTCCTAGCTAAAGATCCTGGAAACACTCCAGTGACACCAGATATTATATTCTAGCCAAGCTGGCTCTGACTGGAAGTGATAGAATTCTCCATGTTTAGTTTGTTAGAGGTAAAATTTAAATGGTCACTTGCATCATTAGCAGATATGTTCTTTATAACAAACTCAGTCTAGTACGCCATGATTGGCAGGTAAACAGAATTTGGGAATGAAGTTAAAAGGCTGGTTTGAGAACTTTGTAATTGGATTTGATACTGAAATTTGTCTTTGAATTGTGTGATTATGGAGAGAACTTAATTTTGGTCCTACTGTTTGTGTTCCAGAGAAAGTGCATGTTTATGAGGATAAAAAGGAAGCTCTACAAGCTGTTAAAATGATTAAGGGCTCCAGATTTAAAGCTTTCTCAAACAGAGAAGATGCTGAGAAATTTGCAAAAGGAATATGTGATTACTTCCCATCTCCAACAAAGTCAACCTTATCTTTATCTCCAGTGAAAATGGGACCATTATTTAACAGAGGTGGGTAAATACATAAACTTATGTAAACTCAGATTTTTATTGTAACTTGGGGGAGTGGAATAGCATTTTGAAGTCACAAAACTTGCTGAACAATCTGTTAGCAAATGAGCCTTTCCCAAAAGCAGAGTACAGTGTGAAGGTTTGTACTCTGTTGGAATCTTAAACTAAAATGGTTTTAAAGCTTTGTTCTTAAAGGAAATCTTGTGTGTGTGTGTGCGCGCGCACACATACCCCCACCAGCCCCCAGTTGTGGAACTTAATAACAGTGCTATGTGGACTAAATTAACCATTTCTTTATAAATGAATAATCTGTCCATTAACATGAGAAAAAGATCGTCACGTGTAAAAGAAATCAAGTCTGTATTCCTTCTTTTGGAGTCTGAGCTTTGCCTCAGTTAAAATATTACTGTCAGTTTGAGAAGGGAGAATTCTGAAGTCTTCTGCATGGTGATTGTTACTTATTTCCAAGAAATTCAGAAGACCAGAATAATGTTCAGAAATGAGCAAAAAAGTATATTTTAGGTATAGTGTCAACTGTACCATTGCTGTGTCCTTGAGAATAAGCAGGAAATTGAGCTGGAGTTGTGGGATCTATTGAAAGCTGGCTGCTTCTTGATTTAAGGCAGAGAGAGAAGGATACTATTTTTATTTGTATCATTGTTATACCCCCAAGTTCTTGTTGTTGAGCAGGATTTGTGGTTGGTGCTGAAGAAATGTAAAAGTTCTTGGCTAGATTGCCTTCCATTGTCCTCTGTTTTCTGGCCACATTAGCCTGTCAGAGCAGTTTAGAGTCAAAACACTGGGGAAGAGCATATAGAGGAAGATGAGGTCAGATCACCTGTGGTAAACTAGACTAACACAGCTACCCTCTTGGTTCCTGTGCATTGTTCTAAAACTAAATGCATATTTTACAGTCTGTATATAGATAGATAGATATTTGTATGTATGTTGCCTATTGCTGTATGGGGGTAGGTAAGGGGAATTCAACCTTTTTCTCCCCCAGCCAATATTTCTTCTTTTTAATCATTTAGGCTTTTTTTTTAATTGGGAATATATTTTTTAAAATCTCAGTAATTGTGCATTCAAACATTACTGAGCTGATAGATCCCTCACAGATTCAGAAATAAAATCATTACACTTGATCATATTTCACAATATTCTTCATTGATAGAATTGGCAGCAGAAGATCAAGTCACTTATTTGCAACTTCAACATTTTTAACTTCCTCTGTAAATTTCTATTTCTTTTGCAAAAAATATGGGGTTTTTGGATGGAAACAGATGGACAACTATCACTTTCACCAACTGAAATCAAAGTCTTTAAAATCTCTGTATGCTACTTTACAGCAAAAGGAAGTTGTAGGTTTTTTCCCTAGTTACAAACTCATAGTATTTATGAACAAATATGTGGTCTCGCTCTAAAGTTGAATTTAAAAGAGATTTCAGTTGCGGAAGATAAGAAAATAACATGGTACTAAAAATACATCAATCTTTTTTTTGTTAGATGGCTTATGCTCCCCTGAGACAGAAACAGCCAGTAAAGAAAGAGCTAACAGTTATAGAAGTCCCCGTACGCAGGACCTTACTGCCAAACTTCGGAAAGCTGTAGAAAAAGGAGATGAAGCAACATTCTCAGAACTTATCTGGAGTAACCCACGCTATCTGATTGGATCTGGAGACAATCCAACAGTTGTACAAGTAAGAATGTTTTCTAGCTTTGATCAGTGTAAAATCGGAATAATCACTCACTTCTCCAATCAGCCTCAGAACCAAATGTTTCTATTAGAAACATTTAACAGAGCCAGACTCTTGTATCCTGCTGAGACCTGGACTTAACCATTCAGTGCTCTTGTCAGTGAATCTGGTAGTAGCAACTGACTACTTCTGCTGTGCTGTTTTTAGTCAAGCTGTTGCTTCATTTAGCTAATTGCAATTTGAGATTGATCTGTTTTTTTGCTGACAGTACTGAGTCTTGCTATCTTAGTGGTTTTTGTAGTCTTGGGGGGGGGGTGATTTTATTTTATTCTTCAGACAAGTCAGTCTCCAGCACCTCATGGCTTCGAGAATATTGGCTTCCATTGTCTTGGAGTCTTTGTCAGTTTCAGTGGAAGTACTAGCTCATAAGAGGAGAATTTGACTTAATTGGCATTCAGAGACTTAGTGGAATAAATCTCATGACTGCAATATTGATATAAAGGGTACAGCATGTTCAGGAAGACTGGCGGGGGGTGGGGGGAAAAGGGAGGAAATGTTGCAATATGCTTTGGTAAAGAGACAAGTGCTAAGTACTCCACACAGGAAACAACAATCCATTTCACATATACAAAATGGGCAGTGACTGCCTAGGAAGAATATTGCGGAAAGGGATCTGGGTGTCACAGCAGACCACAAGCTAAATATGAGTCAGCAGTGTAATACTGTTGCAAAAAAAAGCAGACATCGTTCTGGGGTGTATTAACAGGTAGACCCTGTGCAGGTGTGTTTATGTGGATCCAGAACTGGACCGCACCTGCCCAGTGTCAGTCTTTATCCAGTCATGATCCACGTGCCATGTTTTATGTGGATCCGGAACTGCATCTGCAACTGATTTTGGGCTCTCAGTCACTTTAGCATTTGATTGGCTCATTTGCCACATGGGTCCTACCCATTTTTTTCCTTTCTTGTTTGCAATTCGCATGCTGTGTTGTCAATCAAGCTTCCTTGGCCACCAATGAAATTTGATTGTGGTTGTCAACAAGACAATGAAGAAGTGGGTGGGGAAGGCATGGGGAATGAGCCAGTCAGAGGCCAGCATGCTAACTGACAGTGTCTCTCCAAGCTCCAGCCTGTTGTGACTGAGACTGATGAGACCACCAATCAGAGCTCAACTGGGATTAGCTGGAACACTTTTTTGTTCCCCTGTCTGCTGACAATGCAGATGATAGCAGCAGCTGCAGGGATCATTCATAAAAATAGGATACTCAGCTGCAGCCAATCCACAACAATGGGGCTGTGGATATGGTTACCACAGATCTGAAGTGGATACTTGCAGATCTGCGGGGTTAAGTTAACAGGAGTATTGTAAGCAAGACATAAGTAATTCTTCTACTCTACACCACCCTAAATTAGGCCTCAGCTGGAGCATTGCATCCAGTTCTAGGGACCTCCATTTCAGAAAAGATGTGGACAAATTGGATGAAGTCCAGGGAAGAGCAACATGAATGATGAAAGGGCTAGAGCACTTGACTTAGGGAAGATTGAAGGAGCTGGGTTTGTTTAGTCTGGAGAAGAGGAGACTGAACAGGGACGTATTTTTTCAATACCTAAAAGGTTCTGAGGAGGAGGGAGAAATTGTTCTCAACTGCTGAGGATAGGACAAGAAGCAATGGGTTTAAATTATGGCAAGGGAGGTTTAGGTTGAAAACTAGGAAAAAATTCCTACTAGGCAGAGTGATTAACATCTGAAATAAGTTGCCTAGGGAGGTTGTGGAGTTCCATCATTGAAAGTTTCTAAGAGCAGGTTAGACAAACACCTGTCGGGGTGGCTTAAGAGGGTACTTGGTCCTACCATGAGTGCAAGGGACTGGACTCTATCTCTCATTGTTCCTTCCAGTCCTATGATCTAGGTTTACTTAGTGCTACCTTTAGTGCAGAGGACTGAACTTGATGATATCTCAGGGTCCCTTCAGCCCTACTTTGTCTGATTCTGTAAATGGCTTAGTTGATGTGTGTGGTTTTGATCATATCATTCCAAAGGAGTAGCCGTGTTAGTCTAGTTCAGCAAAACAAACAAGAAGTCTTGTGGCACTGAAAGACTAACAAATTTATTTATTGCATTTTCTAAGCATCTGATAAGGTGGGATTTTCTACCATGAAAGTTCATGCAATAAATAAATTTTAGTCTCTGAGTGCCACAGGACTCCTTGTTTTTGTTCACATAGGTCACCACAAGCAGTCTTATCCTATAGAAAGCTCTTGAAGATCATGAAGGCTCGATTCAGTTCTGCATGTACAGCATGAATCAAACAAGAATTTGTAAGCTATTGCTTTGAATGACCCAGCAGAGTCAGAACTGGGCTTGCAGGCTTGGTGAGGTTTTTGGCATCATTCTGATAGAATAAGGTTGTGACTGAGCAAAGTATAGGCACCCAGCTGGACCCAATGAATTGCCATTATCAAAACAGTTTGAGGCTGTGTAAGTGTTTTGTTGATCTTAACTTCTTGCTTCGGTTGACATGGACACAAGTGAGTCATAATATCCCTTGAAGAAAGACGTTTGATCCACATCAAGAGGTGCCTGTTTCATACCTACTGTGCAATATCTTCTTTCCTAAGGACTAAAAATGATCAGAAGGCATTCTATTATTCCAGTTCTGTGGTGGCTAGTGTGTGTTTCTCAAAGCAGAAAAATTTTTTTGATTGGCCCTCTGTTTTGGTTTAACCAGATGGCTTGTTTCATCATGAGATTTGTGCATCCACTTCACTAGGATGAAGTAGTGTTACAGTGTTGATAATGGAAGTTTACGGCAAAATGATGTCAAAGCCTCTGCCCGGGCTAACAGAGGGCAAATGAGTCAAACACTAAACAGCAGTGCTATTAATGCACTTGGTGCCCGAGGCCCTGGTGGAGCTGATGTCAGAGTAGGCATTGACAGCCTTATGCTTCCATCAGTGGTGGTGATGCAAAACTCCGTAATGCCTACTGCAGGAGATCGAATGAAGTGTTCTTTTAACACAAAATAGAGATAATTGGCTAAAGCTGTACACATCTACATTAAGGGGGGAGAGAGCTAGTGGAACAGAATGATACTAAGTAAGAAATGAATCCCAAAGTAAATTGATTCTATCTAAGATGAACTGAATCTAAAAACAATTGGTTGTTTAATATTAAAGAAATCCAGTGGCAGTGAAAGTTTGTACAGTTCCAGAGCTCTGCAGCAATACTTTGAAAAATACATTTGGCAACTCATTCAATGTAGGGGTGAATCTAAGGATTATGTATTGCAATATTTTGTCTCCAGTTTAAAATCCATTGTTGTGTATTAAGACAAATGAACTCTCGAGCCATTGTCTATAAGAGTTACATTTGTAGGTATGGGCTTTACGTATTGAATCTGATTCAATTATCAGAATACACAAAATGAGATGTATGTTTCCTAATGTAAAAATGGATTTAGGATTTCAAAATATCTTTTATTTTTTCTAAGCTAATGATGTTAAATTTCAATGCACCTGGAGAGAAAGCAGTTGCCTAGGAGCAGAGTTGCATTCATGCCTGCATTAGTATGAAAACCAAAGATGTTGCCAAGAGAGTAGTACTGTTAGAACAAAAAAAGCAAAGAGTCCTGTGGCACTTAAAGACTTAACAGATTTATTTATCGCATGAGCTTTTGTGAGGAAAAACCCAGATTGTCAGATGCTTTGAAGAGGGAGAACTTGCAGAATGGGATGAAAGTAAATGCAAGGGAGTGTAAGACATGGGGTCAGGTCGTACAGTAACAGCAAATTAGGTTGTGTGAAAGCAGAATTGTATTGTAACTATGGCAGCTTTTCCTATTATAACAGGTAATCTGACTTCACCCTCCTAAGTGCTGTTTCCCAGGATTTGAATCTTAACAAATGCTCTGATTTTACTGTTGCAGTATGACCTGATCCCATGTCTTGTGCTTCCTTGCATTTATTTTGATCCCATTCTGTAAGTTCTCCCTCTTCAAAGCATCCGAAGTGGGATTTTCTCCCCAAAAGCTTGTGTGATAAATCTTTAACTGCCACAGAACTCCTTACTTTTTTTTTTTTTTTTTTGCTTTACTAGACTAACACAGCTGCCCCTTTGGTACTGTTAGAACAGGATCTAATGTTAGTTGAAAGCAAAGAGAAACCTAAGAGTTGTCTAACTTTCCATAAGAACTGTGTTCTACCTTTTGCCTTGGCAATTGTTAACCCAAAGAATTTTTTTTAATGTGGGAGTGTCACTTAAATATTTCCTGAAATCAGAAGTTAGTGTTTTTTCATTTTGTTTTACAACTACTCTGAAAGGGCTAGAGTATAGAAGTTAAGCAACTTTGAGGGTGGGGTTATTGTCTTATCATTTAGTAGTAATATGAACTCTTACCAACCGCGTAGTTTCAAGGAAGGCTGGAAGTCCTTGGAGCCCATTAAGTGGAATAATTGATTGTAACACAAGACAAATGCCAGGTAGCTGTCCTTATGGTGTCTTGACAAAGGACAGTTTGCCTGTTCCCTTCCTCTGGGGGAAAAACTGGCAAAATGCTCTCCTAGACCCAGTATTTTTAGGACTGAGGTGTTTACACCAGGAGGCTAACACTTTATTAGAGTGACACTTGTATGTAGTATACAGTCAAATCTGTAGTATATGCAGCAAACTGAATTTTAAATGTGTGGCTTTAATTTTCTCTTACTGAATTATCATGAAGGTCATAAGACAGAAAACTTTCTCTTTCAATACTTAAACCTGTCCTAGGTATTTAGTGGGTTTGAGACAGTGCGTCAGCTGTAAGGACACCTTGGATACATTAAATTGTGCAATATATCATAAATGTGTTTAATTTTTAAACTACTTTTTGTGCAAGAAAATATTTTTTAAAGCAAAAAACCTAAAAATGAGATTCATTGCTACCCCCTCAGCTGGTGTTGCTGTCGTCAGTTAAATTCAGCAAAGGAAGCAAGCTAAGCTGTTTAGCTTTCAAATGGTTCTTAATGTTCTGTGCTTTTATTTTCAGGAAGGGTGTAGGTACAACGTCATGCATGTTGCTGCCAAGGAGAATCAAGCTGGCATCTGCCAGTTGCTATTAGACACTTTGGAAAATCCTGAATTTATGCGGCTCATGTATCCAGACGATGACGAAGTAATGTTGCAGCAGCGCATTAGATATATAGTTGACCTTTACCTTAATACGCCGGATAAAATGGTGAGACTTGAGTGTCTGTTGGGGACCCAGTTGAAAAAGATCACTTATGCTCACGATCCAATAGTTACATTTTTAGCAATGCATTCCAGTCTTTTGGCTGGGGCAGCAGGGGCCTCTGTGACCCAGTAGTTGAGGGCCTGTGACTCAGTACTGGATCCTGATCCGCCATTTGAAAATCACTGTGCTAGGGCATTCATTTGTTGTGAAAGAAATCACAAGTTTCATGGAGGATTGTTACTTCTGGTACTCTAATAGCAGAAACTAGTGTTTTGATTTTTTTTTTTTTTTAAATCAATGTTTTAAGAGTCCTGTAGATTAATCCTGGTGATATTTCATTTCACTACCTTAAAAATAGAACTAAGATAAAATAAATATAATATATATACGGGTTGATCACTTCATGTTGTCAAACACATAGTAAGTCTGTAATTCAGTGAGAAGCTGTGAATGTTCAGTAAGAGTATATGTATTATTCTCTGTTGCAGGGATTTGATACTCCATTGCATTTTGCTTGCAAGTTTGGGAATCTGGATGTGGTTAATGTACTTACCTCACACCCAGACATTGTAAAGAATCCAAGAAACAAGTATGGTCAAACTCCAGCAGATGTAAGTTTTCCTGCATCCACACTGGGAGCAGATCTGTGATTATTTAAGTTGTACAGTACTTCAATAGAGTTGTTGGTTTTTAGGATTCAAGCATGGCTTGTGTAGGTGGATTCTTGTTTGAGAACCTTGAGGTTATTAGGATGAGAGTGCTGGAATAAATTTTCAGTATGATTGCATCTGTGGGAAGGTTCTCGTTTGTTGCTAACTTCAAGCTGCATTGTGGGTATGTTTAATGCTCTGTTCCACCACCTTATGGTTTTCAAGTTTGAAAATGAAAATTGCAAGTTTTGATTTGGTGCCCAGCTGTTCGTGTTGGTGGAGGCACATCCAGCAGTTGTTGGAACAGTGATAGAAAACATATGTATAGAAAAGACTGAAATGTGTTTGTTTCTAGTTTTTTAAAGTTGCGTGTGTGTGGGGGGGGGTTATGTATGAAGGAGCGATAGACCCTTTTGTATCCAAAAAAACATGTCATGGAATTGCAAGACAACATTTAGGGCTTTGCTAATTAAAAATAACTTTTTCTAACAGGTAATCTGTGAGAGGAACAAAAATAAATCTATGGAACTGAAAGGGAAAATAAGAGAATATTTGAAAGGTTTGTATTCAGAGCTTTTAATATGTAATCTTCACTGTAGATATATAAAATATCCAGAAATGTTAATTTGGCTGTCATTCTGTCTTGTACTTGCATATTTATATTTAGTAGTTTTCCTGTTGACCATTTGCCTTGGTTTTGACCTACAATTCTTTTAACGGGAGGAAAATTTTAAAACTACTAAGGAACAGAAAAATATCCTAAACTGCACTACCTTGTTGATCAGTATAGAGCAGGTACAGTAAGCCTCACAGCTGTGTGAGATACTGAGGGGGAAGCTGATGTAGAAAGTTTGACTAGTCATTTACAGAACACTGCGCAAGGAGTCATTAAAAAGTTAACATTTATCTTGATTTTTAGTGGTGGTTCATACATGCCAGCTGTGTGGGTGTACATTTCTTCAGAGTGTAGGTTCTGAAAGTGCTGAAGACCCTTACGAAGCAGATACGGCAGTACAGAAATAATTTTTTGATGAGAAAAATAAAACTTTGCATTTAATAGATGTTAGATTCAGTGAGCTTTAATTAAAAGAAAAAGCCTTTTTGCTAGTGAATTGTCACATTTTTAGTCATTCAGATGTACTGGCATTTAAATATGTTCTGGAAGGACATGGCACACTACTGCAACACCAAGATCTTAAAGTCACATCTCATTTTGTTTTTAGGTCGATATTATGTGCCACTCTTGAGAGCAGAAGACAATTCCTCAGCTCCAGTGATTGGTGCACCTTGGTCACCTGATCATTCAGATGATAATCCCCTTACAGCTTTACCTAGACACAGTGGTAGCCCCAGAGACCCAGTCTTGTCAGTGAGAGCTTTTGCAGGCCCAATGACCCCCTCCAAGGTAAGGAATAATTGAGAAGTCATAAAACCAAATGCTTTCCCAGTTCTCTTGTCAAATTCAAAATACAGTGATTTGAGCCCAAAAAGATGGTTCTTTCAGTGGCATACGTTGCTACTTTTGGAGACTCTAGTCAGGGTTCAACATCACAGCTCTAGTGCATCAGAAGACATTTTACTCTGCAGAAAAGGAAAGGAGTGGAGGATCTATTTGTGCCTTTTTTGTAGCTTTCTTAACAGATGTTTGAGGAACACTGTCTGTGGAGGTTGTGTGTGGGGAAATGGGGAGAGTTAAACATTCTTGCTTTCCTACTGGGACCCTGATAAATATTCTGAGATGTAGATGTTTCTTGATGTATTTCCTGGATCTATGTAGTCCTTGCAGTTAAGTTCCCTAGTTTGCTGTACCTAATGAACAAATCTGTTTTGGTGTGGATGGAGGTGACTGTGTCCAAAATAAAAGAAACGGGTTGTAACTGGGTGTAGTTGAGCAATGTATGTAGCTAAACTTGAATTGTAGCCATGCAGCTGAAGAACAGCTAAATGAATCAATAAGTTGTTCAGTGTGTCTCTTTGAAACAAAAAGCTTCTAAGTAGTCTTTTGCTGGAGTGTAACCAAAGATGCATGTTTAAATTTGTCTATATTCTGAATTTGTTTTGAAGGCGGAAGAATTTCGCAGGCTTTGGAAAACTCCCCCCCGTGAGAGAGCAGGCTTCTTTCACAATGTCAGGAAATCTGATCCAGAAAGAGGAGTTGAAAGAGTTGGAAGGTATTAAGAGATTCTCAGCATAAAACATTTAACTGTAGCAATAGGAAGAAAATCATTATAAAAACTACAGCACTGGAGGCATTACTAATAGTTATTAAAAGGACAAGCTGCATAAAGCAAAACTCTTCTACAGACACTTACAATGTGTATTTTGTTTGGGTCCTTATTGTATTTTCATGTAAATAAAAAATTTCACTCTTAAAATCTATCTAACTGCTTTGGAAAAAAGAAGAAGAAATGCAGTTTAACTGGTCCCTGCATTATGTCCAGAGCTCTCTTCTAAAACCCCACGTACTCTAGTGTCTAGCTTCTCAAACATTTCAAATGAGGAAGAAAGCTAACAGTTGGGATTGTCCCCTTTTGAAAACTAGATTAACTAATAGATGGAGCATTGCCTGTGCTTTCTGGAAGCCAGAAGGCTGTTAAAGTTTGGAGGAATGGAAAAATATGTTGCAGTATATTCATATCTCTCTAGCCACAGTACAGAAAAAGTCCATTTCTGTGAAAGGTGTTTGTGGGTATGCGTGGGTCCTCCCCATAAAGGACATGTTTTCTGAGTTGTGGTACCACACAGATGTTCAAACTTTGATATCTAAGTTTGTTGAAACCAGGGGTGGCTTCCATCTTTTTCTCTAAAACTACCCTGGGAGAGGGAATTGAGGTGACTAACTTCAATGAAGAAGTGGCTATCCTAGTAGCTGATGAACTTCACTTTATGCCTAGGAGTCATGTTGAAAAATCAGTCTGATGTTAATTGTACTATAAAGGAAAGAAATTGGAGATAACACACTGAAGGATGCATCTTATTACTGATAAAGAACTGGTTACAGAATTTTTAAATTTTACAATTTCAGCAGCCTAGAAATAGTTCATAAAACATGTATGACAATAACATTTACTTGAACTATTATGTTATGTCTTAACAAATGATTCATTTGATTTTATTTATTGCAGGGAGTTAGCTCATGAGCTGGGGTTCCCGTGGGTTGAATACTGGGAATTTCTGGGCTGTTTTGTTGATCTGTCTTCCCAGGAGGGGTTGCGAAAATTGGAAGAATACCTGAGTCAACGGGAAATGAGTGAAAAGGCTCAGCGAGAAACAGGAGAAAACGAAACACGCAACCGATATAAAACTCCACATCCTTCTGGTAAGAGAGAACAAACATTCCTATAAATAAAAAGTGGCTATATTAGGGGAAGAAAACTTTGGGCAGGGCTTGGAGTTCACATTTAGTTACCTTTTTTCTTTTGTTTGGGATTGCAGGTATTAATCCATTACTCAAATATTATTCTGCTTTTAACATAGAAACATTAATTTAGAGATGCTGGGGAATTCAGTTACCAGGTCATACCTCATTAGACACTTTCCTTCTCTCATGCTCTTGTTTGCTGAAATGCAGATTCTCAGCTGAAAGTGTGGCCTCTTTGGCTTTGTCTACACATAATCTTTGACAGAGTGCAAACTAAAGTAGTTTGAAGTTAATTTGGACTAAGCAGAAGTTTTTTTGGTTGCATCTAGCCACGCTTTTAAGTTCCAACTGACTTTTTTTTAGTTTAAACTAAAGTTTGGCAAGTTTTGACTTTTTTTTTTAAATTAAAAAAAAAAAAGTGCTTAGTTCAAACTAGCATGACTACATCATGCTGGTTCAAACTAAATTTAGAAATAAGTTCGAACTAAGCAGCTCGGAGTGATCAGCCAAACTAACTAGTTAGAACTAAGTTTTGCTTAGTTTGAACTAGGCAAAACCTAGTGTAGACAGGGCTCAAGTTAGTTCCAATTAAGGCTGCTTAGGTTTGAACTAATTTGCTAGTGTAGATGTACCCTTTGAAGTCAGTGGCAAAACTTATTGCCTTCAGCGGGGGCCAGGATTTCACCTGAAATGTGTGGGAATTCCCTTGTGCAGGACAATCAGCTTTCTAAAGCGCAAAAATAATTCAGGCCAGTTGTGGGCAGAGAACACAAAATAACCAAGACCTATAACCAAACTTCTTTTATCAACTTCCTAGGCTGCAGTTTGTAACTCGGTTTGTTTCACAGGAAATGCTGCTGTTTCAGGATTTGCTTCTTCATAAAATCAGAATAAAACACAAATTCCCATAAAATGGAAATTCAGAATTTTAGAAACTTCATTTTTCTTACACTTTAAGTAGCAGTACATCATGTCATAATATAACAGTGAGAATGTTCTGCTTTTTATATATTAAAGGCGGCAGTTACTTTGTATAGACAGAAATGCACTTTCTTATTTTCTATATCAGTGTCTCCTGTTTGGTTGCAGTGTAACTGGTGTGTTATGCTATGACTGGACATATGACATTATGTTTGTATTATTTCATGAAGTCAGCAGAAGTAATGCATAAAGTGAAAAATAGCTTATTTTGTTTCTTGCAGGAGTTTGTTTTTTAACTGATAAAAATTTCACAATAGATGTTGTCAAAATTGCATTTTAGATGAATAACTTTGACACATTTTCTGACCCAGTTGTATGAACAGACCCAGTTTTCAAAGCAGTTATCCATTAGAAGAAGTCTTTCTCTTTTTCTGTTTTCTCATTAGTTTGACTGGATGGACACAGAACCCAGCCCTACAGAAGTTGTCCTCTTGTTAGGTGGCTGGTGGTTGACTTATAAATTTGGATGGAAATAGGTGAAGTGATGCTATACAAAGGGTTGGTCTATACTACAGAATTTATCCGCAAAGCTAGCTTTTGCTGACAAAACAGGGGAGGCTTACACACTGAAATGCTGCTTCGGTTGATTGTAAATCCCTTACTCTGCTTATATTTGCCTGTTTGCTGCTGTTGTCAGTTTCATGGCTCTGCTGCAGGAGGCACAGCTGCCCTCTGCTTCCCTGGAGATCCGAGTGGCAACTGAGCAGCCGGACCCTGCTCCCTGGGTTCTCAGAGTGCAGCTGGGAGGGAAGAAGCCCTGGACAATTGCTTCCTGTGGGAGGGGTGAGGGAGAGAGCTGCTGGGAACTTGCAGTCGTGTGAGGCAGCCAAGCTCCAAGCAGGGAGAGCCCAACAAAAGTGAGAGAGGGCTGTCAACTCCCAACACTCCTCTTAAATCAATGGAATCGCTCCTGGTGAGGATTGGCACCAGCGAAATGAGGAGGATAGTGTGGACATCCACCACTACTGGTGACCATTAAGTCGCCCTAATGTAGATTTCCTTTATCTTCATGTTGACAAAGCCTAGCAGGGATGTGCCGACTGGTCCTAGAGAGTTGGATCTGGAAAGACAGCTGCTTTTGCTCCCCCAGCTCCCAACATCTAGTCTTGCATTCTCAAACCAACAGGCTTGATGCAGAAGCAGATACTTCAGTAACATTCCTAATCTGATCATGTCAGTTAAATTTCTTTTGCGCGCGCGCACACTCAATGTTCCTCACATAGACAAAGCGGGCACTTTTTTATCCAACAGTAAAACGGAGGCTACCAAATTCCTATATCTTTCGGGATTCTCTAATTTCAATATTTTAGTAAAAATAGGATCTGCAGTATTTTGTGTGCTCATCTAGATCCATGTTGATGAAGTAAAGTCTGCAGTATGTATCAGTGCCTGCTGGTGAAAGGACTGCACATTTCATTATCTAGTCACAAGAAAACTTAATTCAGCTTCTCTTGTGGGTTTGTCTTTGTGCCAGCATAATGTCAGTGTAACCTTTGGTGTGTGGAAGGTCACAGCAAATATTGTGGCTTGCATTGATTTCACCACTGTATTCTGTTTCTGATTTCGTCTCAAAATGTGGTCTGTTTCATGTCTCGGATAAATAGCATAAAGGATAATAGCAAACAAAACTCATTTTTTTCAATTATAGGATTACTTAGGTTAACTAATACCATTTCTTAGGTCAGATTATAAAAAAGGTCTCCATAAATGGATCTATAGATGGAATAATAGAATTAACATAAACCATTGAGATCATATTGCTGTTAGAACTTCAGTTTTCAAGCCTCTTATCTATATCTTTTATTAAAATTGTAGGCAAGAGTAAAAAGTGCTGCAATTCCATTTCTGTTGGAGCATTTTTAGATGAAGATGATGACATGAGCTTGGAAGAAATTAAAAACAGACAGAATGCAGCACGGAATAACAGCCCACCTGTTGTGTCTAAGGAATCTAGTATAGATGCTATTGAAGACTCAGAGTGTGACATCCTGTTGATGGAGCACAAAGTAAACATTATAGAAACAGCAGATCTCTCCAGGAACTACGAGAAGGGGGTTTCTTCCAGCAAAAATGGCTTTTGCAGCCCTGTAACTAATGAGAGACTAGCTAGTGATAGAAAACATTTATGTGGAGGAGAGGAGTGCCTTATATCCCCAGTCTCCAACCTAATGACAGAATTTGAAAGACTGTCTTTCCAAGACCAAGCAGTGGCAGAAGATTGTTCGGTGGAGAAACCAAACAAAACCACGGCAAAAACTAAGAGTGAGAGAATGTTGACTGAAGGAATGAGCCAGGTCAGAGTATCTAAGGACCAGCTGGATAAGACCTGCTCAGCGCTTTCTGAAGCAAGCTGTTCTTCTGAGCCAGGTGCTACTGGAAAACTTGGAGATACAAAATTAAGGACAGAAAAAATAATACCCCGGGAAGCTGGGAGACTATCACTGGAACCTGGTATTTGGGACAGAGAGCCACAGCAGCCTGGCAGTCATGCAGTGCACTCTGAGTGTGCATCTTTGTGCCAAGAATCCTCTTCTCGGAGATTCCTTCTGAAGATTCCACCCATAAAAGAAGATACTAAGAAGTTCTTCCTATTTGGGTATGAATTGGATCATTGTTTAATGTGTTTTTGTTTTTGTCGATTGGTCAATACATTGCAAAACTTGTTCTATGTGCCAAAGCTTGCTATAAGCCATTCAAGATTGTCTCAAATGGTTGTGATAATCACTTGAAAAAATACCTCTTAAAATGCTTAGCAGTTCCTACAGTAAAGACGTGGTCCTTTAACTCTCACCAAAGGTTGTGTATAGAATATTGTGAGTAGAAAGAAAAAATATTGTGCAGTTTTGTTCCATTACAAAGATTTCAAAGAGATTCCTCAGTCTGTGAGCTAGCTCTTCTTCATCAGACAGGTTTGTTCTTAATTATGAACCTTCCAATTAGATTAAGGAAGTGCTAAATAGTTTCCACATTCTCAGCAATGCATGAAACTGAACTGAAGGACACTTTCCAAGCTTTTCTCTGATCTGACTATTAAGAATAGGATTGTGGTGAGGCAGGTTGAATGTCACTACGTACGGGCATTATTTCTTGTATTGAAGCGTGCTTGATAGGAGTGCATTTGAATCTGAGGAGCAACTGATTTGGTTGGTGTGACACATGCCTGCTAAATTACAAAATATACAGTGGGATGTGAGGATGTTATCTTAAATTTAACAGCTGTATTTTTATCTGCTCATTTATATTCTAGGGAACAGCCAACAAAGCTGGATAGTGATGTGTTAGCAGCTATAGAAGGAGTAGAGGTTGACCCGCAGAAGTACCCCATTACTTACAAATGGAAGAATGCTGTACAGTCCTACTCTTCTTCGGACAGGCAAAGGTATTTATGTAAATGAACCTGAACATGCTGAAGAGCAACAGTTTCTTTGTATGTCAGTGGCAGGACATCACAAGTAGCTAGAATTTCAAGTGCTGACCTAGACAAAAGTCTAGATTAAAAATTCAGTTTTACAGTACCAAATATATTATAAGCCAAGATACCCATTACTACTGTAGCTCTGCTTGCTTGTACTATAGCAAAGTCAGTTGCCTCACCAGATCGCAGAAGGGGATCCAGGTAGAACATACAGATCTGATGAGGATAGGAATTAATTCTACATAACTAGCCAGAGTTTTTACAATCCCAGATGCTCCATTAGCAAACACATTGACAGCCATAGTTGCTGCAGCAGTAGGTTCTAATTTAGTCATGGGTGCAATATAATAAAATAACAGTTGATTGTGGAAGATTGTGCAATCTTAGGGGTCTTCATACATTTGATTACCCTATCTCACCTCACTGCCATAGCAGATGCAGGTTTTGATAACTGGTAGGTTATGTACATGGAAATAATCTGCTCTTTAAACTGGAAAATAGCACTTATGTTCTGCCAGCTAGCAACCTGAAGAGTCGACCCTTCTTAGCACAACCACATATGTGGCACAAAGTTACAAATTTGATTATGAAATATAGTTAAGGTTGGCAACCCCTGGCATGTGTGCTGGCACACGTGCGCTCTGCTGCTGGAGCTGTGCAGCTTCCACACAGTGCCTGCTGGCCCCGACCCTGCCTTGTGTTGTGTGCACCAGGGCTCAGGGAGCTGAATGGGGCCGAAGCCACACTGCTGTGCACAGAGGGGCCCATGGAGCCACTTGCAGCCAAAGCCACAGTGGCTGCTCCCCTCTGCTGTTCCTGCCCCCCAAGGAGCTGCAAGGCCTCAAGCTCCTTGGGCAAGCACATGCTTTCCCAGTTGGCCCTACCCCTGCTGGCTCACAGGGGGGCCAAGGGTGCCGTGGGGGGGTCAAAGGAAGCTTGCACCAGAAGCTGCGCTTGTACCTGACTGAATCCCATGCTGGCTGGCCCTGCCCCATTTGTGTGGCCCCAGATGTGCCATGGGGAGCTGACACAGTGCCCTCCCAGTCAAAGTTGCACTGAAATTGGCTGTTCCCCCTGCCCCCTGTGGGCCCAGTGGTGGCCTGAGGTAGTGCTCTCCCCACTGAAGACACGGCATGGTAGCAGCTCCACTTTGCCAGTCCTGCTGTTTTTTCCCCTCAGGTGGGCCCAGGGGTCAGGCGAGGGTTGACGGAGCTGTCATACCAGTTTTTTGAACCCTGGGGTGTATTCTGATTGGAACACGCTCCTTGCCATTAGTGGCGCTTGGAGCTGGTGCTGTGAAAGAATGGCTCTAAGCTGCTCCACGCCACCTGGGGCTTTGCCCTGTTGGGCCCATCGTAGTTATGGCTCTGAGGGTTGATGCTATTAACTTGCAGAGACCTGCTTAACCATTAATTTATTACTGGCACCCACCACTGTAAATTACAGTGAAGCAATGAAGACTTGATGTGCTGCTTCTGAAAGGTTGCCAATACCTGTTCTACGTCAATTGAGGATTTTTTCATAAGGGGCCAAAGTGGTGGTGTGGTTTGATGTATTGCAGCAGTGCTGAAAGGCCCCAGCCAAAGTAGGGCCCCTTTTGTGACAATATTGCATTGTGCAGGCAGCAGCACAAAGAGGTGAGGTGATTTGCCTAAAGCCAAGCTGCAGGTCAGTAGTAAAGCTAGGAGTCGAATATAGGCCAAAGCCCTTTCTGCCATACTGACTCCTGTTTTCTTGCATCTCCCTCCTCTCCTTTTGACTTCGTGTATAGCCTTCCTTAAGTGTATTGAATATGGCTGCTTAAAATGCAGCTCCTGTGTAACACCGACACTTTTGCACTGAAATATTCTAATATGTATATTATCTCTCAAATGCATTATGTAATAGCCACTTGTTGCTGGTGAAAGTTTTGGGGATGACTTTGTGGAGGGGAAACTTTGGGGGAAGGGCTGAAGCAACAGGGCAGAGCATAGTGAGGAGCACACAGTCAATAAAGGGAGGAAGAGAAGCCGATTACTGGCCTCGGGTGGGGGGGGGGCTGAGAGGTGCTGCTTCCCAACCCATTTTCTAAGCTGAGAAGACTTGCAGTACTCCCCTTTGACCTTTTTGAAATCCAAGTGGTGAATAGAAATAAAGGAGTTGGGATTTTTCCTAAAGATTTTTAAATCACAGAGATCTTTCTGTGGAAAGAGGCACTCTTCTGCAGTGTTGCCATACTGCCTGAGTAACAATTCTTGCTTTTCAAACACTCAAACAGCAGTTGTAAAAACAAACTGCATTTATAATAAACGTCACACTTTCTTATGCTGAAGAGGCCCCCTCCTCCCTGCTTTTTTGTGAACCTGTAGATGTCTAACTTCTGTTAGCTTTTCTTCAAAGAAGCTGATGTATTATGTAGGACCTCTTACTCTTCTTGTACACACTGTTTCAAAGGTGCAGTTAGTTGTTTTAAAATCCTAAATCAATAATGCAAGTGTTTATACTCCAATATTTACATTTTAAAAGATTAGCTATTATGAGGCAAGGAACTACCTGCTCATTTGTACATTGCCATTCACAAAGTGAATGTTACCTGGTGTAAGTAGTAAAATATTTGGAAATAAGTTTTTTCATTTACTTGGCAAAACCAAAGTCTGCTCTGTTTTTCCTTTTAAGTGTTTTGTGCCAGCAGCAGCTAAATCAGAGACAGGGAGTACAGAATAATGCTCTGCTTGAGTGTTCTCAGTGTTAGATTTTGATAGGGAAAACAGAATGTACCTGTGCGGACCAGGACAGGTAAGAAATAGATACTCAAACACTTTAAAATATGTATGCATGTAACTGCATCTAAATATATATAATTGATTTGGAGCCTGAAAAGCTTCACAGTAGGGTTAACTTTTTTCATTAACATTGTTTGCCTTAAAAATGGTATCTTCAAAATCATTTCTGCTTTAATGGTAGCAAAATACTGTCATATGAGATTATCTTTGTACAATAGCATAGTGATTACTGGTAAAACCAACACATGCAGTCCTGGCTCATTAAAGAGGGAATTTTATTTTAACCAAGTAAATATTTAGTGAATAGAAAATGTATTATCAGTTCCTTCTGTTGTATCTGGCTTTATTGCAATTGCCAAAAAAAATCCTCTCCAGTGGCCAAGCTTACAAAATCACTGATACGAAGCTACTTTTAACAAATCTCTTCTTTAACCAAATACTTTGTCCATTGTTTTGTAAAGCTCAAAATGCCTCTTTAGTGCATACGACAATCTGCCATTTTTTTGGATGCAGGCTGGCAATTTGTACTTGTGAGTTCTGACACATGATCAACTGTAGAAACAAATTACGGCAATAGGCAGATCCTGTCAATCTGGTTCTACTCAGTACTTTCCCAATATATGTGGGTGCCAGCTGCTTTAATCAAATGTGTTCAAACAATGTATTTACTTTTTTTTGAGCAAAAGCATTTTGGAACATTTGCTAGTTTCGGTGACACATGAATGTGACCTTAAGTGGTGCTCCCTTGCTTTTCTTTCCCTCTTTGGATCTGTTTTCCATCCCTTGCAGGTGTTAGTGAGAGCCTGTTTGTTTTTTGCCCTGTTAAGATTTTTCTGAAATATACAAATGATTCTTCTTTTCATTTTCCTGTAGTTGGCCAAGTCCAGCATCGAAAGGAAGGCTCAAGTCCCAGTCTATTGCAGCAGGTCCATCAAATGCTTCAGCGTACTCTAGCCCAGGAAGAAATAGTCCAGTGTTGGGCAGCCCAGGGAAACACGGCAATGTTGCTTCGCTTTGTCCAGAGCTTGGAAGTCCTGGGCGGTACAGTCCAGCTTATGCCAACAGTGTCCTGTTAAAACTGCATCACTTGTCAGAACCACCTACCCATTAGAATGTTATCTTGCTGGCACTTCAGTTACATTTTCATTTTAAGAATGGAGGGGAAAAATTGTAGCATTGCTAAAGTGACACGAGAAGGTGTCCTTGGCTATTCATTGTCCTTATTTGAGGATGAACGTGCATTTAAACAGTGAGTATTTTGATTTCAGGTTGAGAGATTACTGATTTGTGAGACGTTTGTGCTGGTTACCTCTGTTACTCAGTTACAAAATAAGCCTTTATTCTTGTTAAAGTAGGGCAGTGATCAGAACCTCTCACTTGGTGATTCCTGCTCGAGATGGTATTCTTTATTGTAGGCCACCTGTGACTGTCAGAATGAACCCACCCATGCAGTTATTTCTCCTGGAAAACTTGGATAAAGCATATTCTCAAACAGAATTCCAGGTTAGAGGGAACTTTGTGTAAGGAGTCAAATGTATTTGCATTTCACTTAGAACAGAGAAACTCAAAAAAAAGAAAGATGAATGTTGATTCCTACCTCTTCCATATTCGTGGAAGAATTTGCCTCCCTCATGCATGACAGGGAAGAGTCTGCTGATGGCAAACAATTCAGTCTAAAGGGGTGGGGGGTGGGGATCTAAAATAAAGAGCACCTAGACAAACTTTTACAGGTTACTACTGAATGATAGCATGTTGACAAGCTTTAAGTTTTAGGGAAAGGGCATTTTAGAAATTCATGATGATCCATGTTTGAGTTTAGCTAGAAAATTAAAAAAAACAAAAAAACCTGGAGATAAAAGCTCAGCTTTTTCTTATAAAAACTTGTGCTAATTGCAGGCTTCAGAAGTAGTTCCACAATGCACATCAGCAATAATTTAGTAAGTGAACTGGTGATGTATGTTAATGGTGCAATTTAGTGAAATACTGTGGAGGTAAAAAAAAAAAAAAAAAAAAAAAAACCTGTAGCCATGTATTCATTCATTTTTTCCTTGTTGGAAAAGATGACTACAGTCAGCCATTGTTTTTATTAAAATACTCATTCTTACTATGGGGATAGTAAGTACCTTTTATTTAGCTAAAATTTAAATTTTAATTCAGTGTTAAGGATGAATCCTTTGGATAGTGCTAGATGGAAATAAGGAATGTTTTGAAACTTGAGACATCACCTAGTGTGTGTATTTTGAGTTATTGCTTAAGCAAAGGTTTTGAATAATGTAGTTCCTATTACTTACATACAGGTCCTACTAAAGAATCAAAACCAACCTACCTTTGCTTGAAAGCCAGCTGATTGATGAGAAACAAAGATGCCAAGGGCAGGTGGGTAGAAACCATACTGTTTGCTACCACCACTTTAAAAGGAAAAGCAGAATCTGGAGGAATTTTTGTAAGATGCAGATGTATGTAAAGGCTACCTACTAGCACCTAGGATGGTTCAGTATATTTAACTGTGGGACCTTTACTACTGCCCAGAGACTGAACTAAATTACATAACACAGCTGTATTGGTAGCTAGTGCACACTGTAGAGTAAAATGACTCATACACAAATTAGCCACTGTTCCCAATATATTCATTAGTTGGTACAAACTTCACGTAATGCTTAGCAAGTTTAATAGTGCCTTTTGTAACACTGTAAAATGACCATTTTTGTGGTTTTAAAAAACTGGCATCAGCTTCCATGGGAATTTAGTTTGGCAAGTCTCTGAATGGAAACACATTCTAGTGGTTCTTTCTAGAGTATAGTGTTTCAGTGAGGTAGATGTGAATTGTGCTGTTTTTTTTATAGGTGGCTTAAATGGAAATTGAGTTCCATGCTCTGCACATCACAAAAACACCTTCCTTCTAGATGACTATCATTCAGGTTTTATCCACCCAAACTGCTTCATTGGGAGATTCTCTTCTGGGTGGTGGGGGAACTACTGTATTAGTAATTAGCTCTTAATCTTCATTGGTGCAGTGAGGGCTGTGTACACAACATTTCTACCAGTTCAGCTGTTTTATTTCTACATTAAGTGAATGGCCCAAAACTTTCTGGGCTTTGTACTAATTATCCAATCTATCCAGGTATGTATTTGCTTAAATGTAATACACACAAATCACATGCATGTGGGCACAAACCTCACAAGTTAGTTGTACAGATGTTGAAATATGAACTTTGACACCAATTGCTGCACATTTCTCTGCATAGGACTTTTGCTGTCTGTGCCTGTCTGAGGCAGCTATGGGCCTCTAGGACAGTAATTCCCACTTTACAGCCGTGATAAAGTGCTACATTCCTATTTAGAAATAGCTTCAGAAACTCCAGGAAAACAGATTCAGGAGGCTGAAAAACTGATGCTTTTATTACTGTTTTGTCCTTTCTTTTACATATGTTAACTTTTTTGTATTCAAATCCATGTTTTTGACAATTCTAAAAGTTTACCTTTTTTCCAGGGAGGCAGGGGTTTCATAAGCTTTTTATTTTAGTGACAAAGTCTTTAAATTTACATTTTAGTCCACTGGTTGTAATGTTTAAGAAAATTTACAAACTGTAGCAACTTACTCATTTACAGTCTTGAAAGAGCTAAAGGAGTTTGCTAGACACACTCTGGCTTTGGACTGTTGTAGTCTTTGTTTTGGGTTGTCTCATGCAATGGGTCTTTTTGTCATGTATGACTAAAGTACTGAGGTCTAGCTGTTCTTTCCATTTGTTGTAAACAGCTAATGAAGGGGTCATGGGGCAAAGTGTCCATGTTGTGACAGTGTGAATGCAGCATTTTTGCTGTGTGATACAAAGCATATTCTAGCCCTTTTCTAGAATTTAATTGATGCTGAAGTTGGCTGGTCTTCTGCATACTGATTGAAGTGAAATACCCATGGCTGGAAGGACTGAGGTAACTTAGAGCATCAGAAAGGGTTACTTTAATGGTACAAAATCTTGTTTTATGTAGAAGTAATAACACTGTCTGTACATGTGCAAAGATGTGTGCTCTACCCTCCCCCTGCACTTAGCTATAGGTCTTTCTATAGTGTATGTAATATGTGCTGGAATAAATAAAGTGCATAAACCACTCTGGAGAAAAAATGTATAGATGGTGTGGACTTCTTACTGTTATCACTCCCATTTGGCTCCATGTTCAGGCAGAGCTGTAGGTAAGTAATTTAATTCTATGACAGTCTTGCTGGGAGCTCATGAACAAGTCATTGGTTTTTTGGAGGGGAGGTCTGTTAGATTTTTACTGTGCTTTAGTTTAGCACCAGTACACATCTGATAGTCAACCCTGAAATTTAAGCTGTTTACCACCATGTTCCTGAAGAGCAGGTGCTATTGTAAGCCAGGTTTGCTGTGTGTTGTACCTTTTTTTCCAATTAGTACTCATTACTATTGTGTGAAAATGACATGTATCATCATGGCTCCTTTCCCCTCCAACACTGAGGCAGATAAATGAACCCTGTTCTGGAGTAGATATGTCCTTGCAGTACAGTACCCAACTGCTGCTTTTCTGGGGAAGGGTGACAGTTCACTATAGGAACTAGGGCTCAAAAGGGGGATTGCTTACAGGAGAGCTCATGGTTTACATCATGAAGGCTTGAACTCCTGCACCTGAAATCTAAAGGGCTTTGTTTTAACACCCAGTATTCAAGCTTGACTTACTAGTTTTGGCTGAGGCAGCCATGGTGATAATTCACCCCCTGAAGCTTGGTAGCTTCCTTTTACTTCAAGAATAAATGGGGTATGTAGAACACCATCTTTCAGGAACCAGCTTAAGTTTCACCATTGAAACAGCAATGAGTTTAACAGCTATACAATGCTGTTACTTTTTAATTTGGCTCACCTTTTTCTGCCACTATTTCACTGCACATACTGTAACAGACAGCTAGACCCCTGATCCTACTATTAGAACATCACTTCACCTGTAGCACCCCCTTGACTTGACATGCATTGATAAAAAGCTGTAAGAAAAATCAGTCTTAAGCCAGAGTCCAAATGTTCCTATGCAGCTGAAGCTGCATAACAGAACCACAAAGCTTTTATTCAAATACTTAAAAAATGTTGACAAGGTCATTTAATTGTTACAGTGATTGCTGAAGACATCCTTCTCCCCCCCACCATCCTTTTTCTGTGCCTAGCATGTTTCTCACACAGGCCAGCTGGCTCTAGCAGTTCTGAATCAAATATCCATGGAGTGAAATTAAAACTTGATATAGCTCTGACAAGCCAAGCCAGAGGTTCAAGAACAGGTTTTGCAACATGACAAAAGTTAAGCTTATTACATGAGTAACTCATCTAGCTGCTTACCATGATCACTGTTCTAACCTACACAGATGTAGAATGAAGCTGTCTGTTCTAGACACCTACTTTCACCTTTTCCTACCCTAACACCAATCTAGCAGCAGAATTGGTGAGATTACTCCTATGGTCTGGAGTATTAGAAACCAGAAAATTAAGTACATTTTCTACAAGTGACTTACACCTGGGTGAGTCATTGGAGGTGCACTCCTTGTTCCTTCTCAGGCAGCAGCAAAGCTGAACTGCAGAAGCCAAACACTTCCACTACACAGCTGTCTACTCTCAGCCTGGCACTGCCATCCATCTTACCATTCTTGCTTGGGAAGGAACTTTTAAGTGACATGGCCCTTGCTACTTCTGTAAAGTGACAGATGCTCATGAATATCAGATACACTTCCCAAGCAGAGACCATTGAAGTCTCTCCCTCATTAAACACCTCAGCTCTATACTCCCCCTAAGCCTCCTGTGTACAAAAAAATTTCAAAAGGGGAAGTATTAGTAGCTGTACAACACCCCTCTATAACATAGGATTCACTCCAAAGCTCACCTGCATGCAGAAAAATGCCCCCTCACCAAAGCCTGCAAAGCTAGAAGAATGCCCTTTGTGATGCCCATGTCTGTTCACTAGCCCAGGAGAAACAGAAAAAAAAGAAAGTCTCACCTCTGCAGCAAACTTTGGTTAAAGAAGTCAGAAATTCACTTTATAGGCAGCTGCTTCTGGTGGCTGAGCAGAGATCTTTTCCTACTCCAGCATGTCTGTGCAGGGAGGTGTCACTCTTGATTTTAAGTCCATACACCTCTGAAGAAATGTAGTCTTTCACACCAAGAAGCATACATGAGTATAACCCCCCTACCTTCTGTGCAAAGTACAATTTTAAATCATCATAGCCTGATATTACAAATGGGAATTTAGTGGTACTGCAGAGAACTAGAGGCAGGCTCCAAGATGGTCATCAACTGCAGACTCAGGTGCGTGTGATTTTATCTGGAGGCATGAATCCTGTGTCGCCAAGTGTTCTAAGTGCCACTCTTCCACTGGGACGGATCACCAAATGAGTTATACTGCCATTATTAAGGGACAACCGAAGCCAGCCTTCCGGGGGGAACTGTAATGCTCTATGGAAAAGAAAGCATTGGTTAGCATATGGTTTAATCCACAAGAAATACTAGAACAGGACTGCTGTCAACTGCCTGCTATTTAGAAGAGAAAAGGCACCACCCCTGTGAAGCTGTCCACCATACAGCTCGCGTACAGGATCTCTTGCTGATCGCTATCTTAGGGAAGTGGCTACTGTGCAGTCATCTCTACGCATACTAAAGTTAACAAAAAGCATAGGGCTCTTAATCCAGTGGCCACTTCAGCAAGCTTTTCTAGGAGTAGAACAGATGGCTATGATTAATGTAGATAGGATTAGTTCAAATGGATACAGAAAGCTTAAAAAGCCTGTTCCAGGTTGCCACGCATGCATTGAGTAAACCAATAGTTTAGATAATGGCTGCCCTAGACTCAAGGTCATGGAATGTAAGGTTTCAGCCTTGGTAGACAGCACTACCCTTACATTTTTTGAGCTGAAAGCCAAATCACTTCTTTGACCTTAAAGGCTATTTCTTCAAAACAACTGATGCACAGGCAGGAAAGGACAAAATATCATGCACTTGGCACAGAGGCTCTCATTTAGAGATGGGAAAAGACTGCTACTAGCATAATTTATTAACAAATCAGGGTGTGCTCAGGTGTTGCATCTGGGTGCAGCAATAAAAATCTGTGCCAGTGTCAGAATATAGCTTTGGCAGCTGAGCTCAGACTAGTAGTAGCCACAAATATTAAGACCAAAAAAGCATCAGTTATTTTACATAGTAGCTTACCCAACAGTGCAGAATTCATTACAGTTTAAGTCAAACTAAGCTAGATGGGGCTGGAATGAATGAGAGCCACACCATTTCACCACAGTACTCAGCTGTAGAGAGATAAGCTGGAGGCTCACCATGAGGTAAGCAAGTCCACTGCCACCATGAGGGAACCAGACAGGAAAGTGAACTGGGGTTGTAGACAAACAGATGAATAGGAAGCAAGTTAACTCAGTACCAGAGTTATTTGAGCCAGGAACTCAGTCGCCTCAAGTCTGCTCACTGAGTTCCAAGCAGTAATAAACTGAACAGTGCAATGCACCAACCCACTTTTACAAGATGACTATTTGGTCCATCATAACCTACCTGCAAACTATGTAGCGGATCACATTTGCATGGCAAACAAAAATCTCATAGCTGTCCTCTTCCTGCTTTGCATCAGCTCGATGAATATAGTTTCGGAAAGCAGCCTCAATACGAGCCCCGTCTTCATAATACTGCTGATGACAAGAGTAATACACTTAGCAATTGTAACTAGACACAAACAGATCAAACCAGCCCATGACATTCCTGTACCTTCAAAATGGAATATTGCTTTATGGGACGCTACAGCTTAAGTCAACCCAAGTTATGTTGATCAGGTGTGTGAACAGATGGACACCACATTTCAGTGCCATTGTGTGTAGGCTAGGTGCAAATGAACAGGTCAGGACTGCACATCTACTGCAGAATCAGTGTCAGGAAAGGTGTCCTGGAGCTGGAGGAGCTGTGACGTGCAGCAGGTGGCCTCCAGTGCCAGTTAAGGCTCACCGGGTTGGTCTGTGCTTTGGTCAGAGAAGTCCACCCCCAGAAACTCCCCTGCTTGCTATCAGCTTCTGTGGATGAAGCTGCACTGCTGTAAGCTACTTGGTGTAGCCATGGCCTTAGAAGTTTAACTCCTGAGGGAGAAAACAGCTCATCCTCAAACCTGGCCAAATAGTGAACACAACATTGCCAGATTACTAAGGGGAATTTAAAGTTACAACCAAAAAGGTATGCAGCAGTCTGAGGCCAAGGTGATACAGTGCACTAGGAATACAATGTACAGTTAAAAAGATAGTGGACTATGCAGATTTTTTAATCTCTATATTAAAAAAAAAGCTTACCACAGCTTCTGGTTTCCAGTGAGATACTGGAGGATCTGGTTCTATAGGAGCTCCCTCCCTCAACAGGTCAGTACTAATTTTCTTGACCCCTGGAAATTAAGAGCACAGTCAGAAAGTGTACTAAAGGCCACTTCACTAAAAGTCTCAACTCCAATCAGGTAGAAAGCTTTTACTTTTCTTCCAGGCTGTACTTCTCTTTACATTCTATTTCATTTCAAAGAAGCCTTCACGTTACAGTCAAAAAGTTAAGTCCATCAGGCCTTGCAAGTGAGGCTCTCCAAACCCAATATGCTCCATTCCTGCAGCCCTCAGACAATTAAGGTTCAGGGCAACAAAAGGTGCCGCATACATGGAAAACCACTCGATGAATTTGTTGTTCCTGTAATTTAACCTCCCTTAGTCTGCAGAAACATCTTCATTGTGCTTAGAGCATGCTTCTCATTTTATTAGCCCTACAGTCAAGGGCTGCTGTAAGATTAGTTCAAAGTCCCTTCCTCTTCCCTTCCCCTTCTTTTGGGGGAGTCATGTCTATTAGTCAGTGTTAACCGCTATTACACAGATACTTGTAAAACCAAGAGACCAGTTGGCTTCTGTCTGATCACCTTGAGATTTTTTTATTCACATGTATCAGCGTGAGGCATTAGAATATATCCGAGCTCTCCCGCCATCAACCTAACCCAAAGATTAGGACAGAATATCAGCCATCTACAGGCAGGAGTGAAACCATCCCACACCTCAGAACGGCCACTACCTACCTACCACCTTTCAAGTGTGCCACTACTTCCTCCCCTTCTTTAATTTAAGATAGCAAGCACAGTACCTAGAGGCATCCAGCATGCACTCTTCAGACAAGAGTAGCTAACGCAGTCACAGTAGTGTCCTGTAGTCACTCCAAAATGCTGTTAAGAGACACACCATTTTCTCCCTTTCAGGGCTGTTGCACTTCTCGGCCTGGGTGTGCAGCAGTCAGTAAGTCAGGCCTCTAACTCCCAGGAGCCAGCTTGCCATGGCAATGAGACTTTGTGCCTGGCACCTAGCTCTGCTGGAGAAATGCGGTAGAGGGGCACCCTCTGGTGTCCCAAAACAAAACTGCAGGCACCTTTAGAAGGCGGACAATGGATTTGGTGGCATTTTGGCAGCGAGGCACCTTCCCTTCAAGCTGAGTGCCTACCAGCCCATCCATTTTGTTGAGTCAGCAGTAAAAAATTTTTTTACAAGCTAGTTATTCCAGCTTTAGTACAAAGAACAAACTGCCATGGTCTCCTATGCAGCAATATATTCAGACTGAGCCTAGTCAGGAGTCAGCTCAGTATTTTTACTTGCAGCTTCATTTTATGACCCTTTTAACTTTTTAATTTAAACAATTCATGAAGTGTTTACTGATCTAGTAATATTCAGTTGGGGTGTAGATATTTTTACATGTCAGAAACTGTCCCTGAAGTCATAAAACAGCATTGTGTCACCAAATCCCACCTACCTGGAAGATGTTTGCTGATGATGTCTGTTGTTTCCGTTGCTCTGGTCATGGAGGAGTGGATAATTTTATCAAATTTCAACCCCAAGCTCGCCAGCCTGCGCCCAGTCAGCTCTGCCTGCTCACGACCTTAACAGTGAGAGATTAGCTATATAATAAGTTGCTGACACTGCCCTTTTGCTTTAACAAATAGTACATCATCCTTTTGTGCCAGCCCTGACACTAAGTAACATGTCTTTCCTTCCAGCAAGACACAATGCTTTTTTAAGTGTCACCACTGAGGGTGAAGACTCACTGCCAACTAGAAAGGATTTCTGTTCATTAGGCCAGATCCAGTTTTGTTTCTTTAATGGGAAGCCCAGAAGAGAGCTGCTCACCCAATAGTCATGGCCCTTGATTCTCACCCCCCTCCAAGTGAGCCACTTGCCCACTGGCCCCGTGCCAGCAGCTTTTATTGTAGAAAGGTGCTCTCTCACTTTCCATTACCATCCAGACACACTAGGAGTACAGGAGGAGTTTTTGCTAAATATGCACACAAAGAGTCCTGGGGCACTTTTAAAGCCTAAGATTTACTTACTGCATAAGCTTTTGTGGGAGAAAAGTCCCACTTTGTCAGATGCTTTGAAAATGGGGAACTTACAGAATAGGAGGAAATAAATGCAGGGGAGTGCAAGTCATAGGATCAGGTCACACCAACAGCAAATCAAAACAAACAGTTAAGATTCAAAACACTGGAGAAGAGGTCAAATTACCTGTTGTGGTGACAAAAAATCTGAAGTCCTTATTTAGTAAGGAAGAGAGTCAAATTTGCATACAAATTCCAATTCTGCAGTTTCTCTTTGAAACCCTGATGTGTCAGGTTGTTTGAGCACAGCTATTAGTAAATCATCAGTGCTGTGATCAGGAAGATCAAAGTGCTCCCCCTACTGGTTTTTGAATGCTGGTATTTGTCAGACTTGTGCCCATTTATTCTTTTGCACAGAAAATATGCTATTTGTCCAACACAAGGGCATTTCTGGCACAAATCACTTTGGTGGCTGAGCAGTAAGTGTGCCCTTGGTGGAGCAGCTGGTTTTATTACATGCTGTAATAGTGTCATTTGTGCAGACATGTGGGCAACACTGGCAGAGTGGTTTGTTGCAGGGATATGTGCCTGCTTCAGTGGTTGTGTAGTTAGGTCTGTAGTTGCCGGTGAGTATCTGTTTAAGGTTGGGCAGTTCTCTGCAGGTGAGGTCTGCCTCCCAAGGCTTCAGAGAGTGAGGGATCTCTTGTAGAAAAGGCTATAGGTCCTTGAGGATGTGCTGTATGGGTCTGACTTGGGGGTTGTAGGTGATGACTAGTGTCATTCTGTTGGTTTCTTTCTTAGGCTTCTTCTGTAGATGAAGACTTTGGGGTACCTCCCTGGCTCTGTCAATCTGTTTCTTCACTTTTGCCGATGGATATGTTTTAAGAGTGTTTGGTAGAGATACTGAGGTGTGAGAGTGATTGGAGCAAATGCAGTTGTATCTTAGGACTTGACTACACACAATGGATTGTGTAGCATGTTTTGGATGTGAGATCGAGGGATGTACACAACTATAGCAATCAGCAGGTTTTTAGCATAAGATGTTGTGTGTCTGTCTCCATTGCTAATTCATACTGTAGTGTCCAGAAGGTGTGTCTCCTGTGCAGAGTGTTCCAGGCTAAGTTTGAGTGGAAACAGTTGAAATCTCTGGAAATCTTCACTGGCATCCCTACTGTGGGTCCAGATGAAGAGGTAATCAGTGTAGCACAAGTACAGGACAGGTGCTTTGGGATGAGGCTTGAGGAAACATTTTCTAAGTCAGCCATAAAAATGCTGGCATATTGTGGGGCTGAGAGGGTACCCATAACAGTGCCATTGCCTTGTTGATACAAATGAACCTCAATTCTGAAACAGTTGTCTAAGTTCACCCATCTTCAAAGCATCTAACAAAAGTAGGATTTTTCTCCCACAAAAGCTCATGTGAAAAATAAATCTGTTAGTCTTGAAGTGCCACACAACTCCTTGGGTGTTTTTTTGGTGAGCACAAAGTCAAAGTTGGTGTGCTGTGCCATCATCTGGGATGGTTCTTTTAATAGCTTGTATTCCATCTTTGTGTGGTTTGTTCTCTGAAGAGCTTTTATGTCCACAGTGACCAGGATGGTGTTTTCTGAAGACTCAAAGGACTGGATTTTTCCTCAGGAAAGCTGTGGCATCTCAAAGATATTAGGAATGTTGATAGCATAGGGACCGAGGAGGAAGTCCACATAGCCAGATAAGCCTGCTTTAAGAGTGCCAATGCCCGAGATGGGGCACCCAGGGTTTCCTCCCCCCAGTCATATGTAAGTTTGGCCCCATCTCTTCAGGACTTTTGGATTTTTCTCTCATTACAACAGGTGATTTGAACTCATCTTCCTCTATATGGTTGTTCCCCAGTGTTTGAATCTTAACAACTGCTTTGATTTGCTGTTTGTGACCTGATCCTAAGACTTGTACTTCTTTACATTTGTTTTCCTACCATCTGTAAGTCTTACCATCTTCAAAAGCATCTCATGAAGTGCTATTTTCTCCCACAAAAACGTGAGATAAATTTGTTAGTCTTCAAAAGGGTGCCGGGACTGTTTGTTTTACTGAACTAGACTAACACGGCTACCCCTTTGGAACTTGTGCATAGTTAGTAGTCCTGCCTGAACAATGGGCTGCAGGTGGGTTAGCTTGGAAGTAAAGACACATTTGTCCAGTAGCTGGGCTTCATCAGATGTTGCTTGAAAGATACAAGTAAGTCTTCACCTATTAGCCAAAGGGCATTTAAAAAAAAAAAAAAAAAAATCTTAAAACAGGTGGACAGATGCTTGTCACCAACCCAGAAACACATGGTCAGAGAACTGTACAGCCAAGAATCTGTCAATTCTAACCGCTGTTATTGGCTCATCACTTGAACATTTAATACATTGACACCTTTGGTCAAATATGCTTTTAAGCATGCAAATTAACACAAAGTATTCACATTAACATGACACCACATTTTTTCACTTCTGAGGCAGCAACCCATGGAAAATCCTTGCTCTGAGGCAAAAGGATGTTAAACACATTGAGATTCACCACTACTTTTTGAAGTAAACAGTTACAGAATTCTAGTTAGTATGATTTCAGACATATGCATTAGCCAACAGATTTATAGCTATCAGTATACAGAGTTTTATTCTTATCTCAAAGAGGCTTATTAGCATAATTCCCAGCAGCTTCATTAGCAATAAGGATGAAGCAAGGAGCATATACAAGGCTTCTCTCATTTTAAGCATTTAAAAAAAAAAAAAAGAACCAGAGGAAAAAAGAAAGTCTAGTTATCTGCTATAGAAGATACCATTTAGTTATTTTCATCACCACACATCATGTATGGCCCTCCTATTTAAACGCCACACAGAAATCTTTTACCATTGACAATCGTCTGGAGTCTTCACCCTGGGTCTTGAATTAGACTCAAAAATCTCAGCCAAGCAAATTTTTAAAAATTTCACTCTATATTGGATTTCTAGCTTCCTTTGAGACTTTAAAGTTTTGGAACAGGATTACTATACAAGTAGAGGCTTTGCTGGTATATGCATACATATGCATTTAATTCACAGGATCATAGGGGGAAGTCTTATTTTGGCCTTTATATGTTCTAAAGGATCCAAGATCCTAAGTAGGAAGTTAGCTGTGAGAACCAGAGTGGAACTGGTGTTTTAACAAATCAGGTTAGTGGCAGACCAAGAACCTCTCTCTCTGAGCCACAGGGGCAGCTGTGTTAGTTTAGTTCAGGGGGAGGGGGGACAACCAAGGACTCCTGTGGCACTTAAAGACTAACTGATTTATTGCACATCTGACAAAGTGGGATCTTCTCCCACAAAAATTCATGCAGTACATAAATCTGTTAGTCTTTAAGAGCCACAGGACTCTCTGTGAAGTTGCACATCAACTAAAGTCCCAGTCACACATACCCAGTTGGGTCAGAGTTCTGTCTTTGTCGATGCGGCCATCCATGTTGTATTGAGAATGGCGGATAAGGAATATGTGTCTGGTGGCTTTTGCTTTGCATTGATGTAGGCGGGAAGCAAGCTCTTCTTCTCCAGTCTCTTCATTTTTCTTTTTCAAGTTGATAAGAGCCAGTGGTTCACGTCTGAAAATATTAAAATAAATCATGAGATGTGGCAGAAAGGCAAGGGGAAGTGTTATAATCAAGGACTCTTGCCTCAACTAATTTCCATACTTGGCAGATCAAGATTCCCCCCCCCCCTTATGTTAGGAAGAGTTTTTATTTGACTTGTGTAAATAGAAGTTGATTTTACAATTTTAACTTTTCTGCTAAAAACCAAAACACACATTATAGCTTTGCCCCCTATCTGGCTGAGGCCACACTAGCAACACTCACTTACCCAAGGCTCATGCTATCTATTAAAGTAAAGTATGTTAGTAATTTCTCAGGAAAAAAATCCCAATAAAGCACTAGTCAGGAATTCAGTCATAGCTTTGACAGGCTTTATGACATCCATTCTGCTGATCTGGAGGAGACAAGGGCAAGTGAGAGCACCTTCGAAACAGCTGATTACTAGTTTTAGTCTTGCCTACTGGTTTACACTGGAGTGTGCATGTCAGAATAATTTATGCTTAGAGAAAGAAATCTGAATGGAAGATTAAGATTTTTTTGCTGAATTATACCTGTCCAATCTTGCAATACTCTATCCCCCTACCTGATGTTAAAATGTAAAGATCAGTTTCAATCACATCTCCCACTTTGTGGTATTCTTTAACTATTTAGTTAGCTAAATTATGAACAGTAGACATGGCAGAGAAACACCAGAAACATGTTCCAGAGGGGGAGCCCTGTTAGTCTAATTCAGTGCAAAAACACCCCAACAAGGAATCCTATGGCACTTAAGAACTAACAAGTTTATCATATGAGCTTTTGTGGGAGCAAATGCCACATCAGATGCTTTGAATGTCTCAAGTGGGATTCTCTCTCAACAGCTCATGAGATAAATAAATTTGTTAGTCTAAGTGCCACAAGACTCCTTGCTTATTTTACAGAAACATGATTCACCGATTGAATCATGTTAAATAGATAACTCATGAAATGCTAGTTTCAGACAGCACAACATCAATTTTTGACTTGCATGTTAACATGAAAACAGACCTACATTTCTAGAAGACCATTTAGCTTCTAGCCAGTAAAACAGGATTACCAACAATATGCTGGTACATAGCAACCTGTAAGGGGGGGAGGAAAAATATCCTGTGTTTGTAGTCATTTAATTCTTTGATCTTGTTCACTACAGTATTGGCTAAAGAACAGTGTTAATCTCTCTAGACCAGCTTTAAATATTTCTTGCATCCTATTCTACTTTCTTGTATATAATACTGTACTAAATTAAGACAAGACATATGCCCAATTAGTGTTCAAAATACCATTAGTTATATAGAAAATTCATAGTTGTGCCTAAAGTGACTCATTTCTTGCTAGTGCAATCTACTGCATGTCACTGCAGTCAGCCTCTGATTGAATCCCCCTGGATCAACCAGTTATCAGGGTGCAAGCCGAGCTCTGGGATCCCATAGGACCCACTACTGTAACAGCAGGAACAGGTTAAATTTATTTGTTGCAGGCATGGTTGCTTGGGCAAAAAACCCAATCCAGATGGCAGTAATTTGAAGGAAAACAAAAGAAAATGAAGGTTTTAATTCTTAAATTTAAGTGAGTAGGAAGTGTTAGTCTCTAACAGGAATTAAAGCATTTTACCTGGTTTAAACAACTGTGTTTTTATTCTTTAGTGGTAAAAAAAAAAAAAAAAAAAAAAAAGCCTGTCTGAGTTCTGCTTATATATAGATTACATTAATGGGCTCTTTTTTTAGCAGCAGCATGGGGGAATTGGTCTCTTGTAGGATCTAGAAGTTTTGTGGGTGGGAGCAGGATAAAAATGCAAGAAGCAAATATAGCCCCCTACAAGGGTCTCAGAGCAGGCAAAGAATAATTCTCATGAACCCTTGCATAGAAGTGTCAAGTCTTTAGAGACCAGCAGCAGTCTCAACCCTGAATTTTTCCTCTTAGCTTTAGGTTCTATGCATCTTGACTTGCACCATGCACTCTGAAGAGACTATTACAGAAATACACTAATATGGTTTCACATATCAAGACTGGCAGAATCATTAAGCTACTCCTTGAAGGCCCAATACTCCAGTGGATCTGTAAAGATGCAAACTAACTAACATGTTTGCATGACCTTTATTCTACAATTGCATTAGCACCTCTGCTTAATATGTAGAAGGTCCTGGGTTCAAGCCCCAAGGGTTGGGCTTGATGATCTCACGAGGTCCCTTCCAACCCTATGATTCTATTCTATTCTAGCCAAGCTATGCACTGTAGCATGTGCTTAGAGAAACAAAGTGCATTATTTTAACACTGTTCATATTATGAGCAGCCTGTTATGGTTGCCTGCTGCACAGGAGAGATGTTCCTGCACAAGTACTAGAAGAACTACCTTTGAATCTGAGTAGTTTATAGAGAAGAGCTGCTGTTTGTCCAAATCTAGCACTTACTAAAGCTGACAAAGACACTTCTTTCAAGACAGCAAACCTGTAAACTTCCCTCAGAACCATACCAAAGTGTTTGAACCTGGACAAGCCACCTTTAAGGATGACAGGGAAGATGTCTTGATGGCCCATTCAGTCCTTTGCATCTTGGTTGATTTGTTGACAGTCTCAGCAGTCTAATCAGCCTCAACAGTGGGGTAGGGGGGGTTTATTAATGTGAACTAAACCAAGAGAAAATTCACATATGAAGGTAGGAGAAACATGCTGAGAGATTTTTCCATAGCTGAAATAATTCTGCAATCTCCAATTTGCTTGTTTCCAGACAAACAATGGAGTACAGAAGACAAGGTTTGTGCTTTCAGTTTAAGTTAGCCAGACCCTTCCACCACTTATTTTTAGCTTAGTGATCTATACAGGGATAAATAGATGCACAACTACTGTAAGTCTCCTTTCATTTTCTGCTCTAGTCTACACTCAGTTTTCAGCAGCAGTCGACCAGATATGCACAAGGTATGCAACATGCCTTGCATGTCTCCCTTTGCCTTATGGGCTCCCATTTATGTCCCTGTACACGCTGCGCTAAGGTGTCCAGAAATAGCATCCAGTCGACTTAGCACTACTCCAGTTAGAGCTAGTTAGCGTTAAGCTATAGATTGGGGTGGCCAAAGTTATGGCACTCAAGAGCCACCCAAGCTGATTATTAAAACTTCAAGCCATGCTGAGGCATATAGCCATATTTTGCCTCCTCCAAATTTTTTAGTTTTAAAATTGCACACTAATTTTATTGTATTGATCCCACTAGTGTCTGATTCCAGTAATTAGTGTTACTATGAAAACGAGGCCTACCTCTATGGCAAAACACTTAGCTTCTCCCCGCCATCCCCAACAAGCTGCTCCTTCTGCCTGCCATCCCAACCCCCTCCCTAACCCCCCAGACCCTGATGCTGGCTCCCACCAGCTGACCCCCCCCTTCCCAGGGCCCCCCTACCTGGCCACTCTGGCAGTTAGACACAGGGTGAGGCTCCCTTCAAGCATGCTCAGGGTAGGAGATTAGAACTCCTAGGCTGGAGCTGCTTTCCTGTGGCTTTCTTCTGCAAGCCAGACTTTCATTCAAGAGCCACGTGTGGCTCCTGAGCCACAGTTTGGCCATGCCTGCGATAGATCAACTGAGCACATCTTGACAGACTGCTCCATCGAACCTGAAAGAGCACACTGACAGTGGCAAACTCAGACACTGCACAGAGTAATGTGCAAAGTTTCTGCAATGTTCCCTCTAATTACTCACTGTGTACGCAAATGATTTGTGTGCGCAAAAACATTAGCACTCGAATTTTTTGTGCACATTTTATTTTGTCATGTGTGCAGGTTTCATGACCTGTGTGCGTGCACAGCTTAGAGGGAACAGTGCCCCATTGCTATTCTGCTGCCAACACTGCACTCTGCCAACAATCCTCCCCAAAACTTCTACAAATTAATCCACATGGTCCAGCCTCTCCAGACACAGTAATCCTCTCCATTTCATGCCAATCCTTGTGCTTACTCCTGTCTCAAAACATACACTAAGTAACCCTCCTCTGATTCTACAGCATACAGATCAGTTTCTTCAGTGCATTCCATAACTTGCTTCAATTCTTTAACATGACCTCTATTTGTTTTATAGATTTTATGATGAACAGTTGGTCTTAAACTGAATAAAACTATTCTGATCATAGAGAACTAGGAAGTTCAAGGGGCAGCTGTGTAAGTCTAGTCCAGCAAAAAGAGTCCTGTGACACTTAAGAAATTTATTTATTGCATGAGCTTTTGTGGGAGAAAAATCCTGCTTTAGATGCTTTGGAGATGGGGGAACTTGCAGAATGGGATGAGAATAAATGCAAGGGAGTGTAAGACATGGGATCTGGTCATACAGTAACAGCTAATCAGAGCAGTTAAGATTCAAACACTGGGAAACAGCACCTAGAGGAGGGTGAAGTCAAATCACCTGTTGTAATGGGAAAAGCAGCTAGTCACAATTCAGTCCTGCTTTCACTGACTCTAATCTGCATATCAATTTTAATTCAGCTGTTTCTCTTTGAAGTCTTGATGTCCCACTGACTGAGCACAGCAGTTAACAAATCATCCATACAGTGATTAGAAAGATGGAAGGGCTTGGCAACTGGTTTTCACGTGTTGTGATTCCTAGTGTCAGGGTTGTGTGCCCATTTATTCTTTTGGGCAGGGATTGTCCTGTTTGTCTATAGCCAAGCCTTAAGATACAACCATGTTTGCTCTGATCCCTCAGAAAGAGGGACATGTTAAGGATCTCTAGCAGGCATTCTTAACTACAGTACCCACCTGGGGAAGTAGGAAAACATTGACAGAGCCAGATGGGTACCCACCCTGAAGTCAACTACTATGGGAGAAGCCCAAGAAAGAAACTGACAGAACCCCACTAGTCACCACCTACAATAGATCATTACGGACCTACAGCCTGTTCTACAAGATGACCTCTCACTCTCTCAAGCCTTGCCTATGGCCACCTGACCTTAAACAGATACTCACCAGCAACTACAGACCTAACAGAAACATTAAAGCAGGCACACACCCCTGCAACAAACCTAATTGCAAACTTTGCCCACATATCTGCACAAGACTCATCATAAGGCCTGATCAAGCCAGCTACTCCATCAGATGCTCATCCACTAATATCATCTATGCCATTGTGTGCCAGAAGTGCCCCAATACTTTATACATTGGATGAACAGGATAATGCCTGTGCAAAAAAGTAAATGGGCAAAAAACTGACATCAGAAATCACAACACAAAAACCAGTTGCTGAGCACTTCCACCACTCTATGGATGATTTGTTAGCCACTGTGTTCAAAGTCAGTGGGACATCAAGACTTCAAAGAGAAACAGCTGAATTAGAACTGATATGCAGGTCAGTCAGTGAAAGCAGGACTGAAAAATTGTGACTACAGCTGCTTTTCTCATTACAACAGGTGATTTGACTTCACCCTCCTCTATGTGCTGTTTCCCAGTGTTTGAATCTAACAACTGCTCTGATTAGCTGTTACTCTATAACCTGATCCCATGTCTTACACTCCCTTACATTTATTCTCATCCCATTCTGCAAGTTCCCCCATCTTCAAAGCATCTGATGAAGTGGGATTTTGTCCCACAAAAGCTCATGCCATAAATCTGTTAGTCTTCAAATGCCACAGGATGCCTTGCTTTGACTCAATTGGGAGTGGGTTTTTTTTTTGTTTGTTTGTTTTTGTTTTTTTAAACACACTCAACAGCTCCCATGAGTGCTTTCAATAAAATCTGATCAATATTCTGGATTTGAGACACACTGTTCTCCTAAATAAAGGATGAGCCTCATATGTTTTTAAAAGTTGAGATTTCTTAAGTTTTTTCCTGAGCTCTTTTCTTCAGCTGCAAGGTATGAGGAAAAAACATGTCCCACAATGGAGTCATGGCTGTAGTATATTTTACAGGACTGCTACTGCTAGTGAATTGTTTAAAAGGATGCATGGGTAAGACAAGATGCAAGGATGGCTGTCAAGAACTAAGATTTAAAAAGCTGATCTTAGTGATTAAGAGGTCAGTGTGATGAAACACACAAATAACCCAGAGAAATGTTGATTACCATGAAACAATTTATGCCTCAGACAGCAAAGTTGATTTTAAGAAAAAAAAGTCTTAACTATATACTATACTGTCTGTACTAAATCAGACTTTAGGTTTTGATGCATAGGAAGCTACTCCTAAAGGTTTGCAGCTTGCATGAGTTCCTTTGGCCTCAAGCAAAAGCATTAAGTTCATGAAGACCAACTGATTTAAGTCTGCAACAAAACCAAACCACTCTATTAAAAGTCTTCTAAATTTGACTGAACAGGTCCTTTACTGTTAGTCATGACAGTACTAAAGCTCTCAATTCCAGACAGCTACACAGGCTTTTCAACAGTTGTCCCTTCTCCCACTCCAGCTTCCCAGGTCTATATTCTGACTTCTCTAGCAAGTTGCATCTTTAATGAGGAAACTTCCTAGTGATAACTTGTTAATGCAAGTTATTCTCAGGAAACTCAAAAATAGATTTCTAGACCTCAGTAAGAAGGCTTCCAGCCACATACAGCCTTAAAGCACTGCCTTTCAGAAACTGAAAACAAGACAGTTCTGAAATGGGATTTTTCCTGGTTAATGTGCAAAAAACCCTAGGATTTCTATTAAACAGAAGTTCAGGTAACATTATAGAATAGAGATAAGGTAGCTTAGTTCTTCAAGAACCAGATTTAGACCAAAACAGTTGTCCAAGTTTAGTGAAGTAAGTGTTCACAATTTTCTTGTACAAGCTAATTGGCGTTAAAGTCCATTAGTGGTTTAGTCTCAAGTTTCTAGTTCCAAAAAAACTACCCTTGAAAAACACGGCAATTTTGTTTCTGCTATCCCTCACAGTAGATGTTGGAATTCATGCATGTGATAATGAGCAATTAAATGTGCAAAAGTAAACTTCTTAGAGGCACTGACCAATTGCGTGCCTATATTTCACAACTTTAACTACAGGTTAAGGCCAGCTCCACCAGTAATTAATTTCATGAACACACTTTTCAGATGACTATAAGAATGGCTGCACTACTAGCGAGTCAGGAAGTTTGAGGCCAAAAGGGACTGCTGGAAGTCAGACCTCCTATGTGCCACAAGCTGCCACTACCCAACTCAACTACCCACCCAACTCAACAGCTGAAATTAGACCACATATTTCAGCCAACAGGAAAAGAGAATATTACATGCCTCAAGCAGCAATAGGCAGGACCAACATGCACCATGCCCAAACATGGAAATTGAGATATGCCCAGGTAACCTAGCAAGTGACCCCCAGACTTACAAAGTGTAGGGGGACAAATAAGCCACACCACACCAAGGTCACTGCCAGTCAGACCCCAAAGGAAATTCCTTCCTGTCCCTACATATGATGAATCAGTTGACTGAGTATATGGAGAACCACCAGTCATACAAGCACCCAAAAGCACTGTTCCCACTAAGCTCTGCACATGTGCACATGCATGCAGGTTGTGAAACCTGCACACAAAAAATTCAGTGCTAATAATAGCAGACAATTCATTTTTCATAGGCTGTGTGCAAAAAAAAATAAAAAGGGGGGGGGGCATTGCCAAGCCAAGAGAGAATGCTCAGTGCCACCTGAGAACCCTGACCCTTTTTGTCTATTCTCATCTCCAGCTGTTGGTATACTTTATGCTTCAGAAGGAGCATTAAAACCATAATAGATTGGGTGTGCTAAAAAAGATCACTTCCTGACCATTGCACATGGCCAGCTGCTACCCGAAAACATGAGATTTTTAGGGACATAACATAAATCATATGACAACCAGGGCTACTAAGCCAAGCCCCTACCATCACAAGCTAATGAAAATGGCTACATTGGAGATGTTTAAATAGTATATCTAAAACAAGAATGTTCTATATCGGGGTCTCAAACACATGGCCCATGGGACAGTCTCTGCGTGGAAGAATTAAGCAGCACAAAACTGAGATCAGAAACAACAAACTAAAACCACTGGGTCAGCATTTCAGTCTTTGTGATCACTCCATTAACACTGTCAATTGCTGTGCTCACAGAAATAAATACTAAATCAAGGCTTCAAAAGAGAAGCTATGGAAAATTGAATTCATTTGCAAATTTGGTTCTGTTGCTTCAGGTCTTAACCAGGACATTGTTTTTTCCCCTCACATTACAACAGGTGATTTGACCTCATCTTCCTCTGTACGCTGTTTCCCAGTGTTCTAATCTTAACTATTTGGATTTGCTGTTACCACGTGACCTGTTCCCATGACTTACACTTCCCTGCATTTATTTTCCCCCCATTCTGTTATCTCCCTCATCTTCAAAGCATTTCACAGTGGGATTTTCTCCCAAGAAAGCTCACGCGATAACTGTTAGTCTTTAAAAGTGCCACAGGACTGCTTGTTTTGCTGAACTAGACTACCACAGCAACCCCTTTGGAGCCAAGTATTTTAGCATCTTTTAGATAACCCAAGATAGATAAGGAACTCCCTTATATTAAGTATAGTGCATAGAATTGTGAGCTCCGAGTCAAGAAGTAGTGACAAAAGGTGACAGAAAAGAAATGTTGTCCTCACTTTACAGATGGGTGACCAGAACAGACAAGTGACTTGTCTAAGGTCATCCAGGAGGTCTGTGATAGACCCAGGAACTGAACCTGGCTCTTCTAACTTCAAGTCTTTCCTGTCTACAAGTTATCACAACCTCTGTGAGGACTGGTCCATGTAGAAAGATTTTAAAACCCACAATTCCTCAATCTTCCAGATGCTCTCTAGAACAGTTTGCTTGTGAAGCATAGCTCACAACTATGCTCTAATTTTGGTTACTACTCAGACTGACTAGATTCAAATTAGAAATACAAACATATCTGTAGCTGCTTTGTGGTCTGTTTCAAGTGACTGGGTGTCAACTAAGGTCATAAATCAACAAACAGGTTCATCACAGAGAAGTTCACAACTGGCCCTTCTAATGCAGGTCTGAACAAAGTAGCCAAGAATGGGGTTGGGAATAAATTAATCTGCTCTCCTCACTAGAAACAGACTTCCATGTCAGGGAGATGGCACACTATGAGGCATATAAAGTTTGATTTCTATAAGCTACAGTGGTTACATAGTTAAGTACCATGCTAATGAAAGGACAGGATTGACTGAAGTACTAGAAATAAGCTTCATTTATACCCAGAAGTAGATGTGTAATAATTAAGTAGATTCATCAACACCTGAATTCTACAAATAGATATTTACACCCCCCCCCAGGGTGACTAAAAATAATTAGATAAAACTGTTTTGTTTAACTCAACTAACATGGAAACACCTTTAGAACTCAAAAATAACTATATACAATGCACTGTTTTCAGATTTTTAAATTAGAGCTTTCTAATTTAGTCTTTAAGCAAACTGGATTGTATAATACCTCATGTTTTCATGCTAAAATATTACACAACCAAAAAAGCCTGCTAAGACTTTATTTTGGATTTAGGGTTATTAAACTGGAATCTGGCATACAAATCTCTCTGGAGAGATAATTCCACCAGACAGAAGCTCAATAAGCTAAAGCTTGATACTTACATTTGTCCATTTTAACTGCAAAGTATTTATTATAATAAATAGTACAGATGGTTAGTCATTAGCTGAATACAGTCAGTCCCCTAGAGCCTGTAGCCAAATGAAGTTTATTAGAATTTAAAAAAAAATCTAAACCTGATTTGCAGTTCCTGAGATTACACAAACCATATGCCTGAAATCTGCATAGTGAGAAATCTGCTACCCACAAAGGCACCTTAAGAGTCAGTCCTATGCAAATGAAGCTTTGTGACAAGACATTAAGATCATTTTAAAAACAAAATGATTACTTTAATAAGAATTGCTATAACCCAAACAAATTGGTTACTGCACACTTAAACTTCAGTCTCCCTATTTCCAACAATTAGCAGGATAAACGACTTGTGCACAGCTGTGGCAGGGAGCAGACTTTGAACTACATAGGTTAAACACAGAGAAAATATTCCTATAGAATATTTAAGCCCTATAGAGACATTATTTCTTAACATTGTTAACCTCAGTGTTTAAACTTTCAGCTTGGATAATTCTACCCACCTACAAAATTCATCTCAAAAATTTCTATTATCTAGATTCATTTCCTGTTTTAAATGACTGCACAGTGCAATGTTATTCAGACCTATTAGTTGACACCTTGGTGGCAGCTCTTTGGGATCAAAAAGTCTGGTTATTAATTATTAACATCTCCTGCCACTCTGAAGTTGCTTATGTATCGTGTTCTTAAATTATCCCCTATTAGACCTATACATATTTCTATCAGACAGAAGCCTGCAGTAATTTCACTTTTATTATTGCAATGCCTTTGTACTAGAAAGCACAATCAAACAGAGGCTACAGATATTGGTAGCTAAAAAACTTACAGCTAAAAGGTGACTTGTGTCTGCAGTTTTTGTGTATTAGTCATTTAGCTGTAATAGTGGGAGTGGTGTGATAATACGCACACATACCTCACAGAGATGGCAGCCTTGCTGGTGTCCTTTAACTCGTAAAGCCATTTATGAGGACAGGTGATACACTATTGACACCAGCGGCTCCCAACCTGCATGCCATCAGGTCTGAGCAGGTATGCCACAATTTATTTAAAAAAAACCTCAGTTCTGGATTGACTCATGAATATTCATTAGTTCATCTGGAGATATGGTGGCATGCCTCAAAAAAATTAAAGGTATGAAGGTAGGCCACAGCAGACAATAGGTTAGGAACCACTCTTCTACACAGGTTTGCTGGGGGGGGGTAGGGGGGACGACAGCCTCACCTGAATCTGACTTGCACTTCCCTGCATTTTCAGAGGGGTAGCTGTGTTAGTCAGTGTACAGCAAAAGCAATGAGAGTCCTGTGGCACCTTTAGAAACCAGGAGTGGCCAAACTCATGGAACTCAAGAGCCACACAAGCTGATCATTAAACCTTCAAGAGCTGCACTGTGGCGTACAGCCATATACTTTTACATGCTAAACTGATTTGCTGATGCTCTTCTAGGAGCCACAGTTTGGCCCCAGCTGCTACCAACTAAGATTTCCTCTGGCATAAGCTTTCCTGGGCTCCAATGAAGCTCCTGACAAAGTGGGGTGGAGCCCAGTAAAGCTTACGCCACAGGACACTCACTGCTTTTACTTTCCTCTCATCTAGATGTTCCCTCTCTTCAAACCATCTGATGAAGTGGGATTTTCTCTACAAAAACTCATGTGATAAATAAATATTAGCCTTTAAAAAGCACCACACCAGACTCCTTGCTTGTTCAGCTGAACTAGACTAACACAGCTGCCCCTTTGGCGCTTTTCTCCAGGACCCCCCAGACTCCTGTTCCCACTAAACCCAGGGTCCCAAACTCAAATCCCCACGAGGGCCACACCCATCTTCGAAGCAGGATTTTCCCTCATGAAACCTCATGCGAAAAATAAATTGTGTGGCGCTAGAAGGCTAACAACTCCGTGGTTTTTTGCTGGACTAAAGTAACCTGGCTATCCCTTTGGCAGCAGGCACATGTAGCCCACCGGCTGCACCGCTGAAGCCCCTCAGAAAAGCACTATTGCAAATATCACTAACAACCACATCACTGAGGGCCACATGCGGCCCACGAGTTGTGACCCAGGCTGCAAAACCCACACTCACAACAAACAAAAAATCCCACAGGGCTCAGCTTAACCCCCAGGAAGACATTTGGGGCACGCACCGCCAACAACAACCCCCCCCCCCGAGATAACATCGCCCCACGAGGGGGGCAGGCGGCTCGTTTCCCGGCGCGGGCCCAACGCCCGGGGAAATCCAGCGGGCCGGCCTGAGGGGAACCCCGCGCCGGGCCGCCGCCCTACCTGTCCCAGTTGCTGTCCCAGTAGCCGCCGGCGGGCCGCTCCGCCCAGCTTGGGGCCGCGGGGCAGGAGGAGGAGGCGGCGGCGGGCGGCGGCGGCAGCAGCAGCAGCCCTGCGGCGGTGGCGGGCCGGGGCTCGGCGTCGCGGGGCGGCTGCTTGGCCACGGCCACGGCCGAGAAGAGCACGGAGCCGCCCGCCAGCCCGCACGCGGCCAGCGCCAGCGCCCGCCGCAACGACATCTTCCAACCGTTCTAACCGCCTCAACCGCCGCCGCCGCCGCGCGCGCGCCTCCGAACGCCGCCCCGCCCCCTCCGCGACGGAGCGCGGCAGGAGACACGCTTCCTCCGCGCGCGGCGGCGTGAGAACGCCAGCGCCGGGCCTAATAATGGGAGGGGGGAGGGGCGGGGAAAGAGATGCAGGGCAGCCAAGAGTCAAGGGGAAGGGAGGAAAGAAAGGGCAGGGAAAGAGCTAGAGGTAGGGTACCAGATACCACAGCATGGAAAGGAGGACATTGGAGGCCACAGGGAGCATTAATGTCATATTCTTCTGTTTGGAGGGGGCCCTGGAACGCTGCCCCAAAAAATAGGGTCTTCCAGGCCTTCCAGCATGCTGCCCCCCCTGCAAGTAAAAAGCCAGACAAAATCATGTCAGTTTCCAAAGGGATAGCCCTGGTAGTCTAGTCCAGTGAAAAAACAACAAGGAGTTGTGTGGCACTTGAAGACTAACAGATTTATTTTTTTGCATGAGCTTTCGTGGGAGAAGATCCCACTTCGAAGCAGCTGAGGAAGTGGGATCTTCT
>ML682041.1:14061618-14143694 GCA_007922195.1 Podocnemis expansa
GTTAGTTTCCAAAGGGATAGCCCTGTTAGTCTAGTCCAGTAAAAAAAAACAACAAGGAGTTGTGTGGCACTTGAAGACTAACAGATTTATTTTTTGCATGAGCTTTCGTGGGCGACAATCATGTATTTTTAAAATGCCTGCCGGATGGAGCACATGAAGGTAAAAAGGAGGGCATGTCCTCCTTTGGCCTGACATCTGGTAACCTTAGATCAGTGGTTCCCAACATTTGCTCTGCCGTGGCACACCTTGCTACCTTTCATCGATTTGAGGCACACCACCATAGAGTTTCCAAATAAACTCATGAATATTCATGAGCCAGTTATCTAATCCTGAGCTCGAGTAGTTCTTCAAAAAATTTTGTAGCACACTTTCTCAGACCTGCTGGCACACCTGTGTGCCATGGCACACTGGTTGAGAAACCCCGCCCTAGATAGAGGGGACCCAAGAATAAAGAGGAAGGGAAAGGAGGGAGGGAAGAAGCAGAAGGTGCTGGAGGGGAAGGATGAAGAGAAAGGGAGCAAGACACGTTCCAAAGGGGCAGCCGTGTTAGTCTAGTCAAGCAAAAAAGGCAGGGCATCCTCTGGCACTTAGAGACTAACAGATTTATTTTTTGTATGAGCTTTCATGGGAGAAAATCCCACTTCATCAGATGTTTTGAAGAGGGAGAATTTACAGAATGGGATGAAAATAAATGCAGGGGAGTGTAAGGCATGGGATCAGGTCATAGTGCACAGCAAATCAGAGCATTGGTAAGGATTCAAACTTTAGGAAACAGCACCTAGAAGGAGGGTGAAGTCCAATTCCAAAGGGATAGCCGTGTGAGTCTAGTCCAGCAAAAAAAACAAGGAGTCGTGTGGCACTTAAAGACTAACATTTATTTTTCGCATAGGTTTTCATGGGAGAAAATCTCACTTTGTGGGATTTTCTCCCACGAAAGCCCATGGGAAAAATAAATCTGTTAGTCTTTAAGTGCCACACAACTGTGAAAAGAATCCATAGTCACAATTCAGCCCTGCTTTCACACAATTTAATTTGCATGTTAATTTGATTTCCGCTGCTTCTCTTTGAAGTCTTGATGTCCCATTGATTTTCTTGATGACCATCGTTAACAAGTCATCAATGGAGTGATTAGGAAGATGGAAGTGCTCAGCAACTGGTTTTTTTGTGTGTGTATGTTATGATTTCTGATATCAGTTTTTATGAGCATTAAGCCTTCCCCATAGGGTCTGTCCTCCTTGTCCAATGTATAAGGCATGGGGAGGAAGACAGTGAGAGACCATACTAAAGGACAGCTGGTCCATCAGAGCAGTTGCCATTGTATTTTCTTCTGACGCGAAGATCTGAAGTCGATCTTTTGTTTTACCAATGTGGATAAACTTTTTACTGAGGTCACTAAAAATACCTTAAGAGATGTCATAATCAGGGCCGACTTTACTGAGGGCAAGCGACAAACATGGTTTCAGGTGACAGTTCTTACTGGCACCTACCCCCCCCCCAGATCAGGCTGGCTCCGCCTCTTCAACTTTTTCTTAGCGCTCAGGCACTGTTAGTCAACCTGCAGATTAAGTCATGTAGGCAGAGTGCACTTTAAATCCCTCTGCAGGCAGACGCTGGATTTATCCACTTTGGAAAACCATTTTCAACCTCCATGAATGAGATGGAGGGGCGCCAAATCAAAATTTGGCCTGGGACACCACAACCCCTTGAGCCAGCCCTGGTCATAATGTCACAAAAGTGTGTACTCACTCATGATTCTCTGTTCACAGGAATTTGAAATCAATTGTTTCAAAGCAGGGGTCTCAAACTCAAACCACCATGAAGGCCGCATGAAGACTAGTACATTCACCTGAGGGCCACACCACTGAAACCTTTTCATACAAAAAATATTGGAAATATTGGTAATGATAGGGTCATTGTGTGCCACAGAAAATAGCTTTAGGGACCACATGTGGCCCACAGGCCGCGTGTTTGAGACCCCTGTTTTAAACCATCTAACAAAGTGAGATTTTCTCCCATGAAAGCTCAAGCAATAAATAAATCTGTTAGTCTTTTAAGTGCCACAGGACTCCTTGCTTCTTTTGCTGAACTAGACTAACACAGCTGCCCCTTTGGAACTTGGCATCAATGGTTTTAGTTGCCGTTCATAATCAATCGGGCTATTTGGGCATGTGAAATAATAAAAATGAGAAAGTCATGATCTGTGACTCTGAATGATGACAATGTCAAAATACAATTATATCTTATTTCTACCCAATTTTACTGACATTTTCATTTGTTTACAGATTTACTGACAGTATTAACATGCTTTTTTCTCATTGACTATCAGTAAATTCACTGATGGTTGGCAACCTCTAGCCCAGGGTCTAGTGGCCAATGTCAGGCAGGTATTTCAGAGGGAATGAACAGAATAGGAAATCATGAAGTAAGCCATCCACTGTCACCCATTCGCAGTTTCTGGCAAGAGCATATGGAAAGAGGGGATGGGGGTCATCCCCAGAATATGTTATTAAATCCTTGGATTTGCATTGGAATAGCTACCCAAGAGCCCTGTCATGGTTCAGGAACCCACTGTGCCAGGCATTGTATCAGCACACAATGAAAAGATGGCCCTTGTTCTCAAAGGCTCCGTGTATCCCTTCCCAAATAGCATCAAGTTCACAGCCGGTCCTTGGACCCAGCCCTCTCTTGTGCTACCCCTCTTCATGTCACAAAGGCATCTGTGGCTTCTCTCAGGCCTCTTCAGCAATAAGAATTCTATTTATATGCACAGCAGCAGCACACCCCCCTGCAAGCACCCTGCACAAGCCATTAGAAACAGTGACAATTAAGGAAAATACACCAAATAGATTCTAATGGGCATCTGATTTGCACTGAAGTCAGTGGGATTGTTGATGTGATTTGGCCCTCATAGTATTGCTTGTCATCAGACATTAAAAATGTGGGCCTTGATCCTCCACTGGCAGTCAGCTCCCTGTGCCCATGCTGAGTACCACTGAAATCAATGAGATGCCATAAGAGACTCAGGGGCTTACCTATCCTGAGCTCGGCAATATCAAAGCCCTAATGTGAGTGTCTCTAGGCTAAATTCAGTCCCAGTGTAAAAGCAGGCACCAATCAGTTGATCTCAATGGATTCAAGCTAGTTTATGGTGCAGAGTGAATTTGTCGCTTTGGAGGCAGAGCTACAAAGGAAGTGGATTTAAATAAACCAAACAATTCAGATACATTTTTTAAAAAACTAGTGGAGATGGGTCATATAAAATTTATATTTATAAATTGTCTTGCATACATAACTAGCTAGAACTCACCGCCCTACCTCCTTTAATTTTCTGACAAGCTGTGCAACTATCAAGCACTCATTTCTGTATTGTTTATAACAGGGCACTCCTTTCCAAAAGTAATTGAGCTCCACAATTATCTGATAAATCTTAACTGAGCCCCTGTACGAGTCCTACTCGAATCAGGACCCCTCTTCAGTTGAGTCAGCGTTGGAGTAGGCTCAGGCATAGGATAGGTAAACACAGAAATTAACCACGTATTTGCTGATATTGATGCAACCATTTGTCCTTCATCGCACAGTACTGCATACCCAAAATTCAGGTGTATTCTTTTTCTGCCACTTGTGCCTCAAAAAACAAACCTTGGAAATGGCTGAAGCAACCCAGCAGGACTACTGCACTGAAAATTATGCAGTAACAATTGAAGGGTGTTTGCACCTGGTTACATTTATGTACCTTGTCAACATTCACTGCTGTTTAAACCTAGGTGCATTTTAAACTTTGAAACCATAGAACAGGAAGGCTGGTAATGCATTCGATAACCCACACACAAGATGTTCTAGATATGGAACATGCATAGTTTTAACATATCTAAACTGGTTTCTACATGGATTTCTTGGCAGAATTCAATTCTGTCCTAGTTTTATTTTTAGAAATGTTAATACCATGTTATATTTTCAGGCAAATCTCTGAACAGATCAGCTATAAACTATAAAGATCAAGGATGAGTTTTGTTACCTTTGTTAACTATATAATGTATTTTTATAGAGAAGGTCTGTTCATGGTTTTTTGGAACTATGAAGCAGAAGGCCGTAAGTGTCATCCCTTAGAATGACCCAACAGACACCCCCTTGGCTCCCTAAACTTCTACTAATCTCTCCCTCTTCCCTCCAAATCAAATTAAACATCAAACCTACTCCAAGCAGTGTTTCTATCCCCAAAATGGGGATGTTCCAAGAACTCCATGAAGTCTTTATGAGAAGCTTTACTATTGCTATTGAGTTATCATGGAAAGTGCTCACCCATCAGGCCCCTGACCTCTCATCTACAAGCTTACGTCCTTGGACAGGCATAAACTCAGAGAACTAACAGTTCCTGCCGGACTTGCAGCTGTGGCTATATTCTATGTTTAGTACACTGTAGCTTGCATATTTTGATTAGGAATCACACCCCCATCTGGAAAGACAGATACACCCATAGACAGACAGAGTTAACTTGTCACAACAGCTCTCAGTAACTGTTCGTCTGGGGCTACTTCCCTCCTGCCCCAGCTCTGTCATCTCTAACCCCACTCTCTTCTTCCTTCCCAATCCCCTCCACTTTGCTACTATATTAGGAAGAGAGAGTTGTTTTAATTAAAACTAAAACACAACATAAAAATTAACTACTACATTTTTACATATTATTTCAGTCTTCAAGAGAAGCAAACCAATTTGAGGCTTAACTCTTTGAAGTCCTTTATGACTGATAATATTCTCTGGGACAAAAACACACAAGTGGCACAAGCATTCAAAAGGTTTCTGAGCCTTAACATTTGCTATTGAGGCTTTTGCTATTCTCAGGAAATTAAAGACATACAATCTCCCACTATCAAGTGTGAATGAGAACAATATAGTCCTCCCCCCCACCCCCTTACCTCATTTTCATAAACCACTCAGGTACCCAGAGGTAACTAAAAACATGATATCACTGTTCAAACAATCTCTTGAGTAATGGTTTAATGTTTTTGTGTGAATTTATTTGCAAACTGTAAAACACAGGCCTAGGGATAAGAGAAGCAGAACAGAACATGTAGTGCTGAGCTGGCTTCCATGTTTCATATTTATCCAACAAAATGACCTAGGACAGCAGTTCTCAACCAGTGTTGAGACACATTAGCGTGTTGCCACACAGCAATACGTGTGTCGCAGAGAACCAGAGTGGGGGCTGGATTCAGCCGGAGGGGAATTGGCTAGTGTGCCGTATAGGGTCACAATATGCTGCCAAGTGTGTCGTGACCCCCAAAAGGTTGAGACCCACTGACCTAGGAACTGAATTCAGCACTGATTTGCACCCAGTGAACGCAATGGTTTGCAGAAGGGTGAAAGAAATTCTGTCAAATTTGAACCTCATGCTTTTGAAAATTTTTTAAGATAAAAGTGTGTTTTTAAGATGGCGATCCTTGGTAAATTGGATTGTGGTAGTTCCCAGTCTGCCTATTAAAAATGAACCCTGCCCCTCTTAAGTTCCTCGGGATAAAAGCAACGCTATTCAGATTATTGTCACAGCATTTCAACCAAGAACCCAGTGTCCAAAGACCAGATTCTGATTTCAGTCTCGATGGACTCCATGGACTTACCCGGGATTTATGTCAGTGTACCTGGAACCAGAGTCTGCCACACAAGTTCATCCCTTGCAAGTTTAGTGTTACCGTACGTTTACCACTGTGAGCAATTTGTATCTGAAACATCAAATCAGTACGCCAAGATTATAGAAAACTTATTTGTGTTAAAGAACTTTAAACATAGTAATTCCCACCTAACTGTTTTTTTTTCTCTGACACCCACATTTAGCAGATACCTGTGACTGCAGCATGCACACTGAGTGGGGGATGACAGGTGGTCTAGACTCTAATACCTTTAAGGACTGGGACACACTTGCAGGTAGATTAATCAGTCCCTAAACATAAGGCTTATTCCTGACTTCCCACCCAGTTCAGCAAACACAGCAAGTGGGCAGGATTTGGCTCCCAATCCAACCACTACTGAGGAGAATGGTTGCCTGAGTCTGATTTCACGTGACTGTAAAATAAGAGTAGTCCCATTGGAACCAATAAAATTATGCTAGGGTAAAATGAGGTGTACAACTGAGGCGTGAGTAGGGAAACTTTTCACGCTCTACAGCCCAGTGCAAAGAAATCCAAGCAACTATCAGGCTCTTCCCAGGCAACAACCCCATTGTAGGGCCTACTCCCAAAAAATGCACTTAGGTGTTCTGCCTCTGCTCTTCTCATACTCGCATAAGGGTGAATTGGGGCATAGCTTGGGTATTCCTATACCTGGATGCCATATGGCCCAGAGAGGCAACAGTACAAGTTACAGTAGCTCTAAGGGTCAGATGCAGGGTCTGGAGCATGGCCCACTTCTCCTGGTACTTGTGTAGAATCTCCTGGACCATTGTAGGACACAGTCAGTGTCTGGGTGTTGTCCCATTAATGAAATGGGAGAGGAAGCAGGAGCAGGTCCTTGGCCCATAGGTTGCAAGTGGGATTTGTGAACCTTTGGAGAAAACATTTTAAAAAGACAACAACGGTAATAAAAACACATCTGAAAGAATGACAATGTGCTTTTGAAAGCGCTCCTGGCTGCTCCAGGCAGATTTAATCACCATTCATCATTCTCCTGGTATAACAAATACAGCTGATTATATATCACTTAAAAAAAAAAAAGAGGAAATGGTGTCTGTCATTTGATACAAATGCGTTCAAATATTTACTGTGGGTTTATTTCTGGCATTCCTAAAGGAAATATTGATGTCATTTGGGGTGCTTCAGATCCAGCACAAACTAAACATTATATTAGTTTTAACTGTTGGGTTATGAAATGAGGCTTGTATAAACTCATTAAATTAAAAAAAAAAAAAAGAGGCCAAAGAAAACATTGCATTTCAGCAACACTCCACTTGTGAGTCAGCCTATCCACAGGAAGGAATTTTGGAGCTGAACCTCACCCTCTAAACTTATCTGACAACATCATTTAAAAGAAAGCAGAAGATATTTGAGCTGAGTGAATACTGTACAAAATTTTCCATGAATATTTATTTGCTTCTTTCAGCCATGGTCATACTGCTTTGCTTTTGGTTTCCATGAATATCTGAGAGATCGCGTACTGCCCCCAGTAAAAAGAAAATTTAAAAGTTACATGGGGGGTTTATCTGTGGAAAGCAATGTTCAAATATGCAAGTGGGCTGGTGCACATGTGCCCACCTACTGGGATAGAAATGATACCATGTGATTTATCTGACCAATCACTATTAATTTCAAAGAGCATGCAGACTAGTACGTTCTAGTACTAGTATGGCTAGCTGTTTAGACTCAACTCATAGAGTGAAAATGTTTTGGAAAAAAAAATGTCAAATAAAACACATGTGAATTATGATCCACTTGCAGGTATACACTGGCAGGAAGAGGCTAGATTTGAGAGCTGTGTTATTGCTCTATCCCTGCAAGAAAAGGTGCAACAACAGCTAGAAAGCATAGCAGTGGAAGCAAAGAAGTGAGATCCAAAGATATCTTCTGAAAACACAGAGACAGCGGTGATAGCCAAGTCTGTTGACCGGATGAAGATATTCCTACCCAAATCTGAGAAGGGAGTGGACCACACCAAGCACTTCAAATACATTAGGGTGTGTAGCAGGGTAGTTGCTCTATTACCGCACACACCGGGTTAAAAGGTGGGTGGGTGGGTGGGTGTGCGCGCGCACGCGTGCGCAGCAACCAATCAGAGGGCAGGTTGATGGTATGAAAGTAGCAGAGCAGAGCTAAGAGGTCAGTCTACTGGGGGAGCTGGTAGGAGAAAATATTTCTGGTAGGCTGGCTGAGGGAGCTAGCACTCTGGAGACCTCTGAGTGGGAGCAGGCCTTGGACCTCACCTAAGCTAGGGATCCTAGGGGACCAGACTGCAGCAGTGGCTGGAGTAGTGGTCCAGGACAAGGAAGCCAAGAGATGGACAATGGCTGGACTTCCATGGTGAGGCTGTGGGTAAGTGGCTCAGGGACTCAATGTGGACTGTGGAGAGACTGGAGGGAGGCAGACCTCTTGGTGGGGGCATATAGGATCCCTGGCTGGGACCTGGAGAAGTAGGTGGGCCCAGACCCCTCTCTGATCCCCCATTGTGCCAGGAGCAGCACAGACTTGTTGGCTTTTGACTGCATTAATGTCCAGGACAAGAGTGAGCTGGAGCCACTGACTGTTTCAGTGGCTGGAACCCTGGAAGGGGTGGACTAGGGCTTAGCTGGAGGACTAAGGTCCTGGAACTGGACTCATGACAAGAGTTGGTGTGGTAAGAAGTGGAGCACAGATCACCTGGAGGGGACCATTTGAGCATTAATTCACCAAAAATACCACCAGGAGGTGCCGTCCAGGTGGGTTGAGTGCTGTAGCTGTTAACAGGGTACATAACAACGGTCAGGGATCTTCCACAGAATTGGAGTCACAGTGACACTCAGCCACATTTGAGAAGAGAAGTAATACCACTAACTCCCCACTTGGAGTTCGCCAGCTCCTGGAATTGGACTGAGCCTACAGGGAGGATTCTACCCTCTGGCCCAGGCCTTGCCCCAGCCACACTAGTCACACCCACTGGTCCCAGTCCAGCCCCTGGACCCTGTCTATAGCCAGAGCCAGATCCTGTGGCCAGTGTACTGTGGCCTGGTCCTGGTTTTCCATTTAGGGTTGGGCCCCAGTCTCCATCTAGGTTTGGGGTTAGTGCCAATCCTGCTGCCAGTGGCCAGCAGCCTAGCCACAGGTCTCTGGCTAGGACAAGGGCAGGGTTTGGAAATACAGAACTGTCTGAGCCTTGATGTCAAGATGTTCCAGATGCCTAACTATGATAGATGCCACAGTAACAGCTTGTGCGGGAAATCCCAAGATCTGTTGAATCTATGGGAGGTTCTGGATGACTAGAAAGGCACAACAGTTGTGCCTATCTTCACGAAAGGGGAAAAAGGAGGACCTGGGGAACTACAGACTAATCAGCCTCACCTCAGTCCCTGGAAAACTCATGGAGCAGGTCCTCAAAGAATCCACTCTGAAGCACTTGGAGGAAAAGAAAGTGAACAGGAACAGTCAGCATGGATTCACCAAGGGTAAATCGTGTTTCACCAACCTGATTCTCTTTGATGGGATATGTGGATGTGGGAATAGCTGTCAGTTGTGATATACCTTGACTTTAGCAAAACTTTTGACAGGGTTTTGTGCAGCATTCTTGTCAGCAAGTTAAGGAAGTATCATTTGGATGAATGAACTGTAAGATAAACAGAAAGCTGGCTAGATCATCAGGCTTAGTGGCCCAATGTCTAGCTGGCAACCAGTAACAAGTGGAGTGCCCTGGAGGTCAGTCCCGGGGCCGGTTCTGTTCAACATCTTCATTAATGATCTGGATGATGGGACAGACTGCAAGTTAAGTAAACTCATGGATGACCCCAAGCTGGGGGAATGTAAACATGCTGGAAGGCAGGGATAGGATTCAGGGAGACCTAGACAAACTGGAGCTTTGGGCCAGACGAAGTCTCATGATGCTCAACAAGGAAAAGTACAAAGTCTTCCACTTGGGATGGAAAAAATCCCATGTACTGCTACAGGCTGGGGACAGTAGCAGCACTGTAGAAAAGGACCTGGGGTTAATGGTGGATGGGAAGCTGGAGACAAGTCAACATGTGCTCTTGTTGCCAAAAAGGCCTATGGTGTATTGGGCTGCATCAGTAGGAGTGTTGCCAGCAGACTGAGGGATGTGATTATTCCTGTCTATTCAGTGCTGGTGAGTCTGCATCTGGAGTACTGTGTCCAGTTCTAGGCTCCACACTAACAAAAGGATGTTGACAAATTAGCCTAGCAGAGGGCAACAAATTATTAGGGGGCTGGGGCCCATGATTTATGGGGAGAGACCGAAGGAACTAGGCTTGCTTCTTCTGCAGAAGAGAAGACTGAGGGGGATTTGATAGCAACCCTGAACCACTTGAAGGGGTGCTCCAAAGAGGAGGGAGTTAAGCTCTTTTTCTGTAGTAAGAGGACAGAACAAGGAGCAATGGTTTCAAGCTGTAGCTGGGGCAGTCAAGGTTGGATATTAGGAAAAACTCTCACACTAGGGGAGTGAGCCATTGGAATGGCCCACCTAGGGAGATGGTGGAATTGTCCATCTTTGGAAACATTTAAGGCCTGGTTAGACATAACCCTGGCTGAGATTTAGTGGGAGTGGTCCTGCTTTTAGCAGGAGGTTGGACTAGATGACCTTCCAACCCTATGATTCTAATATCTACCCAGCAAATGTGCAGGATATAGTCAGGGTATGCTGTCTCCCCCCCTTTCTAACAACCCACTAGCAATAGCGAGATGCTGCTCTTGCAGTGTCAGTGCCAAGAGTCTGATTGTGGAGTGAGTGCCTCCTGAAGTCCAAAGACAACCTTGCCCTGTATTGAAGGAAGGTGCAAAGCAGCAGGCCCCTCCAGAGTGGAACCTTGACTGGCCAAGAGGAGTCACCTGGAGACTGTAACACTGGTTGAGCTGCTGCTTTATTGCTGTCTTATCATCAAATTCATGATTCACAATTGTATAAAAGTAATTAACTGTAGGGTGTGCACTCTCTCCTATCTGAACCTTGCTATTAAGTCAGTGAGCTCTCAGAAGAACTGATGGCTGTCCTCAGCCCTCTGGATTGGGAAACTGAGGAAGGCTTTCCCTTAGGAAGCCTCCAGGAGGGGTGGAAAAGCCACTTGACCTTCCTTGAGTGAGCCCACAGAAGGAAATCTGATGGGTCAATTAAATGAGCTCCTGAGAAGGAGCAATTTGAATTGCAGGCAGTGAGCTCTTAAGGAAAGGCAATCTGATGTGAATGCTCAGGGTAACTGGAGTAATAGGTGCCTATATAAGACAAAGCCCCAACTATCAGGGCAGCTCCTTCAAAACTGACATCTAGTCACACTAAGGGATGGGATGTGGTAGACTTGTTTCATGAAGCTGTGTGAAGACCACAATGTGGAGGAAGACTGCTGGCCAATGACTGCCATGTAGTACCATACATCATGGTGTGATTTTTTTTTTTTTATGGTGCTTTGCACTGAGAAATGTGTATATGCATGCAATATTCCATGTGATTTATTTGTACAGTTCTTTAAGATGCAATGAGAGAAGCAGTGTCTCAATTCCAACTGAATGAAGGCTCCTACTGTTGAGACAATCATTAGGCAACTACCTAATTCTCAGAGCTGAGATGCAAAGTGTCCTCTTGTGCCTTTTCATATGAACTGCCCTGCTGCTACTTGCAGCTACATGTGAAAGGAACCCTACAGCAGTGGTTCCCAGCCAGTGGGCTGGGGCACACCGGTGTGCCGTGGGAACACCCAAAGTGCACCATGAGCATGCCCGAGAACTGGAGTTAAAGTTCCCTCCCTGCTCGGCCCAGCCACCTGGACTGTGCAGGGCTGGGAAAAGGAAGGGGTTAAAGTAAGTGGGAAGGCACCAGAACACAGTTCAGGGGTTCCCTATTTTTAGGCAGGCAGCATTCTGGCCTCTTAAAAGTAGAGGAAGGCACAAGAATGGGGAGTTCTGGGGTCCCCCTAAAAATAGCAGGAGCAGCCCAAATGCACCATTTAGGTGGCTCCATCTTAAGCTGAGCCAGCAGAGAGCTGGGGGAGGCTGGGAGTTGTCTGTGACTCATAGCAGTTATTTTGATGGCCGCCCCTCCCAGGCCATCATTAAAGTACATAGAACATGTGAAGTGAACAATGGCTCCTTCACCTTAACTAGATGGCCCCCTTGAACTCAACTGGATGGCCATTACCACCCTGGGGGCCCATTGTTTTGCAGGGCTTGGTGTAGGTGGGCTCTGCCTAACTGCAAGGTCCTTCAGGACATGACTCATACCCCCATTGTTCCCTGCATTCCCTGTAATCAGGGAATGGCGGGAAATAGTCTTTAAAAGCTGAGGTTCTGGGGTGCTCAGGCAGGATGGTTTTCAACATCTCTCCTGGCCTGATCAACCAGAAGCTGCCTCCTCCGCTCACGAGTTCCCCCTAGCGCTATCCACAAGTTACCCCCACGAGTTGCTGCCGGCCGATTACGAGTCTCCTCCAGCCCGTAAAGCTGTTACCCTTGCTGCTAGGAGTGGGAAGAGTCTGCCCTGCAACCTCTCTCTAAGAAAAAAGTTATTCTATTTTTTTAGGGCTGCTTTAAGACTGCTTTCCCCAGCTTTACAGGCTTGAGTGTGTACCTTTCTGTTTGCTTGCAGCTCCAGTTTGTGTTAGGAGCGCCCCATGTCTGTAATTGCTTCTTGCTACTTTGTATCACCCAGTGTCTCTCTTTTCCTCCTGGGTTGTTTGAACTTGCTTTAAGAGTATTGTGTTTTGCAACATTGTATAAAGTTAATTGGTAGCCGTAGAAGTCTTAAGTTGGCTGTTAAGATTGTTTCCTTTAGTTCCTAGCCTTTAGAATTGTTTGGTTAAGTTGCCTTTGCCCTCCCCTCTGTAACCTCCCCAACTTAAATAAACCTTTTTCTCTTTAACTTTACTTGCTCCCTCTTCATTTCTGGGATCCCCGGTGCGCTTCAACTTTCCTTCTGTCCCTGTGGCTCCCCGCTCCCGAGCCGCTCTCCCCGCCCCGCTACCCTTGTGGCTCTCTGCGGCTCCCGAGCCGCTCCCGCAGCCGCCATCGGTTCCCCCGATCCCCGCCGGACTCTCTAGCAGCCCCGCCGCTTTTTCCCCGGCTCCCACGGCAGCCCGCCGGCCCTCCCCGTCCTCCGCCACTTCCTGTGGTTCCCGGCTCCCGCGGCCGCCCTTCCTGCCCCGGCTGCCAGCTGTTCTTCCCCACCTCCTGCCCCCGGCTCCTGAGCCGCTCCCGTATCTGCCACGTTCCTGAGGCTCCCGGCTCCCGAGCCGCTCCCGCTCTCCTGCGGCTCCCCGCAGGCTCCCCGCCCTAGCCGCCGCTCTCCTGCGGCTCCCCGCGGGCTCCCCGCCCTAGCCGCCGCTCTCCTGCGGCTCCCCGCGGGCTCCCCGCCCTTGCTGCGGCTCCTCCGCCACTTTCCGTGGCACCCCGGGTCCCAGCCGCTTTTCTGCGCGTGCCGGGCTCTCCAGTGGCGCTCCCGCTTTCTTTGCGGCTCCCGAGCCGCTCCTGCGGCCACCGCCGCTTCCCCTGAACTTCTCCCTTCCCCGCCAGCCGCTTCCCCTGAACCCCTTCTGCCTTCCCTACCATTTTGCCCTCCTCTGCTTCCCTCACAAACCCCTGAATCCCCTTTCAGCCCCTCCTGCTTCTCCCCATTGCCCACACTCCCACACACCTACAGCCCCTCTCCTGCCTCTGTCCCCTTACCCCAACCCCCAAGCACCTCCTCACCCCGCTGCCTTTCGACACCCCCCCACTTGCCTTTACTCCTCTTCAGGCCCCAGCTTTCCTGCTACTTATCTTCTCTGCCACTGCCGCACACTAATTTGCATTGTACCCCCCCCCCTTTTCCTATAGCGTGTTAAGGTAGCCTTTAGGTTATAGTGAGTAGGGCTATGGTGTTAGTAGGTTAGTTGAAGAACCCCATTGTTCCCCAACCTGTCCCCACTCCCGAAAGTTAGGTACCCCCCAACACTTTACAGAAACCACTGTGACAAACACGACATACAGCGACCACTGCTCACCTTACCCTATACTCATTTTAATGTGTACCCCAGATCCACCCCGTACCCCACGGGTGCAGTGGTTGCCTCCCAAGATCCTCAAATCTTCGAACCTGCTGGCAGGGTCAGGAGTGTGTGAATCTGTCCCTGCAGGGGCAAGCAGCTTGTCAGCCAGCCTGCAAACAGCCCAGGTAAGGGCTGGCGGGGGGGGGAGGGGGAGGAGAAGGTAAGTAGCTGGGGTTGTGGGGTGGCTGTTTGGTTGGGGGTGTGTTGCTGGGGGGTGAGGTGGCTGGAGGCCTAGTTCTGGCCCCTGCAGTGATGGGAGGGTCCATCACAGGCAGCAGGGGGCTGGGGGAAGGCATGGGAGGACGGGACCCACTGGGGTGGGGGGGAGCAGCAGTGGGGTGAGGATTTGCCCTGAGTGGCAGGGAGCCACTGTGGAGAAGAGAAGTGGATGCTGCACTATGCTCCCCTGCACCCCCCCCCCAAAGCCTCTGTTTTCCCTTCCTCTCCTCTTTTGCCACCCTTGTTGTGCTCCCCACATGGCTCCCCTTCTCTTTTGCCACCCCTGCCTGCTCTGCTCCCCACACTCCTGCCACTGCACGACTTTTGAGCTCCCCTGTTCTGCCACCCCTGCTCTGCTACCCCTACTACCCCACATAGCAGCATTTCTGAAACACTGCTTCTGTTCATGAATATTCAGAAGTAAAGTTAATTTGAATATTAAGTAATGGTGTGCCTCAAATTTGAAGGTATCAAGGTGTGCCATGGCAGAGAAAAGGTTGGGAACCACTGCCTTACAGGACTCTTCAAAGCAGAAGTCCAGTTGCCACCAGAAACCAAGGATTGCTGCAGAGAGGGTCCAGAGCTGTTTGCCTTTCATGAATGGAAAACAAGAGACTCCTCCCAATTTTTTCAAATGCATAAATGTTTGCAGGATGGGGGCCTTAAAGCTTTTAGTGAAATCATCATGGATGCCTGTCATTTAAAATACTTGTTTAGCAATTATGAACCCAAGGTCTTGCCAACTTTCACTTGTGAAATTGAAGCCTTTCTTTAAGTTATACAGGTGCAAAAATAAAACAATTCCCAGTTGCAAAATGTATGTATTTTGACTCTTGTCTTCACACGTATTTCTGCTTCTGAACCCTGGCTTCTGGAACTAAGTTTTACTAGAGATGTACAAAATGTTACCCAGCATGATGCTTTAATAAATAATGGTGTCACACCAGAAGGGCTTAATTAGGAGCAACAGCCTAATAAAGGGAAACATGCATTTTAGTGTGGTCACCACTGGAGTGGGAGTTGGGCATTGATAGCAGGGGCCCTCAGCCCCCTGGAAACTGAAGGCCAGCCCCTGAGTAGCATGCCTCTAAACTGCATGGGGGCACACCATCTCTCTCTCTCCTGTGCAGCCATGGCCTCTACCCAGTCAGAAAATAGTCTTCTGGCCAGCAGCAAACTGGGCTGGGAGTTCTTAAAACTCCTGACCTTGCTCTGAGCAGGGTCATGCCAGGAGCCTCATCCTTCACTGAGGATGCAGTCCCCTCTGGTACCAGGTAAGTGACATAGGGGTGGGCAGGCCCACAGGCCTGGTGGGGAAAGTGCAAGGGCCTAGCAGCAGGAACAGGGGGTGGGTAGGGAATGGATCAGGGCCTTGGCAGCTGGTGGGGGGGCCTCCCCTAATTTGTAACTCTCAGCACCCCTGGTAGGAGTGATTTTATTATGTAGACTCTCAACAGTAAACACTGAGCTTATTAACTAAGCACAGGTGTTGATGCAGTTTTGTACAAAAAATGGTTAGGTATTATTTAAATCCTCATGGCAAAAGCTGGATCTTGCTTCCCAACAAGGTTTTGTTAGGTGGAACTGTTGGGCCAACTCTTCTCCACCTAGGAACTGTGGTGGAGTCATTACATTACATGACTAGCAATGAGAAGTTCAGGATTCTGTTTCCAGGCAAGTAACTTAAAATCTGTCTTGACAGCACAGATCATAAAAAGGGGATGATAATAGCCATTTAACAGTAATATGAAGTTGAATATTTATAAAACTTCCTTCTTTCTCAGATGAAAAATCCTGTATGTAGGGCCAACTGCATGCTAGATGCTTTACAGGTAAGAAGATAAGGTTCCAGCCCCAAGGAACTTGCATTCCTACTATTCCTAGCCTCATCTCAAAGTCAAATCAGAAGATGTCCTTAACTTCCTTACTTAATTTAAATGACTACAGGGCTGAGCTTGACTAAGGGTATCTAAATCCTGCTGTGTCTCTTTTGGAAACAAACATTGAAATCCTGTCTTTTCAGATTCAAGCTGCAATCAAATGCTATATGTGAAACCCCTCAGTGAACTGCTTTGTGGAAAAAGTTAGGCTAATTAAGTGCCTGGAGAAATGGCAAAATAGTCAGGCACATGTATGACAGTCTCAGCTGGTGACATCAGACAAAACAGCAGCTGCAGGGAGGATTTAGCCAGACAAGCTTTTCAAACACTGCTCTGAATTTTCAAAACACAAAAGCTCAGATTCAGCAAGGTGCTTTAAGAAGGTGCCCAACCTCAAAACCCCAGGTACTCCCATTAAAGTTAATCAGACCACCACTCCTACCAAGTGTACATTTAAAATCCTTAAACAGGTTGGAAATCAATGGAAGTTAGGCTCTTAAATGCTCTTGAAAACCTGTGCCTCTGTCTGAAGGGGGAGAAAACAGAGATGTATTTGGGCCAATGTTTGTGAGAACTGGAGTTTCTCAGTAGAAAAGGATTTTTATGCATGACTGGTGTAGAGAATAAATGAAAAAAGACTCTTTAGTTACTTACAGAACAGGACTCTTCAGTAGACTTCCCCATGTTGCTGCTGCTGCCACCCTGGGGTGGGGGGGTAGGGGATCACATTCAGTTATGAAGAGTTAGTGCAGTTTCTTTTAATCTTGTCCATTCAGTGTTTGGCCTCTGCAATCAAAATCCAAAATTAAGGACAAATTCAGGTTTAACCAATTCCATTAAAAACAATGGAATTAGTCCATATTTACTAGTTTACAGAGATCGTGGACCTCTGAAACCTGATTCTCTAGCTTTGGTCTGCTTATGTTCCACTAATGTTTTTGCAACTAAGGATTGTTGAGTTCTTGGTGTGGTGTGTGTGTGGTGGGGGTCTTTTTGTCAGCAACTAGCAAATTGTGATGAGCTTATTGTTACAAATACTCATAACACATACTCTTTCAGTTGCTCATCCCCAAGTCTAATAAGTGTAAGACATAATTATACCTATTTATAAATAACTTTTTCATCCCATCTCTATCCCCCAACATTTGGCAGACATCCCAGGCAGAAGATTTGAAATTATGGTGTGACAAAGACAATTGCTGTTGATGAATGACAGCATGCACAAGATGGTTACTGGTTGCTGAATATATATATAGATGTATTCTGGAGACAATTTAGAAACTGGACACATTTGTCAAATGTAGCATAAAGTTGCAAGAAATGTCCTCTGAGACTCAAACCAAGCCTGATGTGGATATATTTGCTGGTCAAGATTAATATTTTATACAGCTCTAATAGAATTCTTAACACAGCTAGATTTCATTCACATAGTTTTGCCCCCATAAAAGGGAAATCTGATGTAAATTAAGTTGCTGCCCTTACTGAGCTAATGTTTTGCCCTCAGATACATTCACTCAACTCAAATAAGGCACCAGTGGGAATTCTGGATGATAAGTCAGTCCTATATGAGACCTATCATGAGGTGGACATCAATAGCTTACCCATCAATTATAAGATTTCCACATCAACTTAAGCACCCAGAGGCTAGGCTTCCGTGAGTCTTAAAATAAAAGATGCAAGAAATAGCTCTGCATGGAGGTGAATTTAATGCTGTAAGTCTCTGTGAGGACATAATTCAGCTGGTTGATTGCACACTCTGGGCAAAATTAAGAGCAAAATTTAATGCTGTTGCAGGGCTCAAAATGAATTAATTTGACCAGTAACTCAAGACAGTAGTGTGCATGTGTATTTCAGACCAGAGTGTGACTCAGAAGGACAACAGCATTTATGTTGGGTTTTTTTATGTGTTGCTCTTTTCCTGCATGTCTATGTGCAGAGAACTATGGGGTCCAGGGGTGCCCATCTTTATACTTCAATATGTGGTCAAAATGTTTAGCCCATCCATAACCATTCACTGTATGGGTTACTGCTTACATCACTCTGTCTGCTACCAAGGCTGGCCCAAAGATTTTTGGTGCCCTTGGTTAACTAGACTTTGGCACCCCCACCAGAGGGCAATACTTTCATTTATAAGAGAGAACATTTTAATATATTTTTTAAATAGAGAAAAAGTTCACTTCCATTGTCCCTTAAAGCCTGGTGCCCTGGGTGACTACCTAGTTCACCAGTATGGTGGGGATGGCCCTGTCTACTGTGAAGCCACTAAAAGTTCAACTGTAATAATAGCAGAGGAAACTTACCATGGACAGGGTCTCAGTGACTTCTAGCCTTTAACGCTATGACAATGAGGCCTGCTGAGAAACATACTGCTAGTATAAAAGCCAGAACCTAACACCTCTTCCCCTTGCAACCAAAACAGTTGTTGAGGTCAAGGCTCTGCTCACTGCCAGCACCAGAGCAGCTGTATCACTGTGGAAATATTTTACATCCCTAGTACAAACAAGGCCTCTGTGAACTTGTTAGTGGTGGAGGGTGACTTTCAGTCATGCCATGAACTTCTGTCATCTTTGGCACAGAACCAGCAAAACACTTAAGCACAAATTTGAGCATGCAAATACTTCCATTAACATTTACAAGTATGCTTTGCTGCACAGGGAACTGTATCGACAGATTCTGTTCTTTCATGTTCTCCCATGGATAAGGTCAGTGAAACAATAACTTAAAATGGACAGTGGCCATTTACATGAGCTATTTTCAGTGAATTATCCTTGGATTGTTTATTAACTAGAATAGGTTAGTTGTGTTATGGCACAGGTTTAAAAACTACAGCTTGGGCCAAGGAAAACTGTTCAACACCTTAAGCAGTCTCTTTGTTAAGTGAGCTCTGTGCTTGCAAGACTCAGTAATGCAAAAGCAGGGCTGAGATTTGTAAAGCTCAGTGCTGGCTTTAGGCACAAGCCAAGTAAGCCATGGCTTAAGGCCTGACATTATGAGGGGCCTCTAATATTTCTGTTACAATGTAATACACTTTATTTTTTTTATGGTGTGGGGTCCTGAATCTTAGTTTAGGGCCTCACCAAGTCTTAATGAAGCCCTGCCTAATTGACACCTAATTCCATTGAAAATTAACAGGAGTTGGGTGTGTAGACCTCCTAGGTGGCTGTAAAACAAATGAAGTGGCCCACATATACAAATGTAACCCATAGAAAGTCAAAAATTTTTAGCTTAAAAAAAAGAGAAAAATGTACTTTTACTAGCATTAGCAAGGACAGAGTCTAGTCTTGCAGGCAAACATGTACTATAAATTAAAAACAAAAGTTAGTTTAAAAAAAAGTTCAAATGAGATGTTTTGTTTTGTTTTTGCTTTTTAAAGTCATGCATACAGAAAGGAAAAAAGCTTGGTGCTGGCTTTCTTGAAAGACTTCCATCGACATTTCTTTCTTTGAAAGATTTCTATAGCCATTTTCCCACTAGCATATTGTTACAATCCAATATGATTCAGCTGTCAATGAGTTTGTTTCATAGAGACAGCAAGTATAATTTGAGGTCTAGTTAAAAATAGGTCCATTAGACAAGTGTGACACTCGTTGACATTAATAGGAATTTATGAATCGCCTTGTCCAAATATTTGTCAAATCTACAGTAATCAGCACTTGCTGTAGCTATAACTGGAATATACTGAACATTTTGTGCAAGTCTTTTGATCATTAATTGCAGATTGTCTTATGATTCTTTTATAGCTGAAAAACACAATGAGCTACTCTAAGGTCTGAGCTCAGTTACATTAGTGTTAATTTTGTGTGTTTCACACTAGAATGGTTCTGTTTCATGGATATCTCACAAAACCACAATTTGGGACTAGAGAATGGCCTAGAAAACAACTTGTCAGTTTTTCTGAATTTTTTATGTCTGTTGTATTTCTCTGCTGCCCTCCCACACCAAGCTTTTCTTCTAAGCCTCTCACTAAAAGGGACTTGACAGTAACACAGAACTACTTACCGGCTGCTGCTTGAGTTTATAAAAAAGAGTGGCATTGAGTTTCCGTCCATTTTACCTGACTAGAAAATCAAGGCAGTGACACTGCGAGTAGGCACAGGGATCCACCATAAACTAACCCAGTTCTGTAGTTCATCCCTATTCAGCAAATGAGTTTAGCAAAATGCTTTGCTGAATAGAGAGCAATTTAAGTATATGCTGGAATGCTTTACTGAAAACTTTTAAGCAAAAAGCCACAAATCAGAGGACTGGAATAAATGAGATGTACTGTGCAGACAGAATTCCACTAGAAATTTTTCCCTCAAGGCCCATCACATCCCTATTAGGACTCTGAAGATGTACTTTGGATTTTGCTTTACATTCTTCCCTCTCTGCTCCCTCTCAAGACTGTACTACTACAAACTGCCTTGCTGCAAAACAAGGACTGGATTTTAGTTGTCGTGGATGGAAGAGACCTTTTATATAGTTAAGTGAGTGCTAGCCAACCAAGGTGATCCATTCCACTTGGACATAAATTGGAAGATCGAGTTGTTCTTGTCAGAAATGAACCCTCACTATCCTTAGTTTTAGTCTGACATTATAATATTCTTACCAAGGATCATGGTGGATTCTCCATCCTGGACAGTTTTTAAACCAAGACTGGGTGTTTGTCTAGAAGATCTTCTGTAGAAATTATTTGGGGGAAGTTTTCTGGCCTTTGTTTTATAGGACGTCAGGCTAGATGATTTCAATGGCCTTTCTGGTCTTCTATAAACCTATGAAAGAAGGCAGAATATTCCAAGGGGAGGAGAGGTTGTGGACGCATCCCAGCAGGACCAGGGAGAACTTAGCAGAAGGAGAGGCTATTACTCTGGCTCCTTTCCCTCTCCTTTTGGAGACTGATCTGTATAGCTATGTCTACACTTAAAAAATTAATTTGAAATAGCTATTTCAAAATAACTACTTCAATTTTAATCCAAAGTAATTATTTCAAATTAGCATTATTTTGAAAATATTATTTTTTTGAATTAGGAGTCCAGGGAAGACACTCTAATTTGAAATAAGGTAGGAGTTATTATTTTGAAGTACAGAGTCTTCACTAGACTCTCTAATTCAAAATAGGGGAAGGCAGGCAAAAGAACCGGGCCATTATTTCAAAATAAGCCTATTCCGTGGCTTAAAATGGTTTATTTTGAAATAATAATTTTGATTTAAGCGATAGTCAAAGAAAAGCAGGTTTTATTATTCAAGAACAGCACTTCATTATTTCAGAATCAAGAAACACTTAATTCGAAATAACAAAATGCATGCATGGACAGGAAAAAAGTTATTTCAAAATAAGCCTCCTTATTTCCAAATAACTTCTAAGTGTAGACATACCCTATGTGATTCTCCCACATTGTCTTTTACATGAACATTAATTAAAAATCTCACAATGCAAATAAAGATCCTTCACTAACACGAGGGGGACCAGATGTCCTGATTTTAAAGTGCTAGACCAGAACCACTATTCAGGACTTACATAGGCACCTATTATCCCCCATACCTCCTGTCCTGATTTTTCACACTTGGTATCTGGTCACTCTGTCAACACATGACATGATGCTAAAATGAGACTCTACAAACTCCAATACTTTATATATATATATAAAAAGACTCTGCATAGATAGCTAAAGAATTCATGTAAATAAAACACAGGAAAAAATTTATTTTGGAAATGAAATGAAAAGTAAAATACCCAGATAGAACAATATTATAAATTCAGTAAAAAACGAGGGAGAAATACAGTAAGTTACCATGGTATATTTTCTCACTTTGGGTTACAGGTTTTGAAAAATGTAGCCATTCTGTGCTTTAATACAAGTGAAAATAAATATATTTATTTTGCCTTTACAGTTAAATAAACTCATGCAAATTGTATTTACACACACTCTCTCGCACACACACCTAACCAACTAGCCCTTAAAAGCAGGGTGTGTTTTCAAATCTTAAACATCCTAAAGAGTTACTATTTCTAACCCTTTCACCCACTTTCAAATTGCAATTAAAAACAAAGTCCTAGATAAAGGACCCTCTTGGCAACAGAAATAGTTTGTACATCAATAGACAGTTTTACTCCTTCATTGATATCCTTCATGTGCTATGAATACTGGGTATCAGATAAATATATTTTTGTATGTATTTCTGTACACTAATATGGACACAAAAAAAGACAAGAAGTAATAACTCTTTTGTCATGGCAACATAGCAGCTTATTAGCTCTCAAGAAAAAATAAAAAAGGTTGCATTTCCCCAGCCACCCACACCACAGCAGTGGCTGCAAAAGCCCACTATCACTCTGGATTCTGTGCTACATACCCACAGTTTTGAAAGATGTAGGATGCCCTTTCTAAGGCTACTTGATCTACTGGTTTATTCTACCATATTTCTGTTCATTGTTTGAAAAAAATATATATGTACCACCATCCCAATCAGCAGGCAAAAGAGAGCTAAATTGCTTAAGGCAGTCATGCATATGCTCTTTTGAAATAAAAAGGACACTGTAAAGAAGGTATTATTGGCAGAGGGATAAAGATTATAAGGAAATATGCAAAAGGTCAAGGAGAGAATCAAGGCAGAAAGTTGTTTCAGATCTGTACTAAACCAGTCTTTCAAAGCCAGCGTTTGAGACCAAGATTCTCATAAACAACATCCATAAGACAACCAACTTCAAACCTCCATCACCAAGGAAGTGGTTTAAAAAGATGCTACAATCTCTAGCTTGGAGCCGAAAATGCACAAAACTACAGAATTGCTCTTCGAGACCTATGGGGTGTATCTATCTAGACTCCATCACTGTAGGATCTGAGCCCCTTGCAAAAATTCCCAACATTTTCGTGGGGTCAGGAGGTAGCATCCCCCACTTGACCAGGGGAACTTGAGGCACAGAGTTGAAGTAGCTTTCCCAAAGTCATATAAAAAAATTGTAGTTGAGCCAGGAACTAAATCCCATTCTCCTGAAGACTTTTCCAGTGCCTCACCCACAAGATCATCTTTTATATTGTCTATATTGCTACTATATCAAGTTACTGCAAATCATAAAGCTTAATACTGGGAAAACGCCACCAAGATACATGTACAAAATTTGCACATTTTGTTATCCAATTTACTTCAGATTGTAGTCTGCATGTTTGCATTTCACTAAAAACTTCTCAGGAAAATTATTCATTCCATTCCCTACCCGGTCTATTTAAAAGCATTTGCTTCTCTATTTTTAAATCTACCATTTTTGGAACATCTTCCACGCAGAAATTTGGGGCTGATCCTGTGCCCAGTTGGATTATCAATGTATAAATTTGCAGGACTCAGTCCACAGTGTTATTCACTGAGCTTATACAGACATGGCATTGATAGCAATGAGAGTTTGTCCTGACTAAAGCTTCAGGTTCAGATCATTAACATGTACTTACAAAAATCCTCTCGTCTTATATCAAACGCCTTCTTCATAGCTTAAAAACAAACAAACAAAAGCAAAGGATAAGGATATTTGGAAAGATTTTTGTGGATAGCCTGAAGTCATTTAATAAGTGATCTCAAAAGAAGAAAAATCAGGACAGCAGAACAGAAGTCTGCCATAATAGAAGTTACAATGATAAATTGTGATTCCCAGTGCAGTGGTTTTTGAACGATAGGTTGAGACCCAGTACTGGATCCCAGACCCTCAGGTACTGGGTTGCAGCGCCCCCTGCTGTTGCTCCCAAAAAACTGGAATGCATTGCTGAAAGATGCAATTGTTGGGTCGTGAGCATAAATGATCTTTTTCAAGCAGGTCCCGAGAAAAAACAGTTTGAAAAACCACTGCCCTAGTGCCTGTTATCCAAGGATCCTGCAAGACTTTGATGACATTTTTTAGCTCAGAACCATATGCTGTCACTCTTCTAAGACTAGTGCAAGAATCTTTCCACACAGGGGAACTGCTATGGTTCCAGTGCATGGACCACCCATGACCTATTTACCTCCATATGCACGATGCTTCTCTGCTCCAGGGCATGTGGTCTAGGGACATTGTATGGGAACTGACCTATTAGTAACTGCCCACAATCCACAGGTATAAACTTCCCATGGAGGTGGATGCAGGAGGACATCTGAGCATTTGTTTGCTGCTCCATTACCAGAAGACCACAGTGTGGAGGAAGGCTTAGAACCCCTAAATGTTGTCCTAATATTAGATAGTTTGTGTCCTAAAGGCGCTGCTTAACAATTAAACGACGTGAAATCCAAGCTCCATGGAAGTCAATTGCAAAACTCCTACTCGCCTTAAAGGAGCCTGGATCTCAGGGGAAGCTGTGCATGTGTCGTTCGCTGTCTTAAAGTGGGGTATCCAGCCCTCTGGAAATGGGTCCGTTGTCATCCCATATCTAAGAGAGTTACTTTACATCATGTGGCCAAGGCCTGTGGTTTGGTATGGAAAACCCTAAACTGAGTCTCTGCATATCTGCAGCTGTGGCTCAATACACACTCACCTAAATACACACTTTAGCGCCAAAACGTGGGAAGCAATTATAAAACGATACATTACTCATATCGCAGCCTAGCTTTTCCTTCCACAGCATACTTGGGGTCAACTTTTCCAAGACACACCAGGTATATTCTCTTGATCTTCTCCCTCAACTATCTCAATGAGAGTTTTCCCAGGGAACAAAATCCAGTCGATAGTTTAAGTGCATTCTCAGAATGATACTCTGGCCCATAGGGCAAAAACATGCCAGTAAGTGAGCACTGATATGGACTGTGGGTTTTTAAAGAGATTAAATAAACCCTAAGAATTTCAATAGTGTCCTGAGGATGGTATTTGGCAAGTACCCAACACTCCCTTGTTACAAGTCTTTTAAATCATTTAAATTTGAAAGATGATTTCTTTTTTACTTTTTGTTTTTTTTTCAAAGAGGAAATTTTTAAAAATACTAAATGGCATACCTGCGTTATTAACAATACTACCTTAAATAATTTAAAACAGAAATAATTTTAGAAACCTACTTATCTTTTCACTCTTAACTTGCTTTCTGCAGTCCATCCAGATCTCAGAATGAAAACAGATGGGACAATTTCATTTTTGTTTCCAGTCAGTTTCTTCATCTGGTTCTCATGCATTGGCACAATGATTGCATGAAATGTTGAAATCCAAGTAAGAACATGTTTTAGCTGGAATTCTAAATACAGCATGAATATTGTTTGTTTCAACTAAGCTTAAATTTAGGCTGGGACTCTCACAGCCACCTCAGGGACTGGATGTCCAATTCACATAATCTGCCTTTGAAAGCCCCAAATTTGGGGCACACACTAGCCAACAGAGTCCCTATTATATCCTAAGATGGTTCTGCAGGTAAGATGACCTCTCACATCTTGGTCAGGGCTGGCAGCAGAGTAACTATATTATTTTTTTCAAATGAACTAGTTTAGCTAATGTTAACTCTCTTTAGCCCTCAAAAACAGTTACTGCTGAAGAAGAACAGAGAATGCCAGTGCTATGGTACAGGTGTCTGAAGGATTCACAAAAAGGAATGAATGTGAACAAAATATGAAAAGATACTTCATCAGTAGGAGATAGTGTCACGAAAAGCACGGAAAGAAGCCGTAGCATGAAGATAATATGGATAATGTAATTTCTTCCTCACTATCACCAGAAAGGGTGAGTCATTTATACCATGACTCATTTATCTCACTCTGAAACACGATCTAATATCCAAAAATATGCATAAGCCAAGCTGAGTGCATGGATAGGGCTGTGTATTTACTGAGGAAGAAATTGTTTTGAGATCAGTTTGCTCACATGAAAGGACTAATGAAATGCTGCCAAGGTCAATGAGCATCAAGGTGTCTTGCTGTCGTGCATGAATGCCTGCTTTGCCAGGGTTACTTTGTTTGAGAAATTACTTCCATTTTTTAAAATTCTCTTAGGAAAACCAACTCCTCCATTCACACTCACCCTGCTCTATTCCTCCGAGCACCAGGCATGTTTTTCCTCCTTGTAGATCCAGTTTCAAGAAGTATTCTAATAGCTATCATATGCTAATGAGACAGTCATATTGCACACACTTGGGGATATGCAAACTTGCACAGAACAGAATTAGAACCTAGGGTTTACCACAGCAAGTCAAACCACTTGGATTATCAGGTCCTATATCCTGCTTTCTACAAAGGCTTAGAAAGAAGGTGAATACATAAGATGAAGGGCAATGGGAGGGTATACCAATGAGAAAACATACACAGAACTAAGTTGAAGGAAAAGGTCTGAGACAATAACACTGCTTTCCCCCCACAGTTCATAACTATCCCCTTTTTGAATATTCCTCAAAAGAGTCTGCCATTGCTCTGCCATTTACTTGATTTTACTTTTCCAGTGCCTGCAAGAGAACCCTTTGACAGAGATGCTGTCTCTAATCTAAACTTCTGTAGTATTTTCAGCTTGTATTTTAAAAAAGTATTTTTAGTATATATATTGCAGGTGACACAGCCCCTAATTTTATTTCTCTAGACCAGTGGTTCTCAAACACTGTGTTGGGACACTTTACTGTGTGGCCACACAGTGGTAAATGTGTTGTAAAAAGCCAGGAAGATGTCTAGATTTGATCTGGGAGATGGGCTGGTGTGTCCTGCAGGGTCACAACATGCCACCAAGTGTGTCATGACCCACAAAAGGTTAAGAACCACCACTCTAGAAGAACATTAGTTTCATTTAAATATACCAGATAAGCAGATCTGTAACCAGTTTTCTTTGAATATATGTACACACTTATGTATATATCATATACATGTATATATACACATACACACATATACATGTCACGTATCATTATAAGGCACTGTCAAATGTACCATCACTTCTTTAGGATTCTTTTAAACTATGGAAGTAGATCGTATTTCACCACAGAGTTTAAAATGTCTAACTGAGACATTTTTTAAATGTTTCAGTGATCCAGGTACACCAGCTGTGAAATGTCTTCTTTAAAAACTCCAGTTATTGTGATAAGACGAACAAAAATTATTTTGACAGTAATTCAAATCCACTTAGTCTATAATTGTTCTTCCCTTAAAAGCTATTTTCACCTGCACACGTAGCTCCGATCTGTGTCTCTCCTTGTTTCAAATATTATGTTCTCATATCTATCTTTAAAAGTGAACTGAAGTTTGACCCACGGAACTGAAAAAAAGAATGAGACAAATTCAAGCTACCTTAGTAAATTTAGCTGTGTCTTATCATAGGAAACATATGAATAAGCTAGAACTATAGTGGGCCAGACCCTGAGCTGCTGTTATTCCACTTGATTTAACTGAAGTCACTGGAGCTATGCTGTTTTATACCAACTGGGGATCTGATCATTACATCTATAGCCTATTATTTAAAGATACTCCAGCACAAAAGAATGACAATCATTTACAATGAGCACTCTTCATGAATGAATCTTCGCAGTGTCACCTGTCTACATATTTGATATTATGGCTTCAAAGACCCCACAACAGCTGCACTTAGGAAAGTTTGGCAACTGTGTCAGCTATAAACTGTTAGCACAGACCTAACTCGCACATTTTCACAGACTAGAAACTAGCAGGGGTTGATAAGGAGGAGGTTTGACAGACTGGAATTTGATTATCTGTCAGATGTACAAATCCTGCTGTCCTTCATAGCACACTGACTCTTTGGCGTGACTGGTGCCTTCAGAGATTACCATAAAGAGTCATCTGATCTTTTTTTCCCACCCCCTTTCAAGCATGTCATCAAAGGTATTTCAATACAATTAGTTCACTGTTTTACCACTGGAGGTTTTCCATCCAGATTAACCTTCTCTGTTTCATGCAAGACCACCGCATTTTAGAGACATCAAGTTTTACACACACACAGGCCAGCCCACGGAAGGTGCTGAGTACCTGCAACTCTCAGTGCAGTCTGGGGGAGCCGAAGATGCTCCATACTACCCAGGATTTAACCCACGAGCTGTGATGCAATACTGGAATGTTACGTTAATACGGCCTCAGAAAAAGGGTAGAACCTATGAGCCTTCAGGACAATCCTGTAGCTATACAGTCTGATGCAGAAACACCATGACATCTTAAACACTTGACACCTTAAAATACCAAAGTAACTCAAGCATTTAAAAATATATATATGTATTACCAGAGTCACAAAAATGTTTACAGACAGAGCTCCACAAAGCCTGCACAGATACATTCCAACAATTCAAGGTGGCAGAACAGGAGAAATATAGACCATAAAAGCACGTGAACATAAACTTCCCAAACTGTCTAGAAGACAGCAACACTGATCCCGCCCAGCCCACCCTTCCCTCTTCAAATATATCTCTCTAGGCTGGACCAGAGGTATAGTACAAAGAAAATTACATTGCAATTTCCACATCACTTAAGCATTATAGGAGTGCAGCCATCATCAGAAGATGCTTCCTTATAGCACTTATGATGCAATAGTCCTAGCCAAAGTTCAGATCATACTTGGTCTGCATTTTCAAAACAGCAGTACAAACAGCTCATTTGCCAGATATCAGATTTTAGACATTAAAGCATGGGTCTGTGTAGCTGTCACAGCTGAGGTTAACCAAAAGAAATGACTGAATGTAGGTTTTATTTCCATATAAAAAGTAAATACAAGCACATGCTGGCTGTGTGCTTCCCATTATAGCCTCCACAATAATGCATGATAGAGAGTTCTTGAATATACTTAAAGGCTGACACCTCTCTGAAACTTTATTAGCCAGCTGCAAGGAAATATAGAACCCTACATTTTTTCCCCCTTCAGAGAACACAAAACCTTCACCCACTCAGTTACCTCTGCATCCCGTTTTCAACATACAGGGCGAAATGACAGTTGTAAATCAGAGCCGAATTTGGCCCAAGTTTTCAAATTCATTGCTGTGCAGGTTTTCCTATTAAGTCAACACACACAAACAAGTAAAAGAAGAAAAACTGTAAGGCTTCAAGTAAACACATCTCCCCTCTCACCCATTTCTGGAGTAAGGTACATTTAACATCACGTTACTATATTTAATATACAGTTAATTAATGTTATGGAGAGTAGGCTCTATCAAGATAAACGGTACTAAAATGAAATGTGGGTGTTAAACTGGAATGAGTGAAGAGTGAAATGCTGCTAATAAAACAATCTGCAAGGAAAACTTGATGTTTCTTAAATAAGAAACAGACATATAATACAATCTACTGCTAAAAATAAAAACATATTAAGAAGATTTAAGACTTATGAAATATATAGTAAAAAAGACAAAAAAGAGGCTACTTTAAAAACGTTTTAACCTGCAGCTGCAGTAGATCTTCTGTTATGATCCAGTGGATCAGATTCTCAATTAACATAAATCGGCATAGCTCTACCCAGCCAAATTACAACAGCTGAGGATCTGAGCATTACGGTCTATAAAAACTGAAGGACTATGTGGGTGAAAGTAGCACATCACTAGCAAATTTGTAAATTGCTTAAAGAAGCGAAATTTTTGAAAATTTGAAAAAAATAACCTGGGCCAGATCTTGCACTAGAGTCAACAACAGTTTTGCTAATGAGTAGGTAGGTCCTCCAATCGAGTTTATCCAAGCAGATACTTCTGCTCACATAGTTCCAATCCCAGGATTGGAGGTTTAAATGGGAAGGGGGCTAAATATGCTGTGAGCAATCTCAAATTACTTCTCTTAGATGACTACTTCCAGGAAGCAGATTACTACTTAGGTTAGATTAGTTCTGCTTAGGTTTCTACTTCCAGAAGAATTGAGGTCTCCAGGTCATTCACACTACTTTATACGCAAACTTCAAAACAGAATTTTAGTACCATCATAAAATTATTAACATGCCAGATGAATCTCAGCTCTAGTTAAAAAACCTTCAGAAAAAAAGTATATAGAACTTGCGCCTTAACCTAATTATTTGTATCCCCATTGCAATAGCTTTTCTTCTTCTCTGCACATGAGTTATAGCTAAATAACCCTGGCTACAAGTGTTTACACATGCAGTACTGTGTTCTGTCTTATTGTCCCCCCTTGCTCAGAATTTTTGATGATAATTTCAAAGGCCTATTTGCCCTTGGGCCCTTCTGTGGATTTTTCTTTTTTAACATAGTAAAGCATGTTCCATGTGTGATATTAAGTGGTACTTAAGTGATGCATAGGCCTTGTGTTACACAAGGATGGATTTCAGCCCGCAAACAGTTAAATTTATGCTGGAATTGCAGATGAGTAGAAATTAAAATGGGAGAGGCCATCTCATCCAGCCCCCACCTCCCCACTAGTACATGACTGTTCCCTATATATGATTTTTAATGCTTTGTCTAATTTAGTTTTAAATATTCTAAGTGGCCAGGGTTCCAACATTCTTGCTAGAAGACTATTCCACAGCCCTTTCCCCTGCTATTCAGCTTAATGTTTTTAATTTTAAATATAAACCATTTGCTAACAGTGGCAACCCCTTGTATCACCGTTGGGATTATACTTCTAAATTAAATATCTGTACATTTATCGAACACCTTTCCCTTACTCGTTGCTCATACACTTACACATTTTTAGCTCTTAATTTTCTTGTAATCCAGCCTCTCCAGCACTGTTTACATTTGTTGTTTCCTTCTGAACTTGATCCAATTTGTCAGATTCTTTCTGGTAATAAAGTGCCTGTAATTAAAGACACTTTCTAGATAAAGTTACATCAAAGCTGTATAGCGGGTCATTACTTCTCTGCTTTGTGATCTCTCTCCGTATATAATTCAAAACGTCACTGGGTATTTTTGTTGTCATACTGCACAGTAAGCTTATATCTAGTTTGCTGTCCACTATCCCTGTAGGTCTATTTCAGCTGTTACTTTCTCCAGTTTTCTCTTCAGATGATCTGGTTCAAGCCAAGATCATTTCTCAGAAAGACGAGTAAGTCCACTGGGCATTTCGACCCAATCTCTCAAAAAGAGTTGTGATATACCAGGGACATAATAAGCAGATATTACAGTGGCTGTCAAGATTTATTGAATCAAGAGGCAAATGTTAACTAAAGGCAAAACTGAGGTCAGTATTTTCTTCCATGGACAATAAATCTTAGTGTTCATGAAAACCAACCATCTTTATGTATTATTATATAAAGTCTGACTGCCAAATATATGGAGATCTCTTCATTATCCACACGGCATGCAGAGGAAACATTACTCCTTTTGAAGCCAACATCCTGAAGGGACATAAATTTAGATCTCCAGCAAAACTCATTTACCTCTGAAAAGCCAACTGGAAGGCAGAGATTCTGTATGTTATCTGCCTGGCTTTTTTTTTTTTTAAACTTTATGTGGCCTCACAACCCAACAAGGTAAACAGTTTTGTGGGGACAGGAGAAAGAGGAAGTCCAGAGAATAAACTGAAAATAACTGATATTGAAAAACAGTTGTTGACTGGAAAAAAATTTCTGCCCAGCAATTTTGAAGGCTGGTGGTCATTAGGCAGGCAGCAAATTTTTATCCTGTAGGTATGTGCTTGGCTCAGTTACACACACTGCAGTCAACAGATCATGATAACCTTTGTCTAAGATCATACACATGACACCACTGCGAGACAATAAACAGTGTTACTGCATCCTTTAAGCAAAAAAGGAGGAGGAGAGATATTGTTTCCCATCTAAATTTTTCAGGTCTTAGAGGTTTGTTTTTTGGTGTAAGAAGCCTTTAAAAACAGAGGAAGCAACAGGGAGGAATGGAAAATCCTTACCTATGTGGCAGTCCTGTTCACAAGACACACACACACACACACACACACACACACACACAATTTCACACACATGGCGGCAAATGGCAGACAGTGAGAAGCTGCTGCTATTCTTTTTCCCCTCCTCCCTGGGGATGAGGAGAGAGAGAGAGACTTTAAAACACTGCATGATGCTTGAGGGCCACTGCACCCTCCCTTGTTCCTTTAAAGCAGGAGGAATACCACCAACAATGTTTTGGGGACAAATTCTTATACACACAGACTGCAAACAGGGATTCTGGTCTTCATATCTCTAGGAAAATACAAGTCAGTCCTGTGGTTTGTTCAGAGACTTTGCTGGCCAGAAAACTTGTGGTGAAGAAAAATACGACCCCAGATTAATTGTACTTCATCACAGCACAACTTTGACACGACAATTTTGTTTGACAGACAAATACACAATGGCTTTTTCACTCTCCTTCATGAAAGAAATAATCTCTATGCTTGTGGTGCTAGGTGGTAGCCAGTTCCCACAGTCAGTTTGAGACAGTTTCTAATAGACTGTACAATTTTATTCCCATGAGAATAAGGCTGCAGCTCTTTTTTTGGCCAAAAGAGAAAGATGAAAACAAAACAAAAAGGACATTGGAAGCTGCTGCTCCTTTTGTGGTTGATGTTGTTTGAGTCTTCACAGTGCACCTAGCTTCATGGCTGGCTTAGTGGATGGCTCTTTATTTTATTTTAATTTTACACTGAAATTTCATAGGTTGTTCCACCAACACCAGACACCTTCTTAACATTTGAGTGCCTAGCAGGACTGATTGGGGCCCCCTGGGAACTTGATGTTGAACCCAGTCGACAATCTGCCCTGGAAATTCCTTTTGGTTGTCCATTTATTTTACTGTGAGGTGTCTTCAGCTGTATGTCCTCCCTGTAACAAAAGACATAAAAAGTGGTCCAGGGTTACTGATCAAAGTAATGGAAGCCAGAAAGCTTTGTTGTAGACAAGCAATTGTCATCGTTACTTTATGCCCTGATACAGCAAAGAAGTTAAGCATGTGAGTGGTACTGTACTATTAAAGTCAGTGGCGCTGATGCAAGGCCTGCTGAAATAAGAGACTCCAGCTTAATTTTGCCTTTGGATCAGACCCATTGGGATTACTCATGCACTTAGAATTAAGCACAAATATAAATGTTTTGCTGGATTGGACCTTATTATGAAAGAATTTGCTTTTTGGAAAGGTCTCTTCTGCATTGCTGTCCTTTGCTTAAACTACATGTTACTTTTATTAAGAAAAAAAAACCCTCAAAAAAAAATCACCTAAAGGAAAAGCAGTAGTAAAACATTTCTATGAAAGAACTAAATGCTTAACAAATCACTAAATGTCATAATAAAAGTAAAGCATAAGCCTCTAGGGCCAGATCCACAGCTACAGATGAAACACATAGTGCAAGTCAGGAAGGGTAGCTTGAAGCTCACCTTTCCATTCCCCCAATCCGCCTGGAGGCATGTTAGCCAATGTCCACCTTCATACTTCCCGTACTCCCTCTATCCGGCCTGAGGGATGTTCTAATTTATGATGGTCTGCACAGGCCTCAAGGTTGCCAAAACACAACCAAGGATAAACTTAGCTCAGGTGCATGTGCCAGGCCCCTTTTCTCCTGCAATGCCAGGATCAATACAAGAATTCCTGTGTCACTCAATAACAGAAAATCCCCCTTCCTTTGGGTGACCCCTCCTGTGATGGTTAAGACGGCTTTAAGGCTTTGCAGTAGAATCTGGCCACTACAGAGCTAGTTTGACAAAGATGAGTAAGGATCTTGATGAAAGAAATTACCATATTTGAAAAGGTTAACATATATTAACATAGGGTGTAAATCCTTTGTCCATCATAATCCAGTAGTCCTCAGGTAAGGCATTAATGGAACATGAATGAGATATGCTGAAACAAACAAGGATTGTTTCTGATCTTGGAGCAGATCCTCTTACTTGGCTGCTCCAAATGTCAGTCTCATCAATTTTATAGTTTCTCAGCCCTACCTTTCAGGGATACGGAAGCAGATGAGACTGCTTTTGAGCAAAGTAATTATCTTTCTCTTCTATAGAGCCACACTGTGATTTTGAATTTTAAGGAGTACTCCTAGCTAATTTCAATGGGAACTGTTGTTTAAAGAAAGCTCAATGATATTGAATTTGGTTACAAATTTTTCCTGTCCCCATCTAACGGCCAGTCTATGTAAACTATAATAATCAGCGTGTAGCTCATGGAGTTACTACTTTAACTCAAGCGTGAGTGATATCTGTAATTGGTGTTGAAGATCCCACATTCAAACTCTGCTGTGGCTAGGGCTGTATAACCTGATGGCGTGTGTACTTTTTGCCCTTCCCAAAAGAAGGTGGAGACATTTTTCCCGCTTTCATCCATGTTTTCACATAGGGCCTGATCCAAAGCCCATTGATACTAATCGGAGTTCTTTCACTGACTTCAATAAGCGTTGCATCGTCTTGCCTGCCCCTACTTGGAATCCTTTTAGATCCCACCTACACTGCAAAAATGCCTTATATGTGCCCATTACATGTACTTACTGTAGCAAAAGTAACCTTTTGCCAAGAACATGATTAAAAAGGAAGGCACTGTCCACATTGGTGGACAACCTACAAGCCAAGACCATTTGAACTGGTTTAGAACATGCCCTGCTATGAATGGGAACAAAGCATTTAGATGGCAACACAAGGTAGGATTTACTGCACCCAGCTGAGCAGACTACTTCACATTGCCACCATATGCTCCCAAAATATTTTGACTCTCTCTACTGGCCCAAAGTGTCACTGAATATAGAAAGAGGGATTCATCTGGCACCTGATTTGGATGCTCTGCCCTGGAACTAAAGAAGCAGCTCCAATACCTCATGCCAGCCAAAGTTCTGCTAGACATTTATGCTGTGCCCACGCTAAAGCACCAAACCATAGGTAACTGAACTGGTAAGGTGGCAGGAGTGGCAGTACCAGCGTGTCCATGCTGGTTTGACTCGAGTTCTGCCCTACATCCACATTAATGCTGCAATGCTCCATTGCAGTCTTATTGTCCTCCAAATGTCTATCCCGCTGTTCCTAGCATAGCTCTCTGAGGCACCGGCTCCTCAGAGATTTTAAAAGGCTTCTGCAGAAACACAGATATGATGTGGCTGCTGCAACATTGTCGTCTGTTCTGCTATGGCCTAAAACGCTATAGTTAATTATAAGATTATGTCACGGAGGGCACAGATTCCATGACTTCCAGAGACCTCCAGGGCCTTTTCTGTGGGACTGGAACTGCATCTCCCCATTGCCACAGGTGACTGGGGGGACCCCACAGCTTTTAGTTACCACAGGCAGCAGGTGCTGAATATGCTCTTACTGTATTAGGTCTCAGGGTCTCAAACTCCCTGCTTAGGTTTCAGTCAACCCCTGTCAGTCCCTGTCCTCCATTATTTTTAGTATAAGTTGCAGTCAGGTCATGAGCTTCATAGGATGGTTGTTCATTGCCATGACTTTTACTAAAAATAACCGTAACAAAATCTTTACCTTAACTCTAGTATCTGTGGGGAGAGTTAGAGGTCGAGATTGTGAGTAGTGGTTTTTGTTTCAATGGCCATGCACACTCCCACTCCCTTGGAGCAGTCAGATCAGAGTCGTACTTGAGAAGGATGTTCAGGAGTGCAAACTGGTGGGACATAGTTTGTTGGAAAAACAGAATTTCTCTAGTGTAAACAATGTTTACATCCAGATTTTGATCTGGATTTTCTATACACAGTAGCTTTAGTTAATACAGTTAAGGCAAGTGATATTGGTGACTAAAGCCTGACTTTACTATAATTCTTTATAACATGTCACTTGGGATTTGTTTGTCCTGAACAAGAGACCTAGCTCCAGACACCAGTTTTTGTGCCATGATTTAAAGCCCAACTTCCCTGATCTTCTGTAAAAAGTAAATGCACAAGTTTTCACTTGCTCATTAGAACTCAGCAGGGGAGCACAGCCCCAGAGGAAACAAAATGGCTAAAGGAAAAGTGAAGGAATATGAAGTGTTCAAGTGCGTATTCTGCAGAAGCCCATGTTTTTCCTGAGAACTTCATTCCTTTGATCCAAGTGCCCTGATAGATTTTAGCTTCCTAACTCACAGCTGCTCCCTCTTCCTTTATTCAGTTTCACTGGCCACTTTCTATCAGTATCTCACCTTGAATCAGTGATATCTTGTATTCTTGTCCTGACCTGCTGAGGCAATTAATATCCTGTGGTTGCTCTTAAAAAGACAGCCTGGTATTGATGATTTGTGGGACATTTCATGGGCAGAGAAAGCAGGAGTGCAATGCATTGCAGGTATGTTCCTTACATTGTTTGGAGAGTGCCTTACACGATGGAGCTCTGGAGCCTCTAGCAGCTACTGTAAAAATTAAAGGGAGGAGGGAGCCAGAGTAGATCTGCTAGTTCAGTCCTACACTGGCCAGAGAACCTCCACCCAAGCTATGGGTTCTCTATAGCATCTGCCTCCTAAGGAAAAATCAGGGATGCTTCCAGCATTCATTTCCTTTAAAGTTGCTCGCCAGCCTCCCAATCTCTTGCTCCCCAAAATCTGTATTCCCAACTTTAATGCAAACTATGTAGGATCCCAGTTCTGCATTGATTTATACCAGGCTCAATGTTAATGAAATCCAAGGGACTGCACAAGGCCTAAATCAGAACTGAATTTGGTCTCAATAGTCCAGTTTCTCTTATCATGTATCATGAGATGCCTAAGCATCTCCTTCATGAAACATGAGAGAAAGGAGTTGGGAGCAAGCAGAGGTGGGGCATTAGTATCGGTGGTGTTACCAGCATGGAACTCCTGCAGCAGGCTTCCTTTTGTAGGCAAAAAGTTTCAAATGCATTGATTTGGATGCTTGACGTGGGCATCTGAAAGGAAGTGACTCCTTTTCAAAGGCACCGAATATCTGCAGCTCCCTTTAACTTCAGACGGAAGTTGTGGGTGCTCAGTCTATTTGGTGGGTAGAAGAAAAAAACGTCCGGCCACTTCCACTGCATTGAGCATTTCTGAGAGCTGCTGAGATCTGAACTAAAGGGAATTTGCAGACACTATATTGCTCCTGCCTAAGGTGACAGCTGTGTGATCAATCAAATGGCAGTGTTACTAAGAGAGAGAGGGAGAGACCAATGTAATGCAAACAGCTTGTTGTATGAGCATCTTTCACCACCACCCTATTATACAAATTACCATGGCAGTGACTGACAGCTTTGAGGCTCAAACTGAGGGCAGACTTGGAGGAGAAAACAAAATTGTGAAACCTGGAAACTAACTAGCAGGGGAGACAGAGAGCACAAAGCAACAAGTGGTAGTGGTCGGGGGAGCTGGACTTCCCCGATACACAGAATTAGACCCTTCCAGGGTGCACTCAGCTGAAGTAATTACCGTATGGGTTATGTATTGTGAGATGTTTTCAGACCTGCAAGCTCAAGACTCCTATTTTCCCCAAGAAAGAGAATCACATGTGATGAATGCTAGCACTTCAGAAAACTGTTCAGATACCAGTTATTCAAGTTCGGATTCATATTAAGTCCAAACTAAAACCCTTCAGTCTTCCACAGAACCATTATAGCCCAGAACGTAGTGATGCAAACTTCCCAGATGCTGTCTGCCAATGAGCCTCAATTCTGTTTTACATGGACGGCATCCATGATTAAATTAATTCCGACTACAAGCCTGTTCATTTCTTGGTCTGTCTGCTGAAATTCATCATGAGGTGACAGCTGTGATGGGCAAAAAATGAGAGACTTTTATTTATTTAAACAGTATTTACTTGGTATTCCTAAAGAAACTCATTTTTTGTCATTCTCCCTGCCTCTTGTACTTGCCTTTGGAGGAACATGTTTACAATAGATTTACCAGCAAGGATGTTTGCAGAAAGCAGATTTCAAAGTGGTAACTGCAAGTACTGAAGGATGCCAAATTATAAATTCTCACATGCAAGTACGCGCATATTCAACCAATCTGGAAACAGAAACAATATTATGTGCCTTATCTGACTAATCAAAACAATAAAAAATGGTTATCAAACACAGCTGTTTACAGTCAAGCCAGAGTTTTAAAAGGCTCCTCCAAAAGCTCGCGTGCTTTCAAATAAATACATGTCAGGAAATTCAGTCTACAATCTGTTCAGTGATATCCCTCAATACAAAGGAGTCTAGATTAATTTATTCCATCATTTGTTACCAATTGTTAAATCATTTCTAGTAAAAAAAAAAAAGTAAAGGAAGGCCAATTTCACCTATTTTGTTTTCAGAGCAAAAACATATTTTTATATAGAAACAAAAATCATTATTTCCACTTTAGGTTAGAATAGTAACAAGAGTAACATCTGTATCCAATAACTCACACAAGCAACATAAAGCAATTTAATTTTAAATTGCTACACATGCAAATTAGCTTTTCCAAAACAGTCTGGGCAACTGTTTGACCCCAATGACCAAGAGACACACTGGTCTACAGTTTATTATCTATGACTGGATGTCTCTGGCCCAATCAATCTCTGTACCTACCTACTTTCATGAACAATCCATTTGTGGGCAAGAGGAATGAACTGAAAATTAATTTTTCAGTAAACCATGAGGAAAATTATTTTTGAATTAAAAGAAAAATAGTGTGTGGGGGGGGCACTTTCTCTGCTTACAAACAATCCAAAAAAAATTTATGGCTGAAAGCATAATCACAGCTTATGTGAATAATAAAATAAATATGTTTTCACAAAATATTTGTCTTTCTTTAAGCCAAGAAGAATACAACAAGGTATGGTAAATTCTAACTGACCTGTGCTGTTCATCACAAATTCTACATTACTGGAAACCCAGCATAGTCATTAAGAGCCAGATTTTACGACTCTTTCAGTGAGTAACATTTTATGCTGCAAGCAGTCAGAGTAGAAGACAATACTCAGCGTGGGAACAAAAGGCAGAATCAGCCCCAGAATGTTTAAAAACGATCAGATTCATTCAATTGATTTACCTAATTTGTTTAAACAAACATTTATCTCTAACTCTGTAAGAACTTTACAATTTCATTTAATCAAGATATTTCACATTATAACATTTAACTCTTCTCTCACCAAAAGGTGTTATACAAGCTCAATCACTTGTGTAATATGTTAGAGTCAATACTCTACTGTTATTGGAATGGTACCAAGAAAAAGAGGAAGGCCTTTAACAAAGCGCTTCAGTCCACTAAAACTCCTAATTATGACCTACAGCCTGAGTAATAACAAATGAAGAAATGTTCAGTGTTGATAAGGTTGTATGGGACCCAGGACTAAAGAGCTACCCATGCACATTGCAACACCTGTTATCTTTGAGCTAACAATAAGCTGGGTCCTGCCAAATAATAAGTTACTGTACTTGCCTGAAAGCATAACATCATTACTTACAAGCTATTAAAGCAATCCATACCTTTGTGCTCCCACAGATTGCACCTCTGTTACTTCCACAGCGTTAACAAACGAGACAGCCTTCGGACCTCCATAAGACGGCGACCTAGGCATCCCTGTAGGGGATGATGGGACTTGATGGCCTGGTGACTTGTAGGAGCCATTGCTCATCCTGCCCTGTAGTGCCTGATGGGACTGGACATTGTTATTGGCCAAATCAGCTTGAAGGGAAGTTGTGGAAGTCCTTGGTGCCCTGGCCATTGCACTTGAGAGGGAAGACACTGAGGACTGCAGTACAGGGTTCCTTGTGCTAAAACTGGTTGCAGTCATCAAGTTGTCCCTAGAACCATATCTCATCACCATGCTGCGAGGGTCTTCAGACAGTGTGCTGACTTGCTGAAGGCTGTAAGAGCTAGGGGTGTCATACACACCCGAGTCTGCAAACACCGAATCCGGGTGCGAGTGGAGAAGCTTCTCCCTCTCTTCCATTTCTTTCCTCTCCTGGATGGATGCCATGATGGTTTTCGAAAGATTGTCATAACGAACGGGAGAGGGGTCCCGCTGGTGTGGAGCCGGGCTCCCCAGCACCGGGCTGAAGCTCTGTGGAGCCTGGCGCTGCAGCTCACTCCCTCGTAGGTGGCACATTTTGGCTGACAAATATGGTGAATGGTATCCGATGGAGCCAACAGCAGAATGGGCTATGCATTTCCTTTCTGAGGGGGACATGGGGTTTAGCAAACTGTCATAAGACAGACTTCCATTTCTGTTTGACAGAGAGTTGGGAGAAAAGATGCTTTTGTAAGGGGTGGAAGCAGCCCCTTCCGATTTTATTGGATGAAGGGGTACTTTGTCTGTCCCTCTCCTGCTGGCAGATTTCAAGCTCAGGGATCGTGAATTAACAGCAAAGGAATCTATCTGGAGTGGGGAGGACTGGTAAGTCTTGTGAAGGGAGCTCTTCCTGTAGTTAGGGATGTCCAGGTTGGGCTCCGATTGGTAATCAAGGCCCTGGTTGTTCTCTTCAACCAAAACTCCTTGGTTGTGTCCCTCCTGCATGGTGATCTAAAACAGAGATGGATATGAGGAAGGGAAGGCACACCATGACAGGACACAGAAGACTGCACAGATTTGTTTCCCTGAGTGAGTGAGATGTGTAGTGAGAAAAGGGTCTGGAACCAGAATAACTCTAATTTTAAGCCCAGATCTGACAGATTCATTGTGTGGGTTTGGATGGGCCTCTTAACCATGATGCCTCAGATTCCTCGCCCGTAACTGGGAGGTGAGAAGGATTAAGTCACATGTGTTGTTAAATGGTAAGTATTACTGATGGTAATAAATATGCCAAGGAGTGAGTAACAGAGCTCTTTGAAGGCAGAGGTGACCAGCCCTTCGAGGCTGAAGTGCTGTCAAAGTGGGTTGGATTTTGACCGGACAACACTGACCTTGGAAAACTTTGCCACTACAGTGTAGAGATAAAATTCTCCCACGAGTGGCTTCCAGTTTTTGGAGCTTCTATTTTGGAAAGCCCAGCCACAGACACTTTGAGTTAACTCTTTAATGGTGCTACTTCCTGTTGACGTCGATTGGTGTAACAAGTGCTCAATGATTTTGAAATAAAGACCAGAGCTGCTAGAAGTTGAGCAGCCAAACATTGAGCCACATGATGTCAAAGATAACCTTCAAAAACTGTGGCCTTGATATAGACGTGAAGGAAGTTTTCCTATTGCATGTCTTATTTGGGTGACAGTGCTATATCAGACAAGGAAGTGTAAACCCCATATTTTATTTATACACATTGAAACCATGAAGAAGCCCCTTTGTTGTAAGCAACTACTTTAAATCATATGCAAACTTGCTTATAATTATGTTCATACTTTTCTTAAAGGGATTTTCTGCTAATCAAGATTTTCACTGGTCCCTTAAGACAGATTTCACCATAACTGACAATGAATTGGTTATTGGACCTCTGCAAAAACAAAAGCATGATTAATAAAGGCATATTTAATAAGAAAGGCAATCAATATGGCTCATCTTTTTCAGGTTTTTTTTTAAAGAAAAAGGAAAATACAAAAAAAAAGAGAAAGAAAAAGGCATAACTGATAAAAGGGTGCTTTTAAACTCCTTTTCACTTCAAGATTGTGTCTTTGAGCTGAATGTGCATGATAGCTCACCACCTTCCTCCATCATGGAAATACATTGGAGCCTTCTCTGGAAAAATGAATAAGGGATTCTAATGACAGAGGAATGCTGCAAGTGGCTGTCCAATTGCCCCCTGTGGGTATTCTGCTCTTCCTTTCTTCCACATGTGTTTATTGCTCATGCATGTTGCTAGATTAACAGGCTGAATAGTGGGTACAACTCAGACAGTAGCACCACAATCTTTTTCACAGTCTGCCAGTACTTCAAACCCAAAAAGAGGATAGGTACTCCCAATCCCCTAGATGTAGTTTGTTCACCATACCTATTTAGGGCTCTGAGATTGCCAACAAGGTTGCCAGCTGGCACTAGTTTTTGTGATGTGGCCACCATGAAGACCCCTAAACTGATTTTACATGGATCAGTCCACATAAGGTAACCATGTCATCAAAACTAGACATGAACCAGAAATCTAGCAGTTCAAAGATGCTGTCTCCAGTTACCAGACTCCTTCACTCCCTGGTCTGATTAGAAGCTATAATGCAACACATCCCAAATAAACAAAAATGTTCCACTATTGGAGGTTATATCATGTACTGCATCTGGACCTGGAATACTGTCTGTACTGTACTACACTGCTTGCGCACATCAGATTCCAGAGTAAGTGCTAGCTGATGATGTTAAATATATTTGAAACTTGCCAGCAAGTAATTTTTCAGGTAATAAAGTGAAGATGAGACAACAAGCTTTTTGGATATAATCCACTTGGGGGAGTTCTCACATTCTGAAATGCTGTCTTTCACAAAGCAATTTCTGCCTCCTTCTGGAGAAGGATCCAGACAGCATGATTTGTAAATAGTTCCAAAAACTAATACCTCATGGTTTTTAGAGAATCAGTGATATCTAGAATGACCAGGCATGGTTTTCATTTGCAAGGGACATTGCTGAAGCCTCCCTCTGCCTCTGTGACCATCATCAGTGCTGTCTAACATAACATCTTGGTATCCTGAATCTATTTCATACCTCTACCATATTCCTTTCCTGGACTGCAAGTATTCCTTGGATGCTATTGCAGGGTGGAAGTTGGAGGAGTTCCTGAAATTAAGTTTAAGGGAATAGCACTGAGGTAATTGTTTAAGGGGAAATGTCCATCCACACATAAACATTTGCATGGATTTTGCCAACATACAAGATAGAACAAACAGGCAACTTCTGAACCTACTTTCCAGGACAGGGTGTCCCTGTTATGATTAATTTTTTTTCTGCTAACTGACAATTTAAAGACTCCATTTTAAAAGCTATAACTCAAGCTCTGAAAGGGTATGAAGGTAGTTCAAATGTACATAATCTTACATTCATTTTAACAACAATATATACCCAGAAAGAATTCTTTCTAATCTCTTTTCTGCTTCTGAGCTTAGATGTTCAGGTATCACCAGAACAAAATATCAGTTGGCATAAATGGCCTGATTCTGAGAAATATTACGCAGACACAAACTCCCTTTGCTATGTATGGGGACTGGATTTCATGTAAGTTGAAGATGAGGGGAGTTGAGAGTACCTGGATCAGGTCCAAAATCTGGTAAAGCAATAGAGCACATTTTTCAGTAGGGCATCTTGTATTGGTCACAACAGTTACAATAATACTGGAAAAAATGGTTTTACACAGAAAACACTGTACGTTAAATGTGTGCAACACCCTACTGTACAAATGCTAATAAGAATTATTTCTATATTGGAACATTCACAACAGCCTTGCAGCAAGTTCAAAATCAGGTTGAAGGAGCCCAGTCCTGGTTTGGAACAGGCTCTTCTAAGGTATCTGAAATGCTCACCTGCTCGGCCGCTGCATGGTAGTGAACTTTGGGATTGTTGCTGAAAGCTGGTCGATACTTATACATGGCAGGAGTGGGGGGACTGATCAATTTAGGTGAAAGTTCACTTTCTGGAAAAATAAATGTCAACAGGCAGCATGTATTAACAGTGTGTCTAATATGGTACCTTAATAAATAAGAGGACAGAATTGTACACAAACCCCATAAATACTCATGGCAATTTACAAATTTAGTTCCAGTCCTGTGAAGGGTTGAAGCTCAATGGGCCTCCACATGGAGATAGCTATACCCATGGCTGCACCTCTTTGCAGGACTGGACATGTATCGATGACACATTCTGTGGTCCATAGAGTTTACAATCTAAATAAAACAAAAAAAATCATATGACCTAATAGGCCCTTGGCAGATAAAGCCAGAGCTACCAGCTTACACTTCCCCAACTGCGAAATGCAGATGTGTCCAATACCACTACGTCCAGGAGTGTTTGGATCTGGAAAGCTCGGATCAGGAGCTGAACTTCTCAGCTCCCTTCTTTGACCTAACCATGGCCTTAGACACTGTGAATTCCTGGAAGGTTCAGATCCACATCCAAGCTGTAAATCTAGGGATTTATCTCTAATATAAAGCCAAACAACCTTCTTTCTGGAATTCCAAATTATCTCTGCCAAGTCCTTTACTGGATCTCATCCTAGCTGCAGTGCAAACACATATGCGTGCCTACCCAGTACCAAAAGTAATATATTCTGAAATAAGCAGGGTGCCATGTTTTCCTCTTGCTGTCTGCAGTGTATTCTATATTTATAACAAATCTTTCAAATTAAGAATTATGAGTTTTCCCAAAAGAACAAAGCAATCCACAATCCATGAAGGTTCTGGAAGAATGATGAAAACCCATTAAGACGACCCAATTATTTTCACAGCATCAAAAATGAAGCACTGATCAGGCTACTATACCTTCACTGGATCCCAGCTGTCCCTTTAGCTCAGAGTACTTGCTTGGATCTCCTTTTGGAGGCAGAGGTGGCTGGATGTCCATGGTTTTATCCTCCAGACCTTCCAGGCTAATTTTAGACTGAAAATAACCATGAACTCAATCATTTCCTTCAAGTGGTTTAGAAAAAGACATGTGCTAAAATGTTATTGATTGTAAAGATTTTCTACACAGGTTTCTGTCACATAGGTGGAATACTGTGTGATAACAAATACAAAGTAAAACACAACAGAGCACTTTGTGTACACCATGCCTGTTATATCTAAAACCTAGCTTAACCACAATCAGCTGATGTAATTTAAAACCCAACAGTCCTTATTTACACAGAGTGTGAGATCACATTTAACCTCATGTTCATTAACACAAGAACACCATTGTTGGCATTTCCCAGTGCAGACAAGCCCTCAGCAGCTAGTCTTCTTTTATTACCCAGGAGGCCATTCCAGCAGTTCAGTACATAAAGCCTAAGAGAGGATTCTTAATGTCTATAACACTGACCACCACAGATCCTGCAGCATTTTCCTAAGGTAAAAGCATCATTATTCCCATTATATGCAAATAAAAAGAGTGAGACAACAAGATGTAGAACGATCCAGTAAAGTCACACTAGCAGAGTTAGGAATGCAACCCGGTTCTCCTGGATGCCAGGCCTATCCCCTATGCTCTAGACCACAATGCTTGCTGTAGGCTTGAGGCTCAGTGCTTGCCTCAAGGAAGTCAGGTCACCTAACGGTGCTAGGATTCCTGCGATCAGCTCCATGTGATGGATCACTTAAAATATATACTAATAACAATATATTTTATATATATAACAAACATTTTCATATAATTTATATGTATAATGAAAATCTAGCAAGGGACGGGAAGTGAAAAGACCTATGCCAACTAACTTCTATAGAGAACAAAGAGCTCTCAGGAGGACCTTCAAACAGTTAGTAGCTCTTGGCACTATTATTCCTAGTTTACGTTCTAAATTCAGGGAAGAGGATTTGACAACTTTTGTGTTCCCCCAGAGGTGTGTTATCTATAAGAGCCTCCCAATAACAAGTTATTTTCAGCGTCATGCTGAATTTCAAGTCATACTCGTGGCTAAAGGGAATTGAAGTCTGCTTTACCTTGCTTCGGTTAAGATTGGCTTGGATTCCATTGTCGCTTATCTTCACTGTGATCTGTCGCTCAGATAGATCTGGCCTGAAGAAAGGAGGCTTCACACTCACAGCCTGCTTTTTCTTTGGCTCAACCATGTACCTGATTGATTATTCAATAATAATTGTTTAAAAAAAAAACACACTCTAGGTATGCAAAGGAGACAACCCTGCTGCCCACAGTGTATGATTTCAGAGATCTGGCAAAATCTATAGAGTAAAAAGAGCATTTACCCCAGTGAAAGCCTGCCTGAGAGTGAAGTTCAATAAAAAAAACACCAATGAAACAAAAACCCTAGCAATTCTAAAGCACTGATCACCTGTGTGGTTAAGGTCAGGAAGGGGAAGAAGGCAGCACATTGCTGCACCCAGTAAGAGCATTTCCACAGGACTTTGGAAAGTCTATAGGAGACATGAATAATAATTTGTCATAACAATTGTGTTTTGGGGGATGAGTTGGTTTATCAACATCTAGAAGAGTTTAGTTCTATCAGAGAAGTGGGACAGTTAGACCTTTGCTAGGGATGAGAAAATTGGAATACCGGAATGATTCTGAGCTGGCGGACCGCTCCCTGTTACTCTCCAGACTAAGAACCCCAAATTTTATTGTAAAAAGAATGTTCCTGGAAGGTAGCTTAAAAGTGATAGAATTTTTCATTGCTAGGCGACCCACTTTAATGCAATTTAATAGTCAGACGCCTGGAAATTTAATCTCACTGTATTTTCCATAGTAAATGCTACTGCAAATTTTCTCCCACGAAAGCTCATGAGATAAATAAATTTGTTAGTCTTTAAGTGCCACAGGACTCCTTGTCTGTTTTGCAAATATTTAACACACCCTGTGAAAAGTTCCTTGTATCCAGACAGCAAACAGAGGGAAGTTTCCCTGGCTGTATCACATCATCAATGATGGGCATCATTCACCCTTCCAGTCACCTCTCCTGGGATGTCCCAAATACTATTACAGAAGTACTCAACTAGATGCTTTGACAGCCATCACCAAATTACAGTGCCTTGTCAAAAATACCCACTTTCCCAGATGTGACAGTGTCTTTGAACTTGCAAAACTGCCATGCAAAATCACCAGACTAAGAGTGGTCTACTCAACTGCCCATTACCATGACTATGGATAATAAGAACTGGTGATCTTTAGTGATCTTTAGGCACCCACTAAAACAAACAAACAAACAAACAAAAAACAAAACAAAACAAAAAAATCTACTCCTCAGTAAAATGGGGGAGTAGAATTTTGCAAGGTTGCATTTACAAGGATGAAAACTTCTTACATGCTTGGGCAGGATCCATCAATCTGTCAGTCACTGCTAAGAAATTAAAAAACTTAATGGAAAGAAAAATTACAGATACATGGAGGTAAAACAATCTGATAAACTTAAAGGAGGAGGTATCACCATGTGATACCCAATGACATAATATCAAAATATCTGCACTAGCGTCTTCTAATTTCGACAGTGGACAGGATATCTCAGCAGTGACGGCTTGCTTGCTGACACCCACAAATTCATTAGGGGGAAAGCTAATTGGCAGATAGAATGGTCCTTGATAAAACACAAGGACTGTAATTTCTAAAAGATTGTCTGCGTATGGCAATGGCATTTCAAAAGTGAAGATATATCACAGTACTCTAACCCAGTGGCTCTCAAGCTTTTGTGGATCACAACACCCTTGGCAGCATATTGCAACTCTACAGGACACACTAGCCCATTCCCTGCAAGCCAAATCCAGCCACTTCCTTGGCTCTCAGTGACACACTTAAACACTGTATGGTGACACAGTAGTATGTCTGGACACAGTGGTTGAGAACCACTGCTCTAATCTAGCAAAGAGAATGGAAAGGAAAAATAACTGTCTAGTGTACGTGCCAAAAAACCACCCCAAAGTTGGTAATTTTGGTCAATTCAGAAAATTTATAATTTAGAAGATTACTGTGCTACCACTTTACCACCAGAAACATCCTGCTAAGATTTGTTTCCTGTCTTATCAAGAGAAAAGACACGTATATGTGGGTTGGGACAGCTTAGCACTTTGAAAGTACATTCAGTCCACTTGTACTACAGTTAAAAGGATGTTTGCATGTGCTGAACAACTAAGCACCTTGTTCAAGCTTTTCTGTTATGTAAGCAACATTAATGTTCATGATCATTGTTTCAAATGGCAAAGGGACAAATAAATCTGCTGAAAAGTAAGGAAGCATAAATAAAATCCAAAATTGCAAACCACACCACTAGGCATATCTATTTTATGATGATGGAAGAAGATGTCTGTGAGATTGAAAGCTGCAGCTACCGTAGATTAATTATAAACCTAAGGGGCAAAGAGCTGGTTTTAGAAACTTCATTTCTTTCCAGCTGTGATTAGAATCTTTAACACGTACTTGGGAGGGGAGCATACTACACAGACAGTATGACAGAGCTTTATCCAGTTATTGAATTTCACTGGATAAGCAACTTAATGAATCAATGTTAGAGGAAAGCAGAAAATGGGAATAAGCTATCATCCAACCCCGATTATTATTTTTCTGAGGGAAAAAAAAATCAACCAAAACCACCAGCCTTATGATAAAATGGCTTGGTAAACAGAGAAAACTGTTGATACAATATGGCCTGCCAGTCAAACATACTTATCTTGGTAGAGAAGACTGCGAATTATGTTAAATGAGAAAGGCAAGACTGGCTAGAGCCATGTAAAATGCAGGCAGCACTATACAAACTTCTTCTCAACTCTGCCAATGCACCACTAGCTTGACATGCCACACCTCTCCTCAGTAGATACTGTTAGTGGGGATGAAGGTTGCCAGATGCTGCGCTGGCTCAGAACATTAAGTTTTGTTTAGCTTGTGACCCAATCTTAAGAATATTGTTCCTCCTCACCTGGGAGCCAGAGGGCTGCAGAGCACATGTTCCACATTACCGCAGCATCCTCGCGTGAAAGGATTCACGCCCCCGCGGAACTTACCCGTCACCTGGAAAAACATTCAGGTCAGTGCTCAGTGCTCTAACTGTGTAAGAGGCACCAGTTCACACTTAGAACCTCAAGAATGTGCGCTCCTGTCCTCACTATTCTGCATATCCACTGATCTTCATTTTCCCCCATGCTGCTCCCTCCCTCCGCCACCTCAACAACATAAGAAACTTGAACACTTAACTTCCTAATCCCACTTCTTCCCGTTATGTCACCGTCTGCATGTTGGCTAAAGACCCTTGCCCAAAAGTCGAGCAACTTGAGGCTCCCTATGTGTAATACACAGGCACCAGTTCCAGGTCCTGCATCCTTCCTGTCCCAGAGTCCTGTCTGCCCTCAGCCTGACTGCCTGATCTGCTTCCCTTTCCTCTACCCCAGCAAGACATACTCTACTAGCTCCCAAAACCCATGGATATGTTCCTTCCTGGACATGTTCCTAATACTCAATGAGACCAATGGTTCGTCTACAGCAGAAGTCAATTTCTTGCCGTTGCCAATCCTAGATGCTTATCTGGAACGTGCAAGGAAGACCATAATGGGCACTTATGGAATTATTATTATACCTGCCAGGGATTTGGCTATTGTCCTAATGGTTAAACCCTCATTCGTTTAAAACTTTGTGAGCCTGGGACAGAGTTTTATGATAAGGGTCATTCTAGCCTTATAGAGAATATGGAACCAAATTGTTTCTGCACAGCATGGGAAGCCAAAAAGGTAAAGTTTGTCATATTTGGGTAAATGTCAGTAAAGCCATATCCTTCGAAACAGCAAGGCCATTAAAGTAACTAGAGTTGTCATTTGCAAGTAACTCTTTTTGTCATGTTCCAAAGGGGTAGTTATGTTAGTCCAGTTCAGCAAAACAACCAAGGATGCATCTGATGAAGAGAGTTTGAGCCCACGAAAGCTTATGCCCGAAGAAACTTGTAAGTCCTTAAGGTGCCACAGGACTCAGTATTCAAGGCTGTAAATTTAATTTCTTGCATGCACCTATTGTAGACATGAAATGGCAAACACTGTATTGGTGTTCATAGTTTGTTGCTGGTCTTTTTCATGCTACAGCAACCTATTTTCAAAACCAAAATAAGAGATCTTTTCATCTGAAGATTGGAAGAACAGCTTGCTTAATGGCAAAAGTACAATAGTGGGAGTCAGTAGTTCTGGCTTACATTCATGGCTTTGCTTTGACCTGATGCTAGACTTTGGGCAAGGGAACTCATGAACCTGTGCCCATTTCCTCATTTGTAATAGGAGGAAAATATCCCCTTAGCTTACAAACAACACTGTCAATTATAGTAATTACATATAAAGCATTTTGAGATCCTCAGGTAAATAGTACTGTGGAAGTTAAGGGTATTGTTCACCCTACACAGGAACTAAAAATATGGTGATAAAAATGACATCTTGTGTTACTTTGGTCCCACAAATGACTTCCTGAGCTATTCAATAAAGCTTACGAAAAATGTAAGCTCAAATATTATAGATTCAGGAATCATACCCTCTTTAGTTGAAGTGAAACAGTGAACACTGAAACCTCCCATGGACACACTAACCCAGAATTTTTAGCAAAACACCAGTAAAGACAGGTGAATCTCAAGATATTTGGTGGTTCAGATAAGCTGACCAAGTCTGGATGCTTTAGCCAAAGGTCATCTGAACGTCATTGTCTTGGAACTCCTGTAAGTCTTAGCTGCAATAATTTCTGACACTTAAATTTCAGTCAAATTGAAAATACAAGGAGATTAGCATTTTCTAGAATTTTGCCTCTTTGGTCTGGATGAAATCCAAAAGGACTATTTCCCTCCGGAGCAGAGGGCTGGCTTGAGACATATGCACAGTGCCACCACGTCTTTCTGCAGGCAGGCTAACTGTGAAGCACAAAACCTAACTGCCCAGCTCCCTGGGGAAAGACAACCAATCTAAACAGGAGTTAAGCAGAGCATTTTCCTCCTCCCCTCCAGGAGTGACACGAGTTTTCAGGCAAGGGGTGTGAGGATGTGTGAAGAAACAACCACAAAATTCTCACAAGGGAGGAGGAAGCAGAAGAAGTCCAAGCTGTGTAATTCAGAAACATGGTGGTGGTTTCTGCACTTTAACCACTAGACTCCTCTAAGATGCAAAGTCAGATAAGGATCAATTCTCTCTCCAGTCCTACTCCATGTCTACATTCAGCTACTGAGTGAACTGGTCAGACACATGGATTCAGATGCCAGCAGTATGAAGGAATCACAGATGATCATACCACTACCACCAAAAGGGCCCAGACTTGGAAAAGATTAGCTCATTGATGAGCAGCTGGTTAACACTTAACCTCAACAAGTTGATGCTGGTGGGCAAAGGAAAGCATTTTGAAGAGTTTACTGCCTCTATGAAGTCTCCTTTGGTTCAAAGCACACCCCCACAACTGGGCCAGAGTCCTCACTGATGCTACACTCTCATGTAGGAAGCATTACTTGTGATGCTGTTAATATGCCTGATGTGACTAAGAAACTCCAGCCCATTCTGTGGACTATGATGTGGCTTCTGATATTTATGTCTTCATCAGTTTATCTGGAAAACGACAATTCAATATACCTTGACATTAAACCACCAGTCCTTAGGAAACTCCACCTACGACAGAATGTTGTAGCACATCTCGGCAACACAAACTGCAGTGAGCATATCAAACTTGTCCTCTCCCTTCTGCATTGCCTTCCCATAGAATAGCTTCAAGGTCAAGATCTTAGTTCTTATCTTCTAGAGATGTCCAATGGTCTGGGCCAAAGGATATCTCAAACAATTGACTCACGATCTAAGATGAGAATTAAGGTCATCAACTTTGCTCCTCAGGCACTATGGCACCTACTACTACATTGGCAAACCTCATCTATCCAACAGACTGAGCTTTAGCCAGGGCTGATCTGAGACTGTAGCACACACTTGCATGGGAGCTAAGCGCCATTACAAAGCTAACTACCTTCTGCTCCAAGTGATAGGCCAACTTCATCTGCCTGCCTTATCTAACACGCACAGAGCAGCATGTATGTCCAGAACGAATCTCCCCAAACAAAACCCTAGCAAAACAAAACGCTGCACTATACACATACTTCTCCCTCTGGGAAGACGATGAGAGAATGAACCATATATAACAGACTTTAGTCGTATCACTTAATACATTCTTGGAAAACAGTAAAAAAAGACACTATAGTGAGGGCAGTATTAGAATCAATATAAAATAGAGGACCCTACTGGAATAGCCTTCTTGTTTCCACTCCAGGAAGGGTATGTGTGAAGAATCTCCATAGCTGCAGGAGGAGCAGAGAAGTGTTGGGGGACACGGGGTGCAGAGATGCGGGCACATAAATGATGTGGGCCTAGGGTTGGAACAAAGATAACTGCTAGGGGTGCAGATGTGTGGCTGTGGAGGGACAATATTAATTAACAGACATTTTGGGGAGATTCTGATAGATCCTCTGCATCATCAGACAGCTCATTCTACACATTTGAGTGATTAAATTTCCACTGGGTATTTTGACACAAGATATTGGCACAGCTTTTGGAGAAGTGAAATGAGTCAGGGTCAGTGTGTCTGTGGCAATCGGTGAGCGTAAAGCTGCCCATTGTTACACACACTGTGGGCAGTCAGGGGCAGCTGACAGAATCAACAAAATCAGGACACAGAACGAAATGCAATTTAATCTTCTTTTAAAAATGTAATGATTCTTAAAATGACATGAATTTGGAATTTTTGGGCTTCACAATACTTTATGCACCACTTAAACCCTGTTTTGAGGCCACTGTTGTTGTGGAAGCTTGTCTTAAATTCAGTCAAGTAGAAATTTTAGAATAAAAGTTAACCAGTCTTTTTAGATATGGTATAGCATCAGTTTGAGTGTTACTGCAAAGGTTTGGGTCAGCTGTTAGCTAACCTGATTTGCCCAACTTTAAATATCATTTCTTCCCTTTATCCTGTCCTAGGAAAGAGATCATTCTCAACACCTGCATCTCTAACAGGAAGATGGAGGTAGAATTGTTTTCTTACCTGCTCATTTGTTGTGCGCCCTCGTGCCACTAGAACAATATGGAAACCTGTAAGACCAATGACTGGAATAAAGAACAATCCAGCCATGCACATGACTGCCATGCTGCATCCCAGAGTTAAGGAAACTGTGTGTATTGAAGGGAAAAGTGGAAGTGAAGGGAAACAGTAGGGAAGAGAGAATTCCTGGAACTGGAAATCTAGCAACTAATCCTCATCTTTCTTTAGCATTTTTAAAAATTACACATTAAAGAATGTCTTGTAATTAAGCAGTAGAAATTCCTTCAGACTGTCCATGCTGTTAGTTTCTTGCTTAACATGAGTCAAAAAGTTATCTGCTCCTCAGTGTCCAACATGATATAAATATTTGGAAGCCGTGTGGTCCCCTTGCCTCCTTCACTACTTGACTTGACTTTAGTCCTTCTCTGGCCTCTAGGGCTACGTCTGCATTAGCCAAACTTAGTTTGGACTTCTTAGTCCGAGCTGAGAAGTTCAAGCTTAGTTAAAACTAACCATGGGTTAGTTCAAACTAACCAGGAACTTTTTAGTTCAAACTAAACACGTATTGTAGTTTGAACTAACACTTAGTTCGAACTAGAATGTGTGGTTAGTTCAAAGTAATGACTTAGTTGGAATTTCTTAAGTTTGAACTAAGGCTTAGTTCGAGTCTTGCACGCACTTAATTCAAACTAAAGCACAAACTAAGCACATAAATCCGGACTAACTCTGGTACTTACTAGTTCAAACTAGCCGTTACCTAGTTCAAACTAAGAAATTTCTTAGTCTGAATTGGGCAAAGCCTAATGTAGCTATGGGCTAAATTAGTCCAGACTAAGCCTCCTTAGTCTCGACTAATTTGCCAGTGTAGACGTAGCCTAGGAGCTTCACGGATCTGGTCAGCTGGTCTATTCCTTTGAAAGCCAGTAGAATGCAATCAGGTAGGAACCATCTTGTCCCACAATGCCAAGATAGCAGAGCAGAGGGCTCTCCTGCATTTTTCAAGATGTCCTCTCATTTTAAAATGCACTTGGGAACTTACAGGACTGTGAAAATGCATGATCTATGAAGATGTGCGTTCCTCAACAAAAGTGTGCACAGAGACCTGCAATGATTATTGCTGCCCAACGGCTTGGACCAAACTTACATGTGATATAAGATGGTGAAATTACAAGCACTTCAATAGAGTTACTTGTGTTTACGCTAGGTATAACTCTGGCTTGAATGATGTAGATTCAGGTACATGCAGATGCTCAGCTTCCTCTTCACTGAAAAAGCAGTCTTTTCACCAAGCTTTCTCAAATACAGAACCTAACTAATAAATTACGGTCTTCTGGGTGCAGGGGAGAGAGTGGGCCAATGCTAAATTTTATATCCCAGTCTCCTAGCAGGCTGAGAAACTATAGGTTGGCATTTTTAGTATCAAATTATTCTTTAGCCTGATGCAAAAATTTCCTCCACTGCACAACATGCTGTGAACTAACTCAAGCACCACAGCATATACTTTTGGGAAGCTTGGTACAATGCCTAATGCAAGCTATGGGGGTCAAGAAGTTTAGTCATTTGAACATCTGGATCCCTACAGAGCTAGAATGCCGGGCTGCAGCATGACGTGCATATTTTCCACAGTAATCACGTCATTCAGTCTGCCTTGCAACTGCCACTGCAGAAAATCCATTAGATGCTGTAGAAAACCACCTTTCATGTACTGTATCAGCAAGGAGCCCCTGTCTATAGACTTCACTGGGATGTTCTAAAGACCCGTAGCTCCCCCTGACAAAATGCAGTGAGATTTTCAGCCCTTAAATAGCATCCTGAGGTATTAAAAGATGCTGAAAAACAAGCAGAATGTTGGCTTGCTGATTTTAGTTTCAACCATTCTTTAAAGGCTCTATATACTTAGAGATAACGAGAGTTACTGGCGATCAGCACTTCTGAGGATCAGATTCTAGCTATGATCTCTACTTCTTATCAAATGATGCAGATTTTTTTTGTTCTTTTTCAATCCTTTAACTAATGATGTTATATTGATATACCACTTTATTGTAAGTCCTTGGTTTTCCTTTTCTAATTCCACGTATTCCATCTCTTTATTTCATTCAGGTGAGTTAAAATAGAGGTAATGTTCTTCTGTAAGCCAAGACAACCATACAGAAATTTTTAATCCTAAAGGATCCCAAAGCATTTTACACACCATACAGGGATTTACAGCCACTGCTTAAATACAACCACTTCTGGGGCAAAGCACATTGTATCAGTTGTTTTGAACACACTAAAGTTACCTAAGAGTTTTGGATCAGACAAGAAGTAAAACTACATGCAACTGAAAATAAAGAGGAGATTTTAGTGAGGCAGAATGTTGCTTTCTGTTATGGCAGCACTGAGATATACAGAAGTTAGGCTGTAACTCCTGAGGCAGTTAAAACGTCCATAGGTCAGGCAAGTGCTGGGCAGAAACTGGGTTGGGTTTTACAACAGAAGAACATGGGAATCAGAACTGGAGACAATCAAAAAATTTCCTGAAAGGCAAATTGTCAGACTCCATTCTTACACAGTTTCCTTACAGCATTTTGACTTCTCAAGGATTAAAAAAAAGGATACGTAATGGTGGTATGAGCTGCCCCCAGCTTTTCCATATGGTTTAAAACATAGATCAGCCCAAAGGTGAACACTCCAACCATGTGTGTGCTTAAGGACAGCAAGAAAAGGAAAAAATATCTGTAGTTCCTCCGTCCTATGCAATTGTTGACCCATGGGCAGTGATGGTCAAAGTCCTGGTTAAGAGATGGAGAGACAGGAAATAATATCAAGCAATGAAAGAAAAACATTGCCTTAGAATAAGTATCAAGATTGTGCTACATCCAACAACAACAAAAAACATACCCTGAAAATTCAGGTTCCAAAGTGCTAGCTGTGTTAGTCTAGTCCAGCAAAACAAAAAAGGAGTCTGGTGGCGTTTTTAAAGACTAATGAATTTATTTATTGCATGAGTTTTCATGGGAGAGACTCCCACTTCATCTTCAAGTGTCTGACGAAGTGGAAGTCTCTCCCATGGAAGCTCATGCAACAAATAAATTTGTTACTCTTCAAAAGTGCTACCAGACCCTTGAAAATTCACGTAAAATCAGATTAGGTTTGGATTGACTGCCCATGTAACATAACAATGTGCTGTATCGTCTCTGTAAGATTCTCCTAGGGACTGAGCAACTCTTATGACTGTGGATGACGACACACCAACAGGTTTTAAAGGAGGACAGAGATGTATACCATAATGTGGGGTGGAGACAGTTTCTCTTCTTCTCTGGCAACTGCCACATCATATATTATGAACCAACCAATATAGTAAGGGTATCTGAAGTCTTGAACCTGTAGCATCCCTGCCAAATTCCCTGCTCAATTTTATGTAGGTAAAAGTCCACTGAGAGATTTTTTAAGTTTTTGGTCTTTTGAAAAAAATATGTTTTGGCAAAGCCCATACAGGGAGCCACAGTTGGGTAAATAAGTGGGGGGAAATTCTGAGTGAAGTTTTAAAAAAAAATTAAACACTTGAAACACCCAGGTCTTCCTGATCAAGAATTCACACGCGCCACACAGCTGGATTACTCTTAAGAGAGGCACATGATGAGGTTCAGCTATAGACCCCTTTAAAGCTCCTTGAACACCAGTTTTATATGACTGTGTAATTCTAGTGACATCACTGGCGTTACGCCTGATGTAAACTAGTGCACATCAGAGCATAGTCAAGCCTGGAGTGAGCAAACACAGTCAATTCTGTTCTCTTCAGCCCTGTCTTGTATACCCTTTATTCATGGCCAAGAGTGGCTTACCCTTTTCTTTGTAATAATGTAATATTTAGATAGATATCTCCCACTAATGACAAAGTAGGTTTATTTTTTATAAAGTAACTTGTAAATTAGCTATAAATACAGTGTGAGAGACAAGAATGTGTCAGAGCTTTCTCAAAATGCAACAGAAAAAGACTGAGGCAATTTAGGAAAGATTGTTAAAGCTACAATTTGTATCTGGTTCTGTGCAGTTCAAAACATTTGGAAATAAACATACATTCATTTGAAACCTCAGCTTTGGGTACTTCCATGAAAATGCATCCTGAAAGTTTATTCATTTTTAGTTCCAGCTAGTCATACCACGTTTTATATTTCACTTGATTTTGTTTTTAAAGTGATGTGACAGGAAGGAGAGCCTGTCTCTGAAAACTTGGATGCTCTACTGTGGTTTGCACATCTCCAAATCAGAATCAGTTTGATGGTGTGAAATCAAATGTGCTTAAAAAAAAAACTCTCTAGGCAAAGAACTTTTATTGCGCATTACAGCCCAAAAGCTAAATAAAAGATATAAATTGAAACCTTTTTCTAAAGGAGTATCATAACAGAAATGCCAATAGACTATTTTACTATACCTGTGTCCAGGCATCACTAGAATGTACAGGTAAACTAGGAAATAAACATTGCAAGAATCAATAAGAAACTTGGCCTCAGGAGGCAATTTACTGAGTAATGCCTTTCCTTATATCCCTCAGTAGGCAATCACACTTAATTATGCCACAGGAGGTTACCCATTAGCCAGTTAGGACAGCAAGTAATACTCAGCGGATCTAGGTGTAAGTAAAGCTCCACGGAACTCCAATCCGACTGCAGCAGAATCCTGCATTCTGAGTCACTACGCGTTTCCAGCTATTTTATTTGTACTGGGAGGTTATTTTAGGATTCAGTCCCACTTTCCTCTCATACTTCCCTGGAAACTTCACTGGAGACATTACGGGTACATGAAATTCCAAGAGTTTATACTAATTAGTTTCAGGCAACCTTGTGCTGACAACACTTCCTTTATTGAAGATGGGGTTTTCACATAGATGTTGTGGGGTAGAGGGTAGAGAAAAGGATTTAAAATCACAAGTAAAAATTTAGCTTCACATAAACAAGATTTTGAAGTTAGAACTAGTGACAATCCTGACATTTTAACTCAACGTATTGTCCAGTTTTCTAGTGAAAGACCCAGCTTCATCCAATAGCCTATATCAGACCAACAAAATGACTGCTGTGGCTGTTCCTCTCCTCTCTGAGAGATCTGCTTCCCCCAGCAATTTATTCTCCATATCCCCTTTGCTACTTCTGACTCTCCCCATAACAGGGCAGTGGGACATTGCCCTATTTATTACGAGGTATTAGGCAGAGCATGGCTTCCAGCTGACTCGATTATGCTTTTAGAAGGACATAAGACAACCCCAGATTGCCTTTCTCACATAAGTATCTCCACGGTGCCATTCATAGGATTACGGCAAAGAGGTTTTGACCCAATATGTCATACATTGTATTCTGTGTGACTTTGAAATAAACTTAGTGAATTTTAGCCTATTGCCAGTTAGGGTTTCCCATGATTTTAACTGTATAGTTGAATACATTTTAAAATGTATTAAAGATTTAAATCATGCCTATGAAAAAAATACACCTTACAACATAAATGATCCTTAATAAGTGGAATTTGCAGCTCAGCAATAAAAATTTCCCACAGAAATAAAATGCCATGGTTACAGCTCTCTGTATTTATGAGTCTGGGGGATGTTTATAACCCAGTAACATAGTTCATTACTTTTGGGTTATTGTTTAAATATATTATGTGCTTCACTAAGACCTCATATTTATCAACATGTGTTCAAGACTCATAATTTCAAGGAATTAGAAGCATGCATGAGGTCATGGCTGTAGGACTCCTAACTGAAGTTTATAAATGGCATGTAGCATTTTAATTTTAGACTCAGGAATTCTTACCTAATTCTTCCTAAGACTCACATGCCACTGAACATTATGATCTACCATTTTTAAAAAAGCACACTCCTTCTGCTATTGAGCTTTATATATTTAATAGGGGTGAGCTGATTCTCATGAAGATGAGAAGCTGACAAAACAAAGGGAACAGGACTGGTGCAGGCCGACTTGACACAGTCTGCTCCTGAATTCTGAGCGTACCATTGCCTTCCTCTGCATTCCAGTTTCATAAGACCTAGGCTATTCCTGAGCAGAGACAGCTAGCATAGTAATATCAAATCATGGACTCCATTTTTGTGAAGAAGTGCCCCTACTACAAGAACGATGCCAAACTCTGTTTCACTTGTGATTTCAGTCAGATTGAGGACAGAATTTTTTGGTAAATCTGTCAACACTGATGGAGCTACTGCAATTTCCATCAGATGAGCATTTGCTCATTTACCTCTAGATTTTTTAGGAGTGAAAGGCAGGTAATATTCATGCCACTGGAGCATCTTGCTGTTCACCCCGGCCCACTACTCGAATGCAAGCCAAAAAATTAGATAATCAAGGATATTTTACCTCAACACAGTTGTCACAGACACTGCAATGGGAGCAGCGCGGCGGACGATAGAAATGGCAGGTGGCACACCACTTCATCCGTACTTGGATTCCTTTAATCTCCACGTTCTTGTAGAGTGGAGCTCGGAAGTCGTCATCTTTATCCTCATCTTCATCTGCTGCTCCATGCAAAAACATAAATAAAAATAATACCGATTACTGTTCAAAGGCGCAAGGTCTGATACAGTCAGGGTCAGATGTGTTCAAGCACTTTTCAGAGTAACAAAGAATGCGAGAAGTAATGCATTGCCAGAAAGGGGTAACCTGACTGCAGACGTCTTGAATGATCTGGCCTTCATTAAAGTAGCCAAGAGAATAATCCCAGTGTGTTTATTACTTTGCTTGCCAGCCCACTCTTCTTATTGATTTTATTGGATTCCTGTTTTAGGCAGCATTTTCTCCTGGAAGAACATAACTAGAAACCAGATGGTTTCAAAGTGGAAGGGAAATCCACAATGTCTCCCAAGCACCTTTTTGTGAGAAGTTTGCTGCAAGCAATAGTGGACTCAGTCAGCTCTGGCTGCTGCCAGGCAAGAAACTGCAATGAAGGATGTCACGGGAAAGCTGAATTAGCTTAAAAACAAAAATCCAAACAAGTTATCCCTGAGAAACTAATTATCTGACTCATTAGTACTGACCCAGAGGCACCCCAGAAATCTGCCTCTCCAGAATAGACTGAGATACCTCTTAAATCAATGAACAATTCTGTTCAGAAGCTATATATATGCACACTATGGTACCTGTAACAGGCTTTCGCAATGGACCAGGTGATAGCACATATTCCACTGTAATCCTCTCTCAGTGCCTTTGCTTTAGCAAGACTACATGACTGAAAAGAGCTCACCTCTCTGAAAGCCTGCACGGTTTAGTGATCTGAACGTAGGACTGAGAGCTAATTCCAGCTCTGCCACTGCCTCCCTCTGTGGCCTTGGACTAGTCACTTAAACTCTGTTTGCCCTTTTGTAGGTGGAAATGACAAGACAACAGAATCCTCTTATTTGGGACAGCCCATGGATGATTTATCAACCGAACTAAGTGGCTGCCCTGATTAAAGACAAGGCCATTTAAAAAAAGCATACATAAAAGTCAGTCTTGAAAAGATACACTGAAAAAAACCCTGCAAGAATGAGAGGGACATATATGGCATTTCATTTTTCAGTTTGTGCTTTTTAATCTTTTTTTGTGACAAAACTTTAGAATTTCCCACAATTAACATCTAGTTAAACATCACATGGGCACTGAGCTTTGGACAAGTGGGTGCCAGCAAGGTGAAATTTGAAGATATTGCCCCAGCAACAGTCACTGCCATTCATTTATGTGTTAAAATTTTTCTGGAAGATGTCCCAGCAGAGTGGCTGTCAAAGTGCATCCCTATTAAAATGTCCATGGAAGTCAGTGGGAGTTATTTCTTTCACTTTGATCAGTCCCAGTTACTGTATTTACCTTAGAGGAGAGTTCTGAGGATTAACAGCTACAAAATGAAGATGCAAAGCATTCTCATTGTACTAGCATTAAATGCTGGTACATCCATCTATAGAGATTTCTCTCATTACCTGTTAATCACACTTTCAACAGGACATAGGTGTCTAATTCACTCAAGCACTTTTGTGAACCTCCCTATTTGCCTAGCTGTATCACTAGACACCCAAATACTATGGTAAATCTACTCCGAGGTACATAATGAACAGGAAAAAAGTAGTAAAGACAAGCTTGTCTTTGGATGTGGCCAAATCACTATCACAAATCAGTTCTCAGAAGGGGCACTGAACAGAGTCTAAAAAGCAAGGGGGAGGCACGGAGGGTAAATGGGATGGTTATGAAAGCTCCAACGTAAAATAAAACAAGCCCCTAGTTTAGTGGCTCATGGGTAAATGCTTGAAAAGATGCTAACCTATAGAGACAAGAAACTGCACATAGCATAATCACTTATCTGTCCATCAAACAAAGCCTGATGAAAGCTGGCACTTCATACACACCCAGAACTGTCAAGAGCATTTACTACTGTCCATAAAGAAAATCGAATGAAGAGTAGATTACATTTGGAATTCCATAGTCAGCAAATGAACCAAAATCAAAGCCTTCAGTCTGGATCCTAGTTCTCAGTTGACGTCTATGGTGAAGAAGAGTAACTTCCCTGCGGACCTGAGAGAGGGACACCATTGCATACCCCTTTGTGGGCAGAGCCAAACACACCCCACCTCTATGCTGGTAGCACAGAGGCAAGACAGGAAGAATAAAGGGAGGACCCTGTAGCTCAGCTGGGGCTGGACCAGTGATGGAGGTAGGCATTTTGAGCTCAGACCAGCTGCTGAGCCACACAGCACCGTGCCCTGCCAGCAGAGGAGGCTGCTGGCAGTAAGAAGCTGCTGTTGTCAATGCTGGCCAACTATGAAGCAGTGAGAGGGAGCATGTGGCAATAGGGCGACAGGGACTAGGTCTGGTGGGTAGTAGCCCAAGGGAACCACCCATTGATCTAGTTGGAAAGAGAAGCATGTTTCAGTTGTTTCTCTTCTGACTCAAGTGGCAGGACCGCCTGCCACTGTTCAGGCCCAGGGCTGGGATCCGATGAAGTAGGGTGGGTTTGGGTCTCTCATTCCCTTGCCAGCTCTCCACGCTGGGGCTGGTGACCATCTCAGCTGAGGCCCAAAGGTCTGTCCATAGATTGATCATTTACTGTCTGCCCAAGCCAGGAGGCTAAGACCATGGACCAGGGGTTCTCAACCTGTGGCCCAATCAGTACACAGCTGTGGCCCACGTGACATCCTCAGGGCCATACAGGTAGTATACATATTGTGTGGATGCAGCCCACATAACACCGAGAGCTGCATATGTGGCCCACAATGGTAAACAAGTTGAGATCCACAGTCATAGATCATTCTTAGCTCTGCCTCGTCCAGAAACCCAGAAACCCAACTTTTAGGCTGTGTTCACACAGCCTCCTTATTTCGAAACAATGGAGGTTGTTTCGAAATAAGGTTTTGGCTGTTCACACGACGCATGGTTGTTTCGGAACCGTGTTGTTTCAAAACAAGTTAAACCTAGTCTGTGGGCGAAACAACGTTGTTTCACAATGGTTGTTTCAAAACAACGCCGTGTGAACATGTTTTGAAATGACGGTGAGTCGTTTCGAAATAACTGTTGTCCAGAATCGCTATTTCAATTCCAGCTTTTTTCCCTTATTTCGAATTAACATTTTGTTAATTCGAAATAAGTTGTTTCGAAATAAGCTTTATTTCGATATACGGTTGTTTCGAAACAACCGTATCGAAACAACCCACTGTGTGGGAACACAGCCTTAGTGTCAGCCATGAGGAGGCAAAGATGCCTCACTCTGAACTGAGAAGGGGGACCATTAAGTGTCTGTATTTGGCCTACTGATGAATACTCTGAAATCTAGTCCAGATTTCAAACTAAGTTTATGAGTGTTCAAAGCTGGGCTTTAATTCCTCCCACCACCGAGATACAAGAACTGATTTTCTTTTCACTTCCACTGTTATAATGGTACTAATCCCACAGAGCTACTCTTCGTTTACTACAGTGTCATTACAAGAAGAAACCCCTAAAAGCTCTGATTCAGAACTGGAGTTTGAATCTGGGGTTTGCTTTAAGACAGCCTCTAATCTATTTTTTTTTTTTTTAAGAGCTTGTTTTGGTTTGGTCAACTTCCTGCCAGAGAATTAACAGCTCATATTTTATATTCCCTAGAACCCTGTTCACTTCCGGCGCTGAATGGGCTGCGCGTAGGAATACACAGCGAGGGAACAGTATCTTGCTGTAAGGATTCCCTCACTCTTACTCACTGAGGCAATACTGCCAATTTGTCTGATTTTATCACAAGTCGTGTGATATCTGGTCATATTCCTAAAGACTCATGCATATCATGTAAATCATGTAAATACCTGAGAAATTCAAGTTTTGTTTTGTTTTGTTATTTTAAATAAGTTTCCAATCCTACAGTTGTGGTGAAAATCTTGAGATCATTAATGTTAAGGGCTCAAAATCCAAAAAGCAAAGAAATCCCAAATTTATAAATTCCCCAACTCTATGATGATTTTTGAGCTCCTGGTACTGGCAACACTGTTGAGTCACTTCTGCAGGATACAGCATGTGCACAGAAGAGGTCCCAAATGGTATCTGTTCTCCATTCTAGGTTGATTCGATAGACTGAGTTGCTCCCAACTTTTCCACTTCTTAATCTGCTTCTTCCACACACCTCAGCTCCCATCCCACTGCTTTCTCCAAAATAATGGCGGGTGGTTGAAAACTCCTCCCGCTTCCTGTTTTACTCTTGGCTCCTTTGCATTAAGGAAGCTGGCAAAGAAGAAAAGGTGACGAGAGAGTTCCCCACTTAAAAGTTTCCATTTGACCTGCCTGTGCTGCTTTAAACACACATACACACACACACACATGCAGAGAGAGAGAGAATAAAGATTTTTTCTAGTGGGATAAAAATCCCAAATCTGTTACTGTGATTTAAGACCCAAGTTCTGGTTTATCCTGTAAGGAAGGAGCACAAACTTCTCCCCAGAGCACCTACACAGGGCTCAGGCAAAATGGAGACACCAGTGCCCCCTGAGCACCAAAGACAGACTGGCAGAGCTGTGCAGTAGCTCGTAAATCCTGTGTATCTGTAGCTAGGGCTCTTCTTCCCACATCATCTGGAAGCAAGTAATGAAGGAGTGCATGGTGAATTGTTTACCACCAGCTATTAGGAGCTCTACAAATGATGTTGGCCAGCACCTCCTGGGACATTACTACCGTGTCTGCCTTGAAGTGTGGGCATCCTGGGACTTTAACAGGGTAGGGGCTGTTTACCTGGCAGCTGTGCAGTGGAGCTGGAAATGCTCTCCAGAGCGGTCACAGCTGAGCATTGTGGGATACCTCCTGGAGGTCAGTTCAGTCGACTTACACAACGCTGCTTCCACACTGCCTCCCTATCGACCCCTCAACATCGATTTAAGCACCACGCCTCTCACAGAGGTGGAGTGATTAAGTCGACGTTACAGGTGAGTTAGGTCAGCAGAAGGGACCTGGGAGTGTAGACACATACATTATTAGGTCAATGTATGGCAGCTTCCGTCAGTCTAAGCTTGTAGTGTAGATCTGGCCTCAGCGTTGCAATGTCTAAGACCCTTCATGGATTCTACTCCTATGGGTTTTCAAAAGAGCTTCGGTGACTAACTTCTATTGATTTAAATGGGAGTTAGGCCCTAGATGCTTTTGGAAACAGCAGCTGCCTATATATACCTATACCTAAAAGCCCTCATACTTTGAAAATTTGGCCTCATGTGACCTTGGGGGAAATTATTAAACTTGCTGTGAGTTTACTCTTAAATGGTTATTTACTTAAGTGCAGTGTTATAATGCTTAATCAATGTTTGTAAAGGGCTCTGAGATCCTCAGCAGAAAGGAGCTATAGAAATAGAATATGTCTATCGCTGGCCCCTGCCTGCAAAGAACTGGCATCATTTGCACGAGCGGCTACATTATTCTGCTTATTTAAGGGAAGGGCGCAGAGAGAAGGTTCTGAACACAGGTGAGAAAATGACTTTGCAAGGGGCAGGGATCCATTCATTCATTTCACAACCTCCCTAAAGCAGGCTCTTTTCCAAGCTGTGTGTGAATGAAGAGGGATAAAGTGAGGCAGTCATTCTCTCATTTTGATGATTTAAAAGAAATAGCCACATCTCCGTTCCCATTAAGAGACAAGCGGTTTTTATCTTGTTAAATCAGCTATGCCCCAGCATTAAATTAAACAGCCATCTCTTTTACAATACATGTTTAAAAACCTCCACTCTAACACAGGCCTTAATAATGATCCTGTTCAGTGTTCGGTGCTGAGGCGTTTGTTCTGGAGTGAATGTCTGCATTAAAGCTCAGCCCTCCACTGTACTGTGCTGAGCTGCCTATTGTGAAGACAATGACTTAAATCCAACGTCCCAGCATGACACAGGAGATGTTAATCGCAATCACATCAGTCAGGCTATCTTTTCAACAAGAGCTATGTTATCCAACACCAGGCCCCAGTCTGCCAGTTCAAACAAATATAAAGAAAAAAAAAACCCTTTCCATTTCAGAAACTGATAAAGTATACCCCAGCTTAGGTACGTCCCTGAGTCTAAAGTCAGCTGCGAGAGGGAGAAGGAAACAAGCAGCACACATGCTGCTTTGGAAAAGACACTGCTTGCCTTGGCATGTTGTTTTTCCCCCCATTACCTCGTGGAAAAACTCCAGGGTCCATGAAAGTTGCCATGCTGAAGTTTGCAAGCACAAACAAGAACACGAGTCCATTGTACAGAGGGATGGCTGGAGAGATGGCTCTTGTTAACCAGGGACACCTGCAGAGAGAAAGAATTATTGATGAGGACTTTTAGGATGCAACAAGCAGCAGCTTCGTGCTTACAGTGTGCAAGCACAGAAGCTCCTTCACTAGCCCCCCACAGGCCATAAAGTGGTTGAATTTGTTAGCTAGGCATCAAAACAACTATTATGGCTCATTTCTGTGATCGACAGTACATCTTTTCTACCCCCCTGGAAGGCAGCATAGTTCTATGGGGAAGAAAGGACCGGATTTATTTGTAGGGCTCTGGTTGGTTATTTTATGACTTGACATTTTACGAGGTTACGCTATTGCTGTGCCCTGTCATAGCATCTCCATTATCACTAGCAAAAAGTCTGCTCTCAGTCACAAAACCAGAGAACATTATGCCTTCAATTAGTGACTCCTGACTCCCATTGGTGCCACTCAGAACCAAAACTGACAATAATCAATCTCCAGAGGATGTACAAATAGGAAAACAAATACTTTCCATCAGGGTGGCCTATTTCCTGATCAGTTCTCCCCAGTCAGAGCCCTTAAGTCTGTAAATATCACGCGTGGACGTCACTGCAAAAAACTCTTCCTATGGGGGAAGTATAGGGTAAAAAGCTTTAGTCAAAACTAGTGTTAGCTTTGCATGCACCAAGCCTGGTACTTAAAGTACTATGCATGGCATCTGCTACGTTCTCCAGGAAAAAGGAGATTTTTAAAGGGTGTATATGGTAAGTGATGAGTCAGAAATGGAAAGGCTGGTCTAGCTGCAAAGGAGAAGCCTCCTGCACCAAGGAAGGATGTGAGTACCAGAGCGGGACACATATAATTTCCATGTTACATAGACTATACCTAAGGTGATTTTCCTTGAAAAGGGAATTTATTTATTCATTCTGCCAATGATAGCTCATTGGAAGCTTAACTCTGAAACCTAAACCACATTTCTTTTTCTCCATTTCAGATATAGAGATTTGGTATTGTAGGTTCTTAGGAAACTGAACTCCTGAAGAAAGTACCCAGTTTAAAAAATGGGAACAAAGAGGAACCAGTGAATTATAGGCCAGTTAGCCTAGCCTTACTAACTGGAAAGATATTTGAACAAATGATTAAACCATCAATTTGTAGCTCTGAAAACTATATGGGCACGTCTACACAGCACTTTTATTTCGAAATAACACTCATTATTTCGAAATAAAAGAAATTAGGTCTACATGACGTTTTCTTATTTTGAAAGGACGGACCTCGTCCTTTCAAAATAAGAATCGTCATTTCGAAAAAGTAAAACCTGCCCCCCCCTCGAAACGGCTGTTATTTCAGAAGGGAAATTTCGAAGTAAAGCTGTTCTTTCGAAACAACACTGTGTAGACCTGTTGTTTCGAAAGAGCTGTTTTGAAAGAACAGGTCCAAACGGATTTATTTCGAAATATCCCTTCCGAAATAACAGCCGTTTGGATTGCAGGCTTTCCCTTAATTCGAATTAACATTTTGTTAATTCAAATTAACTTATTTCGAAATAAGGATTTTATTTTGAAATAACTCATTTCGAAATCCTTATTTCGAAATAACAACGCATGTGTAGACATAGCCTATGAGGAATAGCTCATATGATATGAGGAATATGAGGATATGATATTGAGTCAGAATATTTGCAACACTGAACGCCATCAGAAAAAGTAATAACCACAATGTATCCAACCTTTCCCCAAATCTAAATCAAACTGTTCTGTTCCAGACATATCGTTTTAAATAGCTGTGAATGGCGGTGTTGACCTTGGAGAAAAATCATTAAAAAGGCCCTTGTGGCTAGGATTAGAATGACGGAGCCATTTGCACGTTCCATTTGCTAGTGAATGAGCAATACACAGGGATCTTTTTACACTCCCTTTCTCTCTTTAACCACTAGAACCGGACTAGGCGTCCCATATTTTACTTCACAGAGGGCTTGTAAAATTCTTTACTAACCACTGAAAGAAAGAGGTCTAGTTGCCTTTTTTAGCTGCAGTAAGTCTGTGGTATTTCCCTAAGGGAGAGAACTGCACAACTGTCATGCTAAAAGACATCAGTAGCCTATCACTGACAATGCTCAGAGGCTACAAAGGAGGGTGTAAGAAACCCGGCAGTAAGATATTCCAAAGGGGTAGCTGCCATGTTAGTCTAGTTCAGCAAAACAAAAAAGAGTCCTGTGGCACTTATAAAGACTACCAGGTTTATTTTTCTCATGAGCTTTCATGGGTGAAGTCCCACTCCGTAGGATGCCAGAGTACAGAAAACTTACATGAACACGTGCAAGTTTTCTCCACCTGGCGTCTGGCAAAGTGGGACTTCACTCGGGAATGCTCATGAGCAAAACTAGATTTGTTAGTTTTTTTAAGTGCCACAAGACTCCTTTTTTAAATTTTGTTGTCCAGCAATAAGAAGTTATGGGATAAACTCTCAAGAGGAAACTTCTTTCCCTCAATCTGCTATAATTCTATGCTCCTGAAGAATCCATTTTCCCCAGTGAACGAGACAAAATATCTCAGCAGTCAAGGGTTATAAAGTTGCTCCACTCTTACCAAGCAGGGAAGGGCCAAGTCAGCAAAAGGACAGGAGAGTCATTCTTACAGATAATTGGCCACACAGAGCAGGTCTTTAACAAGTGAAACTGCCTTGGAGGATTAATGTGATAACTGTTAATGTTCTTGTGTATGATTTACCTTGTCATATTCCCAGCATAACACTATGAAAACTATAACCACAAACTAAGCTGTTCATTTACTGGGTAAGTAGCTCAACTGAAAGCATCCACGGAAGTTGAAAAAAAAGGGGATAGTGAGTCATCATAACCATCAGCCAAAAGTTATGGTCTCCTCCCTTCTACTTTTTCCTTCCAGAATTTTTATGTAGGATGAAATATTGTGTAAAATCAATGTTACAAATTGGCTTCCAAACTTTTCATCTGTAAATTAGAACAAGTTCAGAAACTGGGATCAAGCCAAGACCTATCGCAGTACAGATATGTTTTTAAGAAGCTAGACCAATCCTGAAATTTTCACACAACTACCTCAGCCTCTCTGAAGGAGAACGGCTGGGGAAAAAAAAAAAAAAACAGATGAAAAGGATTGTTTGATGGTCAAATGATTCCCTAGAGACAGCACATTGTAATTGTTCTCCCTTCACCCCAGAAAACAACAGAAGTCTTAACCCAAATTTAGAAGTTTCCTTTGTAACTAATAGTTTCTGCAACAAGTCTAGCTTTTGGCACTTTGCAATCTTTATGTCTTGAGGAAAAACTCACAGTCCTATTTATACAGACACCATAAGAAAGACGCCCTTCTCTTCTGAAGACTTGGATTCAAATGTACGGCCCAAGGCAACAAATAAAAATGCCTTTTGTAGCCTCAATCTTCAGCTGTTTACCTTCCAAAATATTTCAGTGCCTTGACAAACTCCACCTTAGCGTGGAGATGAAAAACTTCCAGCAAAATTACTGCCTTACTTTGGCATCTTGGTACTTGACCAAGGACTTTTTCAAGTTGTGGTAACTCCTAGGAAAGGTGGTTTTGTATTTTAAACCACAATCTTTAATTAAATCTGTATGGCCTCACTTTGATGAACCAACCAAGTCCAACACTTAACTTGGACATTTCAGCAAAGTTTGCACCCCAGCACAGTGGCATTGCAAAAGTAATTACCTACAACTGAAATCCTACAAAATGTTCCTGAGACAGATTAACTATATTAGAACTATGCCAATTGCCTGGCAATGGTTATGTAATTTTTGGAACAACAGAATGATTCCCAGTTAGGCTGTCCAGTAATTGAGTAATTTTACCTTTTTTTTAAATCATGGATGCACTAGTAGGAGGGACAGCCAAGGGTGATGCCGAAGGAAGCAACTGTAGACTTTTATCTGGTGAGTTGCCACACCTGTTGCTATTGCCTTCGAGGAAGAAATCCTGACTCCACCAAAGTCAATACTTGTTTTGCTATTCAGTTCAATGGGGCCATTATTTCAGCCTTATATATTCATATAGATTGTATGGGATCAGAACAGAACTAGCCATTTGTATGCATCATTATTATGTATTTCTCATCTCCCAATCTCCTATCAAGTTCAGATGTCCAAATTCACTATATTATAGTTAATATGCTTTCTTGTAACTTCCCACGGTTGTTTTGGAGATATGCATCTCCAATACACATCTTTTCAGCAGTAATACTAGAAAGGCATGATTCAAAACTAGACACCTTTGTTTAAACATTCCTCCCCTCAAAAACTTTAGGGATGCACACAAACAGGATCTGTATTAAAGCTTTGTGTTTTAAACCCAAATCCAGACCACAGTTTTACAGAACCAAAGTCACCACACTGTTTTCTAACTCAAGGTTAGCATTATACATTATATTAGCTATTCTTAACAGCACCTCTGTGAGGTGAGCAAATCAACCCACTTCTAAAAATGTACCTATTATTTGAATTATTATTTGCTAAATGCATTATCATGCCTTGGTTAGCCTAGACTTCAATGCTGTTGTAGCCTCTCCATCTCCCAGGCTGTCACAAATGACTGCCCACAGGACACAACTTCACCCAAAAAGCGCGAAGAGCCAGCTTCTAGACAAATTGCCTTTCTGGGTCACTTGGTGGAAGACACCTCCTTTCAACCGAAAGTGCTCCAAAGTGGTGATGATGTTCTCACAGATATACTGACACATTACTACCATGTACCAACCCAGTCACAAGCCTTGGCAGTGCCCTTTGTCACATGCACTTCCATACACTGAACACAATGGAACTGTGTAAAATTTGGCTACCATTCATTTCCTACGACCAAAGCAGTTAGACAGACCTATCAACACATTCCCCGGCCAGACCAGCACACGGTCCCCCAGTGGAGTTTGCAGCATAAAGTTTTTCTCTGGTAGAAAAGAAAACCAGGCACTGCAGAGATGGGTTTACATCCAGAAGTTGAATGGTAAGGTTCAGTGTGGTATCTTCGTTTCCTAGAACCTAGTCAATTTGTTTTAAGAGGAAGGTCTGACCTCTTCATCTTCACTAAAAAACCTAACATTCGAAAACCAGTGGGTCAGCATTTCAGTCTTCCTGATCACTCCATTAATGATTTGCTAATTGCTGTGCTCAGACAGATGAATACTGGAGAAGTTGCTGAAATTGAATTTATCTGCAAATTCGGTTACACTGCCTCACGACTTAATAGAGACATTGGATTTTTCTCTCATTACAACAGATGATTGGACCTCATCTTCCTATGTATGCTGTTCCCCAGTGTTTAAATCTTTACAGATGTTTTGATTTGCTGTTTCAATTTGACCGGTTCCCATGATTTACACTCCCCTGCATTTATCTTCTCCCATTCTTTAAGTTCCCCCATCTTCAAAGCATCTAATAAAGTGGGATTTTCTCCCATGAAAGCTCATGCAATAAATAAATTTGTTAGTCCTTATGTGCCACAGGACTCCTTGTTTGTTTTACTGAACTACTGTAGACTAAAATGGCTGCCCCTTTGAAACCTAACACTATTATTGGAGAAGCCAGGGTGAGTGTTCTTAGACAAGACAAAAGGCAAGAAAGAGAAGACAATTCCAAACGCAGGAATGTCGCTGCCCCAGGAAAGATTTGGGGCAGGGGCCTGGGCTCTGCCCCTGGCCTCGATTCTGCACCCAGCGCTGATCCAGCCTTGGTCTCCTGCCACTGCCAGCTTGGGGATCCCCAGCTGGGGACAGGGCCGGGAGCGGTAGGTGCTGCCATAGGTGGCCTGGGCCTGGGATGGGGCCGAGAGCGGCAGGCACCACTGTCGGTGGTCCAGGCCCAAATCTCTGCCAGGGAAGGGGCTGAGAGAAACAGGGGCCGCACCAGGCACTCGGGGCACTGGCACTGGGACTCGGGGCACGTGGCCCGCGTGCCAGGCACCAGTGACACCCCTGGCCAAACATTTTATGACTTTCACTTGGTTTTTATATAAAGCAACCAGATATGCCTCACCTGGCACAAATGCACCCTTGACGACTCCCTATCACCTACAGAAGCGATTCCTCACATCACAGTAAAAATTTAAATGCAGGTAAATTGTGCTAGTTACCACCTTTATGGAAATATAGGGCACTAAGCCCACTGTTTCAAGATTAATTAAGATCTCTAATCCAAACCAGAAAATCTTCACTCCACTGCTATTCTTTATCCTCAGTTGTGCTAGGAGAAATTTACCCAGAGAAGAGTTCCTTATGTTTTTGTTTATTGCAAAAATTGGAGCCAGCACACACTAGAAACACACAGTGCAGAGAGTTATGAATCTCTGAACTAAGCACACAATTAGACAGACATTTTCTGCATTATTATACATCTTTGGCATAAAGCAATTCTGTTCATAACAACTTGCAGAGTAATTCAAGATGACAGATTTAATCTCATTTATCCTATTTGCACTCAGAACTCTGTCACAATAAAATGAGAAGTTAAAAAGGTTAAAAAATAAAACTTGCTAGGTGTCAGAAATACTTAAGCACCTTTTGGCTGCCTTCCTTTAATTAATTAAACAGCTAATAATCCTTTTCACTTGGTGCTTAGAAGGAGACTCATCTTTGTCTTATAATGACAATTCACCTGTTATTAGATAACTGAAATTGATTATTTATTCCAATACCAAATTCAAGTTTATTTAATTCAAAATCCTACAGAATCAAAACAAACACAAAAAATACAAATAAAAGGAATGTAGTGAACACCAAAGAAACATATTTTTAAACAATTAAACCTAGTGTGAATCCACTGTAATTGGATGTGGGAGATGGGAGTTTGATTCCATGGTCATCATGTGGAAGAAAAAAATAAGCTTGGTGAACTGGAGGCTAGAAACTCTGAAAGTGCATCAGTGAAAACCACTACCTATTTATATCGACCAACCTTGTCTCACAGTTTCTTTGCATTTCCTCCATATGTGTATATCCATTGGCTGTGTCTTGTCTTATATTCCGTGACTGTCTTTTTGTTCTGTGTTTGTACAAAGCCTTCCAAAACGGGGCCCTTGTCATAGAATAGGACCATTGGTAATACACATCATAATTAACTAGACACAGATACTAGACAAGGCTCTAAGCCACAAAAGCCGGTCCCAAACCTGTCCTCTGCACCAAAATCAAGGAAGGTTGTTATCAAGGATTTTGCTTTGGCTTATTTTGTGGCAGCTGTCTTGTCTTAAGGGTTTTGACTTGGAAAAAAAAAATTCATATCTAGCTACCTGATAGACCATGCTCAGATACTTTAGCTGATAAAATCAGCAGAGACACTGGCAATGCTCTGGTTTTAACAAGAGGCAGCTACTTTCCTCTTATTTCTCAGGATGGGGTCCTGGAACTTGCTTCCCAAGAGGGCTGGACCCAGAATTAATCAGCTAATTTTCAGGACACACTGAAAGGCCCAGATGTTCTTCCAAGCTTTAAAGAGGGGGTAGAGTTTGAAAGAAGGAATGGACAGAAGCAGTGTATTTGATTTCTGTTCTCTCTTAATGGCCAATGGGGTGAGGAAGAATGTCTGATTTATTTGCTAAATTAGGGAAGAATTTTGTTTTATGGTGCACCTACAAGAAGACAAGCAGATAAGATCTTCAACTTCTTTGATGTTCAGATGTGCTTGGATGTCATTGGCTCAGATCAGAACCATTTTACAGCAGGCAACAATAACCTCACTGATTCTAACAAAAACTAGGGTAGGCAAATACTGTCTTAAGAAGCCTTCACTGCTTCATGGGATAAGGAGGGGAGCAGAAAGACAAGCAGAGCCATGCATTTTCAGCAAATATGAAATAAAACTACACAAAATGCAAAAAAAAATTAAAAGAAAATAAAAGAACCTACTCACTCTGCGACAGCACTACCTATGGCTATGTTCAGACATAGACACTTATTTCGAAATAAGTTAATTTGAAATAAAATCATTATTTTGAATTAACTTGAATCAAAATAAGCAAAAACTAAAATCAAAATAGCAAGTCCAGACACTGGACTTGCTATTTCAAATCAGGATAGGGGCAGCGTGGGAGATGTGGCAACATGGCCCCCTGGCAGGGCCATGTTGCCAGCCAATACATAGAAAAAGGAAGGCACCTTGGGAAGGAGAAGGGCAAAAGTGTTAAATCGAAATAATGGTAATTTCAAAATAACACATCTAAACGGCGTTATTTTGAAATAACCATTTCAAAATAATGGCTATTTCGATTTCAGCCTAGGTTTTACTATTTTGAAATAAGGTTTGTTATTTCAAAATGACAGGGCTCATCATTTTGAAATAATGAAACATTGTTCGGACATGACAACTTTTAAATCGAAACAACGGTTGTTGTTTCAATTTAAAAGCATCGTATGGACATAGCCTATGGTTCCTGCCCCATCGTGCTGGCCCTCACCCCAGGTGCTGTGACTTAGCCCACAGGATGACAGTGCCCCTTTGGCTTGGTCTGGCTGCTACTTCGTCAGCATGATAGAGAGAGTGGCACCATGACCCTGAATGCCAAGTTGCAATGTCCAGAGCATGGAGCTGAGTCCAACTAAGCTGAGTTGAACTAAGCAAACTAAAATTTTTTTTAGTTTGAACTAGCCAAAGGCTAGCGTAGACATGGACCACATTAGTCCAGAGTAAGCCTCCTTAGTCTGGACTAACTCGGCAGTGTAGACATAGCTAAAACCTCTCCAGCGGAAGACTCAAACCTGGAGAGCTAAAGATGAAATAGCACAAAATCCTCCCCATAAAACCATGAAAAAATAAAAATTTCACACAGCTCTAAAGATACAGGAAACCCAAAAAGCTCAGACAAACATCCAGACTTTGGGCTGCTTATCCCAATCAAATCAATATCTTCTGAGCGCTGCTTATATGACTACTGAACAGAATCTAACATTTGCTCCAAGATTAGCATGCATCCATCCTCAGGTGGAATGAAACAATTTCCATTTGTCCAAAACACCAGGTGCTGGTTGACAGCTCAGAGAAAGAAAATCTTTTAACACAAATCGATTTACACATTGTTAGGGTGATGCGACAGTAATGTTAAGTAATTGGCTCCATGCTATTCAGCCATGCAGACATAAGCAGCTCCTCAAGGTTCAGCCTAATTAGATAATAAGATGGGCCAACAAGAAAGCATCATTTGAATAAGCACTGGTATGAACTTCATCGAAGACCTTCCAATTAGCTATTTTCTTAAACTGAACGAGGCTATTCTTGTTTGATAAATTTAAGGAATTTATTTTCTTACACTGTTTTCATTAAAAACAGAGACTTACTTGGGGGCAGTATTTGATCAAAAACTTGTACAAGTAAAGGGATGGTAAAATGTTGCAGGAGTCTGGACAATGATTTAACATTAGTCATCTTTCACTAGCACCTTGTAGCCCCCAACCACAATTAGCACCTTATTATCCTAGGCACTGTATAAACAAACAATTCCTGCTCCAGAGCCCTTAAGAGTCCAAGCAGATGGGACGAAGGAGAGGAGAGGAAAAAAGATTTGCCTGCACTCATACAGCAGGATGGACAGGACTAGAAAGCCAGCAGCTTGCATGCTGCTTTCCTTCTTTTTGTTCTAGTAGCTATATTAGAGAGATACCAAACCCCAGAGGTTTTACCAATATTCAGACCTGGATCTGAACTTGGCATGTCAGGTTCAGCCCTGCAATTAAACAGAGAAAACCATTGAAAGACAGTGTGTTAGAGTTTTCTGGGAAAAGTGTGATGTGCTCTGCAGGGTCTGAAATGAGTGGTAGGGGGAACGCAGCAGAGTACTCATTGACATTATTGCTGAAGAGCTGGCACATCTCTTACATTATCTCAGGTCAGCCAGGATTCTCCAGTCGATACACTGTCTTCCTGCCCAAAGTCATAGGTTAAGATGAACAGTCAATACAGAAAAGTACCTCTATGGAAGACTGACAACAAGTAAATATCTTCTATTTTTGGTCCCTGCTGTGGATAGCTGGGGGATTATTGTACATCAGCACTGTACAAATATATAGGATTGATTTTCAAAGGTGCCAAGCACCCGTAATTGTAAACAAAGTCCTTTATTTTAAAAAAAAAGTTGTCACTGGAATTTTTTTTGAGATATGAAAGTGTGTCTGAGTATTATGCACAACACATGGTCTCAATGTCAAAAGTACACCCAAGCCTGGGAGACCTGGGCTTTGTTTCCAGCTTTCTCAGGCTTTGATAAATTACCAAATCTCTGTATTTCATTTGTAAGAGTAAGGATTATAAAGCAGCTATCCTGAAATCACACCAGCTGAATTAGTAATGGAAGGTGAAACAACTGCAGGGTATAAAACACTCAGGGTGCTACATAAGAAGGAAACAGGAGCAGAAGGAAAGTAGAAGTTAAGGAACTTACCGGTTAAGTACTGAAACTAATGAAGAATGAACTCTGCAGGGTAAGGTTGACTGTGGGCAATTTGAGGGCGCTTCAAAAATATCCACTTTGGGCTGCCAGGTGCAGTTATTCATTGCAGAAGTTCAAATCCATCTCCAGCTTAACTACATTTAATTATTCAAAGGAAATATACTGGGTAGAAATTCACTGAGGTTTAGCAAGAGTTGATGGGGTTTCAGTGAACTTTCCATTACACCCTGGACTCATTCCAGAGGCTAGTGGTGCATATCTGGCATAGTACAGATCAGGGCAGCCAAATCAATTAAAAAGTCAACTTGAGATATAATGCCCCTTGGTGGAAAATCTTATCTGGGCTACACGTCACCATCACCAAGTAAAATACATTCAAAGGCTTCTCACACAAGTGCTTGAAAGTTCTGTACCATGCTTCCTTCGTCTTTTTAACTAGTGAGCCCCAGTTTACTGGAGAAAAGGAACTGTCCTATGAGCAGAGATGATGAAATTTTGGAAATAACTAGAATCCATTTAGACAACAAATAAGTAATCAGAGGCAAGTAATGCACTCTGGTCTTTTCTCTTTGAAATCGTATTGCTATTCATGCAACAAATGATAAAACAGATGGTATCTTGTCTTTAGTAGTGTACTGTTCTTGCAAATGAAGGCTTAAACCATCTAACTAAGCAATACTAAGGCAGAAGGAGAAAATCTTGCTTGACCTCATTTGATAATCCCCTTAGTTTGTAAGCTCTTTGGGGCAGTGATCTTGCTTCTTCACATTTGTAGTGCACTAAGTCACAGCTGGCTCTACAATAATAATGTGCTGTAAAAATATATTTCCCTTTACGCATTTCAAATGGTTCTATGGCATGTATCTGCCAGACCTCAGAACACACAGTATCATTACAGGTCCAATACAGGCGCGTGATACAATTGATATCTGTATGTGAAGCAGTGGAGCATCACATCATTTAAAACTTCATATGAGGGCTGCCTGGGGAGCCACAGATGGAATAGCAGTGACCAGAAACCTCCAGTTTTGCTCACACTAGGTAGAACAGATCTCAGCACTGCCGACAGTCAGATTGGAATGAAGCTGGAAGAGCAGTGAATGAAGTGAGTACACAGATCACAGCACACAAAAGCTCATGCAAGAAATAAATTTGTTAGTTTTTAAGTGTCACAGGACTCCTTGTTTGTTTTACACAGATCCAGTGATCAAAATCCTCTATGTGAGACAAGGTGCAAAACAGCATCGGTGGCCATACCAGCCAGTGGGGTAAAGAAATACCAGCACAGAGGCCATGCAGCCTGCCTGTAGGCTGGGGTGGGTAGGCAGGCTGATTTTCCAGATTACATGTGCTTTTTGCAGGCTGGATGAATCACACGCCTTAATTAGCACTTAAAATAATGTCATGGTTAAACCTCTTGCAAGAGGGGAAGGTCCTAGGGCTTTTCAGGGGCATATTTCTCAGCTTAAAATGGCTTCTGTAAATTTAGGATGAATCCATCTCTAAAGCTGTCATTCCAAAAACAATGCTCCTTTCTTCCTTCATCTTTTCAAAATATTTCCCTCCCCAACTCCTTAGCATTTCACAGGTAACTATCAGGTAAACTGGGCATAAATCAATTAACTCTGTGTCTGGCTCTTGAAATGCCTCCCTTTAGAAGTATACCGCCCTTGAAAAACCAGGGACTGTGGAGAAAAACAGGCAATTTACAAATCAGCAAATACCCTGGTGTATTTGAGGTGTTCAGCCTTTTAAAGCCCATCACTCAAGGCAAGCCTAGCACCTTAATATAGGGACACCTTGTGGGGTCAGATCATGCCTGCCTGACCGATATGAGTGGTCTCATCTCAGTGGGCCAAATCCACTTGGCTGGGAATTCCACTGCTGTTTATAAGTGGACATTAGTGATGAGTGTAGCTATTCATGTATTGCAAGAAAGATTTAGCCCACTATGTACCATTTCTTAAAATTCTCTCATGGACGCCTCCCCTTGCAGTTCTAATTCCACTCTTTCCTGGGAGCCACTAGCCATCATGATTATTCACAGATTTTAACCCCACCATACCTTTGTAAAACAGAGAAAGATTGTTATCTCCATTTTTACAGATGGGAACTGAGGCCCAGGATAGATTAAGTGACCTCAAATGGACATGGAATTGCTATGTAATAATTTAAGAATATGGAGCAGTAATAAGAACACTGTATGTGACCAAGTTAATGAGATGCAGTTATTTTACATGGGGTATAGGACTTTTCTCTAGGGATGTATTGTTGTAGCTTAATAGGGGGCTGACGGGAAAACTAGCAAGGAGGCAACACAGTGGGTCTGATAAGTAATCCAGGCTCTGAGAGCTGGTGCTCATGCAGTGTAGTTGTACCCAAAGAATAAGCTTTGTGGAAGAGTCTGAAAGGTTTGTCTTTCCCCAGATCAAGGGAATGGTAATGTTTGGGGAAAAGCAAGCCTCAGTATAGACTGGTTTTTACAAGCTGTCTTCCTGAAATGCTTCTGTTATAAATATATAATACTTTGCTTCAAGAAGACTGTTTGGTCACTGGATACTACTGTCAGAGCCCCTTGGGGTGGTACTGAATCCATGTCAGATCGACTGAGGTAATTGTGGGTAGGAACCGGGGACTACAGCCTGCTCAGAGAGTGGAAGAATCTCATGATTGCACTCGGAGACAGCTTGAGGCCTGACCTCAATGAGACTAAGAGGGGTCTAAGATGCAGTTACCCTACAAATATGATGTGAGTTGCCCAGGGTCATACGGCAGATTTATTGCTCATTTGGGCATTAAGGCCATTCCCGGGAGTGCCCTCCACTAAAACAATTCAGCATTGCCATAAACAGCAACTTGAACACAGAATTACTCAGCAGACCAGAAATTTGGGGTGAGAGGAGCTGTACTGGGGGACGAATTGTTCTTAAAATAAAGTAAATCCCTTTAAATATGACTAATAGCTCTTTTCCTACAACAGAGAAGCCAAGAAGAGCAGGAAAGGCAATCTGCAGGAAAAGGAAAGTGAGCAAGACTTGCCAACCGACACAAAACAAACAAGACCAGAATAAAATTGGTCAGAGGTTTTTAGAGCCTCCCAAGTTCTAATGTATTATTTGTACTGCAACAGAACCTAATAGCCCCATCGGAGAGCAGGGCAGCACTGTGCTAGGCATCATGTATACAGAGTTTACATCTTCGAAGCATCTGAGGAAGTGGGATCTTCTCCCACGAAAGCTCATGCAAAAAATAAATCTGTTAGTCTTAAAGTGCCACACAACTCCTTGTTGTTTTTTTACATAGACATAGAAATTATCAGAGCCCTGTGTAGACCACAGCCCAAAGGGATCAAATTCTTTGTTTTCCAGGCAGCTCCGCTCCTTAGTCTGCACCACTTCTCTCTGAATGCAAACTGTACTCAAGCTCTAGGTACACAAAACCACTCAGGGAGTATTCACTATAACCCAATTCACTGCCCTAGTGAGGAAATCTTGAAACAAGAGGCTTTCAAAACAAGTGTTAGTAGCCTAGGTAAAAAACCAAAACATTGGGTGCTTGGCTGCTGTGAAGTGACTAATCCCCTAGCAAGAGAGCTGAATTCTGTGGAGAATGCCCAATTTTACAGTCCTGAAATTGTAATCTATGGCATTAAAGCCTAATGAGACAGTTTATACCCCTCAGAACCTTTATTTCAAGCTGAATGCAGGCTCAGAAAAGCAATGCTTTTTGCTGTTCACTTTTAAAAGGTTTCCTTCAGAACTATGAAGGCTAGAAACAATTGTTTACAAACAAAAGTTGAGATTCTGGAACATAATTTCCCATCAAAAGAGGTGAATTCTGCAATGAGCTCCATGGCCACATAGTACATGGATTCTGGATTATTATCTCCATTTTCCACATGTGAGACTGAGATACAGAGCAAGGTCACGAAGGAAGACTGTGAGAACCAGGAACTCAATCCAGCCCTCCCATGGCCTACACTGGTGCCTCCACCTCAAGCCCTTCTTTTCTTTTCACTTTATCAGAACACAATACTCATTTTCCTGTGTTAAACCCCCCTTAAGCACTCCTGAGAATAGTCTGGCTAATCTGGGTGCCCAATCATGAAGTCGCAGACCTAGCCTAGTTTGTCCCGAGGTGTTTAACAACAGTGGAGTAGGGAAGAACCCTCTAACCGCTGCACCCTGTGTTGGTTGAACATCGTTTAAGAGGACACTGATCACAGAAGCAAATGTAATAAAGATTCTTCACAAAAAGCAGGGGACAAAAAATGAGATGTGCTGTTGAATGCTGACATCAAAAGCTCGGAGCTACTGGATGACGTTGCAGAGAATGAGGCAACAGAGCTGGCAAATGCTCATGTCCATAGACAGTCCCAGATATCTGTTCAGTTTAAGTGACCCAGTGGAGCAGTCCCAGATACAGTTCTCCTGGGAAAGTCCCTGATTCCCTTTCCAACTTAGCTCTTCTTTGTCCCAGTCCCATAGTTTGATTCTCTGCCCACTAAGCCTGACCACACAGCATGGAATATTTTTGTGGTGAGCTCTCAAAGCCAGTAATTGCTACTGTACCAAGCAAGTCCTCTGCAGTTTTTCCCAACACTTTACCAAGGGTAAGAGAGAGGACAAACTGAGTTCTGCCATAAATCCCCTTATTTCAATGGGATTAGACTAGTGCAGTATTTGGCTAAAGTACTTCGGGGATGGGTAGGGATTGTTTTGAAATTAATTGTATGAGTGACATGTTTATCTTTTTAAATCTCCTTTTTATTTCATCTGTTTACTCCACTTACAGCCAGGAAGCACTGGTTCACACTACCATAGCAACGCTTAAACATACAATGCAGTCTTCCTCTTTATCTTGTAAGATTTACCACTTTTGAAGGTGAGCAATCCTTTCACTGACTTGAGCTAGACACAATGCAGGAAGTACTTAGAACACTATAGTCTCACATCTAACCTCCCACTGGGTGTTAGACACCTAAAATACTTTTGAGGATCTTGGCCTATGTATGTCCATAACTCCCCAGCTCTGTTGTAAATCTGGGCAGAATCAAACTGTAAAGGAGAGGTGAATAGGAGGTGGCTGTGTTAGGAGCCTAATACCTTTCTGGACCAAAGACCCTACATGGAGCTTCCCAAACAAACACATAACCTTGTATGAGTGGTGTTCTCTGACAAGAAATTAAAAATCAGAACCAAAGTCCAATGTTTCAGCACCTAATGAGGAGCTGTGTGCTAGAGGCATTCATGTCAGTAGAGAGAAAACTGGATAGCAGGAGATAAATGAGATCTCACTTCCTGCCACAGATCTGAATTCCCAGGGATGCAAAGAGAGGAACCTGCTTCCTTACCATGTTCCTTTACAATTCAGTCTGGATATGGCTGGTCACTAGCACATCTGCATCACAACAGCTGAAGAGAGACGTGGAACAGTTTTCAGCCAGTTTCACACACGGAATTATCACATACTAAGATCTTAGCCAAATGAGAAATCAGGAAATGACACCCATAAGACAGTGTGCACTGACAAACAATAATGCAGTTAAGTCCTCAGTGCAGATAGCTGGATTACCCTCAAAGCCCATCCTTCCAACTACATTGTTTGCAGCCAGTGTGTCACCATCGTGGTAACTCAGCCTGCTAGAACGGTGCCTCTAGGATACCAGAAGATTCTACACAGGATCTCCGTTGGCACTTTTGTTGCATGCTCTATATTTTTCTAAGCATTGCAAATAACCTTTGTGGAAAAGACAAACGCCTGCTTCTAACTTATAATATCAGGCTCATTAAATTAATGCCAGATCTACTATAACAGTAATAAAAGCAATGAAGCAAAACGGCCACTCCATCCTTCACTCATCCTCTCTCGATTAGAGGTAGCTGGGGCTAAAGCACAATACGATGATCTGTTCTGCAGTATCTTCCGCAGTGGGAAATTACTAGCTTTCTGTGCAGTAGCTGGCTCAGAGAGCAGATAAAGGACCGATTTCTACTACTAGTAGCAAGAAAGTCTGTTTCCCTTCAGCATTAGAGTGTTTGGTTTGTTTTTTTTTTCTTTCTTTCTTTTTGGTTTGGTTTGTGGGTTTTGTTTGTCTTTTGGAAAGGTTTGGTTTTTTGTTTTTTTTTTGGAGCTAAAGAAGTAAAAGGCTTCTAATCCAACCTTTCCATGTATTTGGGTCACATTTCTGAGACAATTGAGCGGTATGTAACAATTACACTCATTACAGATAAGAGCATGCACGTGTGTTGGTGTTGATATAATCTGAACCATAAGTCTGGTTTTTGGAGTTTCAGTTTGTTAGTCTTTAAGTGCCACAGGACTCCTTGCTTATTTTGCTGAACTAGACTAGCACAGATACAACTCTGGAATTTTTCAAATCACCATCTCTTCAGCAATGTGGAAACCTTCCACAGCACAATCAAGGGGAAAAGTACAAACTCAGTGAAGACAGATGTTGGTTTTAGGCTTCCAAAAGAATTCATATACAACCCAGGTTTATTATTTTAAAATATTTTATATATGTATATGTTATGAAAATAAAGCCTGGGTCTACATAGATATAAAAATGAAGAACATTCATAAAACATTTATACTGCAACACTCCCAGGCCTAGCAGCATTTTACTGGTAAAGTGAACTAAGTCCCACGCATCAAGGTGGTCAGCCAGCCATGAAAAGCTGCTTTGTATGCTGGCTAATGTGGAACAGGCTATGATATAACCACCACCTGTGAAACAAAGCTCAGCTCTCTGCATCTCTATGGGGATGCTAGACCACAATGAATATCCATTTTTGCATGCTCAACTTCTAATAGATCAAACAAAACAGGATTCTATTCTTGACACATTTGGTGCATACAAGGGAGACAGCATTTTATATCCATATTTACAGAACTACTTTTTTACCACTCTTTGTATGAAACATCCCCCTTGAAATTCACAGTGATTCAGAGAAATTCAGCACTCATGTGACC
>ML682041.1:14143704-14265624 GCA_007922195.1 Podocnemis expansa
CCCTTGAAATTCACAGTGATTCAGAGAAATTCAGCACTCATGTGACCATCTGACTTAAGTATCAACAGAGAAACAAGTGTCTGACAAAGTGGGATTTTCTCCCATGAAAGCTCATGCAATAAATAAATTTGTTAGTCTTTAAAAGTGCCACAAGACTCCTTGTTTGTGGAGCAGCCAGTATTACTCCTTTGGATTTTTCTTTTCTTGAGAATATAAATCTCTCATGACTGCATTTAGTACTGGAATAAGGATATAACAGATACCCTTATCAAGTCACAGGTGTTGAAATACCCTACGTCCTTCACAGTGATCAGCTAGAACTAGTAGAGAACAAAGCTGGAGCAATTCCTTACATATGGGGTGCTTTATTTCACCAGTGGAAACATGCAACATTACACTGAATCTAGCCCCCCAAAGGTGCTAAGTGATAATAGTACTGTTCCTGACCTAAAGTTGTCCCTTAGAGGAATCCTAGGCTTTTACCAACAAGAAACCTCTTACTTATGTACCTACAAAAGACTATAGTTAAAGTTGGCCAAGAGAAAAAAAAATGGCTCCCCCCTTTCCCCAAATTTTAGAAGTTAAACATTTCAGCCCTTTCTTAATCTAACCAGAAAGTTACCTTTTTTAAAAAAATAATTAAGTTTTTCTATTAATTTCAAGACTTGATAAACACCCCCCAAAATGTCAGCCAACTCTAATGAGCATGCTTAAGAGCCATAGACTACCACCCTTGTCCCCACACACTACCTTCTCCAACAGTAAGGCCTATCTACACTGCAGAGCTAAATCAATGGGAGATACATATTTTGTGGCATGCTTACCGCAGTGTCTTTATTCAGCTGCATGCTTTAAAGTGCTCTCCCTTCAATGCAGCGTTACTCCAGTTAGAGGAGCAGAGTTACTGAGTCGATGGGACAGCACCTGCAGGATCAATTGAGCAGGTCTACGCTGGCTGCTCAATAGATCCTGCTGGGTTAATACATGGGGATCGATGCAGCATTTTCAGTGTAGACAAGCCCTTAGTGAGAATCTGGAGATCCTGTAGTATACATAGCTGAGGATGCCTCCCATTTCCAGCATGCCTTGTGAAAAGGAAACTCGTAAACAGACTTCCCTGCCTTCACTCTTTTTTTTTTTTGGTGGTAGAACTTGCTTCGTAGTGTGGTTTCAGGTTCTCTTCAAGGCAACGAAAATGGTGTGATACATGAAGGAACTTGGGTGTGTAAGCGCTGGTTTTAGACACCACTGGGATCTACCAAGCCCCAGCTTGTCTGTCAGCTTACCCTACAGGCAGCAAAACTCGCTTGGCATCTACTTTTTTGCATCTGTGTGTGCGCATTGCAGTCTCAATCTAGTGCCTATGTACTTATCTCCTGCCTAAGTCTGGGCACTGCTGCCTCATTGTAAATGTTTAGATGCCTGTCTCCTGCCTAAGTCCCAGAGTGATTCACAAACCAGGCAAGATGGGGAGTTCAGCTGCCTAGATGACACAGGTGGTAGGAGGGGGTAGATCTGGCAGGAATGGTCAGAGATTGCCTTCCAGACTGGGCACCCCAGGTGAGCTTATACAAAACTGCCAGAGAGACCTTCTCTTTAGTCTAGTAGATTGGGAGTGAGTCCAGGATGGTAGATGTCCCCAGTTCAACTTTCCCTGCTCCTGCAGGGAAAAGATTTGAACCAGGAGTGCCACCAGCCAACTGAAGGCACTAGCCTAGGGAATACTTTGATATGTGGCTTATTCAGTCTCTTTAGTTGAAGTTCCAGACAGGAAACCCTGTTAGTCTAGTTCAGCAAAACAAACAAGGAGTCTGGTACACTTTTAAGAGACCAACAAATGTATGTATTTATTTGTCATGGGATCTCCCCCACAAAAGCTCATGCAATAAATAAATTTTGATTTTCCTAGGCATCTTAACATTGAGCATTGCTCCATCTCACAGTATCTAAGCCCCTGCATGGATCTGGGCCAAACTTCCTATGATCTACTTCCTAGGATCTTCTCTAGACAAATAAATGGTAGGAGGAAAGGGGAACCTTGACTCCCCTCTTTCTTCACTTTCCTTGAGGCCTCAAAAACCTAACTAGTGGGAGACAGTAAGGCAAGCTTCCTAAAGACCACTGATTTTCCTTTGTGAAGGTCCTTCATCCTCATGTGGGTTTACTTTGTCACTGTACAGAGCTAGCAGGAGAGTTTTTCAGTGTTTGTTTGTTTAAACTTTAGGACGAGGGTTAATCTTGTGACATTTTCTAGCTCTAGGACCCACCAGCTCCTTAGGTAGAGTGGGGAGTTTTGATGAGGGATTGTGTGTAATTTCTGGGACAAAAGCCTGGGCTAAGATCCTGTTCTATTTCTCACCTGTTGGACACATCCTTTCTCTCCCAGCATGCCCTACTGCTACGTCAGCCTAAGTCCTAAGTGGGGGAATACTACGTGGTGGTGAGTCTATAGACACAGCTGTGATTAGGACACAAGGACTCCATTCATGAAAGCCAGAAGCAATCTTTTCTGTGGTAGACATGGACTTTATGTTGCAAGGGATGTCTAGGGACAGGTTTCATGTACCTGAGAAGAGTGAAATGGAGATGTGGGGGAGACAAACAGGGAAAGAGTCACAGCTGTTGTTGGCGTTGGAGGGGAGAGAAAGGGACCATGTTTATTTGGTTCCCATCCATTGCCTTATGAAGAGAAATATACTGTTCTAATGGCTAGCATCCCCCTGCTCTCCAGGCTGAGTCTTCCAGATCATTGGTTCGCAACCTTTTGCAGATCACAACATGCTTGGTGGTGTGTGCGACCCTACAGGACACTCCAGCCCCTCCACTGACCAAATCCAACCCCCCACTTGGCTCTCTGGGCACATTGCTGCTGTGTGGCAGCACAGTAATGTGTCCCAACACAGAGGCTGAGAACCACTCTTCTAGACCTGTCAGCAGTTGGCAGCAACCACCTTTCATTGATTTGACTGCTCTTCCTCACTAGGACCGTACATAAATTCTTCCACTCCTTCCTGTCTGAGAAATCCAACCAAGGGTGGTGGTGGATAACCCATCATCTGCCCTGAGGTCTTTTTCATAGTGTTTCTTTCTGTCACTCAGTCTCATCAATGTGCATGGGAAGCCACCGGAAAGGCAGAAAGATATTTCAGGCTGCAGTGCCAACAGAATGCAGATTGGGGTATGGCTTGACTGGGTACAGGGCTTGTATTTTATTTCTGTGCAGCTGAGAAAGGAGTTAAAGAATAGTCAAAGGGAGTGAAAAATCATTATTATTGATATCAATATTGCAAAGTTACAGTAATTCATACATGCTAACCATGTCAGGTACCAAGGGAAAGGTTATAATTTGCTTAGACTGATAAGCATTGTACCGAGTTTCTGAATATGGAGTATGTATGTTATCTGTATCCAAACACTTGTGCTGTGTTTCTGGCTAACACCTCAGACAGAATGGGATGCAGCAGTAAGCCGGAAAGCGAACTCAAAGGTAGTTGGAAGAACCTAAGTGCTACACCTTACGAGTCACCAAGACATGCTAGAGGATGCCTAGGGGCAGGGGACTCTCAGGGTTTTGCACGCCACGTGCTGCCTGGCTGTATTTGAGTTAAGGCACATGACAAAGGGACGTAAAATGGAGTTTCGTCACCCTCACACTGTCTTCCTTCCTGCTTCTTTACTCTGGATCAACTCACCTGCACGTGAAGTTGTGAAAGAAAGGAATAAGACCCACTCGGGTACTGGATATACACAGTGGTGTAGCAAGGGTGTCCGGTGCCTACTGGCACCCTGTGGCCAAGCCCACATTTGTGCTCCTCTGGGTGCCCCACATCATCCCACACCTTGCAGCACACCCCCTCATGGGCCCAGGGCCCCTCTGCAGCCCACTGCCTGGAGGCTTGGCCCATCCCTTACTCCCCCATTGCTACACCACTGGATGTACACCAGAAGGACTGTACAAGCCTGCACACGCTACATTTCTACTGAGAATCTGATACACATGGACTTTACAGACATTTGTATATCTCTGGTTGCTTTGACTTTTTAACATTTTTCTTATCATTTCTTTCCTTTTTTGATAAACCTTTAGTTCAGGTATTAAAGGATTGGCTTGCAGGATGGTATTCTGCAAAAGAGCCAAACATATTGATCTGGCAATCTGGCTCACCCTTTGGGGTCAGGAGAGCATTTCAGTAAAGGGAATAGAGTTTTGAATAATGTGCCTCTCTACTGGACCTCATTGCTGACTAGGAGCCTGATGGGGCTATGTAATTTTTTTTGCTTAAGCTTCTTGATAACCAGAGTGGTAATTTTCCCTCTTTACACATTCACAGCTTCTCCTCAACTGTTGGAAATGTGCCACATCCACACTACTTAAACTGACCTTGTTAACACTGGTCCTCCACATAATAATATGACTCGCTCTTCTTTGCATATGCATATATACACCTAACCAACTGAAGTTTCCATTTCATGGATCTGACCGAGGGGGTTCTAGACCACAAAAGTTTATACTCAAATAAATGTGTTAAGTCTTTAAGGACTCCTTGTTTGTTTTGCTGAAACAGGCTAACACAGCTACTTCTCTGGAACTTGTTTTATGTGTCCATTCTCTCCTATCCAGACCCTATCACTCTGCAAAATACATTTTAAAAGCACCATAAATTAGGCAAAATACCTTATTTATGTACGACAATAAGCCACAAGTTGGGAAATCCTGATAGACTGAGGGTACGTCCAGACTTTGACTTGAAGGTATAATTGCCAGTGTGAAAAAACATACCTATGTTAGCTATGATCAAGCTAGTGTGCTAAAAAGTGAGTCTAGCTGTTGCAGCATGAATAGTAGGAAGGGCTAGATCCCCTACGTACACACCATTCAAGATACTAGGCACGTAACTGGGATGGTCAGCCCCATCCTGCCGCTTGTGCCCCAAGACCACACTATTTTTAATGTGTTATCTTGACCTGAAGCAGCATGAACTGTCATATGCAATGCTGACATATGCTAACAGAGGCCATTATTTGATGTTAGGTTTTTAACCACACTCACCCCCATATCTGAATGCATAAGAGAGGCCTGTGGTTTTTCAAAGGTAACACTGTGCTGTCAGGAGTGGTGCAATTGTGCTCTAACAGCAACAATCCTACACGTCTCTTGGCCCTGACTGCCGTACTGTCATAATCCTGGACCATCAGCCAGGATCAGACTTTCCTGGCATGGACCAGCAAAGCCTGAAACATGCCCAAACCAAATGGGACCTTTGGCAGATGCATTCCAGAAGCAAACGACAAGGTGTCCTGTAGCACCTTAGAGACTAATAATAAAATTTGGGGGGGGTATAACCTTTCACTGGCTTGTAACACACTTCATCACATGCATCTGACAAAAGGTATGCCCTCCAATTACTTTGTTAGCTTCTGAGGCACCACAGGACTCCCCATTGTTTGCTGAATTGTAGAAGCAGAAGGCTATGCAAACTGTCACCACGGCATAGTCCATCAGCTGTTAAAGACTTGCGATTCTGATGAACTAAATTCATGAAAAAATAAACAAGAAACTTCCTGCTGAAATTCATGACCATTTCCCAGAACCAAACTCAGATGACTAACGTCCAAATTCACATCTGGGACTAGCATTAGAAGTGTCAAGTATCTCATGATTAACTCTGTTTGGGGATTTCCAAGTCAATCTTGTGGGCTGGGGACTGGGAAAACCCTCCCAATGGTTTTGCAGTTTCATACTGGTAACTGATCACCACAGCATCTGAGCAGATGGAGTTTTACCATGAACTTAACTGGGAGAAATGCTTTGGAGGGGGTAGATATGCAGCTGCACTTTGCAGGAGAGATTTTAGCCACATGGCTCTCATCTATGTTAACTGCTGAAAATGTATCCTTCAGACACACACCCAGCCTGCAAGAGAAAAGCAGCACATTCCTTTAATCCGTTTTGAAAACAGAATATACAGCATCACTGCATATGTTCACACAGGTTCTTTTAGCAACTGTTTATAATCTATTATGTAGCAAGGAATGGCTCAAGTCTTTCTACTTTCAGGTCAGTGCTTTAAATGACTACTGGAAAGTGCAGAGACAAACCAAAAATCTGCATTCATAAGGTGTAAGGTAAGACTATGAGGAAGATGTTAAATTCTCTTTACATTGGAGATTCCTTCTCAGGAGAAAGAAATAGATGGACACTGGTAGATATTTCTTTCTGGAGTTGGGCATAGTAACAGGGGAAACTGAAACCATCTCCTGGGAAAGGAAACCACAGAAGAGCACTTTGGACAGGTTGGAGGGGGAGGGGAGCATAAAAATACAATTAAGCTAAATTTTCAAAGACTAAAAAGCATATGAAATTAATAGTCAGCAGAAATGCAAATACTTGAATTCCAGAAAAGCAATTGATTCCACATGCATACTTTACATAAAAAAGAACAGCTTATTATGGTCAGCTGAGGAAATGCAGTCTATTAGAGAACTTTTCACTACCTATTCCAGGGGTCTGCAACCTGCCGCTCTGGAGCTGCATGTGGCCCCTTCCTTGCCCTCTTGTGGCTACAGGTTCTGCCCCACCACCAACACCAGGGACCCTCTGGTGGGGTCCAGTCCTGGTTCTGGGCTTCCCCTTTCCCACCAGGGACTTTGCAGCAGGTGCCCAAAACCAGATCCCAGCCCTCCTCTCTTGTCCCAGGACGCTAAGCCCATTGCGACTCTCAAAATACTTGGCAGAAATTTACAGAGGGGTAGCCGTGTTAGTCTGTGTATAGCAAAAGCAATGAGAGTCCTGTGGCACCCTACAGACTAACAGGTTTCTTCGAGCATAAGCTTTCGTGGGCTGACGAAGTGGGTTGAAGCCCATGAAAGCTTATGCTCGAAGAAATCTGTTAGTCTATAGGGTGCCACAGGACTCTCGCTGCTCTTTCAAAATACTTGGTTATTGAAGGAATTTTTAAAAATGGCTCATCTTTTGGGTTGCTGACTCCTGACCTATTCTGTACAAGTTTGTGACTTAACCACTCTGCCCTCATTTTCCTCACACTTAAAATTAGCTGTTGTGAAGCTTTCTTTTTAAGGACTTTGAAACACACTGATTAAATGAATTGTAAACACCATGTAATACTTTCACAGATTAATAAAACTTGAAAGAAAAGCCAAGACTCTTTACTGTCTGTGTTAATTGTACAAATCAGCACCTCTGTAATGAAAAATTTCAACTTTCTACCTCATTTTTAAGTAATTCATCAATAACATTTAAATTACTTCCTTCTACTGAATCAATTTAATCTGTGTTTTCATTTCTCTGGGCTTTTGTGAATGGCTTGAAAAATAATTACAAAAAAGACAATGTTTGATGTCATTGAAATAATGGTATTGTGTTAAGTTAAACATATAGCTGACAAATCTAAGGAGGAGAATTTAGTCTCTCTTTCATTCTGAGTAGTAATAGATACCAGAAAAGCATTACATTGTCTCAAACCAGAAAATAATTATGTTCTTCACATTTTGTCGTGCAAAATGAGACACATTTCACATTTATTTATTGAAGCACTTGCAATCCCTAACAAAGCTCTCATTTTAAAGCAGGGAGAAAACATTTTGATTCATTTGAAAAACAGAGTCAGTTGAGGAGGTTTTCTATTTCAAAGTCTTGTTTAACATGTATTTTCTGAACTTTACCTCTTTCTGGCAGTCAAGAAAGACGGGCATTGGAAGTGCCACTAATTGGCCAGTGGACACCATGGTGTGGAGAGGTGGTCAGAGAGAAACAAATCTCATTTCTATCAAGGCTTTTTAGATCATTTGTAAGACATAATTTACTGTGCGCACCTAGGAATGAAATAAACCTATTATATTAAAAAAAAACCCTTTTACTTTTCATTAGAACTGCAGTTGTGTTAGGAATTAAAGCTTTACACATTTATCTCACTTCAAATAGCAAGAAAGACGGTGGAGATTAACTGCTGTATCAACCATTCATTTTTCCTCCATCAGCACAACAAACTCCACTAGTTTTTGCAGAGCTTTCTAGGAACACCGTGTACAGCATCTGGCCAATTATCTCTATTAAGACATACTATCTAGCTAACCCTTAAGTGGTTACAAGTAACCTTCAGACAAACAGACTGCTCAAAGACAACAATCCTACAAATACATTACTTCCCTGAATAGTTCCACTGACTTAGGTGGGCCTAACCCAGTGACTTTCAACCTTTCCAGGCTGTTGTACCCTTTCCAGGAGTCTCATATACCCCAAGTTTCACCTCACTTAAACTATTTGCTTACAAAATCAGACAAAAATAAAAGTGTCACAGCACCGTGCTACTGGAAAATTGCTCACTTTCTCATTTTTAATATATAATTATAAAATAAATCAATTGGAATATCAATATTGCACTTACATTTCATTTAATAGTATGTAGAACAGTATAAATAAGTGATTGTATGAAACTTTGGTTTGGAATGAATTCACTAGTCCTTTTATGTAGCCTATTGTAAAACTAGGCAAATATCTAAACGAGGAGATGTACCCCCTGGAAGACCTCATACCTCTGAGAATAAATATACCACTGGCTGAGAACCACAGGCTTAAACTACAGGGTGGTTTGCAGATTAATGTACAGACTTGGTAACAGGCAAGAAAGATGTAGTTTATAATCTCTAATTTAATGGCATGGTTTGTCCTGCCTGCAAACTCAATTACTTTAAAAAAATGATATATGTGATTCGCCTGTGTAATTGTTACTGGTAACATCTTATTTTACTTTCAAGCAACACTACACAGACAATTGCTTATCCTGGCATCAGGTCTTAAACTAGCATACATCGGGGTAATTCCATTGCTCTAATCACATAGGTGGAAAAAACTATGCAAGATCAGAATCAGGCTCTTCATCAAGACTTGAATCAAATGAACAGTAAAAGATCTGCACAGGACAGTGAGAAATAGCAACTATCCAGGCCAGTCTTTAGTTTGTCAGTGACAGCTTTGTTGCATTTTCTGGTCACTTCTGAATTTTCAGAGGATATCCAGTAAATAAGGGTCTTTCCCATTCCCACCCCCCAAATCACTTGGACATTTTATTAAAGACAAAAAAGACCTGCTCTAGATCTTTCCCTGCAAGGCTTTTTCTGTCTTCAGCAAAAGCAACCACACTGCACAGTAAATGTGTTGTGTTATCTTCCATTTCCAGTGTGTCAGGTTAAGCAGCCATTTATCATTGGTCCCATTAACTTCAGGGCAACTGCTTGAGCAGTAGTTTACCTGAGAAAGGGTATCGCACGCCAGCACTCAATAGCTGGATCTAATCCAGATGAGAAAAGCTGTACTAATTAACTAAATCTAACACTGATCTACTTAGGTCAGTGCAAACCCAGAATATAGGTATACAAATTGACTTAAGCAGAATCTTCAGCAGTTTAGCTTCATTTGGTAATTTTTCTAACATTTAGTTTAGTACCTTCTGATGTGGGAGGGATTAGGATAGGGGACTGAGCACCAGGACTCTAAGGTTCTCCTTCATACTTCAGCACTGCGAATTCTGCTGTTCTATCTAAGGGTGTTGTGAGCGTGTGTAAACGGCTTTGAATCCTAGATGAAAGCCACAATGCAAGCGGAAAATACTGCATTCTTTTTACTAGAATAGGATATCCACTAAGCAACTCATCTGCCAACAGCACAGCTTTAATCAGGGATGACAATAAAATGGTTCAATTACAGATACTGAAAGATGCTCCCTAATCTTTCAAATACTCTCAACTGTTTCCTTTCAATATGTATGGGTCATAGCCAGCCAGCCAGCCAAACTGCTGCCTTTCAGAGTCCTTGCTCCAGTGGCTGCAGCTCTATGCTATATCCCGTATTCCCGTTTCAGTCTCAATCATGGGTTAGTGTTTAAAATGGATAGTTGCACAGTTTGGAGTTCACTTGTAATTTAGAGCAGACAAAGAGAAAGATACCAAATTGAGCTTATGGACCCAGCAGTTTGGAGACGATTACTCCACCTCAAGGAGAGGCAAAAATTAAGAAGATCTGCACAGTGTTGGGCAAGTGGGGTGCTGGATATTTCTTCTTTCTAAACAATATTACACAAAGGGGTTTGCACATGTAGCAGCAGTGGGAGGGTAGGTAGCTAGCAGTGCAGTTTATTTTTTTTCCCCACAAAAAACACCCTGCCATTTATGATGCAGGTCAAAAGTCCTGCTGGAGATGAAAGAGCAACTTGCTCCTCAGGAAATACATTTTATTTGCTGGCATTTTATTCATCTATTTCACAGCTTAGTAGGTTATTTAAAAATCAGATTAAACATTTATAAGAATAAGAATAGCATCTGCACTGAAGTGAGCAAAGATAATAATAAGGTGCCGGATGCTTCACCACCTTGTGTGAAACAATCATAAACCGCTGCCAAACTAGATTTCTCCAATTACCGCTGGAGGTAGCTTTTTATACCCATTTCACCCAGCTGTAAAGAAGTGCTTAAAGTGCAAGGCAGTGGAGAACTGGCCCAATGGTATCAGCTGCAGATGGGAAGAAATTTCCCCCATATTACACTGTAGAATAATAAGAGCTACTGAGGAGGAGCTCTATCTTCTACTGAATCCACTGGAGTTTAGATACTGTATTAGTTGAATCAATGATCTGTTGCGGTATGTCAGATTCGATTAAGAAGCAAAGTAAATATTTCAAGCAAGATTGTTCAGAGCTGCCTGGTTTACAGAATCCCAATAAGAGGGTGATTGCTTCACCCAAATGTTTTCAGGATGACAGATCAGAAGTCTGCTAGATGCACAATTCTGCTTGCTGGTACAGGGTATAAAACAAGAAGTTATGTTTTGGGGAATATTTCTCTAAATAATAGTGTCCTATAGTTCAGTTTTACTTCACCTCACCCCAACTGGTCACTTTGTTGTACTATCATCAGTCAGGAATGCTCTTGCTCTCTCAATGGTCACATCTGACTTTTGATGTAAAACTTTCCCCTCTTTTACTTTATAGTTACTATGACCAGCATTTTAGGGCACTGTGTGTCCTAGGGTCTCTTCCCTACCTACAGTGCATTTGCAAATGCTCATCTGGATGTTTTTGGAGTTTCACCCCATTGATCAGATGTTTTGGAGCAGCTTGGAACTGGGCATAAGTGGCAAGCGAGGCCAACAAAGACTACCTATTATCTAGCATCTGCCAGCAGGGCGAGTCCATGAAAGCCAGTGCTGTCATGCATGCTCATGGAAGACAAGGTTAATTGGGATTTCAGTCCAATGGAAATGAAAAAAATCAGGGTGGGGCATGAAATAGAAGCAAATCAAGGATTTGTGCTGAAAACTTGCTGTCATGGGAGCTGGGTTCCAGCTTGAAATAAAGGGAACTGTTATTTATCCACTTAAGCTTTTCTGTCCCTCTCACCTTCCTCCCCTGCTCTGTGGAAATGGAGTCAAGAAATTCTTTTTGGCCAACACCCCACTCAAAGCAGACAAAACCCTTCAAACAATAAGGCATTCTGTTTATTGTTGCTGTTCTTTCACAAAAATCATAAAGTTTACAAAATCTCCTTTTTGTGGGTAGCCTGCAGCTGCAGAGTTGCAACCCTAGTTCATATGTATAACACCCAAGGCCATGATTTCACTTTACTTTTTGGATTCAGATGACTGATAACACTGGGAAAAAAAGACATTTGGAGGCCTGGGTGCTAGATCTAAAAATTAGATAATTTATTTAGACACGACCATGTGGAGCAAGGAGTCCAGGCTTAGGCAACCAGCTAACAAAGTGCCAGCCTTAGTGAGTAGCAGCTCCAAGCTTCATAGGAGTCCTTTGAGCCATTTTTGCTTGGAATTCTATGGGAGAGAGATCATCAGCCCTAAAATAGGTTTTAACTGGCCAACTGTAGTGTGTAAACATGCATGTCTGCCCAGAGAAATAACTGATGGCTGCAACTCCAGGAAAATGACAGGCAAAGACAGTAACAGCAAATCAAGACTGCAACCTAAAACCCTTGCTTTCTAAGGAAGTCAGCCTCATACATTGTTGTTAATATCTCAATTTACTGGACAGTATCCTTCATAGAGGATGTGGGTCCTTTCACTTTTATTTGTACAGTATGTTAACTGGCTAACCCCTACTTTCTAATAATGCTGGAAAACTATTAAAACAGAGCCAAGGCTTAACTTACTCTTTATTGATCTATGCCATCACTGATGTTGGGTCAGCAGACTAAATCTTTAAGCAGCTATTTGAGTGGAAGAAGTGTTAAACTGAATGCACTTTATTGTTCCACTCTAAACAATAAGGCTCCATTGTCTGTCTTCAACAGCAGAGACTCAGGAGTATTACATCATTGATTAAACAAAGGAATACAGAGGGAGAAGGGAGGCATATGCCCATTCAAATTTTAAAACTACACAACAGTCCATCAAAACAGAGGGCTCTGGGACATAACAAGACTAGTTTTGCTACCCAATGCAAACTCTTTCAATATCCTGCTTTGTGAAGTCATCAGAATGCCTTCATGGAAGAGCAAGTTCACTGAGCAGAGCTTAGCCATTTGTGCACATGTATGAACTCTACTAATCTTTCCTTTTTCCTCCCCACCGAGATCCCCTGAGAGAAGATTAACTGGCACTGTTGCTGGCAGACTTCAGAAGGGATAGAGAGAGAACCAGACTCTTGCCCACTAGAAGCAGCCTCTCCCCCAGTCATGTATGCGTGCAATAGCCAAGTAAATCAAGGTGCCCCTAGCTCAGCGGTCAGCAACCTTTGCTGACAGCTATGCTGGCCTCTCCTCCTTGACTGTAAGCCAGTACCAGTGGCTCCCTCCACAGAAATAAAAGCAGCAGCTGCCTGAAAATTTGGTGGCAGCCATGGCTGGAGGTTGGAGGGCAGGAAGGGGGCACTTCCCTGGCATACGACTGAAAGGAGCCATTCATGGAAAGAAACTGCTTGCAGTGGCTCCTCTTGGCAGCATGCCTAAGAACTGGGGTCCCCAGGGATGCCATGGAAAGAAGCTGCCTGCATGCTGAGGAAACAAGCTATCCAGAGTGGCTCCTTTGGGGCTGTACACCATGGAGGGAAGCTGTTCCAGATATCTTCTTTTCGCACCATGCCTGCAACATGGGCATGGTGGGGACCAATGTTCCCTCTAATTATTCGTAGATCGTGTGCACAAAAAATTTCTTTGTGAGCACCATTATTAGCACTATTGAATTTTTTTGTGCGCACTTTATTTTGTTGTGTGCACAGGTTTCATGACCTGTGTGCGCATGTACATGTGCACAGCTTAGAGGGAACAGTGGTGGGGCCCTCCATGCCCCAGCTGCCCTTGAAAGAAGCTGCCTGGAGGGTTATCAGTGGCAAGACCAACAATTTCTGTTGCATTGCAGAGGGTGCCACGTGCCACTTCAAATGGGCTCTTGTGCCACAGTCGGCACATGTGCCAGGGGTTGCCTACTCCTGCTCCAGCTTTTATTATTGATATGGCTGTAGCAAAGGGCTGATCCCTCTGCCAGCCCCTCCTCCCCAACACACAGCCAGTGCCGGTGGTCCCCTCCACCAGCAAAAAACAGCCATCACCTGGACATTCAGCAGCAGTTACAGATGGAGCACCCTCTGCCACTGAAAGCAGCCACCCAGATGGGGCTTTCAGTGGCATGTTAGAGGAGACCCCCACCCCACCAAAAAAAACTTCTGGGAACAGCACTTTTGCTGGTGACACTTCCGACCACCTCCACCACTAGAAGAAACCACTGGGAGCAATGCTTCTGGCGACGTTGTGGCCCATGAGGCGGTTTCAGCGGCAGTGTGACATGCTGCATCTCATGTAAACCCTTGTAATGGGATCTACGTATCTTTCCTGTTCACCTTTACAATGTAATGGTGTATGAGCTAATACAAAGTATGTCGTTCGCTGTTTTTGGAATGCTCATGGCATGCTCTACAGTACTGATAGGGTAACATGTTTCCTGCGACATTATGCATGTGTATAGATATGAAACTGTCTGCTCATGTTCCCAAATGCATCTCACATGGCTCTAAAAGAGGCAGACAAACAGACATGTTTTTACACATCCAGCAGAAGCCTGGATGCAGCTTAAGCACCTTGGCTCAAGAAGGAGAGATCACAACCTGAAGAATCACCAGACGATGGAAGGGGGGACTGAAAAGAAAATGAGACACTGAACAGTATGAAGCTCTTCTCATGGATTCTGTCTTCCAAGCAACTTAAGAACTGAAAACTTACAGGACAGAAGGCAAAGTGTGGCTTAAAACTATCAGTGGCCAAGCCTGTGAGTAAACTGAACATGATGGAAACATTAGAAGGTGACCTTTTCTTTGATTGTGTTTATCTCCTTTACTGATTAATTTTGTGATTTTAAATTGATTCAACTTATACTCACTTAAATCATATTATAATTAATAAACATGTTTGTTTTATCTGAAGCAGTGCTGATCTTTGAAGGAGAATGTGGGTAAAGGCCTCACTGAGAGCAAAACTGATGCAGGTCAATTTCTTTGTTAAATTGACCAACAAGTGTAAATGAGCTTACAAACAGCATTGGGGACACAATAAGCCTTGCAAGACTAGTTTCTAGGGTTGCATCTGGAACTCAGGGTGTTTGCTGGACACTATTCCATGCACAGATAGTGAGAGCACTCTTCCACTGGTTTAGGGACCAACTGCATGCCGGTGGCTTGGCATGAGCTGACCCAGGAGTGGGGCTTCATGGAGCAAGACAGGGTAAGTTGAGGAGGCCCTGGAGTGGAGAACTGGGGTGGCACAGTGGCACACCGGTCCAGATTGCAGAAGTGGAAAGTCACAGGGAGGAGCAACAATTTCAGCAGTGCAGCTGAGGCTGCCATGTGCCACTCCAAATCACATTTCATGACACTCTGGCATGTGTTCCAAGGGTTGCCAACCCCTGTTTTAGCACCTCGGAGCCCCAGTCATGGACCAGGAAGGACCTCACGGTACTTGGCACTGTACAAACACAGAATGAAGACAGTCCCTGCTCCATAGAGTTTACACTCCTAGTTTAAGACAAAAAAGACAGATAATACTTTTGGTGGTGAAGACAGCAGATAGGGATAGGCATGTTGCCAAGCTCAGCAACCAGCAAAGGGTGTTGCGTTTAATCTAGGGTCTCAAATTTGCAGCCTGCAGGCCAGAAGCGGCCCCTAAAGTTATTACCTGCAGCCCATAGCGACACTTAGAATTTCTCAAATAATTGATAATGCAAAATTTAAAGTAGTTTACTCTTTGTCTTCCTAATGATACCGCCATCTTGAACAGAAGTAATTCTTTCTTACTTACTTACTCTTGGCATATATTTGTTACTCTTAATTTTTTCATGTTGACTATACTTTGTATCATTGTATGAAAAGGTTTCAGTGGTGCAGCCCTCAGGCTAACATACTAGTCCTGATGTGACCCTTGTGGTGATTTGAGTTTTAGACCCCTGGTTTAATCAACTGATTAGAGATTTTCACAACAGTGTAACATGAGAACTGTCCAAGTATGCCGTGAAATTTTGTACAAAGGTAACGAAAATCAATGTAAAACAAACATTGTTTCATCTAAAACACTATTCTATCCAACCAAAATTACAATTCATAAAACTCATGAAAATTAATGATCAAATTAAAAGTGGGGTAGTGGTCTTTCATTTCTAAAATGTGAACATTCTAAACGCAGGTGGCCAAAGGGCAAAATTGACATAATGCATATTTTTTTCCAGTGGATTTGAAACATTACTGCATTTGATCTTTCTTTAGCTTATTGTGCGTATAGTGTTGCAAACCTCTCTAGTAAGACCGTAATCATAGTAAATTGAAGTAAATGTGACATTTATGAGCAATCAATTCATCTGAAAAAAGTGGGCATGCCATGGAATTATCTCACTGAAGTGTGCCGTGTTACTGAAAAGGTTGGGAATCACTGCATTTGATTAGATTTTCTTTCTTATTGGCTCTTCTTTCCAATCCCACAAAGCATGGTGTGCTCCAAAACAGTAATAGCAGTTAAAGTGTTGACTGGCTTCACTGACCCCTGGCTATGTAAATAGCAACAGGAGTATTTGTCTGACAAGCAGTGGGGGTGGAACAAGGAAATGAGAAAATGTTGCTTAGTGAGATAGCCTGTGGTCCCAGCACACAACAACTAACCATTGTCAAACGGGCTTGAGGGCCATCAGGTTACAAAAACACTAAAATAATTGACATTTTTAAGGCCACCTATATAAAAATACTCCACCCCAGTCATCTTGCTGTTTTAATAAGTACAAAGCTTTCAATCTATAAATCTGATCTTTAAAAAAAAAGTCCTGTGACACTTTTAAATACTAACAAATTTATTTATCACATGAACTTTCATGGGGGAAAATCTCACTTCATCAGATGCTCTGAAGATAGGCATTTTCTCCCACAAAAGCTGATGCAATAACTAAATTTGTTAGTCTTTAAAAGCATCAGAGGAGTTCTTGTTTGTTTTGCTGAACTAGACTAACATGCCTGCCCCTTTGGAGCCTATTCTTAGAAACCTAACTGAAAGGTCACTTCCGCACTAAAGCAAATAAAACTTAATCTGCACCTTGAAGATGAAGATCCCTCCATGAGCATCACCAACTGCATGAAACAGCTCTTAGTTTTGCAAAGCAGCATGACTATAGTTGACTGAAAATGCTGTGTTATTTTCAAGTAGCTGAATACTCAAAGTAATGGAGAAAACACTCTTAAATCACATCATCTCAAACTATGAGCCCAGCCTTGCTAATGCTGACTGCCAAGTGTCGAGCTTTCCACCGCCAAGAGCAATCCAACCTATTGTCATGATAATGTTCCTGTTTGTAAGCATCAGGACACAGTGACTCAGCAGAGCACCCCTCGTTAGGATGGCACTTCAGCCGTGTTTATGTCCCAAACTGGGGCCTCTGCCATATACAAAGTGTTTGCTTGATCAAGACCAATTTGAATAAAGCATTCATGCTGTTCTAGAGACAGGCCTGTATCAAGCACCTTTGTGTACACACGTCTGTAGAGCCCAATTAAATCAATGGAGGTCCCCTATCCAGCAAAAGGAAAGATTGGGTCCATGCCTTTTTAAAAGCTGGCACTCAACATACTACTGAAATTGCTACAGAATTGTTGCAGAAGTAACTACTGTAAGAAATTAAGCCACTGTTGGGGGCTCTTGTAGCAGTACATCTTGTCTCCTCTCCCTGTAGCTCTTCACCATGCACATGGCAAATCCTTTGCTCACTCATTAACAAGTCTACTTTCCCTGGTTTCCTGGAAGTCTATATCTGCAGCTTGTCAGCCAAATACTCATGTTCCCATCCGCATAGCCAGGGGTTAGTGATGCCAGTCAACGCTTGTTTAACTTGTGTTACTGTTTTGCAACATGTCATGCATTATGGGATTGAAAACAACAGCCAATAAAAGGAAAATGTAATCTAGTGATTAAACACAGCACCCTTTGCTGGCTGCTGAATTTGGCAACTTGCCACCCCTATCTGCTGTCTTCACCACCAACAGGATTATTTCAGAAACAGAGAGTCCTGTGATGTTGGGAACCATGCCCTTAAGGGATTTAGCTTCCTGAAATCAGGGGAATGGGCACGGTGGAAGCCCCTACTCTGTTATGCACAGGTATTTTGGACTGCATTAGTGAATAAAGAACCTGGGGCTTATGGTGATTTCCAAACACCACAGCTCTCTTGCCATGAATAATTAAAGTGAGTAGTTTGGCACAAAAAGCTGGCCAGCTATCAATGACAGCTTTGGTCCATCCTAGAATGAGGCCAATATTGTTCATTTTCACACCCAGTAATAATCAGGACAGTTTTTCCTTTTCCTTTAGGATTTCTGCAAAGCATAGACTAAAGCAGTATGTGCACACACTACAAGGTATAGTGAAGAATTTATTCCATAAACGGCTCCTCCTGGCCTCCTAAGAATTATCCAATCAGAGTAAAGCATTCTTAAGCTTATCTCACAAAAAATATTTGCAAGACAGCCCAGCAGTGAGTTCTTGAACTGTAGCTCATTTGCAAGCATGAATACAGAGGTGTGCATGGCAATTAAAGCTTAAAATAGGCTTACCGCTTAAAATTTTGCGCAGGGTTTGCAAAGAGGTGAGTTTCTTCTCCACTGTGAATATTTGCAATGGGTGATGGTGGGGGGATTTGGTTAGCAAAGCAAAGGATATACTGTAGTTTCAGTCTCCTGAACCTATGTAGCTAAACATCAGTGTCAATTGTACTTTTACAATCAATTATATAATTCTAGGGAATGATGGAGTTTAAAATTAAACTTTGAATGAGTTCTAGGGAATTCTGTCCAATCAAATGTTTGCAGAAAACTGGAACTAAGATTATCAGGAAAGTCAAAGGAGAGAGTTGACTTTCAGATGAACACTTGGCAGGGTTTTTTTTCTCCCCTTGTCATTCATCCAGTTGTAACACAGCTATGGCAGGAACCCTGCTGGCCTGAACCGTACCATGAGGGTCTTAAACCATTTCCTAGTGACTCCCTTCTGTCTTTCTATTCACATCCTCTATTTGCCACAAATGTTTGCTCTTGGTTGGCCACAAAAGCTGGTTACTTCACATCAAAATTGGGTTATAAAGTCCAAGTGAATTGTGCCTAACAAACACCCTCCCTCTTCCTAAGAATCATTATCCAAGTCAAAGCACAGAAGACTGATGTACATAGCGCCACCAATGTGAATGGCAAGAAGAAAAATTCTGTGTTTTGGGCTGTTCACATGAGTAACTAAAATCCTCTTAATTTCTGACTTTAACGGGGCTATTGATGATAGTAAGCACAATACCGAGTAGTGTTTGCAGAATCAGGCCTGTATATTTTTATACAGGCTGAGTGTAATCAATTATACTTACAAAATGGCCTCCTAAAAGACAGCTCTTCCTACCAGTATTATATGGCTGTCTCAGCTCAAATGCTGTGGTGTGGTTTTTTCTTACTAATAAATCCAAAGGATATCGCCATTTCCTAGAACAAGTGCTATCTTTGTAAGACCATCTCTGTTTCCAGAGTGCTTTAAAATAAGCCACGCTTCAATTATATTATGCTGATGGGCAGCAGGAACACCTGATAAATGGGTCATGAAGCTGTTCATGTTTTTCTATTTTGGCCATAAGGAAGGGGGGGTTTTGTGTGTTTTTGTGGGTTTTTTAAACTAAAGATTAACACTAAATAGTTGTCTTTAAGAGAAACATCTTGAATTTAAAATGCTGTTGAAGATTATATTGGTTTTATGGCCTGGAATGAAGGTGGCTTGTGTGCATAAATCACAGCATTTTAAGTAGAATGTGTCTTGCTCATCTGTATTAGTTTTTTCTACTGGATAAATTTTACCTGCTTCTTAGTGTATTGGTAGGCACCTGTGTGTGTTGATGCAAAGTTCATTAGTGTTACTGGCTACTGTACAGAGATAGTTGATTGACAACCCTGCTGTTTCTGTAGCCCCAGTGCTATACAGCCAAATATTAAGAAGCATGGCTACTTGATTTAATAGCCTGCATCCTGTGTTCAAAAGTGCTGAATCTGCAACCTAGCTCTCCCAGCCCTACCCCTGAGTCATCTGCCACGATAGCCTAAAGCCACGCTTCTCATGTTCCATGAATTCTGTTTGCCTGTCTCCTTCTCCCCTGCTCCACTCATTCTTTGCAGCTCAGCTCTTCTTTAACAGCTGCAACACCATGATTATATTTACACTAGCTTTATTAGCAAATTAACACCAGTAAAATGAAAAGATGATTCACATCCCAAGGAAATTCTTTGCTACTTTCCTGGATGACATCATGAAAGCTATTTCTGTGATAGGAGACAATTACTGCATTTAGGTACCTATAACAGACAGCAGATTGGTTTCGGATTAATTCCATCAAAGCCTATTTTATATCAGATTAGTTCAATAAGATGAACTCAAATCAATCCCACAGGAGTGGCTTTAACCCCCTTTCACAGTCCGAATTCTAGGAAAAAAAAGATCTAGGTAAAGGAGAACTTGGGACCCTTTGAAAAAATAATCGTTACTTGCAAATAAGAGCATTAAGGCTGAGACATGAAGGGAAAAAGAAACATGAATTGTTTTCACACACATGCACTTGGGCAATAGGAAAGCTCTTCAAGTAGCACCCTCTTGGCAACAGCTATTGGGCGTGATCTTGCAAATGCTATCAAGAAAAGTACTTCCTACTGTGTGTTGTTCTGTTGGTGTCTATTCATAGAAGCAGGCACCATGCCCAATAACATGTTTGCAGGCACAAGATTCAGAATCTAACACACAAATTCAGACAGAAGAGTAAATTTGAGGGCCCTTCAAGCTTTTGCACTGTCCCTACTCCTCTGACTAAACCAGGCTGCTGAAGCAGCTATAAACTGCTGTTTGTTTGTGGTCCCTTGCTGAAACTTGGAGAGTGGAGAACCTCACAATGGAGCAGAACAATTGGTAGTGTTTGTACTGGAAAAATCTATTCTTGGGAGTTCACAAACCTGGGGCATAAAAACCTGCTATAGGCTAACTTTTTTGCTTACAGAAAAATGTATTCTTTTCATTCATGTAAAACTCCTAGTTACTGGCATGGATAAAGAATGGATCCCTGGAAGCTTCAAACAAGGCAAGTATTTTAAATTCACATTACAAAAGAATTCAAGCTTATTTGTGTGTCAAATGCTTGTTTTCCTGTAATTCAACACAGCTCAGGGTTCTTTTAATAGTATTTTGCAAATGCTTCATAGCCTAGCTTGGCTGAGCTTTTGGATATTTATAAAATAAACTCAAGCAGCAGACTGATTGCACATGCTCAGTACCTTGTTTTCATAGACTTCTATTAACAATGCAACAGTAGCTCCACAGTGGAACAGAAACACATTATAAATATGGATTTACCTAACTGACTTTGGAAACTCCTGATTAACGAGGGCAGCTGATGAATAGGCCCAGAGTAGGACAGTATTTAAAGCCTCAGAAACTTGACCAAGCCTATAGCAGATGACTCAGCTCCCCAAACTCCCTTACAATTCTAAATATTAGCACATTAATTTCAACAACACAGCAGAGGGTCAAACTGGCACAAGAATATTCAAGCTTCAGATAAATAGATGCAGTATTTTACTGCTGTATTATATGCTCAAGCTACATAAATAATTATAATGATATATTGTAGTTTAGACTAAGCCATTATGACAACCATGACCTTATTGTGGCAGCAAAATGCCAAAAAATCCCCCAGGATTTAGCAGGAGTCTGACATTACAATCCTGTAGCCACTTCCTTAAGCAATTAAACTAAATGGCTGCATTGATCCCTGATGTATTCAAGAGGACTGTTTTAGGGTAATCCAGTGTGTTAAAGAAGAAAGCTGAAGATGTATAACTAGTGGCTAATTAATGCTGAGCAGTTCTATCAAGTGATTTGGTAGGAATGACTGCAATGCAAAAATTAATTATAGATATATTCATTTTTCATTGCGGCTGTAAAAATTCTCTCTTCCCGTCACATCAAATCTATCTAAATAGGAAATTCACGTTCTTAAAGAGAAAGTCAGCTTTCTGATTCTTTGCAGTGGCAAAAGGAGAAAAGAGTCAATGGAGTTTCATTAAAATATGAAACAAAGTAGTGTTCTTCCCTAGTTATCGCCATCATGTGTGTGCTGAATGCAGCGTATCCCAGCTTCTGCTATTGGCTGGGCCAGAAAAGCACCTAGGCTCCTAGCAGAAAAGAGCGATGTCTGCAATCTCCGAGTTGGAGGAACCAACACTAGGGAGTACAGAAGATTGATGAGGATGAGACCCTTTGATTAGAATGAGAAAGAAAGCAGGAGTGAGAAGATGAATGAAAACATAGGCAGAAACTGAATGAATGCAGGAAGTAGAAGCCTGAGAAGAGAGACACCAACAGCATATGACTGAAGGAAAGGAGTGCACAAGATGGGAAAAAGGAAAGAGGAAAACAAAACCAAAGGAGACTATTTAAAATGTGGCAACAGAACAGTGAGTCCTCTGGTGTATTAAGTCACTCCATCTTTAAGGGCACGGTGAGTTTATGTCTACAAGGGACCTCTATGCCAGGATATGTATCACCGTCTCAGACATACTACTGAAGAGCAAGCATGGTGTTAGATAAGTTCCACAGGACAGGCCATATTGGTCTGTATACAAAAAGAACACAAGTCCAATGGCGCCTTAAAGACTAACACACTACTTTGGGCATAAGCTTTTGTGGGCCACATCCCACTTGGTCAGATGCATGCCATCATACTTCAGCAGACTACTGGAGATGGGGCCTGGAATAGCATCACTCCACAGCACTGACTACTAGCATGCTTTCAGAAGTGCTCCAAGGCTACTTTTTGCCCAGGGCTAGATTTTAAACAAATCTGGTATCTCTGCAGGATAGGCAGCTTTGCCACATTGATTCACATCCCAACAGCCTGCTCCAGGGCTCAGGGTGGCTGCTCAGATTTTCAGTAGTCCATGCAGTCTGTCGCCCTCCCTGGTCTCTATCAGCACCAAGCCAACAGTCAGTGATAACATTTGGTGTGTATTAGTTTTTAGTTATTCGTATGTCTGTTTGTCAACGAAGAGCTGAGCTTAGTCCAAACAGCTGATAGCTGTAATGTTTGGTCACTCCTGACCTTTTGTTACATCAGTTGCTGCTTTATTCCTACAGACACCTTGGTCTGCGGCCAACTGCTTACATGCAGCATCAAGAATAGAACTTGTGACAGTCTGCTCCAGAAACTAAATCTGAAGGACTGATTGTACTCACTCAGTATGTAAGGGAACCAACTCAAACAGACACAGGAGCTATAAAATAGGAGACTATTTTGTCCAAAGTTAAAGCAACAGGCATGGTTTCACATCTGCAATGTCATGACTTTCTACCATAAGCAAAACATTTCTCAAAATATTAAAGTGAGTTGGCATTGAACAAAGCAATGACTACAGTCCCATCCTGAGAGACTTATATGACTTGAAAAACTGTAGGTAGTTTGGTGATGAATTACCAGGCTTCATATTTAATTTGGTTTGACTAGGCAAGGAGCATCTGGCATAAGCGAGGCTACTACAAGAAATAATGCAATGACTATTTATTCTGCGTTTTTAAGAGAACCCCATAAAGCACACCCTAACTTCTAACCTGTGTTTAAGGTCTCCTGTCCAAATCCTGCTTCCAGTGGCTGGATCAAAAAAGTTGCTTTACAAACTGTTGGGCCTAATTTTTGGCTTATTCTTTCCTGAGACTAACAGGTGAGGGCAAAACAAACAAAGAGTCCTGTGCCCCTTTTAAAGACTAACAAATTTATTTATCACAGGAACTTTTATGGGAGAAAATCCCACTTCATCAGATGCTTCCAGATGGGAGTATGAGGGCAGTACACCTTTGCTGCACTCTAGCTGTCTTAGGCCCAAAATCTATGACGACCTTGATGCAGCCTTAATGCACATGACACTAACTGCAGAAATAAGGCCTTACTGTAGACAACAGGCTGAGTATTGAGGTACATGAATCATGCTTAGAGGCCTAAAACATGTCAACTAGCAATTTTGGCAAAAAAGGAGGGGTGGAACTTGTGAAGTTTGCTTTCTAGGGAAAATTTGGCTTTAGTCATCCAAAATATGGACCAAGTAGTGAGTTCTACCTTGCATACATAGAGTAGTTTTACAGATTAGTTTGGTGCTTACAACCATTTCCCCTTAAAACTGGGATGAATGTATGGCTATCTCATTGGATTTTATTGTGAGGAGTGAAAAAAAATGAGATTTTAGATTAGTCTGGAACGGATTCATTTCCCCTCTGCAAGGTATCAGCAAGTTGATAACCTATTTAATTCCAATGTCTGAATTTAATGTCTTTTGTACACATACACATTCTTTACTTTCAAAGGGAAAAATGTGAATTAAGTAAAGGACCTTGTGCCAGATTCTTCAAACAAATGTATTACAGATGTTTCTTGTCTATCTGACCCAAGAGGACTGACTTCTGAAACGTAGACTTACTCAAATGATTATCATTTCCTCTACAAGCAATTTGTCTACAATAAAAGACCAGGACAGCATTCAGATTTATGGCTCACGACGCAAACTTACAAATCTTGGGACTCAGTTTGCAAGTTAAATAACAATTAAGGGTAAAGTTTGTCACACTGTGTAGCTTTTGGTCCTTGAATCACATATGGAACAATTTAACAGAGTAGAAACAGTGTTTGTATTTTCCCCCTATTCTTAAATATACTGCTAGTATGCAGTTCAGGTGTGTAATTACTTGCACAGCATTGGGATGGTGGTGCCACTTTAACTGAGGGGAATGGCCTAAATGAGCTACATTTTTTATATGCTTAACATTCCCCTTTACGCTAGCAAGACAATATTGCATTTTCTCCAGTCCCTCAACAATTCTAGAGAGGCAGTTTAGCTGCTAGAATGGCTACGATGTCTCAGTCATGCTTTCTGCAACCATACGAAAAGTACTTGTCCGTATTATCACTTGCATTTGCACAGCACATACCTAGCAAAATTCTCTAACAGCAGTTGAAGAGAAGGTGTGAGGGCATTATTTTCTTAGTATAGGTGGGGTCAGTTTAAACAGTCGCTGTGTATTACTAGACTTGTCCAGTTTGCAGAGATGCTGAGCACTCACCACTGCACTGAAATCACCAGTAGTTCTGCTTTGAACATATAGCATGCTATGCAACATGAACTACTCTGAAAACTTAGACCCTAAGCATCAAACTGGGCCTCCAAAATCGTTGGACACTTGACCTTAATCTCAGTGCCTCAGTTCTCATCTGTAAAATGGGGATAATACTTATCTGGATGTGTGAAAATAAATGAACAAACAAGTGTGAAAATAAACAAATGAAAATAAGTGAATGACACATCGCTGCTAGACAGTTTGACTGTATGTGCCACCATGATATGAAGGGCTGAAATTATTTACTAGAGACCACACAAGAACCAATATCAGCGGTGCCTGATGGGAAGAACCTGCAGTTAAATACCATAAGATGTAGTTTGTCAAGCCAACTGGGTTAAGCTCCCAAATTAAATGCTGAACAGTACTGCTGTTACCTTAAGACACATGGAGTAATAGCCGTGGCAGAAAGGCAAACAGTGTTACAACTGAAGAGGTATAAAAACAGATGAAATTAAGAGGTGTTTGGGGACCTAAAGACAACCAGACCAGAAGCCAATAAGATAGGAAGATCTGTGATTCAGAAAACTTTCTTACCCCAGAGACAAAATGGCAATTGAGGAGACACATATGTTGGAGAGGCACTAGAGTTTACAGGATCCAGAAACTCAGAAGCACAAGGACTCCAGCTGGTAGTCTGACCTATTCTTATCACATTCCATTCCAGACAAACGTTCAGGACCAGGAGAAATCTAGGGTAGAGCTACAGCCAGGAGAAGAAATTGTTGAAGCCATGAGCAAAGTGAACCAGGACAAGTGACGAACCAAGAGCCATATCAGCCGAGCCAAGTTTCAGAGGTAAGGTACATGAAGTTGGTGTCTGGATGTGGTGAGCAGGGTAAATCAGGGTGTGACTCCAAATGACCATCTGGTTGGCTGTAGAGAAAAGAAGTTGCAGATGAATATCTTATAGTTTTCCTCAATTCACATTTTTGCTCACAGAAGATGATCCTAGAACCTCGAGTTAGTAAAAGTAAAACATTCATTTCAGAGAAAGTCAAGGCTAGCCCATGTTGGATGACAAAAATCAAGAATAATCTAAAAGGCAAAAGTCGCTACTTGATGGGTATGAAAGTTACCATTTGGATAGTGAAATACATCACTCCAAAATACTGGAGTAAAAAAAAAAAATCTGTGCTTGCTCTGAATCCTACACAAAACCCAAAAAACTATCTTGTCTCATTCTAATGAACACATTAACATGTTGCTACAAAATGTTTGTATCTGTGTGACTGAAAAAGGTTTACAAGAAAAATTACGTTAAAGGCTATTTGAACTATAAACTGACCTGAGTTTGAGGAATACATTTTTGGTTTAGAGCAAAAACTACTTTATGTAGAACTTTATACACCTAAACAAGTGCACTTACCTCTGCTGGAACTAGAATTTTGACACCTACAAGAGAACAGAGGAACACTTCAGTGTCTTGTTGAAAAGTTGAAGTTGGCATGTCATAAAAGTTAAACTTATTTGTAAAAATAAACACTTACCCAATTTCTGTGCCTTTCTAGTGTGTTGGTGTCCCTAGAAAGCCATTGGTGGATCTTAAAGTCAGAAGGGGGACGCAGGGAGAAGATAAATCTGCAATTCAGATACTAAACGCTGGTGTAAAGAGGCCCACGTTGAGCAATGAGAGCTGGTTGCTGTTGATGTTAAGTTAACGAAGTCAGAGAGAGCAAGCTTGCATCTTGGATGATTAGATTATGTTTAGTTCTTACTACCTGGCACACAAGATAGAAAGAGTCTAATGATGATGTCTGGTTAGGGTGCTTTTCTTAAAAACCATTAGTTCCATAGACTGGGATTTCAAGCAGAATGAATTGCTCATTTGTCCCTGCTACACAAACCACACATTCTATACAAAGCAAGTTCATCCAGCAAAGTTGTGTTTCTACTGGACTGATGTCCACAGTCCTGGTGTTTTCTCCACTGTCTGGCAGCATAATATACCATTGTCTATTCATGATACTACACTTTTATAATATGCAGTCTCCTCTTCGTAAGGTTTTTGTACCTATTAAAGAGCTTTCATCAAACAGGAATGGCACTTCTGAGAAAATATCCTTTAACCCACACTCTCTGGGATGTGGATTTGTTTGTACTTGACTGAAGAAGTTTTTCCAAACTTAGCCCTTTCAGTCTTTACAAGGGCTCTAATTGCCTCGGGCTGATTTCAAAGTTACCTTATGAATGAATTCTCATTATGAAATGTTACCCAAAAGAGCTACACAGAATGCCATGGTGGGAACACTAGCCATACTAGCTTGAAGTATAACTTCGGCACCAAAGTTTTGCTGCAGCGTGGGATTCATCTTGCACACAATATGTCCAATTCGGTAAACATGCATACAAACCACAGGCGTTATTCTATCACACATTCAGTTCTGGTGAACCAAGAGGGCTGCATACTCTAAACCCACAACAAGTAAACCACTGCATTGCATGACTGACTTTTGTTTACTTTTACATATGCCCTCTCTTTACAATGGTATCTATCCACTGTGTTGTATTTGTATGCTTCATTTTTAAATTCTATCTTTGGCAGCTGCAAATTACTACACCAGAGGGTGTCTTGTTTCTATTGGTATTATTATCTTGTTTCTACCACTAAGACATTAGGCCAAGTTCATCCTAGGCATAAAAATAGACAGCAATGAAATTATACCAAGAGATATTTTTAAAATCATTGCCAGAAGCTTTTGCCAAGAAAGATGGATTGCTGAAGACTTATCCTGTCTCTCTTGTTGGTCAGCTGCTGCCACTATTTTAGATCTTTACAGAAAGAATCATGTCTCATCTACAGCAGAATAGATTGTTTTCAGGAGCAAAAAAAAAAAAATATTAACCAAGAAAATCTTTAAACTGGTTCCACAGATGGTCGGTCACACTCCAGCTAATTGTCTACAATTACACCTCAGTGAAATTCCTATCAGAATTGAACTTTTAATTAAGACTCCAAGTGATTATTTAAAACCTTAGAGATTTCAGAACTTAACAAAACCTAATTTTATACTATCTACCAATAAAAAATGGCTTTCTTGAACTCATTTTATGTAGCACCTGCCCATGTAGACGTATTTGTTTAACTTTGTGCTTGTGAAAGGTACGAGATTTGCAGCTTTGTGAACTAAATACATCTACATTCTTAAAACAGAACAGAGCTACAGTGATATTTCCTGAACTCATTGCTCTGTCAGTATGCCTCTGCTCTGCCTGAAAGGGTGGGTAAAATAAGTGTTGCTCCTAGGCCCATTCTGTTGGCATCTGCTGAGATTAAGAAAAAAAGGAGCCAGATGGTTTTAAAGAAGTAAAAACGTAGATGTGGAGAGGAGTCAAATTCAAGCCAGTAACTTGAAGGTGATGGAGACCCTCTTGGTAGCAGCTGTTTACAGGGAACTAGGCCCCAATGCCTGAAAAAGTATTTTTGGTAGGTAGACTAATTTTTTTCTACCCCCAACTGGCACTGGTGCAAGGGTTTAAAGTTCACTCTGCTCAGAGGATTCCCTGGAGCTCAACCTGGCAAGTACAGAACGCCTGGGAATCCTTGAGATTTGGCATTCTGTAAGCATGGCTTGTATTACAGAACGTCACTCCTGGAGAAGACAAAAACCATTGCATCACCAGGTCCAAATCTTCCCAATTAGAGAGGCACATCAACCTCTTTAAAAGAGTTACTGATTTGGTTCTAGGAATGAGATGGTATATTTTTAAAACTTATTTTGGCCTTTCTAATTTGTCAATAACTCTACCCCTGTATGAGAGATAGTAATAATGCTGACAGGAGAGCACTCTCCCATCAGCGTACAGTGTCTTCAGTAGACATGCTACAGTAACGCAGCTGTGCTGACGTAGCACCTCCAGAATAGACCTGCACTCAGAGATCCTGTCAGGACTCCATCATTAGAGCCTTTCTTGTAATGACCAAAGGATAAATAGAACATGGTCTCAGTTCTGAAATTTGCAGGCCCCAGATTTTCTAATCCCACATCTAATCTCACAGAAGATAGAGTGAATGGTTCCTTAGAATATGTGCTAACTACTTATGTTAACAGTCTTGCATTTAGTTGTGAGGCTGGGAGTACTTTTCTGAAGTCTGAAGAGCTCAATGTGGCTTGAAAGCTTGTCTCTCTCACCAACAGAAGTTGCTCCAATAAAAGGTGCTTGTCTCAGGAAAGTCTCAGTTCAGAATTTATTGCCAAACCCACCTGTGCACTCTGACTCACACTGGGAAATCAGAGGGCAGAAACATCCCAGTCATCCTCTGTAGGCTGGAGACACCACCTCTCAACACCATCAAACCCACTGACCTTTTATACTTAAAATCATGAACCCTACCACTGTGACACATAACACTGGTCAATCTCACATAGTCCCACAGTGTTGCCCCACAGAGATCTGCATATAAGAGGGGTCCCTCTACCCACTAATCTTCTCTCTCCTCTGCACAGACAGGTGTTTCCTTACTAATGCAGAGTGGCTGATAGGAACATGAAATGGTCCCCACTGAATTTTTCTGAAGGAGTCCATTTAGCCTCAAGGTGCATTTTTTGCTTAACTTCAACCTGTCAGTGGAATCTGTAGAGCAAGGCTCGTGTCCATAGATCAAGGCTGTTGGGGCTCTCTGGTACAAAACATAGCAAGTGCATGGGGAGCTACATAAATATCCCCAATCTCCCAGAGGTCCCCCAGATATATGGACAAATGCTTCTCCCTCACATGGGATGAAAAAAGACAATGACAGTGGTTCATAAATATAGTGGTCCCTATTCTGATAATGTGGAGAGGAAGATCCACTGAAATCTCAGAATGTGGAATACCACTGTTTTCTGTAAATAGAAGTTACATAATCCCTCTTTCCATAGCCAGCCCCCACATTTCACACTCTGGAGATGGGCAAAACCAGCATTATGCGTGTCTTGAGTGAGGTTTGCAAAATAAAAACTTCATTTTGGCACATAGTAGATGGTAGGATGTGACTCCCTCTATTTTCTCTCAACCTTCCAAGTTTTTGGGGAGCAAGTCGGATGCTTGGTGTGGGGCCACTTCTACGTACACATATGCTAGTTGTTTCCCCTACTGTCCAGGTATTCGGAAGATTTCCCCCTCTGCACAGAGCTGCTAAACACCACACACCCTTTGTATGTTACATCTCATGTGGAATTCTGCTGCCTGCTTCACAAAGTTTAGCAGCTCTAAATAGGCACAACTGAGCCTTGGAGAGTATCCAGTTTTGGGACCACTGTTTCTGCACAAAGCCTTTCACAGAAAGGTTTGAGGTATGCTCTGAGAGAGAGCTCTGCACTGAGCTGAAGCATAAAAAGGACGCTTACAGGAAGTGGAAGCTAGGACAGATGACTAAGGAGGCATATAAAGACATTGCTCGGGACTGCAGGGATAAAATCAGAAAGGCCAAAGGACAAATGGAGTTGCGACTAGCAAGGGATGTGAAGGATAACAGGAAGGGGTTCTACAAGTATATCAATAACAAGAAGAGGATCAGGGATGGTGTAGGTCCCTTACTGAATGGGGCAGGCATCCTCGTGACAGAGGATGAGGAAAAAGCTGAAGTGCTCAATGCTTTTTTTACTTCAGTTTTCACAAGCAAGGTCAGCTCCCAGCCCACTACACTAGGTACGGGGGACTGGGGAGAAGAAGAGAGGCCCTTGGTGACAAAAGGTCAGGTTAGGGACTGCTTAAAGAAACTAGATGTGCACAAGTCCATGGGGCCGGATGAACTGCATCCGAGGGTGCTGAGGGAGCTGGCTGATGAGATAGCAGTACCGTTGGCCATTATCTTTGAAAACTCGTGGCGAACGGGGGAGGTGCCAGAGGACTGGAAAAAAGCAAATATAGTACCTATCTTCAAGAAAGGCAAAAAGGATGATCCTGGGAATTACAGACCTGTCAGCCTCACCTCAATCCCTGGAAAAATCATGGAGCAGCTTCTCAAAGAATCCATCCTGAAACACTTAGAGGAAACTAGAGCGATCAGGAACAGTCAGCATGGATTTACCAAGGGTAAATCATGCCTGACCAACCTCATCGCCTTCTATGATGAGATGACTGGATTTGTGGATGCGGGAAGAGCCGTTGATGTGATATACCTTGACTTTAGCAAGGCTTTTGATACGGTTTCCCACAGCATTCTCATTGGCAAATTAAGGAAGTATGGGTTAGATGCATGGACTGTAAGGTGGATAGAAAACTGGCTAGAACAACGGTTTCAGCGTGTAGGAATCAATGGCTCCATGTCAAGTTGGCAGGCAGTAACAAGTGGTGTGCCCCAGGGGTCGGTCCTGGGGCCAGTTCTGTTCAATGTTTTCATTAATGATCTGGATGATGGGATAGATTGCACACTTAGTAAGTTTGCAGATGATACCAAACTGGGGGGAACGGTAGACACCCTAGAGGGCAGAGACAGGATTCAGGGAGACCTAGACAAACTGGAGCAGTGGGCCAAGAGGAATCTCATGAGGTTCAACAAGGATAAGTGTAAAATCCTGCACTTGGGACGAAAAAACCCCATGTACTGCTACAGGCTGGGGAGTGATCAGCTAAATAGCAGCACTGGAGAAAAGGACCTGGGAGTCATGGTGGATGGGAAGCTGGATATGAGTCAGCAGTGTGCGCTTGCTGCCAAAAAGGCCAATGGCATACTGGGCTGCATCAGAAGAAGTGTTACCAGCAGATCGAGGGATGTGATCATTCCCCTCTATTCTGCACTAGTGAGGCCACATCTGGAATACTGTGTCCAGTTTTGGGCTCCCCACTACAAAAAGGACATGGACAAATTAGAGAGAGTCCAGAGGAGGGCAACCAAAATGATCAAAGGGCTGGAGCACAAGCCCTATGAAGAAAGACTGAAGGAACTAGGCTTATTTAGCCTGCAGAAGAGAAGACTGAGGGGGGATTTGATAGCAACCTTCAACTACTTGAAGGGTTGCTCCAAGGAGGAGGGAGCTCGACTGTTCTCGGTAGTAACAGAGGGCAGAACGAGAAGCAATGGCTTCAAGTTACAGCTGGGGCGGTCCAGGCTGGATATTAGGAAAAACTTCCTTACTAGGCGAGTGGTGAAGCATTGGAATAAGCTGCCTAGGGAGGTGGTGGAATCTCCATCTCTGGAGGTGTTCAAGTCCCAGCTGGACAAAACACTGACTGGGATGATCTAATGGGAGTGGTCCTGCTTTTTTTGGCAGGGGGTTGGACTAGATGACCTCGTGGGGTCCCTTCCAACCCTATGATTCTATGATTCTATGATTCTATGCCCCAGAGCAGGTAGGTAGATACATGCTAGTTCCGCTTGCACTAGCACAGTGCTAAAAACAATGTGAATGCTACATCCTCAGAGGTGGATAGGGGTAGCTGCCAGCATGCTACCCCTGACCACCGAGGTAAAGAATAGGTGGCTAGCCCGAGCTGCCATCTGTATCACTTTGGCCAGGTTACTACTTGTATCACACTAATTTGTGTGCAACTAGAACATCTTTGTTCACCTGTTCAGGGAAGGGAACGTCCAGCTTGCTGGGAAGCCAGAACCTTGAATGTTGAAGCTCCCTTTGGGAGTGCAAAACACTCTGCTGAAATTGCAGTTCCCACCTGAGCTGGCTTGAAGTGGAATACTACTGCTGATCAACAGGAACTGGGTTTTTCCTGCAGACACTGAGTGTATAGTGGGCTGGACTTTATCCAGACACAATGTAAAAAAAAACACCCAGAAATAAAGCTACAAAGAAAATGTGGAGCAGCCCTGCACATAGATGGACAGCGCTTCCCCATTAACCTTATTTTAAAATAAGCATGTCATCTAAGTCCCCAAATTACCAGAGACCCTGTTACATCGAAAACCTAGCTACCATTTTGCTGAATTCAGGTTCGCCTTTTAGGGCAGTGACTCAACACCTCAACAGGAAAAACAGTGCTGGCTGAACTGCTTTATGTCCAGTAGGAAGGGAGAATGTTAAGTTTGCTGCAATAAGGAAGGAAAGAAAAAAACATTATTAGTTAGAAAGGAAGCACATTTCAATAAGGTTGCTATTTGTCCTTAGAAAAAGGGAAAGCAAACATAGGAACATGTTCTCTCCTTTACAACGTCGTGCTTATATGCTTGGAAAATCTTTAGCTTCATTAAAACTAGGTAGAGGAAGAAAAATTATTAATCTTCTTAAGAAAAAAAACCTACCAGATATCAAAGGCAACTCAAAAGTAGCCTAGAAGAGTCTTAATTTAATACTTTCTCCTCTTATGTAACCAGAAAGAGTCAAGCACCACAAATGTGTAAGTCAACAGGAGGGACAAACTATTTTTTTTAAAAAGCTTATACCTTATTACATACTCTTAAATAAGAGCACTAGAGCTACAAGACTGATTGGACACTTTTTGGGTGGCAGCAATTCCCTTCCACCTCTTATTTGAAGACTATGAGATCTGTTCCACCTTCTAATGACCTAGGAACCACAGGGGCAAAAACATGTTTCCTTTTCATGATGAGACTTAATATTCCCGTATTAGTTGTATGTAAACTTTTTGAACCATTCCAAAGAACTCGTTCTCTCTGTACAGGACTTTAGTGAAGCATACGGATGCAGAATAGTCCTATATGGAAAGGCGTGCCACTGGTCTGAAGAGAACTAAAAGAATCCCTTTATCACATCAGTAATATCACTATGTTGTCCAATAATTTGGGGGGCTATGTTGTCCAATAATTTGGGGGGGGGCCGGGGACCTCTTTATTGTACCTCCACAATGGTCACCCAGCAGACCAAAACAATTGTCATTCATGGCAGGATTTAGAGAAGTGGAAAATATGTTTGAGGGCAGTATAAAGAGTTTGTACAATAATTAAGTCAGTTTAGTAATTAATGGTTAAACTGGAGCAATCCCCCTGTGTATGCACATGTTCTCATTCTGGATTAGACTGCCCTAAAAACAGATTTCAGTTGTCCTAAGTGGTACCTTAAACTGAAATAGATCAAGAGTTTTCATTCAAGGAATTTGTATTATTTAACTAAGTTCTGGTCTACACACAATATCACAATTGTTTAGGAAAGCTCTACACAGGTTTAACATAACACTTTTCATTTAAAGCACTGTGTGCAGACAAGGCTGTGCGTGTCTATATCAGGGGTGGCCAAATTTATGGAACTCAAGAGCCACACAAGTTGATTATTACACCTTCGAGAGACACACCGAGGCATATGGCCATATACTTTTACCTACTCTAAAATTACTAACTTTAAAATTCATTGGACACTTTAATTTTACTGTAAAAAGAGGACAAATATTGATCCTACTAATGTTAAATTCTAATAATTACCTAAGCCTAATTTTCATGGTAACCTTATATGGTAAAAACTTAGCTACCACTCGATGTAGAAGACTGCAGGCCAGTGGCAAGTTTTTTGAAATCCTGACCACGCCACACTTCTCCCCGCCATCCCTGACCATGCTGCACTTTTCCCCACTGTCCCAACCCCTGCCTGAACTCCTAGGCTGCGGCTGCTTTCCTAAACTTATTTGCTGACGTTCTTCCAGGAGCCACAATTTTTCGTTCAAGAGCCACCAGTGGCTCCTGAGCCGCAGTTTGGCCATGCTTGGTCTATGTGATGGGGTGCCCATCTCACACAGGACTGAAAAGGGTAAGATGGCCAATCAACCCCTCAGTCTGCACCTGGAGAAGGACCCAGAGAGCAAGGACAAACTGATCACATGTAGGTTCACTAATACAGGAACAGACGGGGCACAGGAAGCTGGCTACAGATGGGAGTGGGGCAGCTGCAGGAAGGCAGGGAAGTAGGCTGAACCTGAGCAGAGTGTATCAGGAGGTTGGCAAATCCAGACAGAGAAGAAGCTAAGTAAACAGGAAGAAGACCTGGGAAACAGCAGCAAAGGGGCAGGACCCTGTAGAAACCTTCGCTGCTTGTTACAGATCTTTGGGCTGGAGCCCAGTGCAGAGGACGGCCCGGGTTCCCCTACCACAACTGGGAAGTGGCAAGGGCATTGGAGATGCCAGACAGCACATCTGAAAAGACTTTGAATCCCGCAGAAGGGAGGACCTTAGAGACCTGGCTGGATGGCCAAGCCATGAAGAGGAGAGTGCAGTCCCTAGAGAGGAGCAACAAGACAAGACAGCATGAGGGAGGGTGCTGCTAGAGGGGAAGCACAATGCTTGGCAGAGCTAATTCCCAGGACAACCAACTGGAGGCCTGCTAGTATTAAGTGAACTTCATGACACTGCATGAGGAGGAGACTTTATAATCATGGCTCCTCTGAAAACACCTTAGTTTCCTCCACTCTGCGCATTATAAACACCCTAACTTCCTGCATCTCACTAGAGGTCTTGTACACGTTTGTTGTGTCTGGTTAGTTTAAAAAAAAATCCCAATTTTCAATCAGGGACATATCCTCCATAGACCATGTTATTCATTCTGAATTAGAAACAAGGTCAAACTGAGATTCCAACATCAATCTGACCCATTCCAAAATGCAAAAAGGTGTGGGACCGGTGCTTGGTTCCAGTCCATGTCTTTCACAAATTACATGGTGAAGTAACCAAATTTAACTCCTCCACCAAACCATATACACTCTTCCATTTTCCTTACCACTGCTGCCACTTACACACCTGCCAGACCCCTTTATCATAATCCGTTCCACAAACTTCATATTTATTCACTCTGAAAGAGGCTAGACTGATAGCTTTAGCACCATGGATCTATGAATTAACATCAAATTAATTTTCTCCCACGAAAATTCATGCAATAAATAAATGTTAGTCTCAGAAGTGCCACAGGGCTTCTTGTTTGTTTAGCCTACAACCAGTTTCACACTGTGATTATCAGTGAGATTATTCTGTTATATGCTCTTCCTCTGCTTCCTGTGCTAGAGAACATCAAATGCATTGAAAGGGCTCACTGGGTAGTTTAAATGTAAATCGCAACTCTGGTAGGATGTGATTGTTACTTCCACTACATAACAAGAAGTGAAGAGACACTATGTTTTAAACCTTGTTGGATTCATTATCTGTATTTGATGAACTCAGTCTTTGATTAGTCCCTAAATTAGTTTTAAGCTCCACTGGCATCTGTTTGCTCAAAGTTATTCTGGATCAGCTTTCTGTGGCAAAAAATCTGTTTATTGTAGCTATTTCCTATTTGTCGAAGCATGGGATGATTCGCAGCCAATCTACATGGCATCTTCAATTCAGGCTCCCGCAGCAGTTCATAGTCCAGAAGCTAAAGTACTTGCCACAGATTGTTTCAACACCATTTCCCAGAGACTCAGACTGAGGAGGGCGATTTTGCTCTAAAGACAGTGAACGACACTTGGCATACCCAAGTGTTTCATTAGCAATGTGCATTGCTCATTTAGAAGCCAAGGACAAGAGTTGGATTTGAGATTTCTAACTGCTATGTAGAAGGTGTGACAGAGATGTTAGATGCATTAACTTAATATTAAGCAGATTGCATTTTTAAAATCCAATTAACACATACACAAAAATACACAAGTTTTAATGCACTAACAGATCCAGTTTGGATCCCATTTATCTAGGGTGCTAGCCCTCCACATGTGCTGAATGATCTGCTAATGCAATGTTCCAAAGGGGTAGCTGTGTTAGTCTAGTCCAGCAAACCAAACACCCACCTCCCTTCTGATTGCTGTACTCCACTATTTGAATCCTAACTGTTTTGATTTGCTGTTACAGTCTGACGGGATCCTATGACTTACACTTCCCTGCATTTATTTTGCTTCCATTCGGTAACCTCCCCATCTTCAAGAGTCTGACAAAGTCGGATTCTCTCCCAAAAAGCTCATGAGTTAAATAAATTTGTTCGTCTTTAAAAGTGCCACAGGACTCCTTGTTTGTTCTTCTAATGAAATATACGAGTACTGCACCAGTAACAGCACATGCAGCATACCTGGCTATTTTTGCCATGAACTGTTTAAAAAATAAATCATTAAAAACAAACTTGCTCTGCCTGCAAGTCTGCTCCCTGCTTCTGACTAGAAATTAGCAGCTTTGCTATTAAGACACAAATTTAGTCCAGCAAGATTTTCTTTAGGAAGCTGGATACACAAGATCACCTCTCATCAGTGGTATGAGAGAAACAGCCGCTCAGTGCTTGGGGTTCATGTACACTGCAGCTGCAAGTGTGCATCCTGGTGCAGGCAGGCAGCCACATTAGCTCGGCTTGAGCTAGCACATTAAACATACCAGGGTAGCATGGCAGGCAGCATGAGGAGTACGAGCCTGCCTGGACCTCTGAAGCATGTGCTTAGACAGCTATTCCATGCTGTCACAGCTACACTGCCATGTCTAGCATGCGAGCTCAAGAGCTAGTGTGTGTCTGTCCAGCTGTGCTGGGAACCACACCCCCAGCTGCAGTGCGGACATCATTAGTTCTGCTCTATGCTGCCAGCGCACACTGGATTTTTCTACCTGCGAGCAGCAGTCAGCACGTCAAGACACTGAAATCTCCTGCCTGTTACCTGGTTTGCGTAGTGCAGCACATCTTATTCAAGTTTCTTATAAATCTTTCTTTCCACACTGTATGCTGTACATTACCATACACACAATGACCGCTGAGCTTGTCAAGTCTGGATGCCACAGGACTATTTATGCCTTATTAGCTTTGCTTTTTCCCTGTGCCCGGATTTTAAATCATACCCCTACCTAGCAGGTCATATATAAATCGTTCCTCTGCCTCTCTTCAAACTTCCAGCTACCAGGGGTTCTTGAGGACATGATATGTTTAGGAGGTAGAAACTAAAATTGGTCCACACGAGTGCACTAATGGTGGTTTTTTTAGATGCTTGATTCAAGCATATGAGCAGGGTAAGAATTACAAGGTACTGGTTGATGCTACAGGTTCATTGCCTGCACTTGACAAAGGTGCACCAAGGAATATGGGAAGGGTAGCTTAATGCCATTAGGATTTACTGCTCCACACTTCTCCCCCATAAAAAAATTGCATTTAATGAGAAAAACAGTTACTACCCCAAGAGACAGGAATACTATGGAAACTTTATTAACCCCTTCTCTGTTTTTGTGATCCTTTTCTCCTACCCATGCTCATCTTTAAAAAGCCACTTCAAATCATCTCAGAGCGGGTCAGCTGCTTGTCAGCAGCATCTCTCAGTCACTGTCACTCTGGCAGATGGCATCTCACCAGAACACTAAAACACCCTCGAAACATAGCACTGGACAATCCATGCCATGATTTCAAGCTAGCTGGCACTTCAGGTGGGAAATGGAGTTGCCCGATATCCAGTGTCGGCCTGGGAATTAAAGCCAAAAGTGTCTCTTCCAGATAGCCCTGCATGACATACTGGTATCTCAGGTAAGTCCGTTTTGGAACCAATGTGCCATAACTTTTCTACTATTAAGCCAATATACACATTTTCCCACCACCCATTATGCTCCCCCCTCCTTCCACACTTTCTCACTGGTGTACATGCACCAACCTCAGAGAGCACTTCTGCAATAAACTATCTGTCATGTGCATATAGAGAGGGGGCTACGCAGCAGCAACAAGGAAGAGTCTCCTTGGGCTTGGTTGTGTGATTAAGCCAGAACTGCTTGTCAGTCACACTCAGGAGGTTACTAATCACAAAAATAGACAGACAAAAGTCCCGAGTGCTGACATTCTTTCCATTATGATTTCCCCTGACAGACACTAAAGCAGCAGGAAGCCCTGTTCGTTACCACCCCTTCCACAGAGCGTCAAGTGTGCCTACATCCTCTTCCTTTGAATTGAACTTCTTTTATTTAAAAGTAATCAGTTCATACAAAAAGGCATTACTTAGTAACCTGGTTTGCAAGGTGACAATGCTTTTCCAGGTTATGTCAAATTCCACTCCTCTGAAAAAGTTTTCTTTGTACTTCAAGCCATTTCTTTGCACGATTAGGTCCAGACGATTGGGTAGGCATAAAGTCATATTGTCCTCTGACATTGGCAGCCCTGGACTACATGTGTGTACATAGCAGGGAAACCAGTTTAACAATGGAGTGCTTAAGGAGAATGAAGTGAAGATGTAGCTTGCCCACAATTTGCACTACAACGCATAATGACTGCTTCTGAAGAGAATGATACAAAAAGATATTTGTTAGATATTGAAATAAAATGGAGCTGCATACTTAACATTTATAAAAAATGCAACGGCTGTAAGAAACTGCGCAGAGGCACATTCTGAACAAATCCTTTTTAGAAAAAACTGAAGCAAGCCCACACATCACCATCTAAAGGGCCTTCACAATCAGTTTTAAACTGAGACTTGATTGTACAACACAGATCAAGATATTTTTCCAAAAGTCTGGGACAGTGAAAGACTCTTTAAGCTTATAGCTGTGGCTCTGTGCACAGGAAGTGTAATTAATCTAGTCCCTCCACCCCACCCCTCCACTTAAATCAGGAGAAAAAGCAAAAATCTAAGATACTGTCAAAGGCAGAGATCTGCCTCTGCTCACTTGAGAACAAGTCAGAGAATAGTAGCTAGGGTCCCTTTTGGGATTCCCATTTTTTTTTTGCAAAGAGCTGGTCTTTCACTTACATGCCCCCATACTTTTGCTCAAAAAAGTTTAGCTGCCCCCAGCTCCATTATAGCTCCACCCCAAGCCCCAGCTCACGGCCACAGCTGCAATCCCAGCTACACTTAAAGCCACTGGCTCCCAGCCTCGCTCAGCCCCTGACCCAGGGAGTGGCGTGGATACACTCCATTAGTGGTAAGTGGCAGGCACAAGTGGGAAAGTTTGTGGACTGCTGTGCTAAGTAGTGGTTTGAGCACCATGTTTGGGACTCTCAGCTCAGAAGTTCAAACCCCAACATCAGAAAGATCAACGCCCAAAATAATGGAAGCCTGAGACTTTCAAGAGACTTATTTACAGTTTCCAAAGCCAGAAAAAAACACTGAGTATCATCTAATCTGACCTCCTGTGTAACAAAAATCAAGTCCACCCAAAAATTCCCATACCAGATCTTTTAGAAATATATCTCCAATCTTGATTTAACGGTAGACAGTGATAGAGAATCCACTAGGACCCTCAGTAACTGGTTCCAACGGTTAATTGCTGTCACTGCCAAAAACATACACCTTATTTCCTGTCTTAATTTGTCTAGCTTCCACTTCCAGTCATTGGATTGGGTTATGCCTTTCTCTGCTCGACTGAAGAGCCCATTGTTAAATATTTGTTCCCTATGGAGATACTTAGAGACTGTGCTCAAGTCAGCCTTCAACCTTCTCTTCTGTAAGCTAAATACATTGAGCTCTTTGAGTCTATACCTATAAAAGCATATTTTCGAATCCTTAAATCATTCTTCTGGACCTTCTCTGAATCCTCTCCAATTTCTCAACCTCATTCTTGAATTGTGAGCGTCAGAACTGGACACCGTATTTCAGCAGCATAAGTGTCAAGTTCTGAAGTAAAATAACCCCTCTGCTGCTACTCAAGAGTCCCCATTACACATCGGTCCCAATATTGCATTAGCTCTTTTGGACACAGTGTCACTTTGGGAACCCATATCCATCATGACCTATAAACCTTTTTCAAGGTCACTGTTTTCCAAAATAAGAGTCCCATCCTGAAGCGTGGCCTGCATTCTTTGTTCAGCCCTGCTTTCACACGTTGTGACTACGGATTCTTTTCACATTATAACAGGTGATTTGACTTCACCCTCCTTGTGTGTGCCGTTTCCTAGAGTCTGAATCCTTACAACTGCTCTGATTTGCTGTTGCAGTATGACCTGATCCCATGTCTCACACTCCCCAGCATTTATTCTCATCCAATTCTGTAAGTTCCCCCTCTTCAAAGCATCTGACGAAGTGGGATTTTCTCCTACAAAAGCTCATGCAAAAAAATAAATCTGTTAGTCTTTAAGTGTCACAAGCCTCCTTGCTTTTTTTGCTTTACTAGACTAACATGGCTGCCCATTTGGAATTTAGCAGTAGAAAGCTTACCTACTCCACATGGTTAAGAGACTTCTCACGCACACAAGACCTCCCTCTCTTTCTCTCTCTCACACATACATCATTTTGCATATTTTTTAGAATCCAGATCACCTGTGTGTCCCCCAATCTTTGTACACTTGTCTTTGTAACCATTTACTGTCTTCCTCACATCCAGCCCCAAAGGTAGCTTTATATGTGCTGTTCACAATATGGAAAGTGCACTTGGATCCCTTGAATTAAAAGAAGAGAGAGAAATTTTAAAAGTATTTATAAAGCTATAGATGACCAATGAATGATCATTTTCAGAACAGAATAATGGATTTAAGAGACACAGTTTAAAAAGGAGGCAAGGGAGGCATGAAATCAAAGCACGTTATTTTCTTAGGTATCGCTTGGGGAACATGTTGCCTGGCAGTATATCATTGGGGATGGTGAGCGACAAGGTACGAGCCCCTCTTTAATTTCAATCTTGGATGGTGTTTACAGGGCTGCCAGTTTGAAATGTGACTCAAACCTGAAATCTCATGAAGGCCTTGTTGATCTCAGTCATTCCACATTAAACATTCTGTTCATAAGTAAAATATATTTTGAGTTGAATTGATTTTAAAATGTAAATTTATCACCACCAAAATGATTTATTTTTAAGATGGGCAGATCTTTATTTTTAAAGACTTTACTAAACCTTTCACTTTACATTTATAAGACAGTTCATCTCCCCTTCCCCTTTTTATACAACCACCCACAACTATAAAGGTTCTCTTTTCACTTACTTGCTTACCAAAGAAAAACACAAAGTGGACTAATTTCCCAAAACGCTCGCAACAAGTATAACTAACACTGGAGACACCCACTTGAACATGACTTCATTTCATTATTACTTGATTTATTATCCCCCATATTCTAGGAGCAGCTCAGTTTGGATGACAGTAAATGAGGAGGAATTAATTAAAGGAAAATATGACTAATCCTCCTGACAAATGTGGTTTTGGTCAGTTGGATTATGAATAGATTTAAAGTTTAACCGGTGACTGCAGCAACACAAAAGAATGGACAATGAATACCACGCAGTCCACGCCAAATCATTCCCTATCATGGGGGAAATTCTGCATCTCTTAAGTAGGTTGCAAATAGTTCATACCTTACAAAGTCCATCCTGAAAAAAGAATTCCTGAAGAGGCCAATGTCATTTTGTACTAAATTGCTACTTTTTAAATTTTTAAGTGTGCAGAAAAGGCTAGTTGTAACTAGATGACTTAGTCAGAGATTGTATTTTTTATAGGCGAATTGAGGATTAGCTTGAGTCATAAGCCTTGTGTGTTCTGACATGGAACCTGAATGGTAAATACTCAGATAGTTTTCTATTCAGATGAAGTTATTAATAAGAGCAGCCTATTAAAGTCTCCTTGCTTCCTAACATTTATTACAGGATACCCTATTGATCCAGAAATTTTCATCCTATGGTGTTGTTGGTACAAAAATTCTGTTTAACTACTTAAACGCATGTGTATGCCACTTATGTTATATGGTCTTTTTCTTAGGAAGGAGATAAAGGACCCCAAATATAAAGTAGTAACTGAGATCAGACCCTGGTCCTACAGGCGAAGATGTGTTTTTTAAAAAATTAGTATTGTCTCAATATTTGGGACAAAAGACAACCTTTGTCCAGTCTCCTAAAAAGGTAAATATCCCCTAAAGGTGCATAGTCTTGTAAGGGGTGGTGAGCAGGCTGTCTATTCAAAGCAATGTTTACACAACTCTTTCCCTCCTGAGAGGAGCATATTAGTGAGTTTCCATGTAGTGTACAGGGTTCCTTACCTTACTAATAAGGACATTGGAAAGTTTCCTTTTTAATGCTAAACTCTTCTGAATGATTTTCTGGCACTATCTTCCAAAGTAAAGGAGGAGATCATCATACATTTTATTCTTGTTTGTGACAATGTATTAAATGTTGCATACAACTGGCAACAAATAATGGAATACTTCTGATTTTTGGAAGCAATCAGAAAGCCAGATTTTTGCACCTGAAAATGATTTCACCATGAACGGCGCTAGGGTTTCTGGTGCCCCCCTGCAGTGCAGCAGACGCCCGGGCAGATAAGTGACGTCACCTTGCAGCGCAGCAGGGCAGTCCCCATTTTGGCGCCCCTCAAATGTCGGCACCTCCCTGCACTGCTTACCTTGCTTATCGTGTTGCACCAGCCCTGGATTTTGCTCACAAAGTTACAGGTGCAGGTAATTAATGGGTACAATTTTAGAGTTTTTTAAAATGGCATAAAGACCTTAACATTAAATTATTCTGGTTGCCTGTGCAGCATGTATCTTTACTTTTATGTCAACTTGAAGAACAACAACTGCATAACTTTATCAGCCACCCAAACATTCAAGTTCATGTTGACATTTTCTCTGCACAGGAAGTAAACTAAAACAGTACAAGTGTTTTAGGGATATTCAGAAAGAAATATTTTTCAAACAAGATGCATCTAGTCTATGCTGAACATTCCTTTCTGTTCTCGCCCACCTCACGCTATGTGATTTCAGCATCAATGCTATTGTATTTCAGCCAGACTCTTGTCAAAGCCAACTGAAAAAGTGAGCAGCAGAAATTAAAGAGGGAGTGGCTCCAAACTGTAGTTAAGCAAAATCTCTGCAATGTATTTATCACAAGAAAATAATAGGCTTCATAGCCCATTAGGATATAGCACTTGGAAAACTATCAATTGCTGTTTTGAATAATCTGATGCCTTTGCAGGCACAGGTCTATACAAAAAGGGATTATCTCAAAACCTCCTTATCTGCAGAAATTCACATGGTCCATTTTACTGATTCTGCTTTACAGGGTTAAATTTAAGCTATCTGGCAAAACACTGGAGAAGAATGTTAGGGGCTTTTTTTTACTGCACTGATAATCCTCAGACCCCCAGTTTTACCCTCAAGAAAATTTGCTCTTCTATTGTTACTAATGAAGTCCTAAAGGAAAAGTCAAAAGAACATAAAAAGCAAAACTGGATCTATCATTGCATACAATATTTCTTGCTGACATCAAGGATGCTAACAAATTATAAAAAGATTTATCCATCCCTCAAAATAATTGTTAAATTATCATATTTCCAAAGGAAAAAAGAGGTTTTTTATCTTGAAATAAAGAATTGATGCACATGAGTTTTCAGATAAAGCAAACAAAGAGTGGTGGCACTTTTGCAGACCAACAAATTTATTTATTGCATGAGCTTTTGTGGGAGAAAATCCCACTTCATCAAATGCTTTAAATGATTATACACTGTTAACACTTTACAATTTCATTTAGCTCCATCATTCTCTTACCCAAAATTCATGTGAAGTGCATGTATATTTTCTATAAAGGCCAGCACTGTGCCCTGCTAACACTGAACACTTATGTCTCTTCTCCATGCTTCTGTGGGAATGCCCTTACTGATGCCTGCTAGTAACCATAATTCCACTTCCACAGAAAAGTGCACTATCATGATCTGCAGATCATCAAAAATGTTGCATCGAATCCCAGGGTTTTGTCAACACACAAAGACACTGGTTTAATTAATCCAGTGCTAAATCCTGTCTTGAAACTACTTTTGCTGAAATTAGCTTAGACTTTATCCAAACTGAAGAAAGCCTGGTTTAAAGCAAAATGAGAGTCCATGCATCTTTTTGTACCAGTTTTACAACAGGTTTTTTCTTTTCAATCACCCTCCATTACAAATTAAACCAGTGCAACTCTGTAAGCAGATAAGCCCAAGGATGCTCCAGAACCTCAACAGTTTTCTTCATCAAAAGGAAAAACGAAAAGCAACCAAGTACAACCAGTTCTGATTCCCCTCCCAAACTCCTGCAAGCAGTAGCTGTTAATGATGTCCCTTCTCTGAGATACTGTTACTCGGACAGCTGTTGCACCAGCAGTAACACACGAAGATCCACAGAGGTGCCACAGATCAAACAAATGCTTTGGAGCAGAATATATTTAAACAAATCTGTTAACTGAAAGTTTGCATGCCAGCCAAGGTGTTCGAAGACTTCTTACCCATAAGTTAAGTATAAATTGATCTGCAGTTAAAAGACCTAGCTAGAACATTTATAAATACCTTTCTCTACCACGGAAACATATTTTTTTAAAAGCAAATGATAAGCAATAACATCAAACACACACCCTGGCTTTAATGGAAATAAGAGGCTGACCTCTTCCTAACATTTGAAAGACAGATGAGTATTTGACAGGACTTGCTTCTGCCTCATTGGAAATCAACATTGGATGATTTATTTAGAAACGCTTCTCTTCACACAGCACGCATGTTGTATCATTTCTACATTTCCCTTCCCTCATTTGTTAGCTATAAAGAGCAAACACATCAGATGGTTTTTTTTTTAATCAGCTCTTGATACCTATTCAGCATTTAAATTATAATTTTTTGAAGTAAAGGCATAGGACCAAGAGCCAGAGCACCTTGCCTTTTTCCTGGCTGTGAGGCTCTGCAGAACATTAAGGAAGTCCCTTTTCCTGCACATCCTGATCTATGAAATAGAGATAATACTTATATGCTTAATGGAAATGTGTTGAGACATAAGCACTTCAACACACTTGAGTGAAAGACACTATAACATATGGGCCAATCAGCCCAATCCACTCAAGTAATTTACACTAAGTCTCTGGCCCACCGTCCACATATTTATTCTATGTGTTGACATCGCCACTACAAAGACAGAAAAGTAATTCAGTCTCCATTAGTGCATAAGCTCTTTGGAGTAGAGGACATTTTATCTACTGAACCTCATCCTGAAAAACACTTCCACATGTATCCATATGTGAATGCAGGTCAACTCAAATCAACAGGACTATAAACTGACATGGTCAGGATTCATGATTGCTCAGTGCTCAGATGCTGTGGTGACACAGGCTGTGGCAGTACTTAGATAATGCAGTCAGGATAGACGAAGCTAAATTAGGCAAACCTAAAATGTCATTTCTCCTGTCTGCATCAAATATTAAAATTAATTTTGATATTATCTAGCAACTAAATTCTTCAAACAGTTTTTGCATTGTTCGACCAATTTACAATTGATCCTCGGTCTCTGCCAGCACTGCCAAAAACAGAGTGAAAGTTAGTGCGGTATTTTATACAAGTACAAATGATTATTTATATAGTTCCTCCCTTCATTTAACATTAAAATATCTGTAGGTTCAAATACAGAACTAAAAATTTTGTATTTTGCAAAAGGCAGTCAAATTTAACAAATAAAGAAGGCTTCATCTACCATGTGCTACCAATAGACCTTTTGGACTTGTCCTTGTATGCTTAAAATTAAGTAGCAAAAGGATTGCAAAACCCTTTGCTTTGCATATTCAAAAATCTATATCATCATATTTTCCATAACTGGCATAAATCCATCGTATTTTCTTTCAGAAGAGTTACCTGCAGTTATTCACAAACATGACAAGCTTTTTATATTTAATCCAATTAAAACACCATCAACCTCTAATTCATTATACAAGAATTAATACAAGTGTTTACCAATTTAGCTAAGTATTTCAAGGGTTACCTAACCTAACCCTCACCATTCTATTATCTGAGCACCTATAAGAGGCGTAAGGTGGACATGTCAAGCGCAAGCTTTCAAAATCCCTGTGTACTGAGGACAGAATACTGTATATCCCTTAATACAAAGGTCTACGTTCCTCAAGAAGATACAATGAAAGAATTTAAAGCCTAAACCAACTAAAATGGAAAAGAGGCTCAGAAGAAATTGAGGTTTCACAAAAAGATCATCCTACTCATCTCTGATTATCCAATACAGACATGATCACAAGTTACTGTTTTCCCACCTTTCTCCCTAAAACCATGTCAAAGTTCATTCCATCATCCTCTTAAAATGAGAGTAATAAAATTTCCATTCATTTTCTGTATCGTTGCTTACAAAGCTCTAGTACCAAAAAGCTTCTTAAAATTATAATTTAACACTCTGAAAGTTAAAAATACCAAAAAGGGTCCAGCCAGCCAAACGGTTGAAAAGCTGAACAGTCTTGTATGGATAAACTTTGTCAGAGTGCAAGGCACTGCTACGGCTTACAATACACTGTGCAGTCTGTGCACGTTGATCATGCTCACACACACACACACACACACACACACACACACACACACACACACACACACACACACACAGATACAGGGAGCAAGTCTAGTTTGTTACAGGCCTGAAAGACTTAAAAAATTCTTCATTTGCTATTGCATTCCCATCATATATTTCTTTTGTCTGTTCACGTTTTTAAAACATAGCAACCGGGTGCTAGAATTCAGGATTCTGGGGTGTGGCAGCACCCTCTTGGCTTCAAACAGTTTCCAATCATATACGAGGTTTACAGTTTTGTTCAAGGGCTTTCAATACCCCCGCTATAAAAATTGTTCCAACATCACTGCATAGCAAGATGAATGAAGTCCAACAATTCAAAATCAGTCACGCCAAATTTCTATATTATGGATAATCAATTTAACTGCTCACAGTTTCAATCACCTGCAGTGTACATGGAACAGATCAGTTCTGATCCAGCCCTCTGCAACAGTGATCAACCCCTTCTGTTAAGAGGCGGAGACTGCTGAAACATTGGAGAAGCCATTTTAAGGTATGGATTATTCTGCAAAGCTTGAGAATGGAGGAAGGATCATGTGTCAAGATTTCTCAGCTTCAGTCCTTTGCTAGTCGAGTTTACAGTGCTCTCCCACAATACAACTGTGATGGGTCTGTGTCCCTCTTGCACAGTTTCTTTTTGATATGTGAGCATAATGAAGGAAGAGAACATTTGCCAGAGCTGGCTGCCTAAATAAGCAAAAGAGCAAGTGTGTGGCAAACACAAGAACAATGTGCAACCAACCAGCAAGAATTTACTCAGGAGCAGGAATATGTATGCTTTGCTTGGAAATGACAGTTTCCTTCCCTGGCACAGCCATCACACAGTACAATGGTCTGTCTTTACAGAACACCATACTATACTTATGGCTTCCACACAAAACAGCAGGAGAGAAAGACGCTACAGTCTGGAAAGTCAGGAGAGCAGAAAGTTGAACTCATTATCTACCACCTGCAACAAAATCATTCCTATCAACTATTCTGCTTGGAATGCTGAACCAGGGGAGACTCGGACGGCTTCCACAGATCAGATGAACAGGCAGGTCTCTTAATCTGCTGTCTAGGTTTGACAGTTTTCTATCAGGGCTGAATTTGATCACCCATGAAGTCCCTCCCCTCTACTATATGATCTATGAATCAAAACAAGCACTGCACTCCCCCCCCCCCCCCAATCTAAAAGATTTAGGGCAACAAACGCTTCAGTAAAGGATCTGCCTTTTAAAGAGAATGGCAAATTAATTTCTTTTTTAATGTTAGCTGTTAGATTCTACATTGCACATTATTGGAAAAACGTGCCCTCTCCCTTACGGATTTGTGGTATAATTAAATAAGGACCTGTTGTTGTAACAGAAACACTTTTATATCACATACACAAGAGAACAACGAGAGAAAGAGAGAGAGGTCCTGTATTTAGAAATTTGGTCACCCAGCATATTCACAGGAGGTCACCCCAGCTGGCAAACTGGAATCTTTCCAGCACAGTGTAATCTTTGACCAGTTCTTTGAATATTAACCTGATCCTGAACAAGGAATCTATCATCTAGTATGTTAATGTTTTATTGTACCCTTGCCTTAATAAAAGTTTTTTAAATGAGCTAGGCTAATACAGAAGGGAAAGAACTTGGTATCATAAGTATACCTCAGATACGGAATTTGACACAGCTAAGAAGTAGCCTCGTCTCCATCTCACTTAAATCCATCAGAAATCCAGAGTTTCACCAGGTTGATCACATACATAATACATGGGAGAAGAGAACATGCAGCCCTTGACCAGCTGGTCTGCAATGATGAGATTATGGAAATTAATATTAATGGATTATATTAATACACCAGCTTGGTCTTCTTTGCAAGTAAAAATTTCTATCAAGTCCCATGTAGGGAATCCTGAGTTTTAGGAAACAATCTACAAGAGAAACACTAATTATGAGAAAGGCCATGTCATCGGGTAAGTATATCCCAACCTCACAGGGTGACCAGATATCATGTGTAAAAAAATTAAGGGATAAATTGGTGCCTATGTAAGAAAAAGCCCCAAATATCGCAACTGTCCCTGTAAAATCGGGACATCTGGTCACCCTAACACCCTGTCGGATGCTGGAGTCACACACACAGATCCCATAGCCAAGATTGTCAGGTTGCCCTCACCCTCAGGACAGCAGGGCTCTGTGGCCAGAGTCAAGAGGGCAGCCCCCAGGCTTTGAGGTAGCGCAGCCTAATGGCCAGAGTAGAACGGACCAACCCAGGGCCCTATCAGTGATAAGTGACTGCCTACGAGGCAGTAGGGACCACGCCAAAACATGCTGACTCTTTATGGGTCATGAGAGAGCCCTCCCCAGGCCACTTTCTACCTGGATTCCTGAGGCCTAGGTCAGGCATCATCAGCATTTTCAGGTCCCTTAGCAGGTTTAGCAGCCTGTGAATCTGATGTCCGTGGGGCACCCATGGCTCCCTGGCTAGTACCTCCATTACACATCCTCCCTCTTTGGCATCCAGCCCCAGCTAAGCTTTTATATTAGCACACCAGCTGGAGCATGTGCAACTAAGGACGAAGGGGCTGGACTTCCTGTAGGGTTAATCCTTTCCTGCTCAGTGCAGGGTAAGTACACCCCATTACATGCCACTTCAATGGGCCTGATTGCCATAGAGTATGAGGAATGATTGTTGATGGGTCCAGAAAAAAACTTAGAACAATGGCAAAATACCTTGAGGAAGGCCAAAACTTCATGCATTTATGTAATTCAGAAAATCTACAAGATACTATCAATGATCATTCAATCTAGTTAATGAAACTATAATTTTTACATGCATGTATGTGCACACATATGTAAAGGCAGACAAATATTGGAGAATATGTGGATATAAAGGAACATTTTTGCATACCTGATGGGAATGCTTTTGGATAATAGCATTCTGGTGGAAAACAAATAGAATTTAAAAGTTAGACTTCCAACAGAAGCCATAGTAATTCTGTTAGGTCAGTCTCCAAAAGGAGGCTGACTCAGAGAAGGACCCATTGATAAAAACAATTTCCACTCACTGCCAGATGTGAGATAGCTTGTTTCTGGTAAAAGGACAAATTCCTTAACATTAATGGTATGGAGATAGAAGGCCAGCCAGCCTTAGGGTTCTTTAAGTTACCATTTTTCGGATTTGAACAAAATACAGGTAAGAGGTTTATCAAACATGAATAATGTCCTTAAAGGGGAACAAATACAAGTTTTTAATAAGATTTATTAATACCTATGTGGAAAGTTAATGTACAACAACAACAAAATATATTTTGAAGAAAATATAGCATGTTTGACCAGTTCTAGGTCCTACTTTTTGTATCCCACCATTAAGCAGAATTCTGCTGTACCAGTCTTTGCCCACTGGTCACCATTTGATCTGATTATCTACTAACTTCCACTGGGTTTGGGACTGCTCTAGATCCCAGTTAACAAGTAAGTTGTTGTTGGGTTTTTTTTGTTTGGTTGGTTGGCTGGGTTTTTTTTGGGGGGGGGGGTGTTTTGTTTTTTTTTAAACGCAAGTCATCTAGTGCAACAACTTTTGCTCAGCCAAAAGTTTGAGCATGGCCTTAAGCAGTTTAAAGAGTTCTTTTCTATGCTTACAGATCAAGTTTCTAGTGGTGGTAATTTTGACATAACTGGTGGCACAGAAAACTATAAGCATGAAGCAGAGTGCTTTGTGAGCATAACAACACTAACTTAGAGTACACCTGTGTATTTCCACTTTGGCATTTCCATTTTCTAGTACAAGAGCATAGTCTGTTTTGTATACTATATATTATGCAACTTTACAAAAAACAGATGCTCTACTGTTGACTTGTACATAAGAGTTACTTATGCAAAACAGACTCCAATATTATCACATTAAATGCCAGATCTGAAAGCCCATTATTCTCCCCAGAAAGAAAGCTACATAGGATTGTAGCAGTTAGAGATAAAACCCACTATCTAGCCCTCTTCAAGTGCGAAATACAATTCCCCTGTGACCTTTCCATGCATTAACTGTTTGACAAAAATTGCCAGCAATGATAAACAGCTACATTAGCAGGTCAGTTTTATTCTAAATTAGATATCCATTTTCTCCATTTATTTTGGCTTAGTGAAAGACGCAGATATACAAAGCAAGCTACACTGGGATAGTCATACTAACGCTAGATCCAACTATTGTGGGATCTGAATGGTTACATAACTGAATTGCCAAACGCAGTTAACAACTGATCTCCACCACTTTTCACATCCACTACACAACAAAATAAAGGACCTGTCGTTCATGATTTCAGATTTTGTAGATTATTTCAGAAACTATGCCTTCATTGTTATTTATTTGTATAAGAAGTGTAGCACCTAGAACACTGCTCACGAATCAAGACCCATGGTGCTATCCGCTGTTCACTCTGAATCCATCCAGCAGTAATGCCCAGTACATACTTGTTAAGGGCCCCAATTTAGAAGTCAAGTTGCACAGAGCTGGTACAGGACACGGCCCCCTTATGAAAAACTGGGCAAGGCTGTAAAAATCAAAGTTTTTATTAATCTCTGCTCTCCTAAATCTCCACTAATCTCCAATAATTTATCACTTTGGCCAATGCTATTTCCATTCCTTTCACTGACCTGGCAGGTACTGATGGAGTCATTGATGAAGCCTGCACAGACGGATAGGAAATGTACTCAGAACAAAGCAAAGAGCCACATTTCATCATCCTCCCATGTGAGGCTGATATGGAGTTTTCTGTTTGATCTACAAAAGGGAGACAAGAAAAGCCAGTGCCCTCTAAAGCAGTGGTTTTCAAACTATTTTCCTCAAGACCCAGTTGAAAAAAATCATTTATGCCCATGACCCAGCAATTATATCTTTGAGCAATGCACTCCAGTCTTTCGGCAGGGGCAGCAAGGAGTGTTGTGACCCAGTGCTTGAGGGTCTGTGACCCAGTCCTGGGACCTGAACTTAAGTTTGACAACCACTGCTCTAAAGCACTTCAATGGTGTCCACAGAAGTGGTGCTGTATTCACATTTGTTTACTGCTCCACACACCACCGCAATTGGTTGAGACACTTTAGCTACAGTATTGAGTTTTATATAATCTTTTAAACAAACCATTCTGTCTGTGGAAGATCTGCACCCACGCCCTCCAACGAGGTTAGGTGTATCATTTCTGTAACATATGCTCATCCCAACTGACAAAGCGTTAAGTAGTGGCTCCATGGTAGCAGAAATGTTTTGTAGGGTAGAACTGGAAATAGAGGAACTAGTAAATGAAAAGGCTCCATCATTAAGCATCTGTTTATTCACTTTCTCTCCCGCCCCCAAATCTATATACCAGCCATCAAACACCAACTGTAGTTGAAAAACTCACCAGCTGTTATGCAAAGAATTCAGGCTCTGCAGTCTCCCAGCAGCAACCCTATTAATAGACTCCGATTACACATAATCTTCCATTTCAACCCCACAGAACTTGTCACCAGTTGAAATTCAAAAGCCATAATCATAAAGCCCACCCAGGACAGAGATCCTGAGTTATTTTTCCATGACTGGCTGGTGTCATATCACAGTTACATTGCAGAGCAACAAAGCCATAAGTGAGATAAGCAATTCAGAGGCTTGGGAGAAAGACAGTTTTAATCTGACTAGCCACAAGTTCAGTGATCAGATAGGGTAGGTACTAATGCAGAGGCTCACAGAGCATCTCACTCTGTAGAGCCAGTCGGCTACAAGGAGCAAAACCATACGTTAACATCTGCACAATGTGTGTTTGTGTTTTTCAAAGCTGTAGCACTCACTCATCTCCATCTTCAAAAAACTCCTGCTGGCAGCTTCACAGATGGAATGGAAAGTACTATCACCAGGCAGTTTTGGGCTAGACTGGAGATGGGATGCAACAGAGAAGGATGCCAAAAAGGGTGAGTGCATCTGCACACAGTTTAGATGAGGCCTTGGAAATCAAGACTGAATCAGGGCAAGGGTTTGGGAGGGTGCCAAAAATCTTGTGGTATTTCAGTCCACACCTTTGAGATTTTAGCCTCATGAAACAGATGCAACATACACAAATGCTTGATAAAATATTCTGCTTGTATATTAATTTCAGACCATATCCCTTCTGAAACTGGTCGAATTCAGAAATAAGTTTGTTGACATCACTGAGTTACTGTGGCGCTCTGCACATAGGTTAGTATTTCTGGGTTTGCACATCTCCATCTTAGTCAACAAAGCTAGATAAATCTCAGTATGAGTCACTAGATACCAGTGTGGATTTTTTGTGCTTGCAAGATACTATCAGTATTGACTTGAGCTTTTTCATCTCCCAATCCCTGTAATAAAAGTCAACCTACCTTCATTGTAGAATAAGAAGCGCTGGTGATAATAGATCATATGCACTGAGCCCTGCCTACCCCACAAAATCAAGACCCTTCCTCTTATTGTTTCAAGGATAACTTGTTTCTTATTTCTTTTGCTTCATAAAAGGAGATATGTTGGTGACTTGTGACTATCGCATGTTTGCACAGCATGTTTTATTACCCACTTGAGAATAATGGGTATTGTTTTGTACAAACAGACTAAAAATATATAGTTTAGTAAGTTATAAAGCCAGGATTTGGAGGGGGAAACCATCAGTATTGGCCCATATTCAGCACATTTTGCTATTTTCTTCTACTTCTGCCAGCACTGTCTGGCACTGGCCTCTCTAGATGCCCAGAGGTGAGCAGCTGGAATGAGGTGAAGCACCACCATCCAAGAACAGCATCAGGACCCACAGGAAATTCATGAGACGAACCAGTCCTCAATGCAGCTAGGATGAGCAACTGAGACAGTTCCGATACTGCTTTTTCTTATATAGGTGTCCATTACTCTCTATCCACTTCCCAATTTTTCACACTTCCTATGCGGTCACCCTAGAGGCAGCACAGAAACTAGCTCTAGCAAGACAGTAGTCCTGGAGATGGCAGCTTCAATTAGGCCACTGAAAACCATATTCAGAGAATAGTACTTTGGGAATGGGGTCCCCAATAGTTAAGCCTTCCTTCCAGAACTGGATCACAAACATAAGTCTATTTGCCTTATTCCCAATATAATAAGCCAAACATTGTTAGTATCCTGTGGCCATCACCATGATATTTAAGCAGCTTTTGGTTTTGCTCTTCAGAAACCATTGGCCAATTTTTGAGCGGACCAGCATTTAGTATCCTGAGGAACCATGAAAGATCTGGGCAGAGAAAGACCACTGAAGTGATGGTGTTTCTGGCTTAACCCTACAGGTACTTCCTGCAGGGAAGATGAATCTCACAAGACTCAAAAGGAAAATTTAGTTTTATGCCTTACAGATGGTGCAAATGGAGGTGTACATGACATATTGGTAATTTAATCCATAGCTGCAGCAGAAAAATCAAATTATGTATATTTAATGATCACTAACATGTAACAGTTAAAAGAAGAGCTCAGTTGGAAGCAGGAAAGGGGACCTGAAGGAGTGATCTGAAATCACAGACAGAATAGGAGGAGCCTGGGATCCATTCATGTCCCTGATGAATCTCACTGTCATGAATGCATTCCAACTACACGCTGGTGCTTCCCAGCTCCAGAAACACTCGAACCATGAAGCATCATCTGGAGTAAGGATTTTAGAAGCATGGTATGCTTTGAGGTATATTAGTCAAACCCAGAAGCACACCTGGAACAGAGCTGAACATGGCCACCATATTCTCCCACAAGTTCCAAAGCTTCCTAATAATTAAAAAGGAATAATTCCTTATAGTTCTTCTTTAAAGATCTTTCCCACACCCCAATCTAAAGCAATGTACCACATTGCTTGAAATCTGTAACTTCCCTGTATTTGTGTTCCCCTCCTTTCAGAAGAACTCCATCATGCTCTAGAACAGGGCTCTCAAACACGCAGCCCGTGGGCCGCATGCAACCCCTAAAGCTATTTCCTGCAGCCCACAATGACACAATCATTACTGATGTTTGCAATATCATTGTATGGAAAGGTTTCAGTGGTGCGGCCCTCGGGCTACCGTAATAATCCTCATGCGGCCCTCTGCTAGTCCTCATGCGGCCCTTGTGGTGATTTGAGTTTGAGATCCCTGCTCTAGAACCACTAAGCAGTAGCAGAGAAAAATATACAAAGAGGAAACTGAAATACTCAGATAGCGTCAGAGCCGTCTGCTACCTACAGTCAAATAATGCTGAAGATGATCGTGACTCTTGGTATAGCAGCATGGGCTGCCTTATCATCTTTTTAAAATGCTGCATGCCAACAAAGCGCACTTAATGTTCTGTAGATGTAGCTGTTTGTATTCTTGCTTCAAAGGAAGGACTTTCGTTTTGCACATGCCTTGCATTCTGAACCTAGCTGAGCAACAGTATGTCACAGCAGCCCTCTGAGGGAAGGGGATCTTTCCAAGAAAGAGAAACCCTTCATTGACCTCCTTCTATGCTCCCAGTCCCTTCATTGCACACTGTATCCTACCAATTGACTCTTCACAGTATTCACGCTTGGAACAGTCATATACTGATTGCATCAAAGCCTCTCCCCTTCTCTTTTTTCAAACCCACCTGTTTCTCATGGAGTACCAGCAAGAATACCCTCATGCCTCTGTTCACTGTGCTGTACCTGCCTGGGCCTTTAGACTGCAAAACCTTCAGGACAGGGATCTTGGGTTTTGTGTAGCATATTTTCCCTGTTATAAAGCGCAATATAAATAATAATGTTAACACAGGGACATTGTCAAATTTAGGTGCAAAAGTTGAGTCTGGTTTTAGATTTGTATCATAATTTGAAATTTCTTGGGGCCCACTGTGGTCTTTTGCTTTCTCCATATCAAATTGCACCAGAAGAGAGTTTTAACACACAACCTCACAGGCACAGATCCAACAGAGTGTCAGGGCAACACCCCTGGATCCAGGCAGTCAGTCAAGATCTGTGGTTTTCAAGCTTTTTTTTCTTGGGACCCAGCTGAAAAACTAATTCATGCCTGTGACCCAACAATTGCATCTTTGAGCAATACACTCCAGTCTTTTGGCAGCAGCAGTAGGGGGTGCCGCTACCCAACTACCTGAGGGTCTGAGACCCAGTACTGGGTCCTGACCCTAAGTGTGAAAACCACTGGTTTAGATGATCACAGTGGTCCTTCTAGCCTTAATAATCCCTTAATTCTTGCACAGGATTTCTAGGACCACAGGATGAGGGCCTGGGATCATGACAAACAGGAAGTTATTTAGGTTTGCTATTTATTCGTCTTTTCTACAGTAATGCAAAAGAGACTGGTATTTTTTTAAGTCAAGATTTTCCATACTATAAGCCATTAAATATGTGCCCTAAAAGCCCACAGGCCTTTTAGCTTTTGCACTTGCATGGGAGGTCTGACATCTAAATTTTAGAAAAAAGGCTTTACCATTCTGTAAAACTGGCAAATTGTAGCTTACCTCTAAAATTAAGGTGTTTAAAATCATCTTTAAGATGAGGGTTAACAGCACACACTACAGCATTCCAGCTAAATGGGAACAAATCATTGCCAGGTGTAAATGTTCTTTAGCTAGAATCCTTTTAAAAGACTCTAAAAGCCTAATGGAAACCAGTGATGATAATCGCATTGCTTACGTGGTTTGTGTTCATCAGACCGGTAAGAAGGAAAAATATGCAGGCAAAAAGTTTGCCAACAGAACTGTCCTAACACTTGCTCTGCATCATTCAAAATCTTCAGTCCTCCACTTTGTACAGAGGGGATAAATATATTGCCAACCACCCATGTAGAATTCCTCAGCTTTTTACCTTACTTCTGAGCCCAAGAAATATAGAGGGGGAAGAGTGACAATGTTTAAAGTGAAGAGGGAATCTCACTCTAGATACCATTAATTCTTTTATACCTAGTTAAAAATGATGCTTTGAAGAACAAATGTTTTTATTTGGAATGTGCCTCCTGTCCCATAAAAAGAGGATGCTCCTGAACCTCTCTACAAGGGATTCTTCTTTCCTCTGCACCCTCTACAAATCAAATTAAGGAACTGGACTGGGACTGCGGAGACCTGGATGAAATTCCCAGTTCTGGCAGATTTTCTTTAGCTCTAACCAAGTCACTTATTATCCCTTAATTCCCCAACTGTAAAACAGGAATAAAACTTCCTCTCTCCAATGCTCTGACTAAATTTTTGTGGGCAGAGACTTAGTGTGTGTTTGGACAATGCCTAGCCTGACTGGTCTTCACGAGGCTACTGTAACAAATATATGGTGATATAATATACCAGCTAGAAGGAAACATATATGTTGCAACTGCACAGATTTTTCAGAGAACTTTTGCAAGTATATGCCTTCATTAATACTGAGGATAGCTTCACCTTTGCAATGGGGACTTGTATCCTTGAGAAGTTTGTGGGACTGGGGAATGGAAATCTGTTTATTCTTTTTTGTCCATGGCTTTGCAAGGCTAGCTATTGAGCACAACTTAATTTTTAGATGATGTGACTACTGCAGAGTTCCAAACACAACATATTTACATAATAAGGCTTGGACTGATTATATGCTGTGAAGAGAAAGTACACATTGTGCGTGCTATTTTCAGATCAAATTACTGCTTTTTAACATGTTTTCCTTCTGAAACGGGGACTCGCTGGGGAATTTTGTTTCATTTGGTCAAACGTCTGTCCCAAGAGCAGAATTTCTGAACTATAAATAGAAGGGTCATATTTTACAAACTCAAAAGACCAGCCTACCTCTCCTTTAAAATGAGTCCTACTAAGGTTTCTTAGTAGATACCTACTTTCCCATCTATTCTTTTATCAGCATCCTTAAAGTCAGAATTATACTAAGCTTGCATTAACTAAGCATAGGAATTTGAGTGACTTCAATTCCAACAGACAATCTAGTTCTCCTAAAGTAAAGCTCTGACTCCCCTCAAGGGGTGAATATCCACTCATGGACTCACAAAAGCCTGTATTTCCACAGGACTGCAGACTGGGCGACCGAATATTCTGTTTCTGATCATCATTTGCATTATATTGGCATCCTGTGGCCCAACCAACATCAAGGCTTCACTTAAATTATATTTCTACAGTGCCTAGGATGATGGAGCTCAAATATAAGTACTCGTGTTATGCACAAAGTCAGAGTCCGTTCTCCGGAGAGCTTATAGTCTAAGTAGTCAAGGCAAAGTAAAGATGGGAAACAAAGGCACAAAGCAGAACAGTGACTTGCCCAAGGTGACATTCAGTCAGTGACACAGTGTCATTAAAACAAAACAGGTCTCTAGGGTAGTGACTTGTGACTTTTCACAGCGGGAGGCTTCTGGCAAAGTTCTCTGGCACTCCTTCTCCTTTACCAGCCACACTCCAAATAAGTCTCTTCACTCTTCGCTCCCACACAGGTCTCACAGTTACAAGCATTATTTGGAATTATCATATGGCTTCTCTCCTCCATAAAACTACAGTGAATTTGCAAGCTAGCAGATTTGCTGCTTCTCTCCCTCCACCACTGGAGTATCCTGGGCCTGTTGAATTGAGAGGCACCCGGGAAGACCATTCACCAGGACTGGGTGACTGAGGCACAGTATCTAGGTGGAGGAGGATATTTGACGTCAAAGGGTCTGTGAGCTGGAACAGCTGTCCTGAAGTTGGGCACCAAACCAAGCAGAAGTGGAGAACAGAGATGCAGATCCTGCTGCATCATCATGGAAAAGCCACTCCAACGAGATGTATTGCTGAAATGAACCACAGCCCGGGGGCCAGACACTTAAACACTTTCAGTGAAGGGATGGACTAAAAGGGAGTCACCCAGGTATTAAGATTTGCAAAAGCTCTAGGCTGCTTTTGAATTGACCCCACCCAATGTTCCCTCTAATTAGTCGTAGGCTGTGTGCACAAAAAATTTCTTTGCGTGCGCAAACAAATTTCTTTGTGAGCACCAATATTAACACTACTGAAATTTTTTTGTGCGGACTTTATTTTGTTGTGTGCTTGGGTTTCCTGAGCTGTGTGCGCGCACCCAAGTGCACAGCTTAGAGGGAACAGTGCCCCCATCTCTGCACTAGCATCAAGCAAGGAACTGTATTCTTAGTTAACTGATTAAGCCATGGAGCCTAGGGTATGTGCAACATTTTCTGCCAGTGCTACTTAGTCATCCTTTTGAGTCACGCATCACGCATTATTGGGACCATTCAGGTGCTAGAGCCTACAGGCCTCAAGGGACATGCTATCAAATATAGTGTCCGTCCTGTAAGTTCTAGCTTCCTGATTTGCCATTAGATCCCATTCCACAAAGGCTGGCTCTTGCCTTTCATTTTTATGCTTTCAGAGGTGTAAAAATAGAACACTTCAGGACATCAGTAGTAAAGTACTAGTCACTTTTTACTTTGAAAGTGACATTAGCTTGGTAACAGCTAATTTTATGTTGCATGTAACCTACTTTATTAATAGCAAGATTCCATCATGATTTAAGAACTTAGGCCTGCAGCAAGAAGCAGAATGACTATTTTAAGAATCTCAGTTTCCAAACCCCAGGAAATGGTGGTTTTCCCATCTTGTAAGTGTAAAAAATAAATTAAGTGAGATACTACAGCTTGTATTAGAGGATCCTAGAACAAAAATTCTGCTAGCCACTAGGTGCTATATTAAAACTGCCTGACACAAGGTTTAAGTATCCAGCAGAGATCAGTCTGTAGCCATTGACCCTCATGTTATAATTTGACCCTCATAGCTAGATTGTACCTATACTACCATGCTGAAGGTACTGAACAGTTAAGAAAGTCTACTTAGATGTAGTCTGGTTCTCGAGTTCCGAGACAAAACACAAATTTTTGGGTGAAATTCACCTCTGTACTGGTCCACTTCAAAAGGCATGTATACACACACACACAGCCCTATTTTGTGTGTTATACATACTTGTTCTGACCTTTTTCACAGGGGTGAATTTCACCTCTTTAAGAAGAACTGCCTTAACTATTTTAGGGTATGTCTACATTTACAATTTAGTTCAGATTAATGAGGATTGATTCAAACTAAATTTGTGCATGGCTACACTTACAAACAGCCCCCCAACCTTAAACAGATACTTACTGGCAAGTACAGACCTAATAACAGAAACATGAAAGCAGGCACATATCCCTGCAACAAACCTTGCTGCCAACTTTGCCCACACATCTGCACAAAAGACACTATTACAGGACCTAATAAAACCAGCTACTCCATCAAAGGTTGATTCACTTGCTCATCCACCAATGTGATTTATGCCTTCTTATGCCAGAAATGCCCTTCTGCCTTATATACTGGACAAACCAGACAGTCTCTGTGCAAAAGTACAAATGGGCACAAAATCTGACATCAGAAATCACAACACACAAAAACCAGTGGGTCAGCATTTCAGTCTTCCTTACCACTCCATTAATGATTTGCTAATTGCTGTGCTCAGAAAGATGAACAGATCAAGGCTTCAAAGAGAAGCTACTGACATTGAATTTATTTGCAAATTCAGTTGCATTGCCTCAGGACTTAATAGGCACATTGGATTTTTCTCTCATTACAACAGGTGATTTGACCTCATCTTCCTCTGTATGCTGTTCCCCAGCATTTGAATCTTTACAACTGTTTTGATTTCTTGCTGCAGTGTGACCTGTTCCCATGACTTATACTCCCCTGCATTTGTTTCCTCCAATTCTGTAAGTTCCCCCATCTTCAAAGTGTCTGACTAAGGAGGATTTTCTCCCATGAAAGCTCATTCAATAAATCAATTTGTTAATCGGTAACTGCCACAGGCCTCCTTGTTTGTTTCCCCATTTACAAGAAATTCAGATTACTTTGAATCAGTAACCTGTCCTCTTCTGTATTTATCATTCCCCTATTTTTTAGACATTTGCAAACTTTAAATCAGTGATTATTTTTTTCTTTAAGGTAACTGATAAGAAAATATTAAATAGCATATGGCCAAGAACCAATCCTCGTTAGGACCCCACCTGAAACACTTCTACGATGACAGTTCTTTAAATACAGTTACATATTTGAAATCAAGCCACTAGCTAATTGTGTATGTGCCACATTAAAAAAGATGGATGATATAAAATGAATCAGATTTGCAACACAGCTATTCAGACAGACAGAATTTTGCCACCCAAACTGACATTCACCCAATATACATTTACCCTTGTGAAAAGTGTCTTAGGCTCTTTAAAGACTTGGCCAAGATTCTGACCAATTCTGAAGTACTGACCTATTAGACAAGGATTATGTTTAAAAAGAAAAATGAAATGGGGGTTGATCCTCATGGATCCAAGAGATCATGTCAGATTAGTTAATCTAAGAAGCATAGCTGAGATGTAATGAAAAGGCCACTGAACTACTCTCATAATCTGCTATCATCTCCTATCATTAACAGTCCTGTGTAAGTACTAGCATTAGCAATACCTCTTGCTGCTCCTAGGAACCGCAGTAGTCAGTCTGAATCATAGCCAAGAACATTTCCTTGAAAGAACATCACTATTTACTCATGTGAAGATGCCAAAGAGTTCAAGATGCTGCTCTTCAGGGGTCAGGGAAGATTTTAACAACAGAATATTGCATCTAACTCTTACAGGTAAGATTATGTCCCAAGCATAGTGAAAAGATAAAAGATAAAACCATGCAATGGAAGAATTTACAACTAGTCAATCAGAGGAGGGGAGGAAGAGTTAATCTGTTTTTGCACAGTATGCAAAACGCACTTCATTTAGGTTTCCTTTGCTGACAAGATTGGGCCATGTCTGAGTGCGTGTTTTGTTTCTCCTTTTAGTATCAGTGCAGAAATACATGTTCTGATTTAGACCATTTGCAGGGGGTTCTGAGTCCTTGCTGAAGTCTAAATAGTCCTTCCTACAAGCATTCATAAGAGGAGCCTAAGGAGTGCCATGTCTCTCGTCCTCAGTCAACCCCATGCTCCCACCATGAGAATCCACTCCATGCCTGTAGCTGTGACAGAATTACCCCTGCCCATGGAGGATAAAGCAGAAGGCAGGAGCCACAGCCACAGGGATGTAAGGATGTCAAAAATGTGCCTTGTATTTAATAAAACACAGAGTAGGAGGAGCCAGAATGAATCAGAGGGGAGGACATGGTCACCTGTTCTCCAGGCACCCTCATTACACCCTGAGCTTGCTAACATCCACCTCCCAGAAACTGCCATGTCCCTTCTTATCCACCCACTGCTCCTATCATACTGATTCCTCATTGCTAGAAAGAGAACACCAATTCCTCTACTGTAAAAAAAAAGGACTATAGTGTCTTCTCTGAGAGAAGCCAAGAAGATATAATTCCTTAGGTTTGTGGGCAAGACAAGAAAGAGCTCACTTTCATGTAGGTTGTTGGAAATATCTGAATAGTATAAATCAACCCAGACTACTCTGATGCCTTCTGCCTTTGCTACAAGTCAGGGTTTTACATCGTATTATCATGTCTGGCGTCAAAGACCTCGTCATAAGTAATGAGAAGGAAAGGAGTGTTTGCTTAGTGGTTAGTTGAACCAACTCACTGGTCTTTATAAAAGACACCAGCCAGTGCCAGGATCAATGGGAACACTCTGCTTACATGCCCCACTGATGCTAAGAGGTTACTGAAGGAAGAACAACTCAGTTTGGAAAGGAAAAGCAACAGGTTTCTTCACAGAACGTTAATGCTGCATGCAGATATGATGCCCTGTGTGGAACCACAACAGGTTGACCAGTGTGGCCTCACTGCACTATTGCAGCTCTGCACACCCAGTCACAATGGTGAAAGTTACATTAGTGCAATCCTGGAACACAAATGATCTTGATGCGTCAATGCAGAACGTCAAACCTCAAACATTCAGACTCATCAGAGCACTTTCAGTATTAAGAGCAGAACCCAGAGTATCTCACCTAGGGTAAACGTACAGTTTTCTTATTAAAACTATATGGTTTAGGTATATCTAAAGCAGCTTCAGATAGTGTTAGTCAAACTTCAGAAAGAGAGACATTCAGACATGGCTTTTCTCTTGTTCATTCGTGATTTGAAAAAAAAAATTTTAAATCTATCTACAGTACAAAGGGGAAACTGCATGAATTAATATGAGTTCACTGTGAACAGTGAGAAGGTAGAAGAAATGAGTTATAGGTATATGCTCAAAACACTCCCTGACAGCAGTTCCTGCACTGGAGTCAAGAAAAGGAAAATTAATTTTTTGGCGCACTTTGTCTGCAACTGGGGCTCCTCAGCACTACCACAATTCAAATAATAAACAGAAAAAGTAATTAAAGATATTTACTAATATAATTGAGCCTAATCACGTGAAAATCTTGATGTCATTTGTATAACGCTTCTGCACTCTTAATGAAAGACACCCAAAAGATACTAGTGGAAATGCTTTCTTTTGAATGGAATTAATACGAAAAATGGTTAGCTCTATTGACGGCCCTTGGACTTAGCTTCTAGATCTAGCAGTCTTCTTCCAAGTCAGGGGATTGTCAACAGCCATGAGGGGACACAAAACCATTTTCTATTTCTTAGTGATATGGAGTGAACCTGAAGTTTAGCTCTGCAGAAAGGGATTTTAGGGGGTTGTGCTGTGCGGTAAACCCTGGAAAAGTTTTGACAGATGTGGATTTTGTTATTATCTTTCCCTGCTGTATTTTATCATATTATTCTCAATCTTTTTTCCTTCCGCACTTCCAATAAAGCAGTAGTTCCCAATCTGGGGTCCAGGGACCCTGGGCGTCCTCAGGCAAGTTGCAGGACGTGTTGCAATGGATACATCCCAAGGACTAATTTAGCTTGTGTTTTTCCAACAGATTTTCCGAGAAGTTAGTGAGTTTAGTGACTCAGAAGTCGTATCCTACGGAGCTGCCAATTAGTATAAATAAGCAATACTAATACAACATTTCACATCTCCAGGGCATTTTACAAACATTAATGATCACAACTCATTAGAGTTCACAGCTCTGCAGAGCCGTGGTTAGACATTTGACTCCCAGTCCCACGCTTAACCCAGATCTAATCTGCAAATGCAGATTTAAAAGATCCCATCTATACATTCATTACCTTAGCCCAAGGCCACTCAAATGCACAGCAAAAGACTATGCAGAATACAGCTAACAAGATTAACCTCAATCCTGTATGTTCTTAGTCAGGCCATCAAAAAGGGCCTACAAAAATATGTACTTTAGAACTTGTGCATCCACTCACTGTATATTTGCAAAACTTTACATTTACAGTGGTACATGAGCAAACTACTGCAAATTTAAATTTCCTAGTTGTTGAGACAGGTAGACGATTTTGTGGTTGCAAATGAGAAAAGCATGCATCCTTTCTCTGGTTCTATTTTTGGTGACTTTAAAAATAGCTCCCCCCTCACATCAGAGCAGCAAACATTTAGAGCCTGATATTGATAAAACTTTTAACAAGTTACCTTTAGGAAAGCAACCCCACCCCTAAGCTATGATTGCTACTTGTACTTTGGACTACTTGTACTCTTGCTTCATACACAACAGGCCACAATAGTTTCACCAAGCTTGCTTGCTGGTGGTGGTTGGGGGAAATCAAGCTTGCACTACAGAGGGTGGAACAGCTCTAAAAACAATGACATACTATAGAAAACCCAGACGGGAGACTGTCAGAAAGAACTGGCAAATGTCTGTGTGTTGTCTTTGAATGTAGCCAGTGATCTACTGCTAGCAAGTCACTTGCATCAATTTCACAGATTTAGTAAATTGTGAAATAGTCTCACAATGGAAGCTGTAGCACCCCCATCATTGTCCCCTCTAGTTCTAAATGACCCAATGAGCTGAAATATATGCTTTAGTGCAGTAGTCTTCAAACTTTTTCCCTCAGGACCAAATATTTAAAAAAAAAAAAAATTCATTCATACCCATGACACAACTTCAGCAATGCATTCCAGTCTTTTGGCAGCAGCAGCAGGGGGCACCGCGACCTGCTACCTAAGGTCCTGACCCAAGGTTTGAAAACCACTATAAAAAGCCATCCTGCATGGGCAGCAGGATGGTCCATGTCTTTTTCAGTCTCTAATGATTTTTTTTTAAATACTCGATATGAGCCAATAAAATACTCAATATGAGCCAATATTAAATTTTAAACCCTTTCCTATTTTGGGAAAAATACTTCTAGCTGGTTGGCATAAGCCAGTTTCCTCAACGATCATCAAGGGAAATCATTTCAATAGTGCAATTAAATTTGCAATAAAGTTCCTGGAATAAATGTTTTAATATGGTCCATTCCTTAGATCGTTCTGAGTAAGTCTTTCCTTCTAAAATAATTGTTTGAAAGTCTCTAATCTAGCTCCCTCCAGCAACCTTCGCTGCATTTACAAATGCCTTAGATGGAGGTTTGATCTTCTATCAATCAGCCACATTTCTAGTATTTGGAGAGTGTAATCATTTATTATTGTCTCAGATTAAAATGAAGGCTTCACTTCACAGCTGAGCAGAAAGCCCCCTGCAGTTAGGCCCTGATTCAGCAAAGCACTTAAGTGTGTGTTCAGGTCCCTTAAGTCACTGCTGAGGTCAAATATATTTGTAAATTTTCCTTCCAGCAAAAGCCAACTGGACATTACTACCTTTGGAGACCAGTAGTTCCTCTCCTGGATTGTTCAGGCTGTAGCCTGTATCATACAAAATGAGGCACCACTCCACACTCTAGATAGAGGTCTTCTTCTGGCTACCTAACTTTCTTTTCTATGCATTGCAACATTCAAACCAAGGACTTTAAAGGAGTATATGCGTGACTGTGTTGAACAGAAGCAGACACCTGTTTTTTGTTCCATTCCATCCACACATTTAGATTATAAGTACGCGCTGCTGTCTCATGGAGGCTATAACTTCTGTTCCTCTAGTTCTGTGGGTCTTTAATGCTGAAACAAAAAGTAATTCTGATTGAATGTCTGTTTTGTGTATGTTTACAAAAAAAAGGCAACCTTCCTCCAATTTTTATGTAGTTAGTTTCTTCCTCAGAGTCGATTTGTTGTTAGACTACCATGCTCAGAGGCAGTTACTGAGAGATAGAAGACCATGCAACAATGACCAGAGATATGAACCAGCTGAACAAGTGGCACCCTAACACAAAATATCCAGTGGACAGAATTTGAGCCACCTCATGTTACCTGCCTTGAAAGCCCTCTGAAATAAGAAGTTTCTCCACTGCTGGTGTTGGATGGCTTGCAGTTTCACCCTCCAAGTTCAGCTCTGTCAAGAGGAGACCCTTAGGTCCCTTTGCCTTCAAAGTCCCATGACTGGGAACAGAAGGAAATGAAGAAGGGATTTCTGATCTAATCAACTTTTCCCATCACCCAGCCCACAGGGACAGATGTTTAGCATAAAGATGCCCCATTAAGTATTATGTGTGCAATTGAGAGGCAAAACAGACAGCTCTTCAGAGCAGTTTAGGTCCAGATAGGTTTGCCATCACTCCCAATACCATTGAACTTCAGTCAAACTTGTATTTACAAAGTCTTTTATGCATTTTGTTCCAATTAGGAATTACCCCATTTGACAGACCAGTGGTGAAGCTATGATATATAGCCAATGGATCCAGAGCACGTGTCTTTAGAAAAAATGAATTAGATACACAACTGCTTGACCATGTCCTCTCAATGCAGGAGCCCTACACTGCAACTTCCAGTCCTGTGAGTTCCAACAGAGAAGGCTGTCATGCATTTTCACATTTTATCTTTCCTTTTAAGCCACATAATGTTATGGAATTAATTAAGAGAAACTGACATGACCCTACTAGGGAAACTAACTTTTCCCCATGCCAAGTCTTTGTCACACACTAGTGCAAAACACACATATGCCCCATCACCAAAACAATGGGGGTGGGTGAGCAGAGAGAAGACTGAGGACCTCAAACAATTCTGCACAAGGTTATAAGCACTCAGCATAAGAGCTGAGATCATTATTTTATGGGAGTGTTATTCAAATATGGCACCGTTAAGAAGTGGAAAAAGCAAACTATAAATGTATTCATTAATGCTGGATGAGTCTTGCAGTCCATGGAATCCTTAAGCTGTATCATCCTGGACTGGATTCCTTTCAAAAGCTAAATTCACATTTTTCTCTAGAAAAGTAGTATTTCGTTTAATCAAGCCACTTTATGACAGCAGTAAAATACTCCTGGGCATGGTGCTCAGCCGTCTAATAACCACAACAGCTATTCTGAATGAAGTCACTGTACTAAAGCCCAGCATAGGTGGGGCAATACTAGACAGCATCACCACATCCTGTTGTGATTTACTACTTAATAAAAAGACCCGTTACCAACTTTTTATGGTGCAGAACTCAGACTTTACATATATAGCCCAATGTGGTCAGGGAACAGGGGAGGAAGGGAGAAAAGAAAATATACGTGTGTCCTTAAGTCCCAATAAGAAATACGTCTGGGAGATGATTTATAAGAAGTGAGACCAGATTTCCCCCAGACACATCAAAACAAGTCTCTCTTTTGATAAGATTACCACAACTGTTTTCTTTCCCCTGCACCAGACAAGCATAAATCTCTGGAGCAGTTTTTGAACTTGCAGACCATTACGTACTGTATTTTAAAAAGCAAAGTCACTGCTTAATTTAGCTCAGTACAGAAAAGGCTGTGAACCATTTTAAAGTCTTTCCTTTTCCACAGTCCCTCCAAAAAAGCAGTGTTTTCTTCAAGCCAAGCAGCCGCAGGTTTAAAAATAAATAAAAATATATCCCTCTGCATTAAGGCAGATGATAAAATGGCTTTATTTTATTCAGTTTAAGTGCATAAGTATGCTACCGTTACATAACTAATTTCAGTACTGGGGCTAAGGGAATGAGTCACTGAAATGTCAGTTTGTGTAGCAGCTGAGAGATGGAACTAGGTTATTTTGTTAGGTTTGTTCTGGGTAATGGAGTGGAATTGCAACCAGAATATTAATGTTACGTGGATACGAAACTACAGTAGGAGCACATTATTCTTTTCACCGCATTTACCTTAGTTAACTGCCATTCCTGTTCCAATTCCATGGCTACACTGTATACAATAAGCTATGGTTCTTTGAATTTCCTAACTATTGCCTTTTCACACTATAATTTTAATGTTGAGGTTTTCACTTGCACCATTATGAGGATGCACAGAAAGGCAAGGTTGTGGATCAGCGCTTCAGATTTCCTTGTTTTGGATCACAATTTGAACATTTAAATTCTTAACTCCCAAACCCCTTTATTCTATTAAAAAGAAAAGAAATTTTTTGTAAAACATCCAATTCACCTGAGTAGTGCTGACTTTCTTTGGAGTGTCAGCTTCTCCTATAGCTATACTCGGAGCTGCTTTTTTTAATAAAAACCAAAACCAAAACCAAAACCAAACCACACATACCATTCGCCCTGGAGAATGAAGGGCCCAGAACTGCAGATAATCATAAAACACTCTGCATGTGTGTATGTGTATAGAATGTTTTTAGCCAAAAATCTCAAAAGCACTTTACAGGACTGGCAAAATTGGATGAGGTGAGAAGTCTAAATAATTTGACATAAGAAAATAGGGTGCAAAGTTGGTTCTGTATCATTAAAGGATAATCCTTGCTTTAAAAATACTACTTAAGGATGTGTGTGTAGACAGTAAGTTGAATTTTAAAACCTAGCACTTCACTTGTTTGTTGTAAGTACCATGCTCATTTAGTTCCAAAGGGGGGAGCAGTGTTAGTTTAGTTCAGAAAACAAGCAAGGAGTCCCATGGCACCTGAAGACTAACAAAATTTATTTACCACATGAGCTTTCATGGGAGAATATCCCACTCTGTCAGATGCTTTGTCAGAAGTGGGATTTTCTCCCACAAAAGCTCATGCAATAAATAAATGTTAGTCTTTACATGCCACAGGACTCCATGCTTGTTATGCTCTTCTTCTAGGACACCTTTGGGTGGGGTTTCTTTAATACAGATTAATTTATTTAATGGATGAAAAGCTTTGTGTGCAATAATCTGAAACCCTGGTTATTTAACTTTGACTAGTAGCTACGCTCATCATTATTTCAAAGGAATAATAAAAATAGATTGGAGAAAATGCGATTAACTCAGGTTATAAAATAAATGAATTGCAAAAATAAAATGGATACAAAAACAATTTCCAAGTCACAAAAGAACACAAAGATTTAAACTTACAAACAAAAACACCTGAATGCAAATAAAAAATAGGCCAATGAAGACTGCCTTCTTAAAACACAAGAGGCAGAGTTTGGTTAATTAGACATATTGGTTCTATGGGGAAGGCACAGTATTACAATCAAGTGCCCATGACAAGGCAACCTTATTTAGACATGTGTATTGTAACCGCCCGAATCCTAACGGAAAGAGTGGGATTCGGACAACTGATGTCTTAGAACCCCATACTTACTCTTTAAAAAAAACATGCCCTAAGTTTAAAGGACTTTATTATAACTTACAGGGAAATAAAAGAGATGTCTGCATGCTTTATTATTTCATGCCTGCAATTTACACAGCTATTTCTAGCCATTTGCCTGAAATCATCACACAGTGATAATCTGCTCTATAGCATCTCACGCAAGTCAAACTGTCTTTCAAACCTTGAAGTTCTTCCAGTTTTCAGATATAGGATTTTTCTCACTTTCTATTCCAAAGTATTAATTTAGAAATCTCAAAAAGAGCCGAATCCTAGCAGGACCAGGACTTGCTTTAGGATACCAACTATGGAAAAAGGCAATACACATTCGTTATTGATAAAAAAGTTGAAATGGTTAATGGTAGAAAATCAATCACTCAGACTTTGGGAAGTGCCAGAATTAAGGCACATGAGCAACCTTAATCTGGCCTCTTTGTACCTATGCTTTACAATAGTTTTTAATTCCATGATCATACTTGTTTCCTAGAGGACTCCTGCCTCATTCAGTACACAGAATAAATGGAGTTCTCTTAAGGACCGTGTTGAAATTATGCCTGATAAAAACAGAAGATGTAGACCTAGAAATTAATTAGCCAAAATTGGTGAGTTGGCCTTATAAGAGAACAAAATAATCAAGGGATTATTTGTTTTTTGAGCCCTTAAAATAAGAGGGGCTTGGGAAGGAAAACAGGGAAGAACAAATGGAGGGTACCTAAGCAGACTTTGCTATTACAGCTGCCACCCCCACCAGTCCTCCTTTTCCTTAATCTGGAGACACATCAGGCACGTCTACATTGCCCAGCATTTTCGAAAAACTTTTTCCGGGATAAGTATTTTGAAATAATTATCTCAAAAAAACTTTTTTTTTTTTCAAAAATGCTATTTCGGGACAACAGTCCATTGTCCTGAAATACCATGGCTTTTTTTTTTTTTGAAAAGGAAAGCCTACACTGGATTTTCTTTTTCAAAAAAAAGCATGGCAATGGAAGAGATAGGGAGGCTTTTTTGAAAAAAAAATCCTTTGCCTTGTGCCACAACTGCTTTTTTTGAAAAAGCTAGCTCAAAAGAGGCTTTTTTTTTTTTGAAATATTAAACCAGGTTTAACGATCCCAAAAAAGCACTCCGGTATTTTGAGATACTGGAGCGCTTTTTCAAAAAACCTAAACCCGCTAGCTTTTTCAAAATAAAAAGCCTTTTTCAAGCTAGCTCTTTCAGGGGAAAAAAAAGCCATGGTATTTCAGGACAATGAGCTGTCCTCAGACTGTTGACCCAAATCAGCATTTTTGGGGGGGAGAAAAAAAAGATTTTTTTTTAGATCATTATTTCAAAATACTTATCCCGAAAAAAGGTTTTTAAAAAAATGCCGAGTAAGGTAAACATAGCCATCCTGACCAGACCCAGCCATAGAGAGGGACCCAGATAACATCACCACTTCCATGGGTTCCAGCTTAATCCCAAGCGCCACTTGGGATAAAACATCATCAGACTTTAACACCAGCAACAGCACATCTCAATAAACTTATTTTCTCTTCTCCCATAGGACAAGCATTTCCATCTCTCATGCTATGCAAGTCTGAGACTGTCATACAAATGGGGTTTTCCTTCTAAAAACTCTCTCCAGCTAAAGGGAAGGGGAAAAACAAACATTGTTCAAATGAAAGCATTAATGCTTCACATTTCAAAAAGGATTGGTAATGGTGTGTTTGTCATTGTATAAAGTAGGCTGAGGTCTCTGCATACCAAATCTTGTTTAATCACATTTAATGTTGGATAGTGACTGGGTTTGTTAATACTTTTGGCTCATCTATTCCGTCTAAATTAATGCAACATTTTTGGCAACCAACAGAAGGTCTAAAGGGTTAATAAAAACTCATAGGCTGATACCTTGCCAAACAATTTGCCAGTTGTTTTCAAAAGCTAGTTATAAAATTCTTAGTTGAACTTGTTTGAGATAAGAATGCAAAGCTAACACTTTATGGTTTTGCCTTTTTAAAAGTTAATTGTTTTAAAGATATTAATTCTTAAACTTTTTTTTCTTTTTCTTTGATTTTGAGGTTTGTCTTTTTGTGATTGGATAATAATTCTGAAGGTTTAGTGAGAAGATGCTTTTAACAAAAGGAAAAGTGGCAAAATGAAGTGTTCTAAATTGTTTAACATTATGTTGTTAACACAGATTTATATTAAAATAACATCTTAGTAAACCTTCCTTGTTCACAGCATGACAGTTGATTATCAGGGCTGTTACTGCCTTAAAACTAAAACCACCACAATCAGGGACTCTTGCAACACCAAACTCTTGGTGATTTTTCTCATTGTTTTGGTTTTGAATTTTTTTCTTGCCGTCAAAAACAAAACATTCTTTTCTCTTCTCCTTTTTGCTTTTACTAATCTTTGAGGGTCACAAATGGCTTATGAATGCAAAAATGGTTTTAAAATCCCCATTTTTGTTGCTTCTTTTTGAAGACAGAAACACATCTGGGTAAAAAGGCCACTGAGGAGGTGGGGAATGTAAAGTTTTTCTCCAAAGTAAGCAAGTTTAACTATCAGGACCCAAGCAAAATTTTTTTCAGGCCAAGTACAAACTTGTAATGCAAGTCCCCTCCCACTCACATGGTAATAGGGTTTGGAGCTTGGGTCAGGCCCCCCAGGGCCTCCAGTCCTCAGTAAAGTGTACCCTCCTTCCCCGTCCCCCAGTGAAGGCCCTGTTAACCTCTAATGAAAAATTTATTAAGCATTTATGTAAATACACAGATCTAACCGCAAATGTGGCAAAAACAGGGAGTTTTTCCTGGGCAAACTAGTAATTCTCCTACTTCTCTCCACTTATGCAAGAAAGTTTCCCTCTTCCTCCATCATGGTGGGTGCCAACAGTCAGTGAAGTAAAAACACAAGAGAGACTCCTTCTGCTCTCAGTTCAAGGGCCTGGTAGCACAAGGAAAAGCAATTGCAGGAAGAGTCCTACAACCTAGGATGGAGTATTCTTAATTGCTCCATTAGGATGTTGTGCACGCAGACCAGTTAGCACACAGCATCTGTATCCCTGTACAGCATGATCACCAAAGCTGGACCACTGAGTTTCACTGGCAGTTTCTAAAAAGCCTCCGAGCATGACCAAATGCTACATTTAGAGGTTTATACCTTGACCAATTTGGGCAGGATTTTCACAGAAACACTGACACGTGAGCAGTCCCTCTATCAAATTCCAAGTCCCTGTGGCAAAGCTTGGAGGCGCTAAGTTTTCTGAAATGAAATGGTGGTAAAAATTTACTATGGTCAAAACATTTTTCCCATAACAGATTCTGTTTTAGTTGAAACTCTAGGGGGAAAAGCAGCATAAAGACTGATTCCGAGCATGGAAATTTTCAGCCCGAAAGGCTAGTTTGATAACATTATAAAACAACTGAAATTAGAGTCATATTATCACTTCATGGGCCAACTTATCAACAGGGATTGCTGCCAGAGCTACAGATAATTAAAACCAGAAGAAAGTGAGTTGCTGGACAAGAGAGCCTTAATCTTTCTTATTCTACTGATATTAAAATATTTAGCAAATTCTACAATTTCTTCCATCCTCAGACCACTCAAGTTAGTTTTCATTTTACTGTTGAAAACCCTTTTTCCTACAATAGTTATGACATCCAAGAAAAACTAACTAAAAGACTAAAGAGAGAAGTCTCTATTTTTAGTTTTACTTTGCATATCTGACAGTCATGCATGCACCTATATATTTATACAAATCTGTTTATGGAAGGCTATCTTTCCGTTCCAGTTACTCTAAAGTTTTTGAGAGACAGGAAACATCACTGATAATTTAAACAGGTGAGCAGCACAAGTGAGCAGTGCAGATGAGGGCAAGTGCAATTTGGACTGCTTGATATGGAAGTAAGATGTCCTGTTGCAAGTGACTTTGCTTTGTCTTCATCTGGGGTCTATCCTATTCAGCCACACTAGTGGAAGGTCAGTAAAATTGAGGCAAACTCCTTAGTCAGATGAATTCTAGATTTCAAGTGGATGGTGCCACTGTAGCTAATCTTACCACGCCCCATTTATGAAAGGTGACCTTCTCCACTTTCAGACAGTGAGGTCAGTGTAGAGGTCATTTAACTCATGCCTGAAGGGGATATCATGAAGTGCTAGTGTTAGAACCCTGGAATTCATGGCTCCTTGTCGTGTCAGATCACAAAACTCATTTAACACAATATTTAAATAATTGGTGCAGATTACGTTCAATATATCTGTAAGTGACAGCAACAAATTACACAAGGCAACTGATTTTCTGCTAAAATTCACAAGTTCTATGCCTATCAAATGAACCAACAGAAACACTGCTTTATACATCTGAATTGTAAACCAGAGAATTTCTCTCAAATTGATCATTAAGGATCCATATATTATAAAATGTTGTTTCTGGCTTTTTTCTTTTTAATTAGAACATGCAAATCAATAAGATTGCTCTAGTACATATATAGAGAACTGGATTAATTAAACTATTTGTTCCTCCATTTTCTACATCTGTAGATTAAAAAAAAAAACATTTTTACTGAGAACATGCTGGTACTTAAATGTTCAAACTAAGATTGAAGCCTCGAAAGGGTTTAGAAACAGTAAAACTGAAGTAGTATATGGAAATCCAGGGTTTAATGTGAAGTCCTGTTCTTTGCTCACTAGGTCAAGCAGTTCCTGAATTACTGGAAATTATTATTATTTTTTTTTTTTAAATCTGAAACCAAGTAAAGTCCATAGTAGACTATATGGCAATTTAAAGCATCTTAGGACTTGTGCCCCATCACCACAATGCAGGGGTGAGAGAAGACAATTTAAAAGTCTGAATTAGTGTTAACTTAAATAATGACAGAGAGTAAAACTCCTGAAGTTACTTCCTAATGAAAAATTACTCATTTTACATGTGTGGAAATGGAATAAACATGGTCTCTTGTCAACTGCTGGCAGAGCAACCCAACCGTCCTGAATCCCGGTCTCCTACTCTACCACAGAGCCCACCTTACGAGACAGTTCACAGAGCCAGATCCATAATTAGTATTGGAGACCTAAAGCTGCCTGTTCAACCAATTACTTGAGAGATTTACTTCATTGTATTATAGGCTACATTAGAAATAAAATACCCTAAACTTCTAAAACAAGCTAATTTTGTTTTGTACAGCACGTGTTTTACTAGGATTGGTGCACCCTAAAATGCTGAATACACCATATAAACACAAAATAGGACACTTTCAACCTCTTCTCTTCACTGAGTTCCACGACACCTTCAGTTCTTCAGGTGACATTGTTATACATAATGCTGCATTTCTCTCGTGAAGTGATCCATAAGAAATTACAGTATGTGCCTGAACAGTGGTTTCCACTGAAATCTCAAACGCTCTTCTTTTACACTAACTTTAGATTAAGTGAAATTGCTTTTCTACGGAAAAAAGCAAACGTCAGCACCAGATGCTTGAAAGATGGTTTGATTTTTCTAAGGCATTTTAGACTAGCTAATAAACGATGGATTTTTTTTTAAATAGCTTGGCATATGTAAAAAATGTCAGTGTTACGAGTGGAATTTTTATGAGCAGCTCCTTTCAGCCCAATCATTTTTCTACCTGACCCTGGACACAGCAGGTCCAAAGAACAAAAGCAAAGTGTGACAGAGAAAAGGCCTTTTTCCCTTCCTCTTGGAGGAGGGGATCTCTTGGATCTCCCGTAGCAAACAGGGTCTTATGACAACCGTTTGATTGTTTTGCTTTGAAATCCTATGAGAGCAAAAATCCTGACATGCAAAGGTGGTGGCTCTGATCTTCCTTCCTGTCCTCTGCCATGATGGTCAGATGTTCATCTCCTCTACAATTTTAATCATCCCATACCTGCAACATCTACAGCAATAGTTACATGGAAATATTTTCTGACGCCTTGAATTCAATAGTATAGTCTTTTTTGGATAAGAAAAGTTATTTAATGTTTTGTTCTCCATTCCCCCTCTCCCTCCAGTGCTGTCTCCTGGTTCCTGTCCTCCTCTGTTCCTACCTTTCTACAGGCCACAAAACACACTAAAAATGAGGAATAGCCACCATCACGTAACATGTCAATTCATGGAGCAGTTTTGGAACCGCTGGGTCAGCCACTACAATTAAATTGCTCCCATTCAATATAATCTATCCAACCTAGATGTGACTAGTTTAGAGAGTCAGAAAGGAAGAAGCAGAAAATGAGGTGGTGTGAGCAGTTCTACTACATATGAAACCTATGGCCTGGGGTCCACCCTGACTACATGCTCCAAGAAGCCAAAAAACATGAAGCTTCATGAGATACAGTCGTAGATTCAGGTCATATTTCTGGTTGTTTCAGAAAGCTATAATCTATATTTGCAAGCACCTTAAATAAACTTGTTCTGAGTCATCTCTGCAGTCCTAGCTCCACTTTCATCTGGTGACACCAGTCATTTGGCTATACAGGAGAGAAGCTGCCACTCTCCAGGTAACTTCAGTTTGAAGAAATTTAACAGAGTCATGAGGACAAATGTCTTTAGCTTTCATAGAAAAACTGTAAGTCACCGATTATCTGACAAGAGACTGCGGAAAGTATATCCTGTGCTGTACAAAACAGATTCAGACAGTCTCTTCCCCCAAAAGTTGACAGTCTAAACAATCTATGTAAGTGTGTTAGCAAGGGATGGTCCAGCTCTGTAGCTCCTTGGAATTGGATAGGATTACAGTCAGAATAACTTTACTAAGAGTTTTGCTGTCAAAGCACAATTGCTTTATGCTCTAGCATAAGAGAAAGTAACTTCTCAGAAGTATTAGCGAGGTTCTAGACTAGCTTCCTCGCACAGGGTACACGGTTCAGGCTTTAACATCCAAGATATTTTTTGCCAGTGACCTATCACACACATACAACACATCACCATGTGAGCACAAGAGTATAGCTGCTTCTCTACACATCGTGGCTCCTCCATCTGTGTTACAAAACCAGTTACAATTAAATATTATCATCAAATTATTATGGTCCAAGTCCAACCATACAATAAGGATGAGGCAAAAGTTTCAAAAGCATTACAGTGATTTAGGAGCTAACTTCCAGTAAAAAATAACAATAGTACTTAAATGTGTTTGCAAATTTTCCCCATAGTGGCCAGTTAAAAAATAATCAGAATCCTATTAAGACAATTTATTAAAAAGTTGACAAAAATGTTTTTTTCTTAAAGTCCTTCCATTTTCCAGTCAACCCCAAATTAAGGAAGTGTGTTTTAGCCAACCATTACAACATGCTTGTATTGTCCAAACACAAAATTATTTTGTTGGCTTAAAACCATATTCCAGTAATTGTTTTAAACATTATCTTAATAGTGTAGACAGGTCTTAAGGTAAACAAAAGAAATAAGCAGCCTTCAGAGATAAATCAGAGGTCATTTTTCAGTTTTTCTAATGGACATAGCTGCTTCTTGGAATGAATGACTCCAGACTCCAATTCAGTGCCAAAACAATGCAAAGCCATCATCAGCAAGCTGCTACACATTTAAGATCAAATATTTTGGACTACAACTTCATATTTATCAATTCAATGCCTGACATTCTGTCGGTGCATTAATAAAAGATACTTGAATTTTGCACATCTGTGGAAGAACTAATTAATATTAAATTTACAGAAACCTATATATTTTAATAGCTTCCAAAATATTGATCGATTTAAATAATTTATCTTGCAACATATGTTCTCTCTTAATCAAGTCTTATCCTTTCCTGCTCCTTCCACAATGCCCTTCTTCGAAACACACAGACAGGCAGAAGGTAAACTCGGTTGCTGTTATGAAGTTGATGGATTTCCACTTCCAACGGCTGTATTCAGGGCCTTGCATGATGCCAACGTCCAAAGGGGCAGCCGTGTTGCTACTGGAAACCGCAACATGTGTTTAATCAGCACCTTATTCCCAGCCTCAATTTCTCCTGAAGCTAGCTGCGCAGATGTACTCAAGCCACCAGGAATACCATCACGATCATGTGGCCAACTTCTTTATGTCAACTTAAGGCACGTTAGCTGGAACATGAGCTTGAGTGCTGGCAAAAAACTGACCTGGAATTCCTGCTTCATAGCCACATGGGACTAAAATGGTTCTACGTGAAGCAATTAAGTTTAAATATAAATGACTTCATAATCATATAATTAGTAACATTAATATAGGCCAAGTGATGCTAATTATATCATTCTGATTCTGACTGTTGCCGCACTAAACTCATTAGTAACTGGCAGCATTATGCATCATATGTTTAAAAACAGAATTGCTGATCAAGCTCTTGAGTAGCATTAAGTAGCTGCCTACTCACGGCATAAGCCTTTAGTTCAGACTAGTGTCTGGGAGAAACACGTTCGAGAGACCATCAGCCAATCCAATACAGAGGAATCTTTTGGAGTCTTTGCACGCTCCACTGTACGAAGTCAAGCCAAACTACTTTGTGTTGAAATACTGTTACACTATAAATGGGTCTACTATATTTTAATTTAAACAGCACTGCAAAAGGATGATAAAACTAGTGTGTCATTTTTGATTGTTTAATGATGCCTGCATAAGATCTGAATATTTGTGAGAAGCTGAACAATTAGCAAATATAAATATTTTAAAAAGGTATCCAGAATGGCAGGTCCATTCTTCCCAGGCTTGCTGTCTCCCACCATGGACAATTATTGGCCTTGTCTTTACCAGAAAAGAGGTGCACTTTTTAACATGCACTAGCATTAATTGTAATTTCACCAAGGTCCTGCTCACACAACAACTTTTAACCACAATCTGTTATAACATGGTTCAGCTTCTACCTAGTCCACAAACGTTTTCTGAATCACCCCTTTTTCCAGCAAAAGGCACATTTGCAGCTTTGTCTCATTACCACTTCTTCTTGCAGTGAGCAAGGCAGCTTTTAAGAAGTCGGTAAAGACCACTGAAGCTGGCCATGTCTCTCCCGATAGGTCCCGAATGGGCAGAAGAATAACTTGAGGAAAACTTCTTTGCTAGAGAAAATTCTTTCCTGCTCCCAAAGACCTCACACTTTGCTGACACAGCTATCAGTGCCTGAGCTTCAGCCCCAAACTTTTCTTCTCATGCAGCTCATGGCCACTGCAGTGTTGCTAGAGCCAAAGCTAGGTTGATGCTTCAGTCACATAAAGGCCAGTTTTCCGAAGAACTTACGATGCAGTCTCTTGACTGGTGTCAGGATGACATTTAGACCTTGTCTACATAGATAAGGTTTAGTATAACCCAGTGTGTGAATTTAAACTAATCTAGTTATAGTCATGAAAGCCAATGCGATAAATTGATTTATTAGTCTTTAAAAGTGCCACCAGACTTTTTGTTTGCTTTGCTGAACTAGACTAATGCAGCTGCCCTTTTTGAAGAGTAGCTGGCTTATGTTGTGAGGGAAGGAATAGAACAAGTTTGTCCATACAAGTGGCTATTCGAGGATAAATGTATCAGTTTAAATTCACGGTTAAGTTATGCTGAAAATCTTTTGCATGCAGACAAGCCCTTGGCACAAACTCGTTGCCCAGCAATCAGTTTTGGAAGGTACAATTTAAATATTGACGCTCCTGTGTGGGTGAAGATTAGCCATACAAATGCCCCCCCCCCCCCGCCTTTCAGTACTCCAGAAGCAATTGCTCATCACAGGCTGGTGCTTTTAAAACAGCTTTAAAATGGAAGCGGAGCCTTGTTTTCTGTTCTTGTGACTCCATTCAGTAATTGGTAACCCTGATGCTCTGCAATGAGTCACATGAAAGATCACATCAGGCCACTTTCCCATCCCACAATGCATTATTCAAATAGTCATTTTGCTGCTGACAGTGAAAAACCTTCACGTTATTAATATAAAAAACCCGAATAATGTTCCTCCTTATCCATCTTAGGGGCAATTATACTCTCTTTCTCAGTTAAAACAACACAGCCCCTCCCACTGTGAGGCCGCCTCTCCCAACTTGTAGCAAAGACTATCAGAGTAGTATTTATCAATGAAATTTTGATAAAGATAGATTTGGGACTTTTCTTTGCCTTCAAGTTTCTGAGGCCTTAAGGTACATGGGCTACATTAAGTATTTCTTTATACATGAAAACTAGAAGCATTTTTAAAAAAGAGAGAAAACTGAGTTTCTTATTAAAAAAACAAGGAGTTCTATGGCACTTTTAAAGACCAGCAAATTTATTTATTGCATGAGCTTTTGTGGGAGGAAATCCCACTTTGTCTGATGCTTGAACATGGGGAAGTTTCTCTCACGAAAGCTCATGCAATAAATTTGTTAGTCTTTAAAAGTGCCAGCGAACTCCTTTTTTGTTTTGCCGAACTAGACTAACATAGCCAACTCACTGGAACTAGAGGTTTTTATATAATCATAGGATTAAAAAAGCTGTAGGTTTAAGCGTAGAAAAAAACCAATGTATTATTAGACTACAAAATGATAGTTGGCTGCACAATATTCGCTATAGAAACAGGGAGATACGAGAAATGGAGCAGTTTGTTAAGAATTGAGGTGTTTTACAGTCAGTCCAACTCCTAGTCTTCTCCAGCATCAAATCAATCTTTCAAAAAAGGAAAGCACTTCCAATGGCCTATCTGTAAGTGCCTCGGAAGAAAGCCCGGAAGACAATTTTTCGAACGATTTCAACACAACAAGCCTGTAGCGTGTAACACAGGTATAGACAAATGTCCCAGGACATTCTTCCTAGTTCCTTCCCCTCCTCCCAGTCCAACTACACTGGGGAAGAATACAAAACCAAATTCACTCTTGCCTTAGGGCCCTAGCAAGTCTATGAGAAGAATGAATGTATGCCATTAAAAAACAAAAACAAAAACAAACAAACAAAAAAACAAACACAAGGTGGGTAGGGAAAATAAAGCATGACCTTTTCTTTCACACTCTTTTGTGACTGCTGCCAGGCACAGCTTGCCTTCTCACAGTCCTCCTCAGCTATATAGAAGGGTCTTACAATTATTACCAATAAATAAATGATAAACACTATTAAAGGATAAATAATTTACATATATAGCACCTCTCTGAACATGATCAGCTTCCAAATCTCCCCTCCTCACACCCCACCCTATAAAAACAGATTAATCTTGAATGCTTCCAACCACTACATCCTCCATTACAAATTCTTCTCTGAGCAGAAATCACACCTTAAAATTTTAGGTAAAACAATGATGTTCGGAGTTTTTGTTTTTCAGAATAACACATGAAGTGGAGGATTAATGAAATCTGTCTTAAAACAAGAAAGATGTACAGCTTAAGGGCTCAATCCTTCTAAAGGCTGTGCATGGGCTGACCTTGGCACCCAGGATCCACCCACGCTGACTGACTTCAGATTGAGGGTTTAAGCTGCAAAGTGACTGCTGTTGTCAAGTTAACTCCATCCTGACTGATTGACAAGAACATAATTTTGCATTCAGGTTTGCTGTCTTTTTACAGATTGGACCAAGTGTCTCCTTGAGGCCATTCTTCGGTACCACACAGGTAGCCTCTTTCAAAGCAGGTCTGAATCTTTTTGCACAGGTCTCATCCATACTTCTCTAGACACACTATTAAGTGGTTTTCTGGACCACAGTGTTAGTTTCTTTGAACTTAAGAGCTCTAGACCAAGTCTCCACTGACAGCAGGGTAGTTGCTGTGAAGAGAAAAGGGTTGGGTCCCAGACCCTTGCTGCATGGCTCTGCCCCGAACCCGATTCAGGACCCGGACTGGGCTCCTCCTGCTGGCAGCCCAACCTGGATCCGGCCCCTGCTGGGGAAGGGCTGGAGAGGGGCAGGGCTGCAACCCTGCAAGCCCAGCGGCAGTGACACCCCTGACTGACAGCAGCAAATTTGCTGCCATCAGTTCAATTAAGCAGCCAGTGAAGTCCCACTCAATCGATTTGGAATTCAACTCAGTAAACTTATCCCCTTAAAAATGGTAGCGTTGTGTTAAAGGGAAGGCGTTTTACTTTGACTCAGTGCAGTGGACACATGGATGTAAGAGGGCATTAGAAAGTCACAGAAAGACACACAAGTTACTTTACCTAACTTGCATATCTCCCTTTGACTGCAAACAGCGATCAGGGCAGACGAGGCCCTAGACTATTGGTTGAAATAACATTAGGTGAGCTTGCTTTTTCTTTTCTATGAGTGGGATCAGCAAATGTTCAGATGCTGTGAAACCTTAAACATATATGCGTTGACAAACAAAGAAGGAAAGGATAGCCATGAGCCCTCCACCTTCTCTTCTGATGAGGACTATCAAACTCCAAGGACAAGATGAAGGTCAACACGCTTGGTATTGGCCTGCTGCAGGTTCTCTAGCCAGAAGACTACTCCAAATTGAAGGAAGCACCCACCTTATCATGTCCACAATAGCACCTTTTCTGAATGGGTGCAGTCCCAATAATGTGGGTACCATCAGTCAACAAGATTCTGGCTCTTCCACTTTCCTGGGGATATTTCCTTCATTTAGGGGATTCCATTATTCCGCCCTTGAGCGCTTTCCAGGGGAGACAGGTTTACTGACCAGCATGTTCACTCACCATTGCATCTCTGTCTGCACTGTCTATGCCCCTGACTGCGAATCCCAGTGGAACTGGCTCAAAGGATCTATCATGATGATTTACAAACACTTGCACTTTGCCAAAAATCTGCTAAAGTTACACAGAAAGCTGTTTTGCCTTGCATGTTTATAAAAACTGAACTCAAGCAGCTAGCTTTAAAACAACAAATTCGTTTGGTTTTTACATCATTCATGAAATAGAGGGGGAAGCAAAAATAACCCAGAATTTCTTTCAAAAACGATTTACAAAATTTTAAAGGCTTTTTGCCATGTCATTTCCTGTGCATTGAACCCCTTCAAAAAACAAACAAACAAATCAGCCAACCAACCGGCATGTTGCTGACAGTAAATGAATAAAAGTAAACCCAGAAATACTGCGTCATCGAAGCTGAGCCTGCAGCAGGTTTGTATGGTAAGAAGAAGCTGCATCGTGTGTTTATTAACACACTGTAGTTGATCATTTCTCTGTCTCTTTGGCACTCCACTGAGACATTTTTCTAAATGCTATTTTAGTGTATAAACAAACACATTCAATCAGCCCTACAACTTGGATACATTTGCATCCTACATATGATCCCTGCAGGTAGCCATTATTGCTGCAGTTAAGGCTGTTCTAGCTCCTGTTCAAGTCTGAGAAGAGATTCCCTTTGACTACAAGAGATGAGGGATAAGAGCCTTGGTATGGAGGTGGAACATAAAGATGACAGGGGTCATGAGGCCGAATGGGTGCATTGGTCCTGGAGTAATGTTCTTCACTCCAAAATGCACCTGGACACAAACCCATGGCTAATTCACAGATGATCCCACTTGTCACTGGTGTTTAAATTTATCTCACCTTCTTCCTAGGAATCTGATATAAGGAAATGTTCACAGGATAGGGCCATGGACTTTACCTAACCTTGTGTATTGTAAATGTAGAGTTTGAGTTGCAATCTATAAAGGGCTGGTGCCTAGATTTACCACGGTATTTGGACAAAAATGAAATTGAATTGTTGGAGAGAGGCCAAGCAGCCCTGATATTGTTTTTGTCCGTATGGCAGGCATCGCTGTGAAGGTACTACAGAATTTGAAAGCAGCAAACTGAAAATAAAGCTAAACTTTCTTTATGTGTATAGACACCAGCCATTTTGTTCTCAGATTTGCTGAAGCCTAGTTTAGAGGACACATATGCTGCTTTTTTATGGAGTTTTCTTTATTTCTTCTTGTTTCCCTTAGACTAAAAGTGAGTTGTTTCCAATATTAAATACATGCCAGCACTCTGAGTATGGAAAAACAGCAGCAGAGGATGTAGAAAATATCTGTGCTGATTCACTGCCTATTCTTTAAAAAGTTGTTTCCAGAAGACTAGAGAAGATGCAGTAAAACTAGATGGGTTTAGACTCCATTTATCAAAGCCCTTACAGTTCCCTTCGGGGCAGATGAAACATAAGGAGTGAGGAAAGAAAGCTAAATCTGTATGCAGAACATTAATAGACAGTTAAAGAATTCAGGGCAGACCTGCTGACTCTTGCCAGCTCCTGCTTTTCTGAAGACGTTTCCCTTCCTGGCTACTAGGTCATGGAGTAACAACTGGAAATGCAAATTATTTTGTGCATGTGTCACTCTTGACATACCCTCCCCCTAACAGCCTTCAGGGTGCCACAGGTACACCCAAGTTGGTAGGAGGCAAAGGTCCATAAACATGGAAAAAAACAGCAGCCTATAAAAGAACCGGAGCTCAAAAAATCAGGATCCCTCCTGCCACTGCACTACAACCTTTTTCTTTGTTTAGATTTTCTCTATGCTTCCAGTCTAGAAAGAATAGGGGAAGAGCCCAGCATGACACCTGGCTGCTGTTGCAAGATTTGTTCTCAGTGACAGTAGCCAGTCACTCTCCATCCTAAATTCATGTGATCAGGATCTAAAGCAGGGGTCTCAAATTCAAATCACCACAGAGGCCATATGAGGGCTAGTACGTTAGCCTGAGGGCTGCATCACCAAAACCTTTTCATACTATTATATTGCAAATGTCAGTGACAATAGTGTTGTTGCAGGCCACAGGAAATAGCTTTAGGGGCCGCATGCGGCCTGCAGGCCACGTGTTTGAGACACCGATCTAAAGTTTCCTTTGGAGTTGAATGGGCAAGACATTTGGTTCAAATCATTGCTGAAGACCTCCTTATACAAGTTCAAAGGGGCAGCCAGTTTAGTCTGGTTCAGCAAAACAAGCCAGGAGTCCTGTGGCACTTAATGACTAACAAATTTATTTATGTCATGAGCTTTCGTGAGAGAAAATCTCACTTTATCAGACACTTTGAAGAATTTTCTTGGCATTTTCTCCCACGAAAGCTCATGTGATAAATAAATTTGTTAGTCTTTAAGTGCCCAGGACTCCTGGCTTGTTTTGCTTATACAGTTTGTTACACTAGATTAGTAATGTCTGTGGAGAGAGAAGTGAGAGGAAAGAAAAGGTAGTTCACGGTGGCACAGGCACCATGTTCTCCTCTTTCCTTGAATAGGCTCCTTTAGCACGCTCTATTCCATCCACCAGACAGAAACCTTTTCGGTCTGTGGAAAGGTAGGAGAGAGGCACAGAAAACCGTATATACACACTAGAACAAAATTTTCTGAAATGACTAATGATTTGATGTCCAAACTGGAAGACTTTAAAGAAGCCTGATTTTCAGATGGTGGGAGCCCAACATTTCTTTTTTTTTAAACGACAAGCCCTTTAAAAGATTAAAGGTGCTGAGTCATGAAAAATTGAAACATCCAAAAATCACTAATTATTTGCAAATGAAATAGCATGTGTGTGATTCTGTTTTATAGGCAGAGCTGATGCCATCCCTCACAGATTAGGTAGTGCAAACACTTATTTACAGAAGCTTTACAACTTTGCCAAACTTTTAACTGTTTGGACTGAAAGTAGACATGCTAGATGTCTGCCTGAGGTTGAATGTTATTTTTAAATTTCAGTTGACATGCTTCAGCCATTTCCAAGAAAGATTAAAAAAAAAACAAAATCCCCAAAATGATGTTTTACCTGTTTCGGAGATTCCAACCCACCTTGTCATATTGACAAAGTGGGCTGGAGGGAGCCCACGAAAGCTTTTGCCTGAAAAAATTTGTTAGTCTTTAAGGTGCTAAAGGACTCTCATTGTTTTTGCATGAGAAAATAAAATTTACGTTATGGGCATTCAAATACAGGAGGAGTTGCAGCCCAGAGTCTTGCATTTGATCAGTCTTCTACACTTAACTATAAATCCTCTTTCACAGAAAAAGCATGTTGCTTGCTGATCCACAGAACTATCTCCCAAGACAAAAAACATCCCAAACGCACAAGTGGGACTCGAAAGGAAAATGTACGCTAAAATGAGAGTTCCTCTAACTGAGGAGTTAATGGGACCTAAGTGTGCTTAGGAGAACCAAAGCTTTCAGGAGACATGCATGCATTCTACATTGTATAAGCACCATACATTCATAGTAGCCCATTTTATTTATTGCAAAGTACATAGTGGTACCATTGAGTTGCAGAAAGGTATTTCAGTAACTGGAAAATGGGAGAACAAAAGCAAAGCTGAAGAATTACTTTTTTCTTTCTGAGTGCAGATATTACAAGCATAAGAACAGCTACACTGGGTCAGACCAATGGCTGATCTGGCCCAGCATCCTGTCTTCCGACAGTGGCCCAAGCCAGATGCTTCAAATACACATAAAAAAATGGGTTTGGGTGTGGTGATCTTTCCCTACATATGCACTATAACAGTAGTTCGCAACCTTTTTGAATATAAGGACCCCTTTTTAGCATCACAAACATTTTGAGGACCCCCAAATGATAATAGTTATCAGGGACTGAATGCAGGCAGTGGAGGACCTGGCCCCTGCCTGCTCCCAAGGAGTGGGGACATATCCAGGGTGAGGCTGCTCACAGCAGGCAAATACAATTCATTTAGAGCAGAGGTTTCAAACTCATTCAATGTGAGGGGCCACACTGGAGGGCAGGACACCTATCATGGGCTGTGTGGATGTGTAGGCTCCCTCTTTCCTTCCCCCTCCATGTTCAGATGGCATGGACTCCCCTTCCCCCTCCCCAGTCCTGCAGGCTCTCCCACACCTTCCCTTTTCGCTGCCCTATGACCCCCCCTTCCCCAGCTCATGGTTGCAGGCCAAAAAAATCAGTCTCAGTCACAGGCAGCTAGGCTCGGATCCAACCTCTCCCCCTCCTGCCTGTCACTCTCAGTCATTTAGAATGCTGGTCTTTGATTGGCTTGTTCCCACATGGACCCCAGCCACTTTATTTGTGATTCATGCAATGTGCTGTCAATCAAATTAGCATGCTTACTGACTGACAGCAAACAGTTGGGATGGGAGTAGTGCACGGCTCTCCAGAGCCAGCCAGCCTGCTTTGACTGAGACTCTGATTGGTTGTCAGACCACAGCAGAGCCGAGCCAGGATTGGCTGGAATGCTTGCTTTGGTGCCCGTGCTGTGACTCAGATCATGCGAGCGAGTCAGACGCATGCCTAGCCCTGCTGTGCTGGGAGCCCATCTTTGCACTTCACTGCTGCAGGCAGCTTCCACGCACAGCCCAGGCAGCAGCTTTGTAGGCTGCATCTGGCCCCATGGGCTGCAAGTTTGACACCCCTGACCTAGCACCCCCTCCAATGCTGATTGCTGGCCAGCAGGAGCTGGGGATGGATGTATTCACGGGCACCTTGCAGTAACGCCACAGACACTCAGGGATCCCTGGCCCCAGGTTGGAAGCCACTGCACTACAGTGAGGAACAATACAAAAATCATTTAGCTGCTCTGCAATGGCCTTGTCTTCCTTAAGTGCTCTTACCACCTCAGTTGTCCAAAGGCCACACTGACTGTTTGGGGGGGGGGGTGTTCCTACTTCTGACATTTTAACAAAATTTTGCTGTTCATTTTTGAGTGTTTAGCTAGCTACTCTTCAACTTCTTTCTTGGCCTGTCACAGTACTTGATTCACCAGAGTTTATGCTACTTTCTATTTTCCTCACTAGGTTCTGACTTACACTTTCTATAAGACATCTTTTTGCCTCTAACCCCTGCTTTTAGTCTCCTGTTAGCCTTGGTGGCACTTCTTTGGTTCTTTACTGGTTTATATTTTGTTTTTATTTGCTACTTATCTCAAATATCTTTTATCATGCACTAAACAAACCCTATCCACACTACATCTGCTCCTCACCTTTTTGCAAGCATGTGGAATAGTGCCAGCCTTGACAACTTCACAGTCACGAACAAAATTTTATTCATCACCATCATTTCTGGAAGCATGATGCTGATTAATGTGTTCAGAAAAGGATCTCCAGAAATAGTGACTTCTTAGACATCTGATTGCTACATATTTTACATACAGAAAAGAAAGCACATTCCTCTTTTACTTTACAGCTTATCAGGAAAGAGTTGCCCTTTAAAGTCTCTCTGGGGTTAGGGGTATAATAGGCTTACATTGGGAACATTCTCTTGAGAAAACAGGTAAGTATTTGCACAATATGCTTGAGTAATTAGTGTGTGGCCTGTCCTACAGAAGCGTCATGCTTATTTGTAAATGGAAGAGAAAATTCATTCACTGCTTTATCTATCTTTAATGGAATTACACTCAAGCACTGAACCACTAAGGCCTCGTATTTGCCCCAAAATTGTACTAATTTAACTACATCCACTTAGAACCTATTGATTAGTCAGCGCTATAGCTTTCTGTGGGCACATTTATTTAAAATCATATCAATTTAGCTTGAGCTGATAAGAAACAGACAGCAAAAGCAGAGGTGGCAGCATGCTTCCAATAGGTAATGCATAACACCATCATTTGCAGCAGGACAGGCCAGCATACTTCTTCCTTCCATTAAATTAAGCCTAGAACTAACTCTCTCAATGAAAATTCATGAAGTCTGATAAAAGGCTAAGTAAGACTCAGGGCTTCATATACCTGACACCTGCACAAAAAAGTAATTTTTTTTTTTAAATAGGAAATGGGGTGTAGGTTACTCTCATTACTTGGCTATGCATCACCTAGCTCCTTACCTTTCCTTCCACATCACAAAACACAACCCAGTCTTAGCTGGGGATCCCAGTATACAGCAATACAAAAAGGTCAGCGAACAGCCTGTATAAAATCCAGCCAGCTAAAAGAACGGTCTCTCCTTTTATTAAGAATAAATTGTAAATCGAATACAATGGAGAAAGGGTCATTAATTTTGCAGCTCTTGAATCATAGATCTCATGATTCCATCTGTCCCACTAGCCCTGTAATACAATGCAGGAATAATCATCTGGCATAGAAGATTAGCCAGCCTAGAATGATATAAATTAATGTTTAATCACTACAGTGTTACAACATAAAACTTTAAATGGCAGCTGGCGAAGTTTTGACACACACATCTCCCAGTTCATATGTCCATGTAAATTTACATATTGAAGCCTAGATGCACCATCTGTGAAAGATGTATTAAATGCCCTTGTTAGACTTCTGGTATACAAATACATGGGTGCAGGATAGCAGGCAGCAACTTTGGAAGAAAATTTCTCAAAGCAGCTTCTTGAGCGGGACCCAACTGTACAAGAAGAATGTCTGTAGCATCAACAGATGACCAAGGCAGAATTCAGTCACAAAATGAATAAAAGCATAGAACATCTTTTTTATTTTAACTCAAACTCAGTGGTCGGATTATGTGACTTGCCTAAGGTCAGGTGGGAAGACGACTCAGGAATCAAACCCAGATCCTATGAAGGTCAGTCCAGTACTTGAACTGCAAGACTATCTTCAAAAAATGCCTCATCTAGATCACTAGATCTGTTGACTCGGAATTATTCCCTAGGATTACACTTGCAGATATGGTGAATAAGTGCTCAGCATTTTTACAGCAACTGCCAAATAGTGCCAGGATGGTGCTGGTTTAAACACCTGCCAAGTGGGAACCAGACTTTAACCACAATTCATTTCATAGCCAATAAAAAGACATGGTACTGCCTCATTCACAACTGACCTAGACTGTCTGGAGAACCTGATACTTTTCAGGGCAAGCTTTTAAATTGCTCTGAAAGACATTTTTATCCACACTAGTCATCCTCTCTGAATGCTTAAGAATTGCATATCGGGTCACTGAAATCTGGCTCTTGGAAAAGACGTCATAACCGCTGGCTTCACACAGTTCCCCTGGACGCCTATTTAACCCAGCAAGGCTTCATAGAGGGGCAGGAGTTTGCTCGGGTGAAGCTTGCTGCAGGACAGGATTCTAGACATGAAATAAAAATTAACAAGCAGAAGGGGTTCACTGCAGTCCATCTTTCATCTACTTCAGCTCGCGTGTTAGGAGCACAGGGATTTCCTCCTCTTGCTTAAAATAGCATTTATATCCACAGACAGTAGCTAAATGCACCTGCTTGGAAAAATTTGTAGGAAGCCATTACTTCTTATCTGTGAAACACCATGCCCTAGGTGGGGCACATCCAAGCAAATCTAAAAGAATGCTGTTTAAAAGAAACCAAAAGAGTTCCTTCATACTTATGTGCTAATGCTGAATGCATCTAGACAGAAATATGAAGTTTCCTTCTCTCCCACCAGGCTCAATTTTTAAAGGTACATTGACACAGCAGAGAAAAATATCATGGCTGATCCATGCCAGCCAACTCAGGCTCACGGGCCTCAGGCTGTTTTAATGCTGGGTAGACTTCTCTGTTCAGGCTCGTGCCTGAGCTCTGAGACCCTCTCACTCCACAGATCCCTAGAACCTGGCCTCCGGCTTGAACCCAGAAGTCTACCCATGCCAGCAATAAAACAGCATCATGGCCAGAGCCAGCTGGTGGTATTGAGTTGCTGTGGAGCTCGGTGCCTACAGCTAGAGATGGATTCTCAAAGGAACTATGCACCCGGGGCTCCTGCTAGCACTCATTTGAGTGCCTATGTGGGTGTGGCTGGATGCTGAATCTGTCTAAAAATCTGGCCCTTGAAGTATAGTTGCTGGTACTTGTGTGTGCCTGTAACCAGAGTGCAACTTCTGTAAACATCTACAGGGGTGGACAAAATGGGCTCACAGCTAGGCACCAGCCATTTTACTTTTTGTTGCCAGAGGACACTCCTCCACTATATTTCTGCAATGGAGCTAGGTGACAGGCTACTAAAACCGGTTGCCTTGGCAAACAAACACATTATTAAGGCCTGAACAACATATTCTGAAATGACCCTCATGCCAACATCAGTTGCCCACTGTACCAACTTAAGAAAAGGCTCCTCTCTGAAAGGTGTAGCACTTTAGTCAATATGGTTAGGTTGGTGAAGTGTCAGTACACTCGATGCACTGCTTGTATCACTGCTGCTGCCTTAGCCGTCTGTGAAGGGAGGAGAGCCTGAGCCTGGGCTGCCTCCCTGTGAAGGATTGGTAGGGAAGGAGGAAGGAGAGCACAAGCCCTGGTGGTGGGGCTCCAGCTGTCAGTGCTCCACACTACCATTTAAATCTGTGCAAGTGCTCCTGGCTAGTTTGCACAGCCCTGACAGAAGCAGCATGGCGCAGACATTAAAAAGGTAATGAAATCACAGTGGTGGCTGCATGTTGACTTCATGTAGACATGCTCACAGTCTTATAGCAGCATTCAAGTTTTTAGGGGAAAAAATTTCCATGCACTAGGTGTCTCAAACTCAAATCAACATGAGGATAGTACGGGGCCACATGAGGACTAGTAGATTAGACCGAGGGCCACACCACTGAAACCTTTTCATACAACGATATTGCAAATATTAACAATAGTGTCATTGCAGGGTGCAGGAAATAGCTTTAGGGGCTGCATGCAGCCCACAGGCCACATGTTTAAGACCCCTGCCATACATCAAGAAAGATTAACCTTGGTTTTTTTGAGGCTTAACATTTCGATGCTGAGTCTTCATTCCCTTATCACACACTGTTCACAGATGCCAGAACAATCACAACTGCAGTTCACAAGGTGATATGTACCTGACTATTTTCAAAAGCAGGGACATCTTCCTCCATTTGGAAATGGTTTTGAATCAATTCTTACTACACAGCAAGGAGCAGTTAATTAGCAGGTGTTTTGCTACAGAATTATCAACACTTGAAGATACTTTGCAAAATAATGCTTTGAGCCACTTCAGTGTGTTTTGGTCTCATCTCTTTACATTCATAATTGTTTCGAGTAAGTTACTGAGGGAGTTTGCAGCTTATGCAAATAAAAAAAGCCTGTTTCATTTAAAGCTGGGGCTGTAGACAATCTGTGCAAGAAATCTCAGCATGTACCCTAAAATGCACTTGGTATGAAATCTGCCCTTGCTCAGGAAGTTATTGTTTTAAGTCATTGGATTTAAATGGTGTCATAGGCCTGTGTCAGCCCTCAATAAAGGGGTAAATTTCACTCAAACAGGGGACACAATCAAAGTTAAAGATAGAATGTAGTGAACAGTAAAGCCATTGTGAATTAAGAGGCTACATTACCATGAAAGGGTGCCCAGCCATGCACAGACTGAGAACAAAGCTGGGGTCAGAAATATTCACTTTTTGGCTGTTTCAGGCTTTGAGGAGCACGTTTAATGTGCAGACTCCAACATGCATAATTCCAATGCTTTCCTACAAAGCAGAGCGTAAGTTTAGTATTCTGTGCTGGTCTGCGGCTACAGGTTCTAGTCTAAATATTGTACACATCAAGTCTTCTCTTCCTGCAATGAGGTGCCTCCTGGTGCAGATGGAGTCTACTTCAAAGAGAAAAAAACAAAAAAACAAAAAAAACACACCACTTTTTTTATGGCTGATAACCCTTACAAAATTACCTAAAACAAGTGCTTTTTGGACACCATGGTGGGGCAGGAGAAAACAAGGCTCTCTCTCTCTCTCTCTCTCTCTCTCATTTCCCCTCTCCTGTGATTTACTCAGGAAAAATGAAAAAAGATCAGCAACAGTTTCTGCTCGGCAATTATAGGAGAGCAGAATAGCAAACAAAGCCACCTTTCACAAAAGCAAGATTTTATTGTTACCAGCTTCTCAGCATTTTATTGCAAGTCATGGGATTTTTTCTTAAAGCCCCAGCACCTGGAGATAAATGACAAGGTGAGAATCTGCTTTCATTGAAGAGTTGCAAACCCTCACAGTTTCAGAGAAAGGTTTGGAAGTGTGACTTCACTGCAGCCTGAAAGACTAAAACCAAGAAAAATAAGTTTTAGATTTGTGTCTCGCGGAACCTTTTTTTTTTTTTTTTTTTTTTTTTTTAAACACTTGGGGTTGGCAGTACTGCTGTTAGAAGATGATTCTTCTGTTTCCCCATGACAGGAGGATCTGACATTTCAGTGCACATGCAAGAGGAGAGAGAAAAGAAACTGGTCTTTACATATTCAGACTGCAGAGAAATAGGGGCTTTACCCATGTGATGAAGGTTGGATTGGAACCCACACCTCACAAAGCCTTGACAGTTTGGTACATTACAGGCTTAGACCACTTGGCCCCCACAGATCTTGCAGAAAACTCTATGCAACCTCTTCTCCATCACCAAGGAGAAGAACAAGTGGACACCATCCCTACTGGTTAAAACATACTCCATGTACATAAGTAAGCCAATTGGCTAATGTACTAAACTCCAGTATTACTGGGCTCCAAGGAGCTAAACAACAGACACATACTTCTGTCACATGTTGAGGCGTAGTACACTGTGGACAGCAGAACTAGCATTAGCCACTGAGGCCTTTAGCATTATGAGATTATAATATCCTGGAGAACATCTTAGTGCTGCAGTAAAACAATTTTAGAGAACAAAAACATGCAGAATGCATTTTTTCATAATTTTAACTGGAAGTTAATTTTGTATAAGATGAAAATAATCCCATACAATTTTCTTAAAATTTAATTTACTGTAAATAACATGGGTTTTCCAAAACCAAGCTCTCTTTTATCAGCCAGAACACTGGACCGATGGAAAAGCAGCAACAAGCCAAACTTGTTCATTTTAAGCATCACCCTGATTAAATAAAACCTTTTTTTAATTTTACATGATGCTTGTTTCTCCAAATGTCAAAGTTTTCCCTAGTCTCACAGTAGTTCAGCTGTTCTGATATAGCTATTACAGGGATTATTTGACAAGGACATGAAAGTAGTAACGTAAATGCCAATTTTATTTTAAAACCCCACTGGAGATGAAGTTTGCTGGCTGGTTTTATTTACAGAAGAACATATATGTAAGCAATCAAATTCGTTTTGTTAGGCTCTATATTTAAAAAGTCATTCAAAAATGAGTATTTTACTATTACTTTAGTCCTTATGGATTTTATAGTATGACCTTTCAGAAAAAAAAAAAAAAAGCAAAATACAAAGTTGTTCTGAGAGTTTTATTCAGCATAATGATTCCAGTTTTCACTCCAATGCCTTAGTTAACTGAACAATCCTTACAAGAGGGAGCTTTACAAAATCTAATATTCCTCTCTCAGCCATAGATGATTTGTTCCAGAATTTTCAAGTTGTCCGTCCCAATGGCACAACACGGATGTCCGGCGCCTGCTGGCACCCAGGGCCAACCCCACATTTGTGCTCCCACACCACCCATACCTTGCAGGCCCCCCTTGCAGTCCAGCGCACGGGGGCTTGATCCCCTGCCCCGTCACTATACCACTGCTGGTGCTGTTGTCTAGTCACTTGCCTATTTTTACTAACACCAAATCAGATGTTCTAAACCATGTCTTACCCATCGCTAAGTAGGTTTCCTTTTAATTGGATCTAGGCTAGCTGCACTGTGCCTGAGAAAGTATTCATAATCTGTTGCTATATGGATTGTAAAGGCTTTTTTTGGCAGGAGGTAGAGAAAATGCCAATGTATCTTTATTCCTCATAATATTTTCTCTGACAACTAAATTCACCTAATGGGTTCTTTTTCTTAGTGTAATTTAAGACTCCTATTGTGATTAACAATTACAATTGTCTAGCCTAAAATCAATTTAATCTGACATTGCTCAGTGGGGGAGAAGGAAAACACAAAAACATACACAGGAGCAATGACACTAAAATTTTGCTGCATCAGGGCTACTTTCCTCCCCACCCTCCTTTTCAGGTTTGCTTCCTTATCAGCTCATGCTGTCAGATGGGTGAACACTAACTCCATGAACACTACAGCCGCAGCAAGAGTCCTTCTCCCTGCCCTCAACTCAAGCCAGTAGATATATGCTTAAAAAGGACAGTAAGTCCATGGTTAGCTCCAAAAGTCTTTACAGTGGGTCTCAAACGCAAACCACCACAAGGGCTGCATGAGGCCTAGTATGTTAGCCCAAGGGCCACACTACTGAAAGCCTTTCATAGGATGATAAAGTACTGCAAATACCTTTGGGGGCTGCACGTGGCCCACAGACTGCGACCCCTGCTTTACAGTGATGCAATGTTAGCACTCAACTGTTACGGCCTTGTTTACATGAGAAATGTTCAATGTAAGCTCATGCATGAATTTAGAACAGAAATGTAGCACAGGTATAACATGTGGACACACTTTTCATTACATCACTTGGAAAAGTTAATACGCATGATCCTAGCCATACACACTGAAAGACACCTGTAACGTGCTCATATGAGCACATGACAGCAAAATTAGCAATTGCCCCAAGCCTTGAGAGGATGGGGGAAGAGGCAGAATATGCAGGCCTTACGATTCTGAATTTGTTACGCTTTAAAGAATTATTTATGTTTTGAATAAACAACCTTAATTGTTTACATTATCCCAGGACCAATGGAGTTTGTTCCCAGGCTGTTTGAACATCATCATAGGGATTGTTTCTATTTATAAAGGGAGCATGCACAGCAGAGTTTTCAAATGCAACAGTAGTTAAACAAGCATCCCATATAAGACCCTCAGCAAAAAAAAATGGCTTTGGTATAACCGAGCACAGAGCCTGGAAGCTTGCACTCATCTAATTCAGACACCACATTGTTGTATTCTCTTTATTTCTGTTTGAGTCAATATTCCTAAGCTCTGTTCATTATGAAAATAAAAGGACTCACTACTGGCATAAATCTCACATGTTGGTCAGCCACAGCTGCAGCCAACATGCTGGAATAACCTTCCTAAAATTAGCTATTTCAACTTTTCAAACTAGATCCATGATTATCATTCCAATGCCACAGACAGGGCTGCATCAAAAATAGCTACAGAAAAGATTCATGTATAGGTCTTTTCTCCATCCATAGGCATGTGTTAGTGGTTAAGAAAAGGAAAAAAAAAAACACTTAAAAAAAGGCAGCGTACATCAAATAGTCTGGTCAAGTCACTAGGTGTCCACAAATGACAGAAAACCTAATCTGAGGGACTAGAACATCAAGTTTAACCTCACTACCCTCTTTAGAGGTCTTATGTACGTCTAGACACTTGAGAAAGTGAATATGAATTAATTGTGTACATTTAACATTGGCACACTTACTCAGAATTAGTCATTTCATTCAATGTAGCTTAATAGATTTCCAAATATTTAATTCTGAATACAAGCATCCAAAAAAAGGGTTTTATATAGTCTAAAGTTAATTCGATTACTGTTCATAAGCATTCACGTCTTCACAGAAAGTTAGTGTGAAATAGCTAGGATGTGTATTTAAAGAACAGCAGCTATTTAACACCAGATCTGGGATGGATATTCTTATTTCACAGTGCCTTTTTGCAGTTTAGTAGCTATTCCATGTTAGTTATTCCTGTTCTCCCCCCAACACCCATTTCATGCAGGCAAGCCTCTGTTACACTCTGGCCACCTTTGTGCCTCAATCTCAGCCCCTTAAGAAAGTGTGAATATTATTTTACAGAGTACCATATTAAGTCCTGGCTATTTGTTACATTCATTGACATGGTGGCCATACAGCAAACATGAAAAATCAGGACTAGGGTGGACGATAATAGGCACCTACATGAGGAAAAGCCACCATCATCAAAAATGTCTCTATGAAATCAGGGCATCTGGTCACCCTACTCAATGGGGAATTTAAACATGGGCTGCAGAAGGACTTCAACAGTGGCTAAAACTGTTATCTTTAGAGGCTTTAATATGTTGTCCATGTCCAGCTTAAACCACAAAAGTGCATAAACTCTGACCACAAACATTGCTCATTACTGCATATGAATGGATTTTTGCTCCCAAAAGAAAAAGCCAAGTACCCTAGCTCTTCCTCCACATGAAGAAAAGCCCCAGAATCTACAAGAACTGACTACACCATTATAAAAATCACTATTCAGACTTTAAGTAAATGGAGTTTAATATTGAGATTACTTGGATTTCTGTCTCATGAAAGTGCTGGCTAGTCTAGTTTTACAGACCCTACAAACCCATAATAAAACTGCCACTGTTTTGCCTCTTTAAAAGGGCACTTCTTTGGCTTGATTAAAAAATTCAGAGACATTGGCATGCCTGAAAATCAATACCTTGACTATTTCCCTCTGAAAGACCTTACCTTTTCCATTTGGAAAAACAGATGGAACGAATGACCTTGGAAATCTCAAAGAGCACTACAACCCTGCCCCTAAAGAGGCTTTCAGAAGACATATGAACAATGGAAAGCTCTTTTAATCCATTTGCAGAAGCACATGACTTTCCTCAGTATTATCTCATGCTAAAACAAAGAGTCATTAAACCACAGAATTCATTCAAGTTGAACACCATATTATGCAAGAACCCTTCTGGGTCAAAGTATAGTGCTCATCTGCACACAGTTGCACCATTTTAACTGAAAAGTCTTATTTTACATCATTAGTTAATCTGGGGCAGCTTTAGCTGTGGATACTCAAATTGACTTAAGCCTGGCTAACACTGGTTTACCTTGCATCACTAAATTCACAGTTGCAAGATGAACTGGTTTTAACCCAATACAAAGGGCTAGTCTACACTTAAAACTTGCAGCAACATGTGGGGCTATAAGAGGACTTGGATAGCTGAATTACGTCAACAAGAGGTCTCTCCAAGCCATAACAAAAACACCTAAATAAATGGCAACAGCTACATCAGTGGGAGAACATCTCTGCCAGCACAGTGGTACCCACACAAGCCTTTAGACCAGCAAAACCTGTTGATCAGAGAGGAGCGTCTCACCCGTCCTCCTGGCCGCTCTCTGAATGACAGAAGTTTTACCAGCATAAGTGCTTCTGTGAATAAGGCCTAAGGGTCCATTCAGTGGTTTGCACCAGTTTAAAGATGTGATACACAAAATTTAGTTAAATTGGTGCAACTTGGTGTGCAGATAAATCCATTGCACAGCTCTGTGGCTGCTTTCATTTAGTTTTGAACTGTGCAGAACACTCTCCATACGTGCAGAGTAAGCATATACTTCTCTGGTAAATGTTAGTGGGCCCTCCCTCAGTACCCGATATGCAGAGTACGAGTGTTACATACTCACCCCCACAGCTGGACAATCTGACAACATAGCTCAGTAGAGATTCTTGTCGAGATCAGAGATTCATGCTTTTAGCCATAGAGATTCAATGCAGTAGAGATTCATGCTTTTAGCTCTGGAAAAAAGGTCTATTTGAGGTCTAATTTTTTGGCCCAGCTCAGACCCAAGCCCACCCAACCTGAAAGGGGTTAATAGTTTCCTAACCTGACCCTGACCCAAAACCAGTGTTTGTGCCACTTGCTGCTTCCTGTCAGAAGGTAGCAACCCTCCTTCTGCAAGTCAGAATTTTACATCAATGTTGTAACTTAAACCTGGGAGGAAATAATGGCAACCCTTTCCAAAAGCATACAAAGTTACCTATCACGATTTATGCTCTTCTGCATAAAAGACAATTCCATTACAGAAACAAAAACTAAATGGGGTATATCAGGACATGGAGCTAGTCAACACGTTAACTCAGGGGCCTCAAACTCAAATCACCACAAGGGCCGCATGAGGTCTACTAGGTTAGCCTGAGGAGTGCACCACTGAAACCTTTTTATACACCATTATTACAAGCATCAGTAACAATAGTGTTGTTGCGGGCCACAGGAAGCAGCTTTAGGAGCTACATGCGGCCGACAGGACACGTTTGAGACCCCTGTAGTAACTGATAAAGGTAAACTTCAGACTCCCCCTCAAGCAGCTACTATGGAAAAACTTCAACTATCTTGCCCACACTCCAACTAACATCTTAGTTAACTTGTGCTAAACATTGCCAATTCTGCTCTCCTCATGTAAACATGGCCTGACTCCAGCTATAAAACCTGTAAACTAAACAGTTAAGTATTTAAGTGAGCTTTATTCCAGTCAGCATCCTTGATGCTTTAAGAAGGTGCAGAGAAGAGCTTGCTTACAGCTAACAATTGATGAGCTCCGTTTGGGTGAAGCTGCTGTTGTTTTAAAAGCTACAACACTTACCGCTCCTTTGCTCATAGCGACAGCAATTCTTTTACAGAGAGGAAAAAATTTCGATCGGGGGCTGCTAATCCCCCCCTTCCATCTCTGTCAAAACAGCATTCCTCCATCTTTAACCAGTGCATCACGGTGTTTATATCTGACTATTCATGGGGTGCCAGCCATCATAGGTACACACCTGGAAATCAAAAGACTTCACAATCCAGGGCAGACACTTTTGAGGTTAACAGCTCAGCAGGTGCCAGGATCTCACTCTGTTTAAGGAGTTGTGTGGTATGAGGGGGGAAGGAAGTTCGTTCAATGTTGTGCGTTGTATCAGCGGTTCCCAACCTTTTGGAGGGAAAACCCCACTAGTTAGCGCTCGGTGGAAAACACATACCCTGCAACCTCCTGGTCCGCCCCCTCACACACACAACCCCTATAAACACAGAGAATAAGCAAACACCACTGCTTTATATAAATAAGTTACTTTTACCTCAGTAAGATGCTCCTGGGCTGAGATGAACGGCGGGGGGCCGCTCGGCCTGTCGAGGGGTCTGCGTCTTCACTCAGGCTAACCGAGTTTGTGAGGAGAGGGAAGATGAGGACAGCTCCCCTCCGCCAGCCAGCATGGAGTTACTTCATGGCAGCTGCGCCTGGCACAGAGCTCAGGGGCCTACGGGACCTCAATATTACTGAATACATCATGGATTAACTCAATATTACTGAAGTCTAATCCTTGGCACCCACCTAAGCATCCCGCTTCCCAGGGTGGGAACCGCTGGTACAGCCAACAGCAGGTGTCCTCTTGGGGGTCCGGGTGGTAGCTGAGGAAATTATTTTAGGTTTGTCAGATGTGCCTTTCATGTGCACAAAACACACCACCTGTCACCTTTTCTAAACCTGGAAGACAGCAACAAAACCACAGGATCGTCCCAACTGAGCTAAGGGAATCTAATGCTAGGTCCACCTCAAGGAGGTCTGAGGTAAATTCTTGGGCAGAGGCTAAGTCACTGGAGGGAAACAAATAAACCACTATCTTAATAGTCCACCATCCTCTGATTGTCAGAGCTGAGTGAAATTTTTCATTAAAAAAAGACCTTAAACCACTGTTTAAGTGAATTTGTGGAAGACTTGGAAAAAAGGGTGAACCCTGCCCCCAATTTTTAACATTTGGCACCCGGAAAGGGAGGAAAACCAAATGACTTCTTCCAGAAAACAATGCCCAGTTTCTGCAAAAAGCAATTGTTATTTGTTTAACCAGAGAAACTCTCTCAGACTAGTGGGCGAAGTGAATTTCATGAGAGGAAATTTCACCGAGAGCCGCTGACTAGTTTTAACACCCTCAGCTGCTCTTAAAGTCAGGGAAGTCCATTTTTTTCCCTCCACCTCGAACTCAGATGGTCACTATTTTCTTTCCACACCTACTGTGAGCCAAACTTCAGTTTCTTTCTCTCCTGGCACACCTATTAGTCTTCAAGTCTAGTTCCTATGGATGGTCACGTAAAAAAGCTAAACAAAACAAAAAAGTCACAGATTGCAGGCCCCCCTCCCCCCCGCCTGTGGCCTACACCCATGATTACATTCCAGTTACTGCCTCTCTTTAAAAACAAGCTGGAGTCTGCTCTGAGGAATTTATTGAATGAGTTTCCACTTTCTGAATTTTCTCTTTACTAAAAGTGCTCCAGTTTCATGAACCTTGTTTAAACAGCAATATACAAGTTTTACTGTACCAGGGATTTTTGCTGCCTCCCACAATCTGCATGCCACCATTTCTGCAATGTCTGTCTATTCCACCACGATTTTAAGCCTGCTGAATCACAAGATGTCCCTCAAACCAGCAATCCATTTCAAGAAGTGGTATCCCTAGAAATTTCTGCTGCTCATTATCCAGCGTGAGGACTTCAAAGGTTTTCTTAACTTCTCTGCACCACCATGTCACCACACTTTGGTTTAAGGCCCTGCATTTCTGCCCTACCCGTTATTCTGGATAACAACAGCTTTCAGATTAAAATCCAGATACAAATCATTCAGTACCAGAAACCGCAGCAAGTGAGACAACTAAGATCAGCATCTTCCTCTTTCCATTCTGTTCACTACAGAAACATTTCATTGTATGCAGTTAGGCATTTACAGCACATATACTTTTTGTACAACTGCAATTACCAACTTAAAATAAATAATGGGCTGAGTTCATGGCAGAAGTCTGATTCTGAGGATGAACAATTTTTACATCATAGTCTGTAATAAGACGCATATAGCTCCCATTCTTCATGAAATGGAAGAATGTTTTATTTTGTAGCTAAAAATTACAGCAATTTGAAGAAGATAAGATTTCTACTGTAAGCGAATAGTCACTCTAGATTCTAAACATTGAAACAACTCTCCCTTCAATAATCCACTGCAATTTTATTTTATTTTTTTTGTTATGGATAGAAAGACGGTTGGCATACAAAGTTATTTAATGCCTTTTTAAATAAGTTTTAGCTTTAATTATATTGTTGCAGTCTTTTACAAGACTGAATTAGACCACCTCTTGAATAGCTCATTTTTATTACTAAAGCAATATACTTTGAAGAATTAAGGGCACAGAAACGCAATATTGTCAAATTGGTTAGTAATCAAGGAATTTAACTCTCCCAGAAGAAAGGATAATCAGATTCCCACATGTTTAGGTTAAAAAAATCCATAATGGAATTTGGCTGAATTAAAGCGTAAATCTGCTATTGATTAGCAGCACCACAGAATAAAGTTAATGCCACTGTCTGCAGTGTGTATTTCAAATGGTCTTTAATTGCTACCAATCTATGATTTAATAACATTTTCAGACAGAAGTTAAAGATAAAAACCAATTCCAAAAATCTTAGATTTAAAAAATTAAAGCCAAACAGCTCTGCACGGAGATGAAAACATTTACAGAAGAACCTGCCAGCACTTACACATCTGAGCAGCCCCATATGCATCCACAATCCTCTTCACATGAGTAAAGTTACTCACAAGTGTTTGCAGGGTCCCAAGAGAAAAATATTCTCTACATAGTAATTCAGTAAGTGGCTTAGATGTGGTGGCTTTATGTGCATCTATCTCAATTATTAGATTTTCAACACAAGGAAGCATAAGATCCTGATTAGAGTATATTACTAATTTGTGTACTAACTGTGTAGTACATAAGTACATTTGCTGTGAATGTGTCAGTCTTCCCAGGGCAAGTTCATGTCAGGAACATCTCCCTTAAAAATTTTGCTTTCCTTTCCGCTCCCAACTCCCTATATGCTGTTGGCCACTGTTTAAATCGAAACAACTGCATTAATTTGCGATAACAGTCTGACCTGATCCTATGACTTACACTTCCCTGCATTTATTTTCCTCCCATTCATCTGCACTTCTTCATCTCCAAGCACCTGACCAAGTGGGACTTTCTCCCATGAAAACTCATGCAATAAATTTGTTAGTCTTTAAAAGTGCCACTAGACTCCTTACTTGATTTGCTGAACTAGACTAACATGGCTACCCGTTTGGAACTTGCCTTGCGAGCTGAAAGTTGTAAATAGTGTGGATAGGTCTTAAAACTGAACCCTTCCACCTGATAGGGTATTCATGTTACTAAATCCAATCTAGCTAAGATTCAGCCATCTAGGACCAGTTCCTCAGCAGGTGTAAAGCAAAGCTGCGCTCAAGTCCACGGAGAAGATTCAGTCCACAGTCCCTGGATTGCGGAGATCAGGGACAAATCACCCACTGGGCCAACGAGACCCAGGCTCCTCTGCCCTGCCATCAGCCCAGCACTGGGAAGGGGAGTGGGGCAGGCCAGCCTGAGGCTGAGCTCCCACCCCACCTGGTTGATCTGCCCCAGGGCATGGTGAGCCAGCCCACAGGCCTAGCTCTGCCGTTCCCACGCTGTCTCTGGGCCTGCCACTCTGCCCCCAAGGGCAAGGTGAGCCTGTTGTCCCTAGCGGTGAGGGATGGGGAGCTGCCCACGTGGCAGTCAGCACCTCCCCCCCACCCCTCCCAGGGATGGCCAGCTGTGCCCCCAATGCCGGTCCACTGGCAGCCCTCCAGTGGGGTGGGGGTGCCCAAGAACCTTGTGGCCCTTGATCGGCCACTGGCAGAGATGTTGCCAAAATCCATAAAACAAGTCCCTAATGTGAAGTGTGCGCATTGTTGGACAAGCCAACCTACACGTATCCAATGCAAGTCAGCTTCTTTGTATTCCAAGATAAATATTTATTGGTGAGCGAGTGGAAAATGGAAAACTATCATTTAACTGAGCCGTCTGTGCAAGTGTTGTCCGGCAAGGACAAGTCTAAGGCCCTGTTCATTCACACCCACTTATAATAAAGACTTCACAACAACAGGGAAAGGTGTAGCTGGGTCTAACACCATTCTCAGAGAAAGCAAAGCCTGCAGACAACTGGCACAATTGTGTGGTTATATTTTTTTTTAAATCATTGCTGGCCACAGTATAGAGAGTCACAGTCACGGCGTAGTGAGGGCCGAAAAAAATCATTCATCCAAAAATGGCAGTGCTCAATAATAGCAGAAACAACTGGATTCAGATATATACAATAGATCAGCATTTCCCAAACCATGTTCTGCGCAACACTGGTTTTCCATGCGATGTGAATAGGTGTTTCACAAAAAAGTTTGATGCTAACGATATTTTTCTTTCCAACTCTTTTAAATCAACTTTTGACAATACGTGTGGCAATTTTTTGGTATGAAACCACCCCCCACCATCATTTATGTGTTCTGCTAATGTATTCTAAGCCCAGAAGTGTTCCATGGCCAAGTTAGTTTGGGAAACACTGCAATAGATTCAAGCTGACTTTAAAACCAACTCATTCTCTTTAATAGAAGAATAAGGATATGGTGTTATACACTGCTACAATAAGACCGCATGTATTAAATATAGTATTAAGCTTACTGAACAAGAATGTCATCTTCTTGCATGGTGTGGCACAACATTAAGAAGTCTCTTATTCAAGCAAATAAATATTCATGTTTCCACAGCAAGTCATATTCCTTTGTACAAGTCAGTTCCTTCTGATACAGCAAAACAAAATGGTAGCACAGAGCACTCATTTAAGTTGCAAGGGTACTTCATGCAAAAAAAAAAAGTCATAGTAAAATCCTCAATAATTAAAACTGGACGTCACAGAGATCATTAATAAGGTTCAAGTTCCCAAATCTATGGAAATTTTAAAAAGCCACTCAGCCTGGAATACATCTGAACCAAATCAATCACATAAACCAACTTTGCCTCATGCCTGTGTGCACACCAGCTATAATTAGACCTCAAATGATGAATGACAGGCCTGTAAAGATAGTAGCAATTCTTAGAGTGCCAGTCACAAAGAAGTATCAATCCTGGAAGTGCCATATTAAAAAAGATGGCAATTTCTTCTATCAAAAGCAGTACTAAAAATAAAGAACATTACAGTCGAGGGCACGTGTGCCAGTGACAAACGCTCCTTTTATAAAACACAATACTTTCAATGTTCCTGTATTATTCTGAAATCCTAAATTAAGATTACTCTAAAAACCAAATGAATATGCCAAACTGCTGATACAGTATTGAGAATCCTACTGCAGCCAATCCAAAAGGGAGAGAGACAAGCACACACTTCCACTGTTAAATGGCAACTTTCCTGGGTTCAATTTATAATTCAACCGTGGCAACACAGGACACATATCAATTTCCAAAATAAAGCAAGGAAGCAGAGATCTTTTAGCCCACATGCAAGTGGAAAGCTTTTCATCTTTCGACTATTGGGCAAAGCACATTTCATTCAGCTACAACAAATCCAGACAGTCTGGAACACACACACACTCGGCTTATGCCCTGGACACCTCTCCTTAAAAAACACAAGAACCAGGCCTTTGCAAGCGAACTGCTGTACTCCACACAAAGAAAGGGATACCCCTCATTACAGCTCAAGTTGAGCTAAAGAGAAGGGAAACAGGGCTAAAACATGACACGACTCACACCTCAATATGCCAACTGGAGAGCTGTGGGCCCGTGTCTTCAGAGCCAGAGTATAATTTTGGATCTAACGGGGGGGAGGGGAGAAGAAATGAGCAAAATAAAGGTTTGCTGGGGGGATGAGGAGCAGACACAACCACAGGGCTCAATCTGGGTGAAATCTGGAGGCTTGGGGGCTGTTGTTTCAAAAGAGGCAGCTCCATCTCCCCCCTTCAAAGCAAATAAGCCAGAAACCCCATGCAAAAAGGCCACTTCTGGCTCTCCTGCATTGCCCAGACCTTGGCCGGGTTTCCTTGCTAATGGCACCAAAGCTTTTCGCATCTGCAGAGCTGTTTGCCTCTCACCCACAGGGGAAGGGGCTGTGGAGTGAAAGCGGCGCCTCTGGTTTCGCCTGGCAGCCGGACACGTTGTTTGGCAAGGCAGGGAGACAAACCCTGCAGCCTGCAGGCGGGAGAAAGGCAGCGAGGGGCCACGAACCCTCTGCCCATGCAAGCCTAGACCCAGCCCAGCCCACCCCACCCGGGCCCGGCTGCAGCCAGACGCGGCAGCGGTACTTACGTGAACACAAAAAACAAAGTAGTCGACCCCACTAATAAGGCAGCTGCTGTGGAAACAGGGATGTATTTCGTGGGTTTAAACCTCTTTCCAGTGCTGTTGGGCATCCTGTGGCTTACACATCCCTGGGTAGTCCAGTCCAAGGGGCCCCAGGCAGGGAGATGCGAGGCAGACAGGAGAGGAGAGCTGGGGAACAGCTGACGGCCAGCACAGGAAATCCCACCCACACAGCCCGGCCCACTCAGCTGATGTCAATGGGCCCCTTAAGGTAGCACAGCCGCTCAGCCAGGCCCCCACAAGCAGCCTGGGCACCCCCCAGCCCCGTGGGAAAAACCTGGCACAGCCCTACATCTAGTTTTTAACCTGCCCTGTGGAGCTCAGCAGAAAGCTCTAGCCCTGCTGTAGAGACAAAGCCTTTTTGAAGCCATGAATTCCCTGGCCTCATGGCAAAAGCCCCCTGCAAAGTTGGGTAGCTCTGAGTCCAAACAAACAAGGAGGCTGGGGGCACTTGTAAGGACTAACACATTTATTTAGCGCCTGAGCTTTCATGGGAGAGGCTCCTACTGCATCATCCAAGGGAGATTCTCTCCCAGGAAAGTTTCTACCTAATTGTTAGTTTTGAAAAGTGGCTTCCAACCCCCTTGTTTCTAAAGCTCTTCCTGTATGCTTAGGGCTACCAGATGATAAAGCCTGGGAAGGAGGATATACAGAAAAAAAATATAGTATTAATGTAATATTCTTCTGTTTTTTAGGGGGCCCTGGAACACTTCCCCCTAAAAATAAAGGTATTTCGTGCCATTCCAGCATACTTTAACCCCCTGTAAGTAAAAAGCCAGACAGTCATGTGTTTTTAAGTGCCTGCCAAAAGTAGGGTTACCCGATACCAAAGCTTGGAAAGGAGGACAGGGTAGTACAAAAAGGACACATGGAGAAAATGTAGTATTCATGCAATATTCTTCTGTTTCTAGGGGGCCCTGAAATGCTTCCCCCTAAACATAGGGTGTTCTGTGGCATTCCAGCATGCTTTAACACCCTGTAAGTTAAAAGCCAGAAAAATCACATATTTTAAAATGCCTGCCGGATGGAGGACGTGAAGGTAAAAAAAGGATGTGTCCTCCTTTTGCCTGACATCTGGTAATCCTAGCCAAAGGACATGTCCTCCTTTACCGGACATCTCGTAACCCGATGCATGCTGAACAAACACACTTCATATGTGATAAATCTAAGTTTTATTTATGTATTTAGCTTTACTAGACTAACACAGCTGCCCCTTTGGAACTTGGCTAAACACACTTCAGACTTTACATCAAACAGTAGTGCCTCAGTACTGCAGGCTTGGGACCAAGGCTTTGCAAGAGCGCCGTTGAACTCAGTAGCGTTGCACTAGAACAGGTTGATCCAACATGTGACTCGGGGGCCAGAATCCGGCCCGCTGAGTGCTGCAATTAGAGCCTGGGAGTTGGGGCTGGCCATGGCTATCTGAAAGACTTCATCTTGCTAAATCAAGTGTGCAGGTAGACATTGACAATTTGTGCAAGCAAAAGCAATGCCAAATATCACACTAATTATTAGTTTATCAACAAAGATCAATTTGTATGTCTTAATAATTCTTACTGGCCCCCAACTGAGAAAAGAATTGCAATGTGGCCCCTCATCCAAAAAGGCTGGGCATCCTTGCACTAGAAGGATCCATCAATACTCAACAGCTTACAGGTTTAGGAACCATACGAAAGACCAGCACCATAAACCAAGAGGTGATTCACGATTAAGCTGGGACTCACACTGGTTAGCATTTAAGCAACTGCTGGGGTCCTTTAAGTAGTTAAAAGTAGTGAAGGTTTAAATTTTGGCATGAATGATTTGAGACTAGCATAGTTCACTTTGCTGTTTAGGTTTCTTCCAGTTGGGAAGAAACAAATAGTGTCAGAACAAAGAATTTGGCACAGCTGACATTGCTGGGAGCAGCTTCTTCTGGTTCACATCCTTGGTAAGGTTAGGGTGACCCAGAAGTCCTGATGAGGCATAGTTCTGATGAGCTTCTTCTTATAGCTTCCCCATTACCCCACCCAACTTTCTCCCACGTGTTTTCTGCTCACCCTACTTACAGCAGTGCCACTATCAGATAGGAACAGAGTGATGTCAGACAAGTTCAAGCTTATTTAATATTTAAATAAAAAAATCAAAATCTCATTTACAGATATTTGCCCCCAATCCACTATAGACCACAATGTATACTGGTGCTTACCTTGCTTCAACTGGGAGTAAAGTGCACCACTAGGTGTAACAGCTGCCACCATCTACATTAGAGGTTAGTACCAGTTCAGGTACACTGGTGGCTACAAAGTGAGCATCCTGATTTTGGTCAAGTGGCATTATTTCCCAGTGGAAAACACCAAATACATACCTGATTTCCCAGTAAGCTCAAGAGCAGGTTTGGTTTTTTTTTAAAAATGAAACTTACCCTTGATTGCAAATAATTTGCAACAGCTTAAAGGTAATTCAATTCATCTACCCTCCAAATACATCTGAGCAGCTCTCAAATGCAAGTTTCTACTTCCTCTGCTCAGTGATGTGATATACTACAGAATTTCAAATCTACCACCCTCCCTCTTCAAACTAAAGCAGTTTGGAGAGTTAGAATTATGATACAACTTTATGTGCAGGCAGGCAGAGTACACACTCCTCGGAGTGGAATTTAATTGGGTAGAAGGAAGTTTGAGAAGTGTGCTTGCTGCCTATTTCTGCAGCACTCAAAGCCCAAAGCAGCCTGAGGAACAAGAAACAAGGTATAAAACCAGAGTCATACATGGCAGTAGACAGCACCACCATTCAGAGCCTCTAATCCTAGTCTGGTAGTTATCGTTCAATAAATTTCTCATATACACTTATGAAATCTCAAGATTATCAGTTCATTTTTTAAAAACAGAATTTGATTCTACATCCTTTTTATGGTAAAGGCATCCAAAAAGTTTTATGGTAACAGGAAAAACTCAGAAGGCTCCCCCCCCCCCATTAAGTAATACTTACCCACTGGCTTCTGTTGTTAATAAAGAAAGAAGTGATGAAGAAGGTAGCAGGAACATTCAGTCTTCTAAAGCAGTGACTCAGCCTTTCTATTCACCTTGCATACTCCCAAATTTTAACTCAAACTACATGCTTACAAAAAAAAAAATCAGGTATACTAACCCAAAAAAGTGGCACAGCACACTATTACTGAAAAATTGCTTGTTTTCTCATGTTTTACCTTTATGAATCGAATCAGTTGGAATACAATCATACTTACATTTCAGTGTACAGCATACAGAGCAGTATGAACAAATCTGAAATTTTAGTTTGTACTGATTTTCCTCATGCTTTTTATATAGCCTACTGTCTAGCCAAATATCTTGATATGGTGATGTATCCCCTGCACACCTCCACATCCGCCAGATGTAGTAGGTTAGTTGAGAACCACTGTTATAAAACAATAAGCGCTCCGAAGTCTAAACTTTGACCTAGACAGCTATTACCAGTAAAATGCGATAGACATCTTCTAAGCAGCTTCTGGAAGCTTCTAAATTAGACAAATGTCAGCAAAAGTTGGGCAGGGGAGAACACCACCACAACCCACTACCCTGATGCTTTGAAAATAGCATTTGTGTTTAATCTATTTGTTTTAAAAACAAATAGCCCTGCACTGCAAACTCTCACACCGACCAGCACTGTGAACAGAGCTCAGAAAGTTTCCCAGGGCCATCCCAAACTCAAATTTGTATTGCACACAGGATACAACCCCCTTATTAAGCAGGTGTTTACATTTGGGAAAGCATCTACTTTACATAAGACTTCAACTTTCATTAATGGGGCACAATGACAAGACAATTTTTTGGAAGAGAGCTGGGTGGTGCAATATTTAAAACACAGCATTCATATGTTCAGGTAGTTTGTTTTAAGGAATTCTGTATTGTTTGCTTCTTTATAAAAATCAGTATTAGTTTTCTAAAATGTACCTTCTTTATCTTTTAACACAAAAAAAAAAAGCTGGTACTCTCCTTTCCCCTGCTGAGCCCACGGCCTTAGCTGGACAGCACAGCCAGCAAAAAAGGTGCCAGTATTCCATACCCCTGCATACCATTACCAAAAAAGCACTGTCTAAAGGCATGTACAGTTTAGAGAATAAAACTTAAATCAACCTTCCTCTTGCACAGGAATTCAGATCCCATTAAAGCAGACTTTAAAGGTCAAATTTAAACACAAACACTGAAAGTGTTTTTTTAAAAGTTAAGGGTTTAGGGTAAGCAGATCTTAACTACATACACTTCAGGCCTTTGCGGTTCATGTAGAGGAGTCAGTTGCTTCTAAGTTGAATACAAGGTTAGTCCCACATCTTAATTCTCTCCATTCCCCTGGAGAGCTGATCACCAGATTCCCCCCAAAAATGTCACCATTTTGTTCCCATTGAAAACAACTTCTGCAAATCAGGCAACCAAGAACTCTGAGCCATAAATTTAAAGTATTTACTGCCCTTAAAGTAGTTTTTGGATGCAATATTTTAAAGAATCCCCCCTTCAAATTCTCAAATAAAATAAGATTTCATTAAAACCTGGAGGCAAGCTAGGTTTGAAGTGAGCATAGCTAATTACAAAGTGGAAGCCTCTCTAGAATCAAAAGCATAAGTAACAGTTAACCACTGATTTATCTTAACAGAACTTACAAAAATTACTTCAGCTAATCTGTATTACTCCCATTTCTACACTGCAGTTTCATAACTGACAATTCCACTAGATACCTATACAGCTGCAGGAATGAATTACTCTTCTAATGTATATTACCTACAATACAGTTTCGGAGTTTTATAATGCGTATTCCTAAAAGAAAAAACGTTTATACAAGTCTAGTCACTTTAGAATCTCATGAACATGACTAGTTTTTTAGATTTGCGTACAAGATTAGATATGCAGTTGTAAAAATTTCCCAAGTAATCACTGTTTTTAAAATATAAAAAAGGACCTCAAGGAGCTTCCCTTTCATCAAAAGAAAATGTTTCTTTTATTCAGGATGAGGGATATATTCAGATTGGCAAAAAAGTTTGGCTGTCATTCTGAGTGTTCTCACTTCACTAAGCATTCTGCAGAAAAACTGTTCACATAAGTGCTACATATGTGCCACAGGAATCAAAACACACACCTACCAAATACATCAGAGCACGTCCCTAAATGGGACCTGAAACCACCACCAGTGAGCAATATTGTCATGAAAGGGAGAGGGAACAGCATATCAAACTGCAAGGCATCCTAAGAGCATGGAAAGCCAATAACTTGGATATATGAAACAAATGTACAAAATTTTACACACAAAAACATCAAGATTTTTCCAAGAACCTAGTTTTTATTATGCTAAAACCTGATTTTAACCACCCCTTGCTTTCCTATAGTAGCCCTCTGAAATGTTTTTCCACAGATATGGTTTTAGGTGTCCTACTTGGAAAAGAGGAAGTGATGAGAAGACTAACATGTCATAAGTACTACAAAGGCCTAGGGAGGAAAAAAAAAAAATCTTACCAATTTCAATCAAAATGAATATGGCCCAGACAATATACTCCTGGATCACTTAATCTGAACAGTAAGATATCAAGCTACAAATACTACTATTAAACGTACATGCATGAGTTATTAAAAATGAAGTGAAATACAATTAAAATAATTTGTCGACATGTGGGGATTAACTGATTTTGAAAATACAGGATTATATTTTGAACATCAGTCAGACTTGACAGTAAAATTAAGATGGTTCACTTACTGTTTCTTTTGTAGGAGCACAAATTTGTGTTTGCATTTCCAACACAAGGCTCTGGCTGGTTTAATAAAAAAGCAAATCTTTTAAATGAAAAATTTAATGTATATTTTATTTTGAAATTAGATTTGTAAACTTCACCTCCCCTTTAACAATTTAAAAACACTGCTTGTCAGCTTCCATTTAAGTCTACAGTGGCTTTCATGAATGTAACATTTTGGCTTTTACATTCAGATGACAATAAAATGAAGCATCAGGAAACATACAATGCTATCTTAAATCAAAAACACATATCAAATACATCATGCTACTGAGATCCCTTCTGGAGGTATTTGTTTTCGAGTTAAAGGTCCTAGGGAAATAAACAACTGATTAAATGTATCTGGTTGTTGAAAGGGGCAAATCCCATGCCAGACTGTACTGGTGGAAGTCTGCTGTGCTTGTAATAAGGGAAGAAAGAGAAATATAAAATGGAGTACATTCTTTATAGTTCCAGATTTGACAGATATACTGCAACATCAAAAGGTATTTATGCAGATTTAAAGCATACGTAATGCTCATATTCCATGTCGTTTCGTTGTCTTGGAGAATATATGTTTCATACACTGAGGAGTCTAGGTGGAGGGGTTTTGACCTTTACTAGCATTCAGTTCCCTCTTCTAGATATTAGTGGTCACCATACTTCTGACGTTGATAAAGACTACATCAAGTTTATTTTTAAATAATTATTTTATGGATAGTTGTGTCAACATTTTAGTATAACTAAACTGTCTACCAAAAAAGTTAGACATTTACTGAATGAAATCTCATGAAAAGACTGTTCGACAACATTTTGTTTTCTACCCTGGCTTAAGTCTTAACTCTATCAGGAGTTACAAATTCAGTAGATCCATTGCTAATAAACACTTAAGCGAGCAGCTTGAACAAGAATATTTCTTCCCAGTCCGAGACTGAACTAATGTAATATTCCAGCTTGCATATTCAAATTCTAGGTTTACTACTTTAAGTAGCATTCGGACCCCTCATACCTTTCTACAATGCAAGTATTTTCAAACGCCTCAAATCCTGGATTCTGAGAGTTCTTAACACATCAGTGCAGAATTTAGAAAGTGATTACTGAAGTGTATTGCTTACACTTTTGGGTTTCAAACTGTGGGATGAGGTTATCTAGAGCACGAGACAAGACGAGAGCTTACACATGTCCAGGCTAGGCCAGCAGCGAGAGTGCTCTGCCCATGATCAGCTGCTTCCCCTCCTACATCCCTGACCACTGATCTTTCTGAGCATTCTTCCTTCCTGTCTGCTGCCCTGAACTGGGCCAAAAAGCCAGAGCAGTTTATTTAAAACCCCGTAGGAATGAAAAGCAAGGCAAAAAGCCTTGGGCTGCTCTATTATGGGCTTCTGCAAGTTCTGCCATCTGCTTTGTCTCAGCGACACCCTTTCAGCAGTTGGGGACCCTCACACAAAGGTGGTGTGGCACACAGCAAACAACTTGGGGAGCTCTGGTTATGGAGCTCCCCAAACATGTTGTAGCAAATGACTAACAAGATTAGTTTTAGCCCGACTTTTTAGGTCTACTTAATGGTACCTCTGGTAATTAGATGGTCCTTACAAGTCAGTGAATGGCACATCACGAATGACCTATGGTCCTTATTACAATATAGAAAACAACTTATAAAAACTCACTTGTAACACAAACAGACCTCTTTATCCTTTAGAATGGTTGAGAGTGCTTTTGAAAGTCATTAAGAATTTTAAAAGTAGTTTCATACTTAGCTTTTTGTAATTAAAGAGCCTACATGAGATTAAATTCAATGACACCCACTGCTTGTTCAAAAGATGCCTTTTTCCACTACTGTCTGCCACCAGAGACCATCATGCCACACATATTCAAAGTTCCACCATCCGGTATTCTGTGGCACTACAGCCTCACACGAAGCATAGGTACACAGGTCTGCTAAAGAAAGTTGTATGTACCCTTCAAGAAAGAACAATCTTCAATTGGCAAACACACATACACACACACAACTGGTGTAAGAGGCCTGCTTAAGCCTACTAATTTAACACAACATACCATACAAGAAATGTCTGCATAATTTGACTAACAGGAAGGATTAAAATGCATTAATCTAATCTGATTACATCACATATATGAAGATACGGACCCTGAAATATGTAAACACCAAGTACGAGAACTGTAGTCATACGTGTTTGAAGTGTATAGAAAACTCAGTTCTGTCCTTTGATGCTGTTTTCAGATTTGTTTTATTCACTCTTTTGGATGACTATAAATAAGTGTTTCCACTATGGAAAAGAAAGTTAGCACAGTACATTTTCATGACTGGGGAATGGATTTTCTGAAGACATCTTCAAAAGGGCAAAAGCTTAGAAAAAACAACCTGAATGTTGGAATTCAGTTCTTTATAAAGTCCCTTGTAAAAATTAAAAAAAAAAAAAAAAAAAAAAATTAAGGAAAAAACACAAGGCCCAAGATGATTTATTGCTTTTCTTCAGTTTTTTCCTTGGTCTCTTCTTTCTTCTCAGATTCTTTTACAGAAAGCTGTTCTAATTTCTCAGCAACTTTATCAGCGCTATCATTTTTCTCTGTGCCTGCTAAGAGATTTTTTTTTGAAGAAGAAGAGTTACACACACAGTATGGTACAAAAACATGCTTCTTTAATGCTACAGGATAACTCCTGACATGGCCTATCTTGTGTAACTGGATGTGCTGTTGCTGACAGCTTCCAACTCCCTTACCCACATTAGAGTTATTTGCAATTCATCTCTCTAACCTTTTCTCCCCCTCTACTCCAACATCTTTGCTTGAGTGAAACAAAAGACTACAATTTATAAGGGAATTCAGTTCCCTGGATTGGCTAAACCACTTCAGTTGTCTGAAGAATTTGAACTACGGACCAGTAACAGTCCATACTTTACTCTTATTATGCAACTGAGAATTCCATTCTAAATTTTAATCTCCATAAAAAATTGGAGATATTTGTTCAAAGGAGCTTCTCTCCTTTATATGCACTACTGAAGCAGAGAGAGAAAATTATAAAATTAAATATAAATATATAATCCTGGACCTGGAGTGTTTACTTGTGGACACAGGAAAATAAAAATCAATATCACCATTATTACGATGCACTATCCTTTTTTCCTACATCATGAAAAGCATTTCTATAACTGTCCTAAAAATCATGTCCCAGGAGCAGTTGCAACAGTCTTCTACAGAGAAAGAAGTGTTTTCAATGTCTTGGACCATTACTCTAGCAGACTGAAAAAGCCCCTGGACTGAAGATTGCAGTCAGGCACAGAGTGAGTCTGCCAAGAGGCATCAAATATTCCAGTAAGCAAACTAAGGATATTTCCTTGCTGCACCATTGCCATTAAAAACTCTGAAAACGAGGGGACAAAAGCTGAAGCGCTCAAATTCCAAGAGGAGATTAATATCTTACCCTTCTTTGCTCTCTTGTCTACCTCATTTCTGCATTCTTCAAATTTTGCCTTGAATTTCTGTGCATCTGTTTGAAGTAAAATGTTTCATTATCTTAAATCATTCACAATGCCTCTATTCTTTAGATTTTTTTCCTGAAACAGACATTGAACCTGAGACAAACTCAAGCCTGTTTTAGTCTTACTGACTTTTTGTATAGAAATATGCACTAGTGCAGTGGTTCCCAACCCTTTTCAGGCTGGGGACCCCTTTTTAAAAAAATGTCTCTGCAGCCCCCCAGCTGATTATGTAATCTGGCCCGCACCACTGTGGCAGTGCCGCTATCACAGCCGAAAAATAGCATCGCCAGCACCACAGGCTACGCTACTGGGGAGCTGAGCTGCTGTGACTATGGCCCCCTGTCCTTGCCCTCCTGGGGAGCTGCTGCAGCCACATCCCCCTACTGGGATCTGGCCATGGGTGGAGAGCCACAGCCCTCACAGGGAATATCAGGGCTGCAGCTAGATTCCAGACCCGGTAGGGAGAGGCTCCGCGAACCCCCTGCAACATGTCCATAGACCCCTGGTTGGGAACCACTGCACTAGGGGATTTCATCTGAGTTCAAGTGATCTTAAGTATATAGGCGTCAGTTATTTAAACAGTTTCCAAAGAAAGCAGTGTACGTTGCACCTTGGGTGGGTTTTCTGCCAACTTTTGGTCGGAAGCTTCTGCTATTAAGATGAACATCTATCCATACTCAAGCTATGAGGCAATTCACATTAGCAGCCACCCACACGTGCTCTTGTTCACAGTTTGAGGGGGCAGGCAGGAACTGAGTGAACCATGGACATCTTGAGATGGTTCTGCCAGAACACCGCTAAGGAGAAATGGCAAGTTTCACCATCACTGTCTATTCTCCACCTGTTGGGAGAATTTTAGTCTCCAAAATTTTGTCCTCCTAAGCATGAAATGTTCAGTTTACATAAAAACTATGCAAAAAATAGATCTGTCAGTCTTAAAGTTCCACACAACTCCTTGTTTTTTTAAAATAAAAACCTCACACATGCACGAGGCCAATAGTAAACAGATACAAGTAACAAAGGTCAGGTTAAAGCTAACCAGAATTTCTTTTAAAGATTGCATACTTCAATATATTTCAGTCATAGTGACTGGTTCTGATTAAAAGTTTCATTTTAAAAAGACAGGCGCCATTATCAAAAAGTTCCTAGCAGTTAAACTACAATAAGCTTCCTTCCCAACTCAGAGGCAATAACCAGTTATGCCACTTTCCAATGGAACTAGAAATGATGATTTGATAAGCCCCAACTGAGATAACCTGACTGGCCACTTGAGGTCACTACTGCTCCCTAGGACCTCCCCCTGCCTTTATTTGAAGGCTGGATACAAAGCCAGAATAATTAAAAATCTCTTCGGAACGTTCACCCTCTTTGCCTTTTTAGATGAGCCTCTGTGAAATGGAGTTCAACAGGCATAGTGACACTACTTGGCATGCCCAGAAATGAACTTTAAGTCTGCCTGTGAATCCAAAAAGGAATTCCGTTACCAGTCTCCCTGCCACCCCCTCTTATCCATCATAAGAGAGTGTATATAAGAAGCAATGAAAGTCCCCTTGAACAGCCATAAATCAGAGACAACTTTAAAATCTCACCATAAGCTTATTCTTCTGAGTTAGTGTTTTGGAAGGAATTTTAAGAGTTTAAGTAGAAGGCTTGTTTCAGCGCAAGTCTGATTAATAAAGGATGCACCAACATTGTTTGAGTATTATACTTTACTTCTTAGTTTCCCATCATTCTCCAAGTTCTTCCTGGATCTGACACAAGGTCCAAGTTGTGCAACTGAATATGTTGTTGCATTCTCATTTACTACCAACAAACCTTCCTCCTACACGATAAACCAGACATTTTAGTCTGGTTATCCCAAAGGCACAGGACTAGTAGCATGCAGTATGAAAAAACCAAACAAAATCTGGGATGCACAATAGGCAGCCAGCAGTACTGATGGTCTGACTGTCACACACAGCTTCCTGCGTTAATTGGTTAAAGGCTACCAAAAACAACTGCATCTAGGACAGTGTTTCCCAACCAGTGTTTGAAAAACTACTCTAAGAGGTCTGCATTGGCTCATGAATATTCATGAGTTCAGAGACTATATGGTGGTGTCCTTCAAAATAATTAAAAGTATTAAGATGCGCCACGACAGAGAAGTTGGGAACCACAGTTATAAAGTCCCTTGCCCCTTACAAGAGCTACCACCAGAACAGACAAAGCTGGAAAAGAAAGATTAAGCTGATTGTGCAGCCACCACAGTATCTCTCTTTGCATACCTGAATTACAAGTAGAAGGGGATTCAACACATCCAGAGAGCAGCTAACTGGGAGGGGGGGATAAATACGGTGGGAGAGAGCAAAGGAACAAGTGTGGGAGCTGTTTATTTTTTTTTTAGTCTTTGCATATTCTTTTTAGGAGTGCATGCATAATTTGGCATTCCATGTACAGAATTCCTAAAAAACCACTACAATTTGTCATGTCTTTTTTTGTAAAGGTATTTACAGCTAGAGTGCCTTCCATTCTATGTTTGTACAGTCCAATACCACTCCTGGCTGGCGTTCTCAGGTGCTATCAAGATACAAATAATTTCACTTAACTCCCTAAATTACGGCATCTCACTCTCCTAGATTACCCTAGAGGAAATACGGCAGTCAAATTAGGTAGCTTGATATTTTGAACAAATATGAAAATACTGTATGCCCATTCTGATCACAGATATGAGGCATTCCCTTCAACAAGAGCATGACTGCTCCACACAGAGCTCAACACCTTTCATTAACACAGAAAAACAAAACCGGACTCTTGCTTCCTCCCTATGAATCGTCTAATTATGCTAATTTTGGGAGTATTATACCAAACAATATAGAACTTTTAAAAATAACTTATCCAAAAAGATTTACTATAGCCCATTGTCCAAAGTATCAGTGGACATGATGATTATCACACTAGACGTGGTAGGCATTTCATTTGATATGTTAGAAGGACAATGCAAGTAGATATTAACACTTACTACTTATTCAGTGTAGCAGTCAGTAACTTGTGATTTTAAGGAGATGATTTCGGATGGAAGACAGTGCAAAGTTATAATTTCCACTTTTGTATTGCCACACTTGAATCTTAATGAAAAGTGTGAATATAGTGAAGTCCTGGAGTCTTATGGCATTAAAAAAAAAAACTATTCAGAAATACTAAGTTCTCTAGAAGAGAGTTCCAGCATATTAAAACAAAGCAAAAAATTTTTATTGTGCTAAGGGGGCATTGGCTATTACTGAATGTGTAACTGTTCCATTCATCTACATATTCTGATCATTCCTAGTTGCACAATTGATTAATTCTGTTGCAGTACTACTTAGGTAAAAGGAACAATCCTCACAGGCAAATATGAGGGTGGTTTTGTATAGGCAAATGAGCTTTTTGGACTTTATTCTTATTATTCCCTTCATCCCATTTTGAGTACTTACAACCAGCAGGAACAGATTCTTTAAAAAGAGAGAGAGGAAATGTTTTCAGTTTTCTAACATTGGAGTTATAAAAAAGGTAATGACAACTTTCATTAAATTTACTGCAGAATACTCTATTCAGAATTACATGACCTGAGGTTACTGTCTAGGGTATATAGCATAATATTGACAAAACAATCTTGTGCCATTACTCACTTTCTGCATTTAGAAATCGGATTGCCAAAAGTTCAGGTTTAGGGCTTTCATCTGCAAAGTCAGCATGTGTGTTCCAGACCCATGCCCTGTCACTTCCAGCATTAGGCTTCAGTTCCATTAAAGGTGTAACTATGAAGAAAAAGGACTGATTGTTATATACAAGTAGGACTGTTTTGAAACTTTTCCACACCAGTCCCCCAAGCACCCTAAAAGACAATTAGCTCAAGCTGAAATGGAAGGGAAAAGATGTCAGATGCTTCGAAGTGGGATTTTTCTCCCATGAAAGCTCATGTGAAAAGTAAATCTGTTTAGTCTTTAAGTGCCACACGACTGTTTGTTTTTTCAGTTATTTCATCCACTGTAGAATAGAGTTTCACTCCTGGAAAGCCAATGGTCTAAAAATATTTTCTTTGTCAGTAGTCAGTGCAAATGCTTCAAAGGAAGAGACAAGAGCACCCAAACAAAACAAGCAAGGAGTCCCATGGCACAAAGACTAACCAATTTATCGCATGAGCTTTCGTGGGAGAAAATCCTCCTTTCCCCATCTTCAAAGCATCTGATGAAGTGGGATTTTCTCCCAGGAAAGCTCATGCAATAAACACATTTGTTAGTCTTTAAGTGACACAGGACTCCTTGCTTGTTTCGCTGAACTGGACTCCCTTTGGAAGTTGGCAACATCCAGATCAAATAGTAAAGCTTCTTCCTTTCAACTGCTGGTAATTTTATAGATTATAGATAGCCTTTAGCCTTCCATCTGAAATTATTCACTTAAGTGATTTCTCTCTCCTCCTTTTCACCATCTCAAGGTTCTGTTTTGATATCCTTTTACGAAAAGGACACAAAAAGCCTCTACAAGTATTCAGTAGAGATTAATACGTTTTAAACTGCCATGTTACACTTGTTTACCTTTTTCAAGGACAAGTCCACTAAACTAGAGGAACTACAGTTTAAGCAGAAAGCGCAAATATGAGGAACCCATTGTTCTAGTTTTTGATCGTTCCTGGGTCTTTTATATTTGATCCATCTAATAAGCACAGGGTAGAACACGGTCTATTTCCAAACACATCAGAATGCAGTAACATCTATACTGCAGAAGTATTCAGCAAAGATCTGGCTGCCATTTTGAACACTGGAACTCATCTTACGTATGCAATCTGCAACTCAAAACATTAAATTTAAAAACATTTTCTATACAAGAGTAGTGTTTGAGAGAATGCTATTTCCAATTATACTTCAGTTGCTTCACACATCTGCCAGCAAATGTGTGTGATTTCAGTTCAAACATATTTTTCCTTAATCATGTTAAAATAATCCTCTTAGCCATCTAACTTATTTTAATGGAAATCATCTTCTGCTTTAGGTAAGCTTAAGATCTTGCAAAACTTCCATACTTTACATTGCTGCATCTCAAAACTTCATTACAAAACAAACTTGAAATGAAGTATTGTGATGCCTGCTTAATTTACAGGGATGCAAATATGTTTTTCTGCCATGGTACAGAACTGTACATAATTAACAAGTTAAACGGGCATCAAACTTGATGCCTACACAGCCCCTGAATTTGCTTCTGTCAGACCACTGGGCTGTTCCTCCAATTCATTTCAAGAGTGTATGAACCACATATGAATCCTATTTAGACTTGACAACTAGGATGCAGATAAGAAAAAGATGACACCCAAAAGGAAGTTACAGGAGATAATGGAACAAACATACTATAATGATTTGCACAGATTTTTAGGGTTTTATCTCTCCTCATGAGGAGGCGAATTGTTCCCTTCTCCTTATGCTTCAGGAGTTTTACATCCCCGGTTCCTCGTTCTTTCCACTCTGGAAGATCATTTTCTGATGCAAATCGAAACAGCTTTGCTCGCCTTGAAAGAGAGAGATCAAGTAATTAGAGTTTGTGTGCAGAAACACATTTACTCCGATACCATACTCAATGAAAGTTCCTCAACCCACCTGTCTTAAGTGAAAGTTAAAAGCTCTATAGAATCTTGAGACGAAATTGTCGTCACCAACATTTCTACTCTATAAAGGTTTCTAAGTCTACATGCAAGTTAGAGTACAAGATGACACATTCTGTCAGCAAACTGAGCACCATGCTATCAGTAGTCAGTGCATTTGCTCATGACAGAATATTGTATGAAAGGAATTAGGAGATATCATTGCTTTGGAAAAAGTTTTGCTGAAAGAATGTGTGCGCGCAATTCTGAAACACCGTATTAGCACTGAATTTCTTCCACCCAAAATTCAATTTCATGCCTTAAAGAAAATCCATAGAAAATAAGAATTTCAGTTACATGTCAGTAACACAATTCTTCTGTATATTTGGAATGCAATTAGTGCACTGAAATTACAACCAATGATTCAACAAAAACACAAACAAAGCCAGCTGTATTGGCCTACTTTCATGGCAGTTTTGTTAATTAACAAACTTGTTAAAGGAAAGACAAGAGTAGCTGCCCAGCATCTTCCTCCAGGTATGTTATTTTCTCTCTCTCACATACCACCAATAGTTCCAATTAGGAGGGTGTTTTCCAAACCAGCACATGAATTAAATGCTGTGCACTCAAAGTGAATTAAGTCTTACAATTTTTTCATTTAAACTTTAGTGCTGCCTTCCCTCCCAGTTCACAAGATGGACTTCTGTGCCTTCTATAAGGGCTACAAGACCGATCCCTAATTGGAAAGAAAATGCAGACTTATTTACAAATAATTCTCAAACTGTACTGCTTTTCTGATGTAAATGAAGCTTACAGCATAGGAGCGTGCAGGTTTCTGAAGCCTGATGTTCCACACACCTAAGAAATAAATAAGTTACTCCTTCAAACTATTCCTAAGTATCTTTCTACACTCAGAATCTCAATTGGTACCTATTCCCAAACAGAGTGGAAAGGGAGAGTCAGTACTGCTCTGCAGAGACCATGTATTGGGGCTTGGGGGGGGGGGGGGAGTTATCATTAGTAAGCAATTCCTTCTTCTTCAAGACACTGCCCCCACCAAGCCCTTAGAGTAGCAGGAGACTGCATAGCAATGACCTCTCTGTAGAGATGGGCCAAGGAGCTCCACTAAAATAAGTAACTGACATATTGGGCCTTAAAAAAAAAAAAAAAAAATCATGGCTTGAAAAGGCCCAAGTATTAAAATGCACTTGTGGAGTAAGGTAGTTCTCTTCTCCATTCCCCCTCCACCCACAATCAGGGTTTGCAGCTCAGCACCAAAGAGTTTTCACTTTAAATGACATAACCTAAAGGAAGTAGTTCAAGAGTTATTGCAGGGTGTTCAAATCCTACCACATCCTCTACCACAGCCTCCTGGGGAAGTTGACTTCTGAGTCTGCCAGGTCAGTTTGAGGTGTCTTCGTATGCAGATCAGTGGTTCCCAACCTGTGGCCCAGGGACCCCCAGTGGTCTGTGGACATGTTGCAGGGGATCCACAGAGCCTCTCCCTACTGGGACCGGAATCCAGCTAGTCCTGATGCTTCCCCCCCAGGGCTGCTTTTCCCCTCCCATGGCCAGATCCTGACAGGTGAATGGGGCTGTGACAGCTCCCCAGAAGGCACAAGGGCAGGGGACCATAGCTCCCTGGCAGCACAGGCAATGGTGGTGACAGCGCTGCTCACTGGCTGTCCCAGTGGTGCTGCCAGAATGTTGCAGGCCAAACTACATTAGCCAGAGGGGCTGCAAAGATTTTTGTTTTGTTTTGTTAAAAAGGGGTCCCCAGCCTGAAAAAGGTTGGGAACCACTGATGTAGATCAATCATCTGGATTCCAAAGTGGCTTTATCTATCTTTGGAACCCTGGATTCAGGGAAGCCCAGAGATTGCCATCCCTGGTGACAGAAAGGAACTGTTAGAAGGGGTGGGGCATTTATACCTCCACTCTATCAAATACTGATTCAACAGCCAGCTTCTGAGCTGGAAGTGTTATGAAAATCCAACCCTTTCAGCACAGAGCAAGGCCTGGAACGGGGGGAAGAGACCAAAAGACTATCTTGTGACATGATTACCCATCTCTAGATCCAATATTTTTGCACCATTCAAGTTAAAAGGTTTTAATTTTCCTAAACCCAACATCAACTGGATACCATTAACAAGTCAAAATTCCACCATGTCACATTAGGACATGACTAGGTTACCCAGGATTTTGCCTCTAGCATTTAGGAGTGCCAAGGCAACAAGGGATGTGAATGCTACCTACTTTCTAAAGAGAGCCAGCAGCACAGATACTGATACTTTGAGCACCAACATGTCCATTCCCCTCCCACCTCACTGCGGAAAGTGGCACAGGTCTGCTCCACTGCCAGCAGGGGCAACAGTCTCTTGGCAGTGATTGCTCTTTCACTGCCTCACAATTAGACGCACTTAAATTTTTGGGAGGGCCCCCATGTGTGAGAGAGATTTGTTGAGGCCTGCAGCATGCTGGGTCAATTTCTAACAAGCCCCAAAACCGCAGGGGCAGGGAGCAATGTTCCCTCTAAGGGGAGAGGGCAGCTGAG